>JAXCHB010000100.1:9050000-10250000 GCA_036926305.1 Uropetala carovei | reverse complement strand
AACGGAGGAGAACCAAAATCGCAGAATTTAATTTCCTGTCTTTATAAACGGCGCTGAACTGGATGTGAAAATGTTTTTTTCTTTTAAACTCGTTAGATTAAATTTTTGCTTTGCGTATGCTTTATCTGTCTATTTAATAGACGGTAAAATTAATCGCGAGACATTTGAAGGACACCGTTTAAATCCATAAAGAAAGGATTAAAAAACAAGACTTATCTTTCCTCCAGCTCGAGCTTTAAGTAAGAAACTCGCCTTTAATCTTATGTATTCTAATTACATCTCGCCTTCGCATTCATTTCCCTTCGTTACCATTTTCCATCCCTTACAAAAAGAGAAACCTTTTTTTTCCCCACCTTTCTTACCCAACTGCTTTTTTTAAAAAATCTCTCGCGTCCTTACCTCTCCCACTCATTCACCTTCGTCCCACCATCCACCCCGCTAGTCTGTACCCCACCGTTGGCTTCCTCCCGCTCACCGTATCTTTCTCGGACTTCTACCGCCTACGTCGTGTAAAAAAAAAACCTTTTGACCACCACTCTTTCTGCACCCGTTCCTCGTCGCCAGCAGAGACAAAGAGGAAAAAAGAGAGGAGAAACTGACAGAGAGAAAGAGAGAAAGAGAGAGAGAGAGAGAGAGAGAGAGAGAGAGAGAGAGAGAGAGAGAGAGAGAGAGAGAGATACAGCTACGACGTCCCACGTCTCTACCAGCCCTCCATTAAGTTCGGTCATCTCAAGGAGTTTTATTCGTCCGTTTCGCTGTGGAAACCTCTCAGTCTCTCCTCTCCTCCCCACTGCTCCTCGCATTCACCAGTTATGTGGACTTGTTACAGTCCTCCTCCTCCTTCTCCTCTCCCGTTCTCTATTTCTCTTAAAGTCTAATCCGGTAATTAGTTTTATCCCGTTTGAGCAGTCATAGCGGCGTATTAGACAAAAATACTCGTCAGAGATTCGAGTTTTTTCATATTTCTTGCTTTCTGAGCAATATCTATTCATTTACATTTCATTTCCAGAATGTTTAAGCCATTTTGTCTGAGTTGTAAGTGTCGTTTTTATTTTTAAAACCCATTAAATTTTTAGTTTAGTCAAAGAAAATCGTATCGTAGCGTCGCGTTGGACGCAGTCTTTAAGATCACAGCGCGCTCTATTTTCGTTAACCTCAGTCAAAACTGGATGCGTCGGTAGTTGTGGAGTTGAATGCTCTTATGCAGAAATATTTACAACAGGAAGATGAAGGAGCAACATAATAAGACACGACAAATTTCTGTAAGGGAATAAATTGATATGACGGGTGCGTATAAACTCACTCCTTTTTCACTTTAGAAAAGTATTTGGAATAGTTCTCATACGGTTTGTTGCAATGGAGTAACCTTCAAACCCCAAGAAGGGGCCAGGAGCGGATTTTTTCAACAAATTCTGGCCGAATTTTGATTCACAAAAAACTATTATCAAATCATAGCTGCGGATGCACAAAGACGCATTTCCTCACTGTATGACATCTAGACTCAAACTGATTATTCAGTCTGAGATAGACCTGTCTCGTCTTGTATCGTCTATTCTCGTCTTGACCATATCGTATCTATCGGCATCGTGTCTTTTCGTGAATACAGACATCGCATCAATTTTCAATACTTATGAGTTGTCTGCCATAACGACTTGATGAAAATCCATTACATTTTGGATTGAAAAGGTCTGGATAAATCGAGGATCCAGGATAAACGAGGTTGTAGAGTATTATGACCAACTGCAATTGACATTTTCTGAAGAATTTTTCTATGATACTTAAAATTGTAATTTTGTAACTCAAAACCTAAGTCTCAGTCCCTAAATACGCAAAGCAGCGGAGTTCAGAATCTCGAGAAAGACCACTCCCTCCAAGCATCGAAACAAAAGAGATGAGCGAGAGACTTGGCGCCGTAAGGTAAGGCAACAGGAAAAACGCTTTATAGCGCAGGTTGCATAACACAAGGCGATATTTTCTTGTATTGTACCGTCGTCGGTTTAGGTGCAGAAAACAATTTCCTTATGTATAAAAAGAGGCGGAATTAATGTTTCTATATTAATTACATAAATACCTGTTACGATTTGAATTGAGAAAACAAACTCGAAAGTGACGCTGTTAGAAAATTACGTACACGTGCATTCGGATCAAGTACGTAATATTTTATTAAAAACGAACGGAGTCCAAAAGCGTTTAGTGTTTGAAGAATAAAGTCACGAAAACTGAAAAAAATATAAGTAACGATTCCATCAACCTTCACGTGCGCGAAACGCGCGTCTTCGATAAAAAAAAGCCCTTGTTTCTTTATGCAAACGTGCATATACACACTTATAAAAACATTGCCTGAAGTAAGACGGAGCCCGGAGGGTTAAGCCGATACTTCAACGCATCCGTGAAGTTGTTGTGAATGCAGCGCTCGAAAAAAAAAACTGATGAAACGTTTCAGGAGAATTGATATTCATGAATACGCATGCCTTTCTTCGCTTCGCGTAAAACGTTTTTAATCTAGTAGAGTAGGAGATATTGCTATAGCGAAGATATTGAGCGGAGGAGCGGCGGCGGCGGAAGGTCGCATAAAAGCACGCCCAGAATTTTATTCAGAACGAAAAAAAAAACGGAAGGTGGAAGGCAATCCTAAGATTTGGCACTGTCGTCTGCTTACAGCTCCACATTGGTTAAACGGAGAGAAGCCCAAGTCGAAAGAAGCGCCTTGGTTCTCTCTCTTTTCATCTATATTCCTAACATTTCCTCTTCTTTCGCCTTCTCCATACTCTGCCTTATTCAAAGAGAAGTTCATTCCGAAGATTAGTCATACAATTTCCAGAAGTATTTTTTTAAATGCAGTTCCAGAATTTTATTGCACTGGCAGAGGAGCAACAAAGGTATAAAAGGCTGAAAAATACACTACTTTGCCTTATTTAATTACTTTGATATTTACGAGAAAATCGAATTAAAAATGAATTGCCTAGCTGACTTTATTTCTTGAAACTTTTCCTAACGACCCAGTGGATTACCTACGAACCTCTTCTCATAAAAATAAATAACAGTGAATTGCGTTTTCATAAACTTGCTATAAAAACCAGGGACGCTGGAAGAGAATTGCGTAACTATCTATTTTAGTTCTCTGTGTTCTTTCGATATCGTTTTGATTTTTATGAAATGAGTGCTCAAATGTTGCCATGAACTTTGTGATCCAGATTATTATATGTCCCGGTACCCTTACTTCGAAAATCACAGCGATAGATGTTATAAGTAACTTCTGCGGCGAAATAAAGTAGTCTTAAAAAACTTCTTATAAGAGTCAACGATCAGCTGATTACCGTTGAGATTGGCTAATTTGTATCTAGTTCATCCATCCGTTTTATCACAATAACCGCAATATCATTTACCACCCTTATCATCTCAACTTTATTCTTGTTCTGCGCAAAAAAATAACATTTTCAATTAAAAATTTGAGAAACAGTTTTTACGAATCGAATGATAATAGCTTCGGCTAGTCGATTTGACTTAACTTGTCATGGAACACCAAAAATTCTTCAAGCGTGAAATTGCTTGGCCTAATTTAGCTTGATTTTTTTAGCCCTGGTCGCTACATCTATGTACTTCCGCTGGCACCTATGTTATTATCCGCACTATGACATAACTTCGCTTCGACAAAATTAAAATGGCATCTAATCAAATTATTACTATAAGTAAAAATCTTTGTTAAAATACGACAGTTAAGAATTTTTATAATTTAACCACTAAATAATAATGATATTAAAAAATTCTAGAGAAAAATATGAGGGCTAATTTTTACTGAAAATTAGTAAACAACTTCAAGCATTCAGGAAAATGGATATAAAATATGAGTATTCAAACATTTCCGTTTGATCTTTATAATCCCCTAAATCAGCGGTACACTTACAAAATGAACTATGATAAATTTTCAGTGGCTGCACATGAACACTTTAAATTGTTAATTACAAATTATAATAATTAATACTTGCCACACTATCCATCATGATAAAATCAAATTTCTGAGTCGAAACTAAGGAGCAAGTATTAAAGAAATTTCGGTAAATATAAAACGTAACCCGTACACATTTTATGTACATTTTTCTTTTACTTGTGCTACTGGTGAATAAATTTAGTCATATACCGGAGGAAGATTTATTTGAAAACCTCGACGAAAAAATTAAGGATTCGAGGCGGAAGAAAAATCATAAAGTTGGCTCAAAAAATTTATCTAACGCGCTATTTTTTTTTGTGGTAATAAATATGCATCACGCCGGTTTTAAATTTACTCCATATACGCCACCCTTTCCTACTCCCCCCCCCTCTCCTCCCCCATTTGCCCCTTTTCCCCTCTCCTCCCACCTGCAATCATTCCATCCTAATATTTTATCCCTTCCTTACATTTTCTAGTTGGCGGCCTCTCCTTTCTTAATCCGATTCCCTCCTTACCATTCCTCTTAATCAATTCCCCATTTCTGTTTCCCGCTATCGTTACCTTTCTCGTCCTCTTGTCCCCCATCTCTACCTTTCCCTCACATTCTCTCTCTCCCATTTTCCCCCACCCATTCACCTCCAACCTCTCCCTCTTCTTAACTTCTTCTGTCCCTCTATCCTTCTCCCTTACTCTTCCACCCCACCTCCGCTCTTCCATCTAAGCTTTTCTTCCCTCCATTCCCCTCGCTCCTCCCTCTAAATCTTTTTTTTCCACTGGCACTCTCTCTCTTTTTAGCAAACATTCGACCCAACTCTCTCACACATATAACAACTTCTCTTCCCTCCCCCACTCTACTCTTCCTGCTTACACCCTTCCTCCTCCCACCCCCCCTCTCTCTTTCTCTCTTGATTTCATTTTCTCTTTGGAACGCACCTCGTGAGGTTCTCTCTTTCCTTTACATTTTGCATTTCTATCCCACGCTCTCGGAAAGATGACGCCCTTAACTCCACCTTCTCCTCCTCCTCCTCTCTTCCTTCCCGCGAAGTTCATCCAACCCTTCCTTTCTCCTCCTTTTCCATCTGTCTAATCCTCTCTTTTTTGCACGCGGAGGTTCCCATGGCAACGGAGAATCTGGAGGGGAAGGGGTGTCTGACTGCCTCCTCCCACCTATCGCCTCGTCACCCGCCGCTGCTACGACCATATTTTTTTTATTACTCTCGCCCGTCAAGATGGGGAATAAATCAAAAGTTTGAAAAAAGTTGGTCCACCACTCGTTTTATCCGCGCCGCAGGAATAATCAACTCTCTCATGCCCCTTTAACTAACTAGTGGAGATTACAGATGTCCCTCAGCCGATGTCTTTATCAGGTAGCTCTTCTTAAGCAACGGGACGAACTCTCTCCATTTCTCTTCTTCCTTCTTTCCCGGATGGCTGTTTTCCCTCGTCTAAATTTATCTCCTAAGTCCCCATTTCTATCCCCTGTTTTCGGAATAAGAGACAATTTTCTCATTTGTATCCTACTCGTTTCGTGTTTGCTTACCGTCCATTTCCATTTTTGATGGCATATTAGAGATTTACGTTTTCTCGAAATAACTTCTCTGTCGTAATTTTATTTTACTTGGGATATGTAAAACGACTGTCTGATCTTTACGCGCCATAAAATATTATTCAGAGTATCTATTCAACAGGCAATGGGTGCATTAAAAATCGATTGAACGTTTTTCCTGGACATATTTAGGAAAAATGAATTATGGATCTAGTCTTATGGCCGTGGTTCAGTATGGTCGAGGTAATTCCTATAGATATAAAATAGTTGAGAAAACTAGATACACGTTTTAGTTACAGCGTGGATAGTCTAAATAGTATTTCACCAAAAACCGATTATAATGAAAACAGTTTTAATCAATCTTCATTAGTTTCATTTTGATCAATAGGAGCATTATTTTCCTTCGTTATGCTGAGTTTCATAATCTAGTATACGCTTAAACTTGGAAAAACTTAAAATACTCTCTATCTTTCAATATTAATTAACTTCATAAAATTAAACAAGGGGATTCTGTGGCTATCCTCGTAGTATGAATATAAAGATGGGCAAAGTTTACTCCACAGATATTAACCTTTCCTCAACAGAAAATCCCAACTTTCAAGGTATAGAATGTCTGCCTTGATATCTCAGAGCTGGTTCGAATTACAGTAACTGCCAGAATTTATTAATTATGTTGGATTTAGCAATATTATATCTTTCTCTTTCAAAATTCCCAATTGCTTAGAGTTATGCTACAGACGCATGAAGTAAATTACGAGATACCGTGTTTTATGACCATTTCACCGCCTTTTGAAGCGGTATTTAATGTCTTATAAGCATTTTCTTAATTGTGCGTTTGTTTGTTGGCGAGAAGTTTTGTGCGTGCTTCCTCTCCTTTCGTATTTCCCGTCTTTATTTTTTCTCTTCTCATCCTTTTGGAACCAAATTCAATCTTCATATTCATCTGCAAGATCTTTCCTCTACCGGAAATCCACTCAAAAGGGAGTCATTCGTCCTTTCTACGTCCCTTCCCCTCCTACCATCTCGCCCCCTCTTTCACGTTCTTCCCCTCCCCTCCCCTCCAATCTCAAATCCGTTCCCTCTCTTCCTTCACCTAAATACGCAATTTCATTCTTTTTTCCTTCTTGGACCCTTCTCTGCCAAATATAACTAAGCTAGTAACCGATTTTTCGTTCCTAAATTCCCTGGCTGTAAAATATATTTGTTTCATATAATTTTTTCTTTTTTTACATTTGCGAAACCTGGTCCATGACGGATGCAAAGCATGCGTGAAATTGAGTCAAAGGAAACTCTGAGAAAATTTGGGTAATTCAACGATTCAAAGGTGAATTTAAAGACTGCAATTCAACATCAGAACGTATTTTAGGATTGCCCTTTAAAAGAAATGATGAAAATCTTATTATGCCGAGCTGATCGAGGGTAAATGAAGTTTCCGAGAAATCAAACGTAGAATTTCTGCCGTGTGGAAAATTCCAACTCCAATTGAATGGAAAAAAGACGAAACTAATGAATACTCAATTAAATACAAACACCGTGACGTCATGAAAGACATATTTATATTTATTTTGTCCAAGTAAACTGATTTAGGTCCTGCTGAAAATTTCATTTTTCAGAATTCATTCATTTTTAATCTTTCAAAGGTGAGAATTTCGGTGAAAATTTGTTTGCTTTGTAAAGTCCCTTATTTTTGTAAACATAATGTTCAGGTCACTTAAAGCTTGAAAATAATATGAAAAATTGTATAAAATATGAAAGATGACATGTAGTTCCAGTGTGTAAGTAAAATGGTTTTACAAACTTCATAGAGAATTCATTGGTGTTACAAGAAAAGCTACATTAAAAAGTAAAATTTATAACTAAAGTCTATTTAAATAAGAAATAAGAATTGGATCAAGAAACTACTATTAAATTATACACTGAGAGAGGATTTGCAAACTACAATAGTAATTTTTAAAACTCCTATTTACTGTGCGTTGCAGTGATAATACTAAGTTTTCGCATTATAAAAGCGGAAAAAACCCCAACGATCCATTTTAATTAAACCTGACCAAAGTTTTCCAGGAGTCTGTAGGAAGTTCCCTTATATATACGACGCATCAAAAAAAAAACAGATTTATTACTAAAAGAATGGAAGGTGTTACCAATTTCTTGCGTATTATTATTATTCAAAGCAAAAAGCGCTCAAGAATGCGGTAACACGCTTTTCAAATTTCCCGAAATGTTCGCTTCTCAGGGTTTAATTTCCGTTAACTCTATCCGTCTCTTTCTCACCTTCCACCTATATCCTCTCTCTCTCTCTCTCCCAATCGATGCCTTCTTTGAAATCCCGTTTCCTTTTTCTTGAAGCGGGGCCCCCTTTCCAACCGGCAGTCGCTTCGAATACGCCATCGCGAGCGCCATCCAAGGATCGACGTCTCCGAAGATAATCGGACGTGCTGCTTTACCCCTTGACAATCATACGTCATCTTTACATCACGCACCGCATCGATCCCTCTCATTCCCCTATTTCTGCGCCGCTCATCTGATTTTATTTGTTGTCTTATCCAAATATCTATTCAAAGTTTCTCGAGGTGTCTTTTTGCGTGCCTTATTCTTTCACAGAAGAATGCGAAAATAAACTTTTTAAAATATCCACGAATCTAAGCGGCATTCTTTAGCACGTATTTAAAAGACCGAACGTAGGAGGTACTGTCATGCATAATTTAACACATAAGGAGTTGTGCGCATACGTTCGGCCATTTAAATATGGTTGGAATTATGCTTCCAATAGAAGATATAAATAAAATCAACATAGGTATAGCACTAAGGAAATGCTGGAGAAAATGGATGAGAGGAGAAAATGAAAAAACGTTAACGGTGAAGAAGGTAGAGACAACTATAGACGCATAAACAATTAGTTCAGAAGGGTAACAGACAAAGCTAAGGAAATTTGGATAAAAGAAAAATCTTATGTGGCCAACACATGACTTTCTCCTTATTTAGGTATAGATATTTAAATTATTATGAATAGCATTATAAGGCAAAATTATTATTTCGAATCGTAGAAGAATAGTCGCCCTTATTGCATCTCTGCATGCTCCTCTGTGTTGTTTGCAGGCGCTGTGTCATTCTGGCATTCATGGTCCATGTTTCCCAACCATATGTCAGAACAGGCAGAAAACATTGGTCATACAGTCTTTTGTTTTTTAGGAAGACTGGAACATTTGATTTAAAGATGTTCGCATTCTTGCCAAAAAGCACTCCATGCCATCTTCACTCTCCGGTTGAGTTCTCCAAGAAGCGAACCATCAGTAGTGATGAGTCGACCCAAGTAAACATAGCTGGTTATTTATCCGAGTTCTGCTCCGTTGATATATATCTTCTCAGAATTTGTGAAGGAGTTGTACATAACCTTTGTTTTATTAATTATATTTCTTCACATCTTTCTTGATGCACTTCCTTATAGTTTTGTTTATTTCTGCAAATGGATCATTTCTTTAGGATCATTAGTAATTATCATTTTCCTTCTTTTTTCCATCAGCAGTCTTGTTTTTTCGGTTAACTTTTTCTCTGGCTTTGTTTTAACTGTTCCGCCTATTTCTTGAGCAGTTTCCTTGGGTATCTCTATAAATTGTGATTCAACTTCTTGGTCTTCCAGCGCACTGAATCGATTTTTCAGTTGAGGCGAAATTCTTCTTTTCGTTCTTTTAGCACCTGCGTGTTGATAACAGACTTAGGCTTCTTTATAAGCTTCTGTCTTTCTAACTTCGAGTTGAACTTTATTCTGCATCTTACCAAGCGATGGTCGCTTCCAGTTTTAAACTGGTTGAGGACGGAACAGTCCTCAGCCAATTGCTTCTTATTGACTAGTATATAGTCAATTTCGTTTTTGGTACCATTGGGTCCTTTCCAGGTCCATTTAGAAGACGAAAAGTTGAACATAAGTATTGGAGGAAAGCCATTTGAACAAGTTTCACAGTATAAATACCTTGGAAGCATCATAACGACAGAAGCAAAATGTACCGATTAAATAAGGACTAGAATAATAAAAGCAAAAGCCGCTTTCAGAAGAAAGAAATTCCTACTAACGGGGAATATAAAGGAGGATATCCGCAAGAAGTTGATAAAATGCTATGTATGGAGTATAGCTTTGTATGGACGCTAAGGAAAAATGATATTAAATATTTGGAAAGCTTCGAATTGTGGACATGGAGAAGAATGCTGAAGATAAAATGGACAGATAGGGTGAAAAGCGAGGAAGTACTACGAACAATAGGAGAGAAGCGAATGATTATACAGATTATCAAAAAGAAGAAGGCGAACTGGATTGGGCATTACCTGAGGAGAGAGTGCATGATTAAAGAAGTGCTAGAAGGAAAACTGGATGGAAAAAGAGAAAGAGGTAGGAAAAGGTTTTAGCTGATAGACGACTTGAAAGGGAAAGAGAGCTATCAAGATATTAAGAAGACTCCGGAAAATAGGAGTAAATGGAGAACCAAGTTTAACCATGAATAATCACGGACCTGTCAAAGGACAGACTACCTATGATGATGATGTTAGCAAAGAAGGGAAAGAAATTATCCGATTTATAAGACTTTACTTGGAAAGTACTGGATGTTCATTACTTAATAGACGTTAGACTGACATTTCATCTTTATTGAGGAGATAGTAATGCCAATATAAGATAATAGGCAAGTCAATTTTTTTAAATGTGATGCCTATGTAATTTATGGTAATTGGTGTATTCTGAGATAATTGAAAGATTATGTAAATGATTGTTGGCATGATTATTACTTAAGAATTATGCATTCGTTTTAAAGACAATGACGATCACTCAACTGCAAATATTATTGAAATTTAAATAACTAATCGTAATGATTCATTAAAAAAATTATAAAATGATCAATTTATAATTAGTGTAAGTGCTGATCGGAGATTAAAGTTAAGACAAGAAGAAATATTTACATTATTCTATTACGGAATTATTTTTTTAAATTTCTTACCTCAAAAAATAATATATTAAACAACAAGTAGAACTTTTCTGTGAAAGGGTAACAGCCAGAATAGAATACAAATAATATTGAATTAATCATTTTAACACCACACTCAAAAATAGTATTTCAATATCACGAGGAAACTAAACACCAGGACTTATAAGAGAGACAAAATACGTACAGGCAAACATAGAATATCGTACAATCTTTGCATTTTTATCGCGTAGGAGATATTTTTCGGGAACCAGAATAACAGCTCGACACCTTTCCGACTCAAATGGTCCGATGAAAGACCCGTCAGTGTTGCCAAGTCTCCTCAAAAAAAAGTTTGATAAGAGCGTTTTCAAAGGAACCTTTACTAAAAAAATAAAATCGAAGGGTAAAAAAATAAATAAAACGCGGTGGGCAGAGGGGAAGCGAGGTAAAAGGCGTTTTTGAAGGGGAGAGAGAGGAAGAGACGGCGAAGGGGAATGAAGAGGAAAGAGAGGATGGAAACAGGAAAATACTGGTACCCCTAACTGTGGGTGCGGCAATGAGATGGCCTTATAAAAAAAAAGGTCTGAAAGGGAGCGGAGAGGATAACGCAGAGTAAATGTACCTTCGGGAATTTATTTTCTTTTTCGCCTGATGGGAAATGAGGGATCGTTTTCTCTCTCTTCGGTCGCCCTTCACTTATCTTTCCCCTCTCATTCGATGTTTTTAATGAGGAATATTCGGCGGAGCGTGATATCAGATCGCAGCGAAAAGTAATTACTCTAATTTAAGCGTCCGCGTGTTTGAAAAACCTCTCGAGATTGAAACAAACGCGACCGTTTTCTTTTTCTTTGTCCCTCAAGAATTGATTACCTGGTTGATATTGAAGGCGTAAGTAAGGTTAAATAAAACGCATGAATTTTTGGATTAGAATGGGTTATTAATTGTAGAAAATTTAAGCTAGATCGTTGAGCAAATGGATTTACTTCGAGGCGGAAACAAAATATAATTTCATAGTCAAAATTATGCATAATGATAGAAGTACCATTAATCAATGTGAAACAAGTAGGCCATACTGGCCAGGTGGTAAGAGAACGGTAGGATTGTTATATGAAAACTTATCCATGTTAGTCATTGTTAAGGCTTTTCGGGGTTCATAATAAGCCTTCACTGCTACCGAATTATAATCTGTGGCCAATAAATCTTCATCGTACATCACTCTTATTTTCCCCACATCTCGTCAAGTAAGATGCATAATGGGCAGATACAATCAACGCGAAAATGTTTGGAACTGAAGAAAATGCCGATATTTTTATGAAAAAATGTAACTGACATGCAATCATACTGCCATTCACTTTCCTTAAGTAAATCTTAGCTGGAATTTTAATGCTTTCAAATAAGTGTAGGAATTTATGAGGAGGGTGGCCAAATAGGTAATATATTTGACAATTTGGAATTATTCATCATCATCGGGCGCGCACCCAGGATTTGATTTTGGGAGGGTGGCGGGCGGCTAAATTCTAAGAAAAAATATTCCACCAAACATTTAGAAAATTTGGGGTCCCCTCAACTATAGGCTGGAGCGGAGGCTGTTTTAATAAATGAGAGACTTGGAACAGTGGATCGTTTCGACGATATATTAGAAAATCCATCTATTTCAAGGTGCAAAATGAAGTAAACAGCGCGTAATTTAAGAGATATCTGTATAATGATTATAAAGTATTTGGTGAGAGAAATGCGAAATCGAAACCACAAACCTCACGAGTACCTACATATATGGTTAATACAATCTCTTCGAGTTTAAGGTTCTTAAGTCAGAAAATTTAGCGTTTGGGGGAAGGCTATGCCCTCTGGTTGCGCGCCTGCTTCCCATGTAGTAATCTTTTTGGTGACTTTTATTTGCTATATTTTTTTTAGATTTTATGTGACATAGGACATTTCTAGCGAATATTTATTCACCGGGACGCATCCTTTTCATGTTTTATATTAGATAACTTTTCCAATTACATTGTGATCGTAGGTGGCCGTGAAAGACTTTTTATAAAAGCTGTATGTTTTTATACATTAAATAATTTTACACAAAACTAAATTTATCGTCGTCACGAAACAATGTTTGTTCATTTAAGGTGGAATATTAGTTTCTATTTACGATCAATTAAATTCAGAGTAATTGTAACTGCCATTTTTAATGCGTTTTATTTTATGAACGCGCTTATGTTCTCGCTCAGTCTGTCCGTCTGTGCAATCAATTAAATCAAAATAACAAGTAAACGGTGAGTTAGAATACTAAAATTTGCAGAGTGTATGTGATGTATGATGCCATTTATTACGCTGCCAAAGAATTATTTTGGAGAAATCAGTGAGCGTCAGTGGATGCCTTCAAAATGTTCAGATTAAGATTATAAGCAAATGGTTATAGATAGGAAGTTAAAATTTTTAATTAATTATAGAATAAATGACATTATGTCACATAAATTGAGAAAGAATTTTAAGTTTACGATTATAAATATACCCCTACTAATAAAAGCGCTTTCACATATTGCGTCATCACATGAAGGTCCAATTTTTAGCGCGATTTTATCCGATAGTTTCAACTAGAATACCTAATCAAATATTATCTCCACCATTTCCGTAGCAAAACTCCGGAAAACGATAAGCGATTATCCAATAAAAATTCATCACCGTTTAGGCTCGTCGCAGAGAATTTGCACATTTATGAGAGGGAGATTATATTCCACGTTAAATTCAAAACAAAATGAAAATAATATTCTAAATGATGTCCATCGGACAACCCCTATGGCTTATTGCACAGTTCCATGAGTTCCAATTACAACTTTGTTTACCGTTCCGCGCGAGCCGAAAAAGCTCACCATAAAAGCAAAGCTCCACTGTTCTCCATCATATTCATTCTCTCGCAGCCTCCGCGCGTGGTCGTAAAAACGGCATCTTTCGTCCGGTGTGGGAGAAGGGAGAGGGGGGGAGGAGGAGAGGGAGGGAGGAGGAGAGGGAGGGAGGAGAGGGGGGGTTAAGGGAAGAGCGAGAGAGGTTAATAAGATAGGAGCGGGATGGGAGAATTATCGCGACGGACCGTAAGAAGGGGAAGAGTTCCCTAGTAGGCGAGGAATATGGCGGAAAGCGGGAGATTAATGAACTAGCCGACTCTAAAATAAAAAGAATGGCCGAAACTGCCGGAGCGGTTGGAAAAAGTTCCTTTCCTCGTTCTGGTCTCTCATCGAGGGCGCCTCATGCATAAAAAGCTCGTGTCGAAAAAGTGGCCGCGCCTTGGCTGGGGAGAGGGATGGTGAGGAATCTTCCGTACATACAAATACACGAGAAACACCGCCCTCGACCCTGTCCGCAAGCATTCGCACAGAGAAAAGAGAGATAGAGAGAAAGACTCGACAAGGAAAGGGAGATTGGAGCATGACGTAATAGAATTTTCGTTCGGGAATGCAGAGAATATTAAATAAGAATTCCTTTTGATAAAGAAAGAGCTGGAATCGCAATTTTATGATCCACGCAGAAAACACTCGCGAATATTAATGGTTTCCTAAAAACTTATATATAAAAATAATTTTCGATATATTTTCATGGAAAAGGAACAGAGTTCCTTCTTTGGAGAAAGGAAAGTCGAGCCTTTCATCAAATTTTGAATGCCAAAGAATCATATAAAACATATATTAAAAAAGACAAAATCTCACTTTAAATTCTTAAAATTTATAAAAGACAGAGATTGCCTCTCTGTATGTTGACATGTGTCACTTGTGTCTGGCAATGGGAAGAAATACTGCCAGGGTGATGTGCGGCCGAAAAAAATTGTTGGCCGGACCTATATACAATCGGTAAAGACTGCACCAGCGGAGTAGATATCCGGAGACGAGTGAAGCGATACCAATTGGGTATGCCACATAGATTACAATTTACACGAAAATAACTTTTGGTTAATAGTTAACAATTTATTAACCACACAAAAACAAAATGACAAAATAACAACTTGTAATTCACCAGAATTACTGTGTGGTTTGTGCGCCGTGGACTTCACTAGAGAGTTCAGGCGACGTTAGCTCAATTGATGTCGAAGCTACCTTGCGAGGGTTAGCTGCTACGGTTGGGAAGAGAATGACAGAAAGCGAAATCCCCCACACTGCCTCGACAGAGTTCCAGGGTAAGAGGAGAGAGGGTTTCACAGGTCACTCTGGAATTTCCAGGCGGTGAGTCGTGATTGGTGAACATTTAAGCAGGAGTTTCTGGATTTGCAGTTCTAGAGCTAAAGTTCGTTGAACTGGAAGGGGTCTGGAGGGAGGACACGCTTTTTGGCGTATATATTTAGACCTCCAGAAAAGTCCGCGGCATTCCAGCGGAGAGGCGTTTAGTTCGGCCTTGGTCTCTCACGCCGGCCTAAGTCCCTCGGGATTCGGGACAAAGTCCCGAGGGCAGGGAAAAATGACACACGTGGACGAGGTCGCATACAATATATATATATATATATGGAGGAAGGTTAATGCAACAAGCGCTAGAATGAACCGGATACCAGAGTACAGTAAAATATGCTGATGACCAAGTACTTTTAACAAGAAAGAAACTCAAGGAAAACAATCAAAAGAAAGATTGCTAACAACAGAGAGAAAATATGGAATGAAAATAAATACAGAAATGTCCAACGCTCGAACAAAAACGCTCCAAATAGCATTTAACGAAAACGCTTGCGATGAAAACGTTATCGTTGCCTTTAAAAAAATCGTTCCACAAAACTAAAAAGGTTAAAATCATGAAAATATTCCCTTTCAACATTCCTCGTACCCTTTTAAGAAAGAGAGAGAAAATGGAAGACCATTATTGTCCGACCTATGAGGAAACTAAAAATTCCGAAGAATGGGTCTAGAAAAAAACGAGCGAAGAAAGAACGAAACGAATAAAATCTGAAGCACTCCCCAGCTTCTCTGGGTCGAAAGGAAATTCCGACTGAATTGCTTCGAGGGTTGGCGAGACAAAAGAATTTCCAGAGATATATAGAGAGAAAGACAAGGAGGATGAAAGGTGGTTTCAAACATCTGCACTCGATTTTTCATGCTTTCTTTCTCTCCATCTCTCCGAGAAGGGAAGCTGTGGTTACCATGCAATTCTGTTGGTTCGAGCACAGGGTATTTTGTGTCGTGGAACCCGAATCTTGAAACGGGAGAGAGCGGGAACAGAGAGAGAGAGAGAGAGAACAGTGAAGGTAAGAGACTTGGAATAATGTGTCACCTTAAGACAATTTTATTTTCTTGTTCGAGTTTAGATGACGCTGTTTTCGTCAGAGCGGTTGGTTGATTTCAGCTCAGTGTCACAACGAAATTTTTCGAGATGGTTTATTCGCATGTTTTCGAAAATCTCACAATCACTCATTTACAATTCATCGAACTTTAGAAGATCGTTTCTGGTTAGCACTGTCGTTGATTTGCAAATATGAACATATGATTTGATTAACCTTTCCGAAAATGTTGTAAAAATAAATCCCATTATCATGGATATCAACTGTCTTAGCGCCTAGTTAAGGAAAAACATTGTCTCATAAATTCGAGAATGCTTTTACTGAAGGGTTCGGAGATTGTGGTGAGATTAACTAAATTGGTACAAAACTTGCAGTTCTGCTAAACGTTTCCTGAACCATATTCGACATTATAATTACTTTTTCGTTTTGCGTAGAGGAAATGGCCCGTATTTTAAAAAGATGCAAAACGCGCTGAAGAGGCAAGAGGAGCGATGTAAGTCACCTAAGGCGTGGGCAGGCGCGCGAGGGTCTATATTTATTTTCTCTTTCTTACGTAATTTTCCATTACGCCATCCATAAATAGATGCTATTCTTAGCTATGGTCAATAGGTTTCATATAAAAGCAAAAAATTCTATTCCTCGAGCTATAATTAGATTCAAAACATCCCCTTTACTTAAAGCTGGAAAAGTTTTATATTCAGAAATCGATCAAAAGATAATTTTCTCTAACCTGTGATATGAGTTTTTAATAGTTATGTGAATAGAATAGTAAAAGACATACTTTGGATAGAATATTCACTGAAATTGTACTGAACTGAAAGTTATCGAATCGGGTACAGTTAGCACGGCACGTATTATTGAGAGGTTCAAAGCCAAATGGCGCCACTTTCGCATCACTTAATATCTTTTTCTGCTAAATTATGTGAGATTTAATTTTGTAGTTATGATAAAATTTCACACAAATGCTTGGTTTCCTATTAATTTCGTTTGTTTGTTTTTTTCGATTGAGTTTTCTTTAGAGAATATTGTAAAATAACCCGCATCACTACTTCCTTCATACAATATATTTTATTCTTATTTATTTGGAGGTTTTAAATTAAGAAAGTCTGACTTAAGGAGCGGCAGAAACCCTAACCCCCTGCCCTCACTCTGTTTGTGAGAAGCAAAAGGCTTCGCCGCTAGAAACACTTGTTATATAATCACTGTAATGGTTGATCAAATATGGTATAATAAATAAATTAGAATCATTTTCTCATCTGTAAGTATTTTCAGAATCGATTGGCAGAAACAAATCTTGGTAAATTTTACTAGCGGATACGATGACAAATATTACGTAAAAAAAATTCAAGATAAAAATGTTTTACGAAGCGCTTAGGAATGATTACGGATCCACTTTTTCTTATCCGAACCGTTTAAGTCAAATTTCTAAAACTAGATCAAACCAGCGCCGCACAAGGAGACACATCCAATTACGTCCTTTTTAGCTTCCAGTGCAACTTTTGAAACCCCTTCCCTCGAAGTTTTAGTGACGTCGCTTATGGCAAGAGACATTAAATTTCTAAGCCCACCGAAGACGTGTCCCTGCATAAGTGCATTCAACTTTGTCGTTCTTATCTAGCCTCTAAAGCTGCTTTTAAAGATTTTCAACTTTAATTAGCGTAATACTGTTGCGCTCATCTACATGCAAAAACATGACACACGTTCTGTTTTGTCACTCAAGCTGTAACATATTCACGAAGTCTTGGGTTTATTTTTGTGGCGTGTGAAGTAGCTCCGATTTAAAACCATAGTATATGTGTTTGTATATATAATATTAATCATTTGTATATATAATATTGTCATATTAATCACTTGCGACTATATTTGGTACACATAAATACAAAATTCATATTGTGATTAAGTATTGAAATAGCATATTTACAGTATGTAACTACTTGACCAGTGTGAATTTCCCATTTGCATATACCAAATATAGCCTCACACCATTAATATGATATGGAGAAATACAGGCACGGCGTTTTATGCGAAGAAGGCAACGGCTATCACTACGACTTACCCTGATTCACTTTTAAAAAGTTGTTCAAAAATTTTCTGGTATTTTTATAATTTAATTCTGTAAATGCTGTCTTGCGTCAAATTATTATCTGCCCCACACAGAATCAAATTACTGGCGTTTCGTTTGGAGCTTGTTGTATCTAGATTCCCATGGCTACACTATCCTTAGTTTCTTCCGTATGAATTTGTAGCTAGCGTTGCAGACAATGTTAGAGCTCGTATCCCGATCCATGTTCCACATAATATGGAGTTATTTATGTCAAAGAGGACCTTGTCGGAATTAAACGAAATGCACTTACAGGAGAAAGAGCTCTTATATTCCTTTGTTGAAGAGTCGCAAGGTGGCGCTCGTGACAGATCACCATTCACGTCGTTCTCTTTGTCCTCGTTTTCACAGCGATTTTCCCAGGAATTGCTGTTGATTTCTGTGATATGTTGTCTTCGAGGGATAACCATGCAAGTGTGCCTAGTCAAATCCGCTATTGCGGGTCCTACAATAGGAGTTATAAGTTAAATTCATCTTTCGGGTTAAGGTATGGTTTCACTGGGGCGTCCGACCGCCGCGTCTGGACGTGGATACCGGGCAAAATCCCCGGAGCCTGGGCCTCTGAAGAAGAATCGGTCATAAGGTTTTCATATCGCAATACGCAGGCGCAATGCAGCCGATATCAATGGGCGGCATTTTCTCCCTTTTCCATTTCTCACAACCAGATCTGGATTTAGGTTTTCCCAGCTCAATCCACTGCTTTTCTATCATTCCTTAGCACCCTGAAACTTCTCTCCACTACTCTCATTTTTCTCCTCTTCGGGAAATGCGAAAACGATTCACTAACGTGTTCTTTCCTTCGCTCTTCCTTATATTTCCAACTGCAACAACAACAATCAAATAGCTCACTCTTTCAAAAAATCCTACTAGCTGGATGTGCGATTACATTCATTTATCTAAAGCCTTTGTGACTGAGCTTTCAAGTTATACATGCAGACAAGAAATTAAATTCTTTCGACTACAAGTTTCTGTTACAAATTACCCCAATTTTAAACACTGTTTAGAAAATCATTCGATTGACACCTATGAACATTAAAAAATATTTCCTCAATATAATTTTAGGTCTCTCATCCTATCCGCAAACAAACCCACCTTCTTTCTTTCTGTTATCAATGTTCATCATTGCCATCTCCGAATTCTTCCACCCCAACGCGCCCCGCTTTGGCGAGTGAACCTTTGTCTAGAGACAACACTTTCGTCTCGGCTACAATGCGTCAAATTTGATTTCACAAAGCCCTCAGTCCCTTTGAATCATTAAAAGGAAGGATTGAGATGGTTTTAAAGGGTGAGAATTTCGATGGCTCCCTTCCAATGTAACCCTTTTAACCTCTAACCTCTAACAATCTCTATTTCCTTCGCTCCCCTTTCGTCCCCTCTCGACATTTCCTCGCAATTTTAAAATATTATGCAAACATGCTCCTTCATGTCCCCATCCCCGTGAATATCTTTGCCTTTCAAAAGAATATACAAAATCTTCACTTATCAACGGCAATTAATTTGATTTTTACAAATTCGTTGTTTGTCGATATTAATCGAATCATACCAAGTGTAATTATGATATGATACATATAATACCAACATACATTTTATATGTAATTTTGATAAAAAATTTTAATGGAATTGAATTTGAAAATGTCTGCTTATAACACTGCGAGCTAAGTCTGTAGAGAAGAGGGGAAGGGGAGTTCGCTGCCCTAGGTCTGCCGAGGGGGCCGGTTCCCTTTTTAGGCGCGTTTCGCTTACAGCGTGAGCGCCTATTATCCGTCCGTTCGTCAGTCCGCATGTTAGTTCTAGGCTTCTACTGAACGGATTTTCATGAAATTTGATATTAAGGACTTTCAATCAAATATAATAAGAAAACCGTAAAAATGAATCACGTACGCCAATCAGGGGTACCACTTTACTGGAGACAAAAAATTAAATATTCGTCATATCTCGTAAAGTACTGATCATATCAAAATATTTTTCAAATAAAAGTTGTAGACCTGTTAAAGTAGAGTATTTTCTTTTCTATACATTTTTATCATAGGAGTAGCCGTTATCAAGAAAATCAAACAAGAATGTCTTATATCGATATAGTGATTCACGAAGATATGGAATAACTTCAGGAGCTGATTTCTGAGGTCATTAAGAACAAAAAAGTTCATATGAACATGTGTCCGATTCCAAATATTTGCGGAGTTATGGCTGCTCGTAGATTTTCAGCATTGCATCACTGTGAATCGCACTCATAACTCATGCTCCTGCACATCCATGACCTAGTCCGAACGTAGCTTGTCGAAATATGCGCACGCAAGAACCAACATTAGCATTGTTAGTTGTTACTGTGTTGGTGTTACTTTCAAGATACCTTTTACATTTACAAGTGCTGAATATGCCGATATGGTGTCTGTTTATGGATTTTGCGATGGAAATGCTGTTGCTGCTGTCGCTGAATACCAGCGATGTTTTCCAAACCGCAGAGTTCCAAATCGAAAAGTTATTAGCAGAGTGTTCCAAACTTTGCGAGATACTGGCTCACTTCTCAGCGTTAACATCCCATATGAGTGTGTGGTTCAACAAGACGTGGCTGAGCAAGAGAACATCCTTGAGGTGGTACAGCGTAGCCCTCGTACTAGTACACGAAGGAAATCCACACGCCTCAGTGTTTCGCAATCAACAGTATGGAGAACATTGAATGAAGAACATTGAATGAAGAAGGAATGTACCCATACCACTTGCAACGTGTCCAACACCTTGAACCTGGGGATCCTGCCGGACGACAGGAATTTTGTAATTTAATGGCTGATGAATCTCAATTCACCCGCAATGGTGTTAACAACACAAACAATTCCCACGTTTGGTCGGAAATTAAACTCCATGCCACTGTGGACAGTAACTTTGAACACCGATTCAGTGTTAATGTGTGGTGTGGAATGTTGTGTGATCAGGTAATTGGTCCATTCATTTTTGAGGGTCATCTTACTGGACAGATTTATTTACAATTTTTGCAAAACGAATTGCAGCAACTGTTAGATGATGTGCCCCTGGCTACAAGACTTCGAATGTACTTCCAACATGACGGAGCTCCACCTCCGTGCAGTGATTACCTCAATGAGCAGTTCCCTGGGCGATGGATCGGTCGCAATGGTCCACAGAATTTGCCAGCTAGGTCTCCAGACTTAAATCCCTTGGATTTCTGCTTGTGGGGGTTGATGAAAGATCTTGTGTACCATACTAAAGTGAAAACATGGGATGCATTACTTCATCGCGTATTGAATGCTGTGGCTCGTATAAAAGACAGTCATGATGAACTTCGGTGTGCAACGAGCTCGATTCACACACGAGCTGAGAAATGCAATGAAGTTGAAGGTGGTGTTTTTGAAAATCTACTTTAATAATATGCACGTTCGTATTTGACAATGTAAATAAGTAAATAAACAAGCAAATAATCACTGTAGCGGAGAACGCATCGCGTATTGGTCGGCAATTGTCTCCCGAGTTCCGGATATTGCCTTGCCTTTTTCTAATTTTCAAACAGCCATAACTCTTTAATTATTCGGAATCGGACACATGTTCATATGAACTTTTTTGTTCATAATGACCTCAGAAATCAGCTCCTGAATTTATTCCATATCTTCGTGAATCACCCTATATATATATATGGAGTCGGGACCGCTCTCTGAAAATATTTTTACTTTCACGACGCTTGAATTCTCTAGGACGGTTTAAAAACGGAAAGGGAAAAAAACTTACGCGAGTATAAAATATTCAGATATCATATTTATATTAATGAGTAAAAATTAAATTTTCTCTTTTTCAATAAAAAGAGACGCTGCATGATGATGGGAGGAAAAGGTTTAAAAACATGCCAAAATTATCGAAATTGGTTTTAAAGGAAAATATGTTATTAAACAATGTTAACTCGTTTCACTTTTCATCAATCTTTTGAAAAAACTTCCTAGTGAATTCGCTAGTTATAATTTTGCATGCCTCATATGTAAGGCTTATAGTGATGACCCCATTATTCAATTAAAGCTGCGCCATCTTAGTGTTCTGTACTAATTGGGAAATTTTAAAATCAGATTAATAATATAATTAAGGTGACTATTTTCTGAAAGACAAAATGCAGGACATATTTATTTATACCCCCAAAACCATTGATGAAATCACATCTCGCATTTATCCACTGCTGGAAATGGTTTTCTTAATGCAGGGATATTCCTTTTGTAAATCGCTATTGGAAACACATTTTTTTTTTGGAAAAAATCGTCACGTAAATAAAAATACTCATATAGCACTCAACATTCAGACGTTCAACAATCAGAATAACTCGGTATGCAATCGATATATTTCTATCGAAACAGGAACTAGAGATTGAATTTTGGACAAAATCTCGAATATAATATGAAAATTTTTTGCCATGTTTGTCTTACTTTAATATGTACGTTAAAACGTTTCCATGTTAGAAAATGCGGGATTTTTACCGGACAATTAATGAAACACAGGACATTTGGGTACCCTGTATAATAATTTAAAATATACAGGACAAATTCCTGAAATACAGGACTGTCCTGTAAAATATAGGACGGATGGTCACCTTAAGTGTAATTAATGCATATATGGCTAAACGTGAACTAAATAAATTAATCATATTCCGTGTGTGTATTCTACTAAGAGCACAGGAATAATTCCAGCGGAATATTACCTCAACCGTGTAATTTATGGTTAACAATGACGATTATGTTAACTTGGTGTGACGTTTGTTTAATATTTAAGAACGAAATAAACCATGTTAATGTGTCTTGGACACCACAAACTCGCTTCTCGATACGTATATGCTATTATTCTCTAAATTATATTATTTGCAACTTTATTTATCATTACAACGAGTTTAATTTCAGCATTATTACTTATTTGCGTTGCACTGACATATGACATTCTGAAGATGATGGATTACGAATAAGGTGTACCAATTTACAATACTATGAAAAAGAAATGATTATTATATAGTGTACCTGCTGATTGCAAAATACACCGTAACTATTAATTATCACATCATTTAAATGGCATTAAAACACTAAATTATACTTTAAATCTATAAAAATATAACCATGCTAAAATCTATTGGTAAATATTTGCTATAAACATTCAGATGTAATGTATTGTCCTCTCGTTAATAACCGAAGGGTCTCCCGGGTCCCAACGGATTTTGCCCGGGAGGCCTAAATCTGCCGGAAATTATTAATTTGGGAATTAATTGCTCTATTTACGTAATTAAAGTTTGAAAATTTGGTCTGGTCATCACATTTGATTGAAATTAATGGAATCATAATGTAAAAATATATACTTTTAGACAGCATCGAACTGGTGATAACTCAGGTGCCTCTCAAAGGGGGCGCCGGACTTTAACCTACCCACAAACATCCATTTATTTTATCTGGTGATCCTTCTTAAACAATATTAAAGAGAGCTTCTTTTAAATCTTTATCCTGAGTTTTAATTGTGATGTGAGTACCACCTTTGTAGCGGAATTTTTCACCTGCGTATGGAAAGCGAGGCGGAAAAAAAAACTTTTTTGTAAATTGAAGTCGCGTTTTATCCCGCGTCAGACGACAGGTTTTCTTAGGAATATCTTGCTTATACATTAGCGCTCTCTCGTTTCTGTGATCATAAGCGAAGTCAATTTCTATTCTGTCAAGCAAATGTACAGTATTATGACAACAAAATTCAGGTTGAATCCTCATTATATGTTTACTAATAACTAAATAACCAAAGCTTTATTGCTTAGATCAGTTGTTTTTCGGGCAAGAAAATCTCCCGGAATTGACACCTCCTAAGGCGTAAATCTCTCGGAATTAACCCCTCATGAGGTGGTAACCCTACTCGTTATGGTTGGAGTCCAATCGACAAAAAAATTTCAATAATCATATAAAGGCTGGGAAAACCAAATGCGTATTTCAGCTATAAATCATCATTCGTTAGTGAAAGCTCTATTATTATAAACTCCGCAGATGCTTTTCTTTACCCTTCGTTATAATTATTAAAGCTGTGTAATCATCAATTATAAAAATTCTCAATTATATTCACGGTAAAATAAATGAGGCTATTGTGTAGCACCGCGAAGGAAATGAATACGAAATCTCCTAACTGGAACTTTGAGAGAGAAGAACGCATAAAAAAAAAAGGATCGCATCACTCGAATCCTTTCCGAGGAATACCCGTGGCGAACTCAGCGGTTTCTAAGAACCCCGCTTTCAAAATGCCTTCCGTCTTTAGCTTTGGAATCGCGATTAAACTCGCCCGTAGGGGAGCTATCTCGTTCTGCCTCTCGGTCAAGGTCACCATAGAGAACTTAAACAAAAGTCTCGCACGGAGACAAAAATAAATAAATGGTCCCACTGCGGCTTGCGTGTAAGGAGTGGCCAACATTGGGAATTCCGAGGGAAGAAGAGTAAATAAAGTTCTGAAGGTCGCGTCTCGAAGCTGTTATACGAAAAGAAGTTGGCGATACGAGACGATTTAACTTGTATTGAAACAAGTCGAATTTCTTGTTTCTTTAAGAGAATATCGCGAATAGTAAAGGGGCAAAATTAGCCCCTAAAAAAATGGAATTTCAACTATTTCGGAATTTTCTCATTGGTTGTGACAAAAAGCGATAATAGTGTCAAATTTCATGACTCTAGCTCATCTAGAAGAGCTTTATAATTTCTATCCTCGTATGGGGCAGTAAAGGGGCAAAACAGCTCCTAAAAATAGGAATTCTTATAATATCAGAATATTACATTCTTTCCACGTGGCCTTATGGCCAAACCGTAATCTTATAACAATATATTAGTAGAAAAATCTGATGTGGCCAACACATGACTTCTCCGTACTTGGGGTATAGATATTTAAATTATTGTAAATAGCATTATAAGGCAAAATTATTATTTCATTTTGTAAAAGAATACAGTCGTCCTTATTGCCGTAAATTACGTATATTTTGAACAGCTACGTTTACAGAATTCACCGTTACATGGTGGTGGCGCTGTATACTGGAAATTACGAAAAAGCTAAATATCTCCGAAATGGATAGTTCTACGAAAATTTGTTTCAAACAAAACTTGGAAGAAATATTATTCTCTACAACTTTGGTCCTCACGAAGATTACCAATAACGATGTTTTTAAGGAGAAAACCGAAAAACCGGTTATAAATAAATAATCTCTGAACAATAACTGCTATGGAAAATTGTTTCAAATGAAAGTTGTAGGAAATTACATTGTGTATAGAATTGTATATACAATAATGGTGTTTTAATGGAGAAATATTGTAAAAACAGGATCGGGTTTCGAATAAACCTCCACTTTCGTTTAACCGTTATTGTCCAAAAACTAATCAGTTCTTTGTGCTCATGCTAAAGTGTTATATCTGAAATTTGGTGTTAATATAACAAGTACTTTTTGAGTTAGTGCGCCCACAATCACATACACATCCACACACGCACACACACAGACATCATTCCGAAAATAGTCTAAACGTGTTCTAGGGACCTCAAAACGTGTATTTCCGTTGAAATCTCGAAGTCGATTTTTTTCGTGAACACAGTACTTTCCCATGACTACGTATGGAGAAAGTAAAAAGAACACAATATTTTTTAATCCCGCGTTCGTCCACAAAATTGCTAGAGCGAGGGAATAAAACAGCTTTTATACTGTTCACCCTGGCTGATAAACGCGGTTTTCTTTTTTTTATTCCCTACGAGTCGAATGGAAAAAATGTCCATTGTCCGCATGAAGGAATGAGCGAATTGGAATATGGAACGAGGAAGGAATATGGAACGAGGAAGGAACATGGGGATGGGTGATGTAACAAATTAGAAACGGAACTTTACGCGGAATGGAGATGGGATTACGTGCCAGGTGAGTGCTTAGTAAGACTGAGAGAGAAAGGGAAGAAGCGGAAGGAAAAAGGACGAGAAAAAAATCGCGACCATCTCCATTTTTTTATAGGTGTCCGACGTCCCAACCCATAACGTTACTCTCTTCCTCTCCACCGCGAAATCCATTTATCGCAGAGCGCTTCCGAACCAACCTCGCCTCTCTCTCCCTCTCTCTATCTATTCCTCTGGATCAGACTCTCTCAGTCTCTCTCTCTCTCTGTGACACAACGAAGAAGATGTTCATCCCGCGACTAGCTGCCTGTGTCCGTAAAAAAATAAAATTATCCCATCCCCTTCCCCTATATTAAGCTACCCGCCCTCCCATCCTTCTCATCCAATTTCTCACACAAACACACAAAACCCGTTTGAATAATTCAGGAGGTATGACATTGGGACAAGGAGGGAGTGAGGGAAAGGGAGCCCGTGCCTGGTTATATACTTCAAAGGAGAAAGGGAAGGGAGGATCGAGGACATTTGCTGCGGAAACGTTTTGCGGCTGGAACAAAGCGAGACGGATTGGAGAGAGAGAGGAGGGGGTGAGAGAGAAAAAGGTGTAGCTGTCTCCTCTGCTGAAGGAGAAACACGCATTCGCTTAGAATACAAAAGGAACGACTGTATCATCCGAATATATTATTTTAAGCTATGCGAGACTTAATAATACTAGAATTCAGGTAGTATATACTGGCTACGCAATTTTATAGGATGATGGTTTGGCTTCATGTAAATAGCTTTCATCGAAGTAATTATTTATTTCCGGAGCTAAATTTTTATTTAAAGTTTATGGGTGATAGTCAATTATGTACATAAAGTACATGGTATCCACAAAACCATTCCGGGGTTTTAAAACTCATATTTCCTGGACTACGAAAGACATCGCCCTAGCCTAAAGCATAAAATAAAACTCAACTCGCCAAAATTTTTACGGTCTGGTAGCCAACGCGTGGAACCGTATTGGTAGAGAAGAAAGATTTGAGACTTTCCCGGCGGATGATCATGATGAAATTTTCTCGGGTTTCTGGCCGGGTTGTGGCGTAGTACATATTGGCCGACGTTTCGGCGACTAACTCTGCCGCCATCTTCAGGGAACCTGAGTGCCTCGGGAACGTCTGAGCCGAGTTTATATATCTGCCGGGGGATGGCAGCTTGCCGTTGATTGTCGGTTGGACTGGCCAATCGTCTTGCCTCTGTTGGTCAGTTGGGCGATCATGGGATCCCACGCATTGCTCAGGATGAATCCTGCGTCTCTGTTGTAATTGGCGTCAGAGTTAAGCAGGGCGCCCACTAGTTCCGATTCTATCAGATCGGATCGGTTCAGGCGAAAAAAATAAAAACGCGTGTAAATGCATGAAGCTCCGCCCACTACGTGAGATCGGAGCGGTTCAGCACCTTCGGATCGGATCAGACAAGAATTGCCCAAGGAGAATATTTTGACTGAAGTCGGAAGCGTTCCAAAGGCCGAGAGAAGGCGGAAATATCCGAGTGATCACGAGGTGTGGTTGGAGTCACCTCTGAGCACACATTCGGTGTGGCGTAAGTCGGGATAGGCATTTTTTATCGACGCAACGTAGACACTAGAACTGATTTGTCACAAACTAAGTGGCAGGCCTTCTAAAGTATGTTCAAAAATATCACTTGTATTTCTGTGATGGAAATGAATCTAATCTATATTAATACTACTTAGGAAAGTGTACAGGTAGTGCAGGCGGGCTTTGTGCGATAGAGATATGAAATCAATCGATATAGTCTGATCGACCTGTTGTACTCGTATGCCCAAAACAATTGTTACTTTCTGGAACAATCAATTAGGTAAATTTTATGCTTATTTCCACTTTCTAGTGCACCTATGGGGTGGTTTCATTAATATTTATGCAAATCTTTTACTTAATGTAATAAGCATACGCGTAATTTTTACGGGTAATCACATCAGTGTGTCCAGATTTGACTAGTGTCGCTCCAGGGCAAACGTGCTTCGAACGGAAGATTAGGGGAGTGAAAATATACGAAACAAAATTTATTTCAAATTTTTAGTCAAGACATGAAAAAGTTGACCTGCGAGAAACTGTTTCCTATTTGGTTTAGGTAGGTACATCCAGCTAATGAAATGTTTATAAAAACTGAAATATTTTTTTTGAAAAAGACTGCATATCAATGCCATTTATAGTTTATGCAATACTGAAAGATATACGAATAAAAGCACGGGTGCGCGCTAACTGGTCGTATTTCCCTTCTCTCCTGTAAATAGTGTGCTTCACGTAAGATAACGTAGAAGGTATTGTTTATAAACGTTATGTTCTACTGAAATCCTCAAAAAATTTCATACAAATCCGATAAAAATGAAAAAAGTTATGAATTTTCGTCCGATTTGATGGGCGGACATACGCCTGATCCGATCCGGTCCGACCCGAAACGTCGGCCAATATGTGTGCTACCACCCGGATAGAAACCCGATAAAATTTCATCGTATTGGAAGATTTTATTTAGATTTTTTATCTTTATTTTAAGCCTAAGCTAAAGGTGATATACGTTTTAGTTCAGGATATATGAATTTTTAAACCCCGGAGTGACTTTGTGGAAACCCTATGTTATTTTTATTTAGATTTTTCTATTTCATGCCATAACACAAGCCTACCGAAATAGGAAAACTAATGTGATCCATATTGATAATATTATGCTAGAAGCAACACCGCGATCGTACAATGGTGTAATCAAATTAACTCAAACTCATGTTGTTATACATTTTTTTTAAGTGCAGTTAATAAGATTTAGGACACGTTTTTTTACGAACCATTTAGGATATATTAAGACTCTGACTAAAAAGTTTTCGTAATGTTATTTTAATTAATGCACATTACACAAAATTCTTCGATGAAATCATTCAAGAAATCTAACAATAAGATGTCGGCAAAGAGATTTTCCCTAATCTGATTTGCACTTCGGACAAATACTACCCGAATGTTTAGAAAACATCCAAGTTGGATCGTCGAATTTTAGAATATTCTCCTCCAGATTGCATTTGGAACTCTTTAAAGTCTGACGTTTCAGTCATACAAAGAGCCTCCACGTAATGCACCTTGAAATAATACCAACCCATGCTACCAACTTCCTTACTCTTGTAGAATACTGACCCACTTTGGCTGTGTTTTCCTTTCTGGCGACTCGGGCGCAGTTTTGTTGAGTTTGGTAGGAAAGTCAGATGCTTTTATGCAGTTGATATTTGCGTAAGTTCGTTTGTCTTATTGGGGTTCCCCGACTTGTTTCTTCAGCAGCTCCTAATTAATGTTTCATAGAGCTGTGAAAATTTGCTCAATTTGAAGAAACAAATTACGTAACTCAACCGAAGCTACTTTATTAAGGGTAGTAGATTTAAAAAACGAGTTGATTACACGCTATAACATTTTATTCAATCAAAATTTAACTCAATTTTACGCTCAATTTTTTGAAAAAATTGTTCTCCACGGTATACTAACGATTAGAAACCTTCATCATAAAAGACAGAATAGAAATTTCTGATAAAAACAAAACATTCAGATGTTTTTAACGATTAGCGTACATCTGAGTCTATAAACCAGTACTACATGCGGCTCGGTTAAAAACAAAAATATTTTGAACAAAATCGTTTATAGAGATGGATGCTATAAATATCAAGCTGTGATTTAACAGATGATAGTAAGTTGAACCGGAATAAGTTTCTTTCAAAATTTCAGGTAAACCTTTCGTAAAAGATTTCTCTGAAAGACGTAAGAGTTGTCAATGCAATTAACAAGATGTGATCCAGCGAACAAGCGTGTTTAAAGCATTAAAAAAATTCAGTATACTTACAACATGAAAGCAATATACCATCCATCAAATAACCATCTTATACTCGCGGGGAACATCATTTTTTTCATCGTACTATACAAAACTTCTATTAAAATTTCGTACAAGAACGAACGCGACGCCGTAGTTTGGTTGGTTAAAGCACCTATCTAGTAAACAGGAGATCGGGAGTTTGAATCTCCCCGGTGCATAGGATTTTTTCCGTTGAGTCGAAAGGGTGATAAAGATACTTCGGCAAATCTCAAATCTCATGAGTTTTGTTCTCGACTGGTTTGCTTCAATCCAAAAAGCTCAAGTTTAATATTGCTTGTAAAAAGACTGATTGCGTAATTGGTCATGGGGGCAACATTCTATGTGACCATGTTAATAAATTTCGGCCAACTCACCCATAGAATATGTTCTTCAATAATTAAAATGAAATAATTGAAGAACGTCGATTCCAAAGTATGTCAATATCAATTAAAACTCTACACTGAGATGACGCTGGGAGACATGGAGTAATTTTCGTAAAATAAATTTCACTTTTTCAAATAGATAATTGGCAATAATAAACGAATGTTAGTTAGGAAATTTCATATTGTCTGCATCATTCTCTTTGTTCTCAATTCCAATACATCGATAATAATACATCCTACATTAAACCAGCATTAAACTTATTCGAGGGTTAAACTATTTGGTTAAAGTTCCAACTTTACTCCCCTTTATTATTATTATTTGTACGCATATTGTAAAATCAAATGTTAAAAAATTAAAAAGTTCCCGTGTGAAATAATTTACTCAATAAGAGTAATAATAAGTCATAATTCGGAATCTGCAATATTGACAAACTGGAACTTTGGAACAACCGAGACCTGTAAAATTATAAGCTGAAATGAAATCTAATGTTGTAAGATAAATTGGAGGTAAAGTTGACGACCGAGTTAAGGGCAGATCCAGGGGAGGGGGAGGGAGAGAAAGAAAAAATATATACTATTTGAAAATATCGTAATTCACGTATATTTTAATAAAGAAAAAAGAAATATATAACTTTTTGTACAGCAAAATTAATGTAATAAAATGGTTTAGTTATCTCCTGACGTGCTCAGCATGTAGGACGAGGTTTATGATTTTTCTTCTAATGTTCAGAAATCTTGGAAGGGGGGTAATTGCACCCTGTACCCCTCCCCCCGATTCCGCCCTTGACTGAGTGCAAACATTTCTTGATAATGAAGTCGGAATATGTATATCAGTCAAGAGCATAACGGGTCGGAGTCGCGCTACTATGTATGCGTAAATCTGAAGTACTTGCGACGTCAGAGTCCTACTGCGGCATAAATCCATCAATTTACGCCATGAGTGAAAGGAGAGGCAGAAATCAAGTTCTGTGTGTGTGAGAGAGAGAGAGAGAGAGAAAAAATCTATTTTCGAGATGAAAAAATAAATCAAGAACAGCCCGTTGTGAAAGGTTTTTGGTCGTCACGCTAAGAGAAAAAGAAGTGGAGGATGAGTTCATTGCAACGCACTTCCAAAAGAAGAGAGTAGCTGAAAAGTTAATGGAGAATTCAAGTCTCTTTTACTCAGTGTAAAGGGATATCCAGGAAAAAGGAAGGACGTATCGAGTGGAATCACGGAGAGTGTGAAAGAGGGAGTGGAAAGGAGAGAGAGAAAATAGAGGGAAATGGGAAGGAGGCAGAATAGGGATGGAGAGGGAGGGAAAGAGAAAAAGAGGGAAAGAGGAGTGGATTGAGGGAGTGAGAAAGAGAGGAAGGAAGAGAGAGAGATAGGAGGGAGAAGAGAGAGAGAGAGAAGAGGGAGGAGAGGAGGAGGGAGGGACATAAAAGTAGATTGGTAAGGTGAGGTGGAGAGAGAGAGAGAGGAGATAAGAGGGAAAGGGTTTTAAATCTAAGGCCAGAGAAGTTGCAAGGGTCTTGAGAGGGATGAGAGCGTTTACTGGAAGGAAGAAGGAGAGTAGATACAATGAGAATGTGGATAAATCGATTTACGATCCAGAAATTCCGTCGAAAAAAGAACGGAGGATTTTCTGCGAGTGCTTCGTTTTATTGTATTTTTTAGGACGGAACTTAGAATTGGATTTCTTTCTGCTCACTTTCCGGCAAAGTGAATTTTCTGCGTGAAGCAGTAGGGACGATCATTTCATCCATAGTTGCTGACAATACGAAGGTTATTCGACGCAAATGGACACCTTCTCTGTAAACTGTCAAGTATTACAGTCAAGTACAGTTCTTCTTTTGAGGCTGACACGATTATTTTAAAGATATTTAATTATTTGCTAATTAAAACTACTATCTTACAGCTGCTCGTAATAAGACGAACATTATATTGTCTTCCATAAATTTTACAATTTTACATATACTCTACATGGAATATTATGTGCATTAGGTATGTTCTTATACGAAGGTTATTCGACGCAAATGGACACCTTCTCTGTAAACTGTCAAGTATTACAGTATACCTAGTTCTTCTTTTGAGGCTGACACGATTATTTTAAAGATATTTAATTATTTGCTAATTAAAACTACTATCTTACAGCTGCTCGTAATAAGACGAACATTATATTGTCTCCCATATTACAATTTTACATATACTCTACATGGAATATTATGTGCATTAGGTATGTTCTTATTGGCTATAAAGTTGAAATTAAGGTAGACGTAATTCGTGAATACTTTACCTATTAAACTCTCAAAAAATATAGCGAAGAAAGAGTGGTTTCCGATTTTTTTATCAACAGATAACGCTCATAACTTTAGCCGAAAACCACTATTTATATGAGAGAACTTCGCAGATTCTTCCACCTGTTGCCTATTTTAAGCCACGCGGCCGTATAATTAAATTAACTCTTCCCTTATCGTAAAAAGGAAAACTTCTAAAAACATAAAACAAAACCTCGTACGACCTTTCTTTTTCCCGTTACCTCTCTCCCCTCTGCGTGCTCGGAGAATAAAATGGAAAAATTTTAAATAATCCAACGGCGTAAAACGAGTTATGAGTCTCCTCTTTCGCTCATATTTCGGACGGAAGTGGAGTAGTCATAAAATGCCTGGAGAATAAGTATAAAAAATGCGTTTTGTGCGAGACTTAGGCGGGAATTAACATCATTTCTCATCCAAGTCGCCTTTTTGTAAACCTTTTCCTCTCTCTTCTTCTTCTTCCACACCGGTTGTGTATATATCATCCCGCTTTAACGTTTTTTAAGTCCCGATCTGCGAAAAGGTCAAACGGCAAACGTTTCCGATTGTTCGACTTTAAATGAGTTTCCTTCGAGTTCTCCTCTCAACGTACAGGTCACGTAACATCTACCCTTTTCCAAGGTTCACGTCATCTTCTTTCCAGTCTCATTTATCCTATAACTCCAACCTCTTCCTCAAACCCGAGAGCTCGTTAAAATAACTCCCGAAAGAATCTCTGAATGCATCGCTTCCCTTAAACAGCTTTATTTTACCCAGATGTTTTTATTCCTTTCCAAAGCTCCTCCGCGTGCCACTCCCCCATATTCTTCTTACTCCTTCCTCTCTCTCTTGCCTTTCGTGTTTACCTTTACCTCTCAGCCTTCCTCCCATACCAATGAAGAACTCACTGTCTCCGAATGATTTGACGCCTGAAGGATCATGACTCAATGATGAGGATACGTTAGGGAATCGTTTGCGCGGCAATGGAGACGGATTTCCCAACAATGAACTCCCTTTACCTCTCACCTTCCCTCCCTCTCTCTCTCAAACGTAAAGTCATATATGCCTAACGCGGTTTTTTTTCGTATCTATTCCATATTCTTCCCCTTAGCATCCATTTATCCATATGCGGAGAATTCAAACACAGCAACATTTTAATTCAATTTCATAACCTCGGAAGGAAAGGAAAACTTCAGACTCAGTAACACAAATGCTCAATCCTTGAATAGTAAACCTGATTATATTGCGTAAAATTTAATACCTTATTAAAGAAAACTACATGGGAAGAAATTCGAGAGAATTGAGCTTTGACCTTAATTTTCGCGGTAAAATAACGCGATACAACTATTTCAGAAATACAAAACATTGGTATGAATTAATAAACAATATTATCGTCTGTATCGAATTACATTGTAAATGTGAAGTTGACAAGTGTTTATGGATTTTTAAAAAAGTTTTCACATGATAGTATGTACTTTTTTAAAATTTGTTTCCAGGTTGAAAACAGCTTTTTTTATAGGAAAGTATGAATTAATGGAGTAACGGGCAATGCCAAAGAGTAGATTTCAATGCACGTGTGCGTAGGGAGGGTTCAAGGTGCTTGAACATCAAAGATGACGTTTTGAACAACGGCTTTTACCGTTCGGAAGCCAAGGGCTCTGCTTACATTAAGATTACATGAACAATAAAGTCTACCTGTGGTTTTACAAAGAGATATTTGGTAAGCTTTGAAGTGATTTTCGAAAGTCTTTTAGGCATTGGTGTTTTAGGAGTGGGAGATGAATGAAACTGAACGATATGAAGGTTGTAAAGGGGGACTTATTGAGATGGATGGCTTACGGAAACGGTAAAGAAGATGTGAAAAGTAAAAAGTAATTCGCAAATAATTATTCTTAGAATTATTGAGGAAAAAATAAAGACGGTAATATCTTGAGTAAAGGATAAATAGAAGCAGTACGCTAAAAAAAATTCAAAGAGACTGAAACACATATATGATACACACAATGATGTTATATCATTGAAAGTTGAATAGGTAGAATTATATACAGCAACACAAATATTACCATGGTATGCAATGGATTTAACGAAATTCAATGTTGAAACCTTAAAGCAGCGAACAGGCGACAGAATACAAATAAATGGATTCCAAAAAATATCAGTTCTTCGGTCTATGGAGGGTGTTCACCCTGTATATGAGAATTTAATAAAGCAATACATGCACATCAAAGTTGTATTTTTTGGATTAAATGTTTTATGAAGTAAATTTACACCGATGCTAAGCCTCTTATTATTCATTGTAGCGAGTTTATCTGTGGCGATTAGTTATATTTTTACTTAATACAAAAAAAATTCAGACCCTGCTCTTTTAAATTCTTTTTATTAACTATTTTCTGATAGATTTCACAGGAATATTATTCTTAAGCAATTCTGAAATATTTTTTTAAATTAATAACTAAAGAAAAAAATATTACTTCCCACATAATGGAATACGGCGTAATTTATCTCGAAGTAATGTGTATTGTTTATAAATTGCCTACCTCGAAAGGAAGTTGAAACAATAAATTACACCAGTTTTTAAAGTGTTTTGCGTGGTATGAAGGAATTTCGAACGCCATCATAACCAGTATTAGATAAAGAAGGTTTTAAGTTTTCCTTATCAAATTAAATGTTTTCTTTTTATGGTATCATCTTTCAAATCTACATGTCGTCTGATGGATACAAATGCAATATCTTCTTCTTTATGTATGAAACAAAGGAGTTTGTAACTCGCAAGTGTCTCTCTTCAGTTTCTACGAGTGTCCCAAACCGCTCGTTTCCCCTCCCCCCCCCAGAGATTCGTACATACATAAAAGGAAATATAAAAAAAAATTGAAACGGAAAGTACCGAAACGATATCGTTTAGCTTATTTCCTCCCATTTTTTGCCGATAACATCCTTTTCTTACCCATTCACAGAACAGCGCCGACACTTCCATTTGCTCTCTCCTTCTTACTCCTTTCCGAAGTATTCACGGCACTTCACTTTCCTCTACTATATAGGGGAAACTTTCTCCCATTACCGTTCCCGAGGGACTCAAATCCGTGCGTTGTATAAATGAAACGCAAATTGTTTCGAACCTCCGCCATACGTGCGTTAGTTCAAGATGGCCCCGCGGGAGGGATTCGACCATGGAGCCCAATGATGGAGCCTGTAGTGGATTCGACCTTCTTTCCCTTTCTCTCACGCTATTCTGCCATCTGTTTCGTCGAAGCGTTTCTAAGGTTGCCGAGGCAGAAGTTTCTTTCGCTTCCTGATTCTACAAATCTATCAGATTATGCGTTTCGTCTCTAATGGTCGCTGTAGAGCTATAGATTAGATACTTTACATTTTTAATGCATTTATGGACGCCCTTACGTATGTATAGGTACACTTTCAAATGAATAAAAAGTACCATGTATGACGCTAATGCTGATCTATATGTGTACACTGAATTACGACATTAGTGAGATTTTAAGGCGCATTCAAACTTTATTTTACGCATAGCACACAAAATTAACTAATGAGTTTAGCTTATTGAAATTCTAAATGAAATTGCAAGCCGATTTCAGCGCTTAGTGTTAAAAACTATTATTGTTTTCACAAATAAACTTCCGCAAAGCAGGTCCGTTAAGGACTAAATTCTCTACAATAGTTGTTAAGGACAATATGATAATAGAAGAGCTTGGATGGGAGTCTCTGAAGGAAAGGCGAGAAAAATCTAGGCATTGCGGAGATTTAGATCAGAATACTTTAATGATGAATTATCAGGCGTAATTGAGAGCGCAATTTACGTAGGACGCCACGACCACACTGACAAGATTCGAGAAATTGATTGTATGTATGACCGATAGATACAAGGGATCCTTCTTTGCTAGGACGATAAGAGAGCACAATAGGAGAATATGATAGGTCGAAGATAATCTACCCCTGCCACACACCAATTGCAGTGGCTTGTAGGGTATTTATTCAGATTCAGATGATTACTTATTTGTGGGTATTTTATTATGGTAGCAAAGGAATGCCTTTATAGTGATAGTTGAGTTAGAAAAACCACAACCAATACTAAAGCTTCTTTACAAGTTAATGTGATTAGCATAAAAGTTAAGAAAATATCACAAAATATTCTATGCCACAGTGTTTAATGATATTATAGTTTAATAAGCAGGTTTCTGATTTAATTAACAATAACACCTTAATTAATGACAATTTTTTCTAGAGATGTACTACGTGAAAGAGAAAAATAATTCCATGTGCCCCATAGTGAGATATCTTCTACTTAAGCGATTGCGTAATAGCTGCCAAGCAGTGTAACAATATTTTCGTCATTTTCCTCATGACACTCTTAATTCCCTCTCCGATAATTAAAACTAAGCCTTTTACGAAAATTAAAATTTCGCTTTTCCTCAAGCAAAGGAAATTTCGTCTTTTCTAATTTTAATAAAAGACCCCCGTCAACTTTCTTACTTTAAATACAGGGAAATTGTGCCTTTGAAACCGCATGGGTTTTCACACCGACCGGTATAAATACCTTTTATCTTTCTAAAGAATTTCTTTTATAATTAAATTTTTTGAAAGATTAGTTGTTTATTGAATTACTTAAAAATTTCTAGCTGTAACTAATTCTCTAGTGATTACTGACTAAGGCAATATTTTGCATTTAAAACTCCGAGATACTTAATGGGGTAAAAAAATTTAAAGCTTGTAAAAATTAAAGCCCGGGAAAAGAAAATACCGATTTGATTTTAGATAAGATCTAAATTATTCAATATATACTATAAAACCCACAAACATTTAAATTAAAATATTTGCAATAATTAATATAAGAATCAATAGCGTCTAAAATAAGATCCACGTCCCTTCATTAAAACTTTCTGAATTGCTTCTTCTAAGTGACTACTACACCTCGAAATCAATAAAATCAAATCAAATTCGTGAGCACGTAGTAAAATTTTACCTTTCAGATAAAAAGAACAGAGAGAGTCTGTTATTCGTTTTGCGCCAAAAATTAATCAGATCCGCCTTTCACGTGAAGATAAATTCCGAACCCAGTAACGGACGGACCCATATCACACTGGCACCATCCGAAGTCTATACTCATCCGCAGAAGCGAAATGGCATGGACAACACGTTTCAGAAAACAAAACTCTCCGAGCACCCACTTAACGAATTCCCTGGTATCCCTCACGGACCGAGACCGTTCTCTTCGACCTTCCATCTCCCCCCCCCCCTTCTTCACTCCTATTTTCTCTCTCTCTCCCTCTTCCAGCGAAATGAGCGTCTCCAGAGAGCAAACCTCTTCTCCTTTGCCGTGTTGGGCGGTAGAAACCTTGGAGCTACCCACAGGGGAGCGCAATGAGGAAACCTCGGTCATTACGTCCGAATCTAACGGCCCCGCGGGTTTTGACGTCGTTATCCTCCCTTTTCCCTCTCTCTCTCTCTACCTCGCCTCTCCTTCGTCTATCTCCTGAGTCTCATTCGTTCTCCAAAACTGTCCCTTATCCCGTTTTCCGGGACGGCCAAGAAGCAATTCTCTCATCCTCTCCTCCCACGCGAAACTGCCAACTGTCCGACTGTCTCTCCGGAGGACCAGCCGACCGGCCCTTTCCATTTTGAAAGATTCAATTACCTCTCGAGATGTCGTTATAATGCGACATGGTACGCGCGAGGAGAAAAATAAAAGTGGTCCGCACGCTTTCGGAGCGTTATTTTTTTTTCGAACCGGTTTTCAAACCTGTTCAGAGTAATTAAATCACTTTTTTAAAAGGTGCTCTTAATTTGCAAATAATTCGCATTTCAATTTAGATCAGTTTTTAAAGCTTAAGGCTTAAACCGATTTTTTCTTTAACCCTATAGCTAATTTTAGGAAATGTTCGTAAATACATAAAGAAGGTTAATAAACCTTAACATTTCCAGTGTAAGCAACCGAACATAAAGATTGAATTGGTCGGTATTACGTCTTTGTTAAAGTGCCGGATAAGAAACGAAATGAAATATTTACCAAGAAAGAGCCTTTTGTCAAATGGACGGAAGCGTAGATAGGGGAATTATATACAGCACACATGACCAACGTATGGCATGTGAACTAGTTCGGCCATATTTTCCTTTTACCCCTTAAGGCAGGGGTCGGCAAACTTCTTACGAGGCAGACCGCTTTAACAGCTGTGCATGCTTAGGCATTAGCAGATGAAAATACACCGGCGGGCCGCATTAGGGCTCACATCGGAAATTATTTGAGAGTCCTACTAGTTAAAGTTGATGATTAATAAAGTTTTAGCGCCATAGCTTCGCTATATAAGATTTTTACGAGCATAATTTTAAACAACAAATGTGAAACTATGTGTTTCGCATTTTACGGTTCTCTTTCGTAAAGCCGTAATTTGCCCACCCCCGCCTTAAGGTATTCTCTTTTAAAATTAGGTACTTATTTTGACAGAAACTCATTTATATCGCTATATTTTCTTTCGATTTTTTCGATAATAAGATTTCAAATTAATTTCGCAGGCCAGACACCAATCCCATAAACGTCCAGGGATAATCGATATTACTAGAAAACAATTTACGTGCTTGAATAAATAATTTGAGTAGGTATTAAACGAATGCTAGCTTGCCAGTTGCAGCTACATTTACAATTATTTTGTAGTTAGAATTTACCAAATAGCGGTAGTGGAAGAAAAGCGGCCAAGGAACTGAGGATAATTCAGTTAGGTTCGAAGACTTTACAGTACATGTACATGGAGAGAGGAAACAGCCTGTGAAAAAACACTGCCAAAAAGTTTACTAACAATAAAGAAATTCGTCACGTAAGTAGGTATACCAATCATGTTCTCATATAACATACATACTAATTTTGTATAATAAAATAACTTGGTTTCAAGTCTTTCGTTAAAAACTTAGCTATTTCGCAGAATAAATTATTTTTACTTGCTTTCGCTTCGGTAAACTAACCCATCTCCAAATAGTGTATGCCAAAAAACTTTGTTTCAAAAATTAATTATCCATACGCACACGTATGCAAATTTGCATACGTACCTATACATACATACCATTACTCGAATTTTCCAAGTTTATATTTTTAACACATTTATTTTTTACTTTTATTTCCATTAGTCTTTAAAGCCGCTCATCCATAGACTTTTAAAAAGAACTTCCTAGCAAAGGCAACCACAGAAATCCATAACAAATCCAGGATTCGAACCCACCACCATTGTGAGGCAGAGATATAGCCACCCCTCTACCGAAGCAAGCGTACTAATATAAATTAAAATAACTTGAAGTTTCGATAACTCGAATTATTTCTATCTCTCCTCGCGATTCGAGTTATCTAGGCCAAACTATATTTGTTGTGTAAAGCAAACTTGACAAAATATTTCGTACCTGAAAATTCAAGCTTTACTTTATTTATCAAACTTTTACTTCTACCTACCGCTACAAGGTTTTTACGGAGTAACGTCACGTGAACTTTTGTATGCATAAAGGTTTTTCACTGACAGCAAATATAGTTATGAAAAAAACGCAGCAAACCTTCAGGGTCGGTTTTTCAAAATCTCCCGTCACTCCGCATTAAACTCAAATAAAACCGTCAGATTGAAACGACATGGCAAAGGGACAGAATCGATTCCAAACTTATCCCGTCCTTTATTTACCGAACCTGACAACGATTCAGCTTTTTTCCCCCCCAACCAATAAGTTGTCGTCGCCGTTTTTTTTCCTATTTCTTTTTTTTTTGTGAAGGTCGCCTCGCGAAATGAACAATTTCCCGTTAGACATAAACAAGCGGTTTTGTCGACATAGAACGACAAAAAAAAATGTATACATAACCGATTTGCACGTCATCCGCAGAGATAAACTGAACATAGAGATCCGAGCGAGTCAAAATGGGTCTCGCAGCCTGCGAGGGGGCGAGAGGGAGGGAGGGAGAGAGAGAGAGGATAATGACGTGTGAAGAAATCTTTATCCGTTATTGAAACGATTCGCTCTGCAAGGGCTTGTAAAACGACCTCGAGACGGTTTTCAGGAGGAGCGTTAAAACTTTTGAAATCTTCTGAATAAATGGGTATATTTGGCAGAGGGTGTGCGATATCCGGACAAAGGAAGTTGAGCAGAGGAGGTTAAAGAGATTTTAGAGCGTATGGAACTGGAGAGAGAGAGATGCTAGAATGAAAGGATGGAGGTAAACGGGAGAGAGAGGAAGAAAGAGCATATGATAGGTAGAAATGGAGAGCAAAAGAGAAAGGGAGAACGAGGGGGAAAGAAAAAGGAGGGGGACTGAGTGAGAGAGGGAGGGATGAAAAGAGAATGAGATGAATAGATTCGAACTGAAGGTATACAAGGATATCATGACAACCAAGTCGGAAGTAAAGGAGGAAAAGTCGGGAAAAGTGTTGGGATTTTGAGTGCAATTGGTACAGACAGTAAGAGAGACAGGAAAGAGGGTTACTGGATGGCATTTCTCGGAAGATGCCACAAAACTTGACGGAAGTGAAAATATGTTTATTATTATCTACACTAGTAGATTCTGTTAGTATAAGTGCCAGTCAAAAATGACGGGGATGATCGATTATTCTGAAATAAAATTGAGGCAGTCTTCTTTGATCTGAAATCATATTTCCTGCTGAGAGGGTTGCCTTCTATCCGAGCGAAGGTTCGAAACCCTCGCCGCGAGTAACTATTGTGCTTTAAAAGCTGACCTTAGTCCCCTCTTGTCAGGTATATAATTTTTTCAGAGCGTGACAGAGGGAGTGACAAAAGGACAAAGGGACAGAATAAGCCTTTTTTATATTACCGATACATTAAAACGTTTTTTTTATTATATCATAATGCTATCCTGAAAATGTCATCAAATTCGTTTCAGTCGTTTGCGAGACATTAAGCTTCAAAAAGCATTACATGACAAAGGGACAAAGTGACACTGTATTTTGTATATGTTTTACGAAAATACTAGCCGGAAGAATTTGAGTTGAGTTAAACAAGTTTTTCTGAATGCCACATGCCCCTGTAAAGATTTTAATCTGATTTCTTCTATCATCAAATGAATGTTAGGCATAAAAATAACGACGATATTACAGTAATGTAAAATATAAAGTTTCATTGCATATATTCATATAGCCAAAATATTTGGGTGAAATAAAAAACGGTGCAAAGTTCAAAATCAAACTTCATAGTTCATTACGCAATTATTTGTGCTACGTTATTAGAAATATATTTGAGAAAAGTGAAAGGTAAACTTCTGTTTTTTTTTGAAAAAGCAAATACAATTAAAATTCGTTTATGAATAAAGATCCTTGCTGAAAAAAGATATTCGGCGTATAATAGTAGCCCGTCATGCGACGAGAATTTACTTTTGTATATATATATATATATAATAATTAGTATAACTGCCCGTCAAATATGGCTGGGATAGAGAGTGTGGTTTATCATCGGGAAGTGTCCACGTGTAAATATTCGTTTTAGATTTTCAAAACGTTCTCACTACTTTCCCTTCAACTACTTAAATTTTAGTAAATCTAAAGAAACAGTTCTCGAAAAACTTATTTACATTTGGGTTCCATATAATTTCGGTCCCGGTAATTTGGGTACCGGTAATTTCAGTACGGTAATTTGAATCCCAGTAATTTCATTCCCGGTCAATTCCAGTCCCAGTAATTTCATTCCCACTTACTTCATTCTTTTTGTAAATAAACAGTAAATGTAACTTTTATTTTAAAATAGTTTATGATAGGCGTAAATACTAATCAACGCCGTTAATATTAATTTGTCGAAAGCGGTTATTATTGATCCTTATAACATTAAAAACCCAATTTCTCGCATAGAAATTTAATTAAATGTTGAGAACGCTTAACAATTCAGGGAATACGTTTCTCTAAGGATGTTGCAATCATTGAGTAATGAATACATTAGTACAAAATTATTATTGTTTTTGGATAAGCTTTAAATTTTAAGAACACGATTTTCGCGTGTAAATTTAGTGGAACGTTGAAAATACATAATAAACATAATAAATAATAAAAACTAAGGAAGCATAGTCGGAATTGGTATCGATCAACTAAGAATTTTATAACAATTACAACTATGAAGCAAAAGAATGAAAATGGAGGGGGGGAGGGAGAAGGGGGAGGGAAACGGGGGTGGGGCGGAGGAAAAACTAACAAACCACAGTCGACATTGTTATCGATCAACTAAGAATTTTATAACATTAAAATTTTCAGCAATCAAATTTATAGTATTTTTTGCTGTTAAATTATTGAGATTGTGCTTAGGCTTCAATTTCATATGAACCCCTCCTCCCCCCCCCCCCCCCCTTCCATTTTCATTATTTTGCTGCATATTTGTAATTGTTATAAAATTCTTAGTTGATCGATACCAATGTCGACTGTGGTTCCTAAGTTTTTCTTCCGCCCCACCTCCTTTTCCCTCACCCTCCTTCCCCTTATCCATTTTCTTTCATTTTTGAGTTCATTCATTCATTTCTTTACTAGATTGTTTTTACACTGACAAGTGTAGTACTATGACGGACATTCCAGCTGGTAGGTAACAAACGATTTCCTGAAAAGTTTGTTCTAATGCTCCTTTTAAGTTAATGATACCTCTAGGTGCTCCCAAGTCTAGTATAGGTTGAGAAACACTGTGCTAATGTAATGTCCGCGAGAGCACATATTTACGACTTTTAATATCCGATGAAGTCTGACTGGCACCTCGGCAGCCAATCAGATTAGCGTTAGGGACAAACATAGCTCATTATTATAACAGATACCACGTACAAACATTATGAGTAAAGACTAAAAATTGGACTGCGTCAAACGGAAAAGAAGCAGAGGGCCTAGGCAAATATTCAGTTTTGTTTCAGAATTTGCAATTGGCAGGACCGGTGTGTTTCGGAGAGGGTTTGAAGAGCTGGGAAACTCAGTGTGGTGAGGAGGGATGCATAGAGGGTAGGAGGAGAGCGACCAGGGTTTTACACCGCATATTTCAGAGTTACAGCCGGATGATGCCATCAATAGACGTCACTTATCGTCAGCGCAGAATATCGGATCTCCCCTAACAGCGTTAGCGGATGTTAGAGCGCTATAAAGTGACGGCAGTGAAACCTAACAAAAAACAGTTTCGCTCGAAATGTTACCTCCGATTCATCATATACCCCAGCAATATTTTCCGAAGAAATACATTAAAAAATTGATGAAGTTTGTGGTTTGAAATCGACATCAAGACATTCTCAAGGACGAAATACGCGTCAGTCAAAACAACGTTTTTCATTTTATTTACTTATTATCGGCCATGATTAATTGCAAATGGAGCAAGCTATTCAGAAACGGATAGATAAAGATTATCTGGAACAGCTAGTATTCTAGCCAGTGACGATAGTATTTGAAGGGAGTTATTGAATATATATATATATATATATATATATATATATACCCTTCTAGAAGTCCTGGGTAATGTAAAAGCGTTTTCGCCTTGTCGATTCGATAGGTTTAAAAACATTAAAAAAACGATTGCATACATCGAATCAAATTTCAAGACTATATGAAGTGACTGATCTAATTTGTGCTAAGCACTTTTGTTAGAAAGAACAGATAGGAAAAAGTGCATGAATGTATTAATTGGCTAAATGAAAATTGTGCTGCTATGAATATTTAAGATAGAATTCATTTCATCAGTTTATGATTGACGGTGAAAGAATTTTCAATTCATTACTTTTCTTCGACTTGCATTTTAGAAACATTTTTTATCAAAATGGACATTCACGGGAATTAATATTCCTGTAAAATATTTTAAATATATAAATTATATCTTCAAGGGTTCCTTCATATATGTGATAAGCTTGAGAGAAAGTTTGCGTCCGTTGAAAACAATCGCTAAGAAACACATCAATTACATCTTCCATATGGGGAAATTATTCAATTATGAAAATTCTCCCGTTTTTTAACGTATACGTGTTAAAGAAATTCTTCTAACAGCAACGTAGTTTTTAAGAGAAAAACTGCGAGCTTTGCTTTAACTAACGGCCAAAAGTTTTCTTTTAAATCGCATAACTCAACTTTATGCATTTAAATTTGAAAGAGGGCCTGAGTATTTCCCACCACTTTACTTTTGGTCCATAAAAGAAATTCTGATAAAATGACGATAAAATTTTAATGAAACCTATTCTCTAGTAAGTGCGATTTTTACAGAAGATAATAACCTCAGGAGAATTTAATTTTATGAGATTCTGCATTAAAAGAGCTAAAATTTATCTTCAACTAAGGTATGAGCATAAAACCTACATATCCTAGGCCAGTGATGGCGAACCTTCTATTACCCGCGAGCCAATCTTTTCCGCCTCGCGTGCTTTAAAAAAGTCCTTGATTTTTTTGGTTGCCAATTAAATTAAATTCGTGATCAAGACATAAGATATTGAAATTTGTAACCATAAAACTACTGTTTACAATGGTTCACTAAATAACACAAACGTTGTTGCGGCACTAAATCAGTGCGATAAATGCTTTGATTGGTTTTCGCTTTTCGTTGGCGTGCCAACCAAAATCGTCTTGCGTGCCATAGGTTCGACATCACTGTCCTAGGCCATTAAATATCATGCGATATTTCCACTAAACTGTCAAGCTTTAAGAAACAGTAATATTATATCCCAAAGATTTCAACTTAATATAGAAGATCACTTTAAGATAACGACAAGCAGATTATATCTATGTCCATGTGTGTATTTATATGGTATTAACAACTTGAGTTAATGCTTAGTGATCCTGGAAGACTCACACACTATTATCGCTCAAGGAGGACAGGTTTAACAAATAAATCCGTACAAATATAGCATTTAAATAACTGAATGTAATATGTTCCAAAATTCGAAGTTCCTTAAAATAAACGCGTCGAATAATTTCATTTAAAAGATCCCATCCCTTTCTACTATTTAATTTATGCTCCGAATAGACCACGTGATAATCGAGGCTACATGATAATCGAATCATTTAAAGTTTTGAAGAAAAACCATTTTGATGGAAATCCTCAAGGAAAAAAAGAATACTCCACAACAAACGAAGCAGGCCCAAGTGAAAAATGGCCTTTCGGACGGAAAATTGCACTTTCAATTCAAAAGTACATACATGCCCTATTTCATGAAGCGAAGGGATAGTTAGGAAAACACCGAACCGGATATCGTATGTAACTCGTGCGAACTCTTTAAATTTTCAGGATCGCGACTTTCTTTGCTGTGAGAAATTCGAGCGGACAGCGTTAAGGGAAAACCTTCGCAGTGAAAGTGCGGCGATAAAGGAATTTCCAGCCGGTTTCCGGGGGAATAAAGGTAGATAAAAAGTAAAGGACGAGGCGTAAATACGGAAAAAGACGAACCGACCTTCTCCTTCGGATGTTTGACCTCACGTCCTCACAGGAGACGGTAAAAAGCGAAACTTAATGGACGCTAGGCCGAAGCTCTTTCTTGTAGCGTATTTCTCTCATTCGACTTTACGTCTCTTCTCTTAAAGGTAGATCAGAAATTTATGGCAGCTTTATATCACTAATAGGGACGAGAATAGGCATATTTAAATAATATAATATACTATAACAGATGCTCATTGGAGGTAGTATATTTAAAACATTACTGGAGACTATCTAAATCACGTTAACCAAAGCGATTAATGTAAAATAAAAAATACCGGATTACAACAACACAAAACTTCAAATTATTCAATAATAAAATTACATAGCCTACGTATTTGATGTGTAATTTTATCTTTGAGAGGGATATTCATTTTAGTTTTTCCATTCTTGTGGAGTCAAAGAATCGACGTAAAGTTAATCTACGTGTATAAAGCATACGGAGTTTGGACAAGAGCCCGTGGAATAGAAACACAAATAACAATTTAATGTGACCGTAAAAAGTAAATTCTAAAATTCTGTGTCGTCAATGGCGATTTATATTAAACAAAATGCATTAGGAAACATTAATTTTATTTATGCTCCTCATCCAACATCCTATGACTCAGAAAAGAAATACAAAATTATGTACTAACAAATGGATCAGTGCTGCGTCATGAAATCTTCACCTCTATCCCTGCTAAGAACATATTACGCATGCGGTTCAACAGAAATGCTGAGCGGCAATAAGATATAATAACGAATACCTTTTCAATAAGCACAGAAATCAAACTGTTTAGCTGTGTTTTATTTCTGTTCGTCTCCACCAAAATAAAATTGTTTTCGTTCTATATTCCTTCCGATAACCATTGAAAGAATAGCGTCCGGAATGAATTGCCTCCAATCTTATAGTGTACATCATTTACTTTAGAAATAAAGGAAAGTGTATTAGTGATTCGCCGTTCCTTTCGTCAGATTCCATTTCCGTAAATTACATGTTATAAAAAGTAATACGTATGCTCATTTTTATTGAAAAATGATAATTCTATTAAATCAATCAAACAACGATTCATGGAAATATATATGTCACAACTTACTCTTATATTTTAAATAGAGATTTAAACTACTATTTTCGCCGGATTTTTGACCGCACACAATCCCCAATTGACTTCCCAATAAAGGAAGCCTAAGCAGGAAAACTTTGAAATAAGACCGACGTGGATTAAATTTCAGCACTGAGAACTCAGTCATTGAAATGGCTGAAGTTAAGAATACCGATTGCCATTAAAACTCGCTGCAAACTTTGATAATCCTCCGACTCGACCGGATGAAATGGATTTTCGGGAGAACCATTATTTGTCCAATGAAAGCTTAATGCAATCATTCTTGCGCTTTTAGAGTTGCTAAGGTACGGATAAGAATCGGAGGATACTTGGAATGAGAGGAGTGCCTCAAGGTCCTATTTTAGGACGCGGCAACTGTCAGGTATCTCGGTTTTCGGCAACAATCGCACAAAAAGAAATGAAGGAAATAAAAATGACGCAAGTTACAAGAGGGTATCGATCAATCGGTCGTTTAAATAAGAAAGAAAGGAAATTTATTCCGTCATGGGACTGAAAAAGTTTTCAATGGAAGAAAGAAGGAGAGGATGAAAAGAGAGTAGGCCGCATGATTTGTCGCTCCTTATGAGCATTTTATTTTACTCTTTAACGATCATCATCGTGCGGAAAATGAAATTTCCGAGGAAATAATACTGCGTTCGTTTTTGTGGCTGCAATCAAAGTGCCTTAGATATAATGCTAAGGAAGGTAATATTGTTCGATCTTCTCGGTTGCGGAAGGATGGCTCGAGAAACAAAAGAGGGGTAATTGGATTGTTAAGGCTCTCTCTCTCTGCAGGAGAAGGGAACGAAATAGGGTCGACGGATAGAAAGAAGTGAGCTGAGTCAGAAAGAGAGAAGAGGAAGAGTTACAGAAGATAAATAGGAGTTGTTAGTTTTAGAAGAAGATGATATTGGATGTATCAAAAGAAAACGAGAATTTTCGGGTTCAAAGAAAATGTAAAGAGTCGCAAGGCGAAGTTAAGAGGAACAAACACAAAGGCTCAAGTTTACTTTGATGAAACGGGTAATTTTTACTAAAGATGGTAAAACTAATTTAATTTTCAATTGTATTCTCAAACGTATTGATGATGCTTAATAGGTTACTACTTAGTATTATTTATAAAATACTGACGACCAAGTTATTGTCTCCCAAACGCTGAATTAGATAGGAAGATATTTTTTAATGTATTTATAAAATGTATCTCAGAAGGGTTCTATATTCTTGATTATTTAAAGAAATAATAAATTTTAGAATCCTATTATTTTTCATTGTTATTTCTGTAAAGTTGTCTTTCAATGATCAGTAAACTTTACATGTTTTACTTAAATTCATCGCAGTACGAATATTAACGCGAATGAACCCAGAATTCAACATTCATCATTTTTTGCTGATTTTTTCATATTATGTTCCTATACAGTCCCTTAGTCATACGCGCCAATTAGTTAATCACTGGTTCTTTTGTACAATAGTCCCGCCACTCTTAAAGCCCTCTAAATGGATAGATTCGAAGGGATCCCGTAATATTTTTACCCTAAAGCTTGCTAACCCATGGCTGATTGGCCGGTCTCGACATTTACAAACCCAATCACCGGACAACGGGGAGGGATACTTTGGTTCCCGGCGAGGCGAAGGGCGCGGTAGCGCTCGGAGACGACTACCCATTAAAACAAAGCGAGCCGAAGGCTCGTCAATATATCCTTTCGATGTTATATCCACTTGACTGTTGCGCAGCAAATGGAAGGATATATTGACGAGCCTTCAGCTCGCTTTGTTTTAATGGGTAGTCGTCTCCGGGTGCTACCGCGCCCTTCGCCTCGCCCGGAACCAACGTATTCCTCCCCGTTTTCCGGTGATAGGGTTTGTAAATGTCGAGACCGGCCAATTAGTACTGATATTTAAGTATCAATGCTTGGAAGTTCATCTCCGTTGGACTCCTGGCGGGGCATTTATAGGGTTTTAAGAGTGGCGGGGCTATTGTACAAAAGATCCAATCACTGCGTTTAGGGATATGCGATTTACAGGGTGGTACCATATGGTACCGCCAGGTCAATCTGGGAGCAAATAGACGTATATTGGGAAAATGATTTGTATCGTTTGATACGCGGGAATATGCTGTGTCAAGTAAGGTGCAGGTAGGAAAATTGACAAATTTTGGCAATGAATTATTTCTTTATTTGATAAAGTAATTCAAAACAGCTATATTGGTATAAACTGCAGAACTATTACGCAACGGTGTCATCATTTGGAAGGTAGAAGTAACTTCTAACTAGCATTACGTTACTTTGGCAACATATGTGGTATCTACAAGTTCCATGGAACTAAAATTACGGGTATCATTCTCAGGACGGCTTAGGCCTACCCGCGACTAGAGTCTCATTGTCAGACTTTCACGTGGAAACATTCGACACAGCCCCACATCACACTTCACGCACTCTGTACGCGTGCGGAAAGTGCAATGCTCGCCAGCACAGTGGTGTCTCTGCTCTGTTGACATGACAAGGTGGCCCAACCCGTCCTATTGGATGTAACCAGATACACTGAAATCAATATATGAGATTACGCGTTAAAATTTTTTCATCATCAGGATCCATTTGCGCATTGCCCGTGCAGTGCAGGAATCTCATGATTTGAACGAAACGTTCCCTGCGCTCCTCGTCCGAGACTATCTATAAAAAAACTTCACCAACATCAACATCTTCCTCATCTAGAACAGAGGGTACTTCCTTGAGCATCAATTTCCTACGAAAATAATAAAGCACCGGACTATATAGCAATACGCAATAATAATGGCGTCTTCATAATCTGTATATCATTATTTCCGTTAAACAAAGTCACAGAAACACGTAAAAATCATGAACAGCGGTAAAATGCCTCATCCTAAAGATAGACACCCATAAACATGGAAAGATTGAAAAGACACTTTATTGGCCTAGCGGTACCGAATGGTACCACTCACATTTACAGGTGACAATATTCTATGTCTCAGAAAATTACGGTTATGTATTTAGACAGGCGAATGAAGACGTATCATAAGGACAGTATTGAGCCACTGAACCATCACAGCACAAGGAAATATCATCAGAAATGCTTTATTACCTTGAAGTGAACAGCAATATTCCTTCCCGCTAATCGCTGCCCAACTTCAGGACGCCGCTACGGGCGCATCATGGCGCCAACAACGCAGCCGCCAAAGCAGTCAGAGATATCAGAGTCAAAGCAGAGTCAGGGATTCGAACCACATTTTTTCGCTCGGAATGTGAGTACGCCAGATTATTCAAACGCGTGTTCGCTGGTACCATGTCGTACCGCTAGGTTAATCCGGGTTAAGCCAACATTAATAATATGTCTCTATTCGTTTTGGTCTCCGTTTCGTTAGTAGTTGCTTAGAGCGAGGTGTGGGAAAATTTCTCAAAACTATAAGCCGGTCAAGTAATGCCTTTATTTTCCGAGTGTTAATTTCTAATTTGTTCACTTGAGTACTAATGCATGCAACTGATTCTTATACAATTTTAATTAAGTATATAATATTACATTAAATTAAAATCGATTCCCTTTTGGATTTATGTTATGAATAGACGGATTTCAAAAGATTTGACTGTTTAAACTATCATTATCATTATGGAATTCTATTTATTGGAAATGGAATAAGAGAAATGAATTAAGCAAATGAAAAAAATGAAATAGGAGAAGTGGATTTCACCCAGAGAAAGTTTATGAAGACGACGAATGGTCAAACACGAGAGGTAGATAGAAGAAGACAACGAAGAGAGAAACTGGAAAAAAGCGAGGAATTTGTGCAAGACAAACGAACAAGAAGGGAACGGTACGCAGTACATAGATCTAGATAGTGAAAGGTTTGAGCGATCCTGACTCCTACACTCCTATCCCCAAAGGGACCCTAAGTGTCCGGACAATACGAGGAGAGAGAGAGAGAGGGGGAGGAGGGCAAGTGGGCCGTGACTAGAGACCTCGTAGGGGCCTCGGCGGGGGTGGATAAAAGCAGAACAGCAAGAGAGGAGCACAAAGAAATAAGGAAGAGGGCGAAGAAGAGAGAGATGGAGAGGGACGTGGAGGAATAGGTCGAGGAAGAGAGAGCCGGGTTTCCAAGAAAAGCGGACTCTGGCATATCTCCGTCATCTAGAGAGAGCCTTTCTCCCTTACACATCCCCGTCACAAACCCTTAAAAACCTTTTCACCTCATCCCACGGTACATCGTACTCGCTTTTTCCATCCCTTTTAACACCTTACCTCGCTCCCTCATACCCCTTTTTGTAAATCCTGAAAATCTCCTTTTTGCAACAACCGAAACTCACTTCCACCAACACTGCCTTTCCTTACTTCCCCTCTGAAGAGCTTTCTACATAGAGAACTCCTCTCTCCCCTCAGTCTCCCCCCTCTCTCTCTCCATCGTATAAGCTCTCCGTATACTCTTTCACCCTTTCATGCCCCTTTGTCCCGCTGTTTACACTACTTTAATATTGGTTTTTAATCGTTTTTGTTCGAGTATCCGTTTATTCTGTCAGTTATTTACGGCAGTTTACATCGATCTCTATTGGAAAATGAGTATATTTGCATAAACCGAGAAATTTTCAGATTACTCATTATAATACAAAAGTCATACAAAATATACATTGTTAAGAATGACGTCACTTGATGTCTCCCTCTCCGACACTAACACTATGCGTGTCCAAACGGTCCTCGTCTTCGCCTCCTGCGCAACTTCTTTCCTTTCGCGTGTAATTCTTTCTCCTGCATTTCCCTCTAATCCACTTCCTAACACGCTCTCCTTATACCTCATAACTTCATCTTCTTCTTCGGGAAAGCAAAAGCCGCATGCTCGGCGAGAAACACGGAGTGTAGGGAGGAAGGGAGGAAGGGAGGGGGGGGGCTGCGGGTTGGCGGGGGAGGGAGAGACGGATGAAAGGAGCAAGAGGTGAGTCAGGAGTGACGGTGGAACCCCTCGAGCATCGTCGACTCAGCGCCGAGAGAAAGAGAGGAGAGAGCGGCGGCGGGGGAGGGAAGAGCAATACAAAGGCATTAAAAAATATTTCGGAGGAGGAGGAGGGAATTAAAAAATAAAGAAGGGAAAAATTTTTTTGGCGCTCTAGTGTCTGTAACGCTCCGTTCATTTTTACCGCCGTCGTTCCCGCTATCTCATCCTTCTCTTTTCTGCCTTGCTTCTTAAAATCTCTCTCAGTCACTCTTTCTCTCTTCGTAGTTCATTTCCTTTATATATATATATATATATATATATATATATATACATATATATAACTAGGTGTTGAAGGAAACCCAGTGAGCACTTACCGGAAGGAGAGTCGCTGGGGTGGTCGAGAGACACATTTGTAGAAGTTATTAGAGCTTTGGGGATGATCCCTTCGTCAGCACAAGAGAGATACAACAAGAGTTGTGTCTCTCTTGTGCTCCCAAAAGCTCCAATAACTTCTACAAATGTGTCTCTCCAACACCCCAGCGGCTCTCCTTCCGGTAAGTGCTCACTGGGTTTCCTTCAACACCTAGTTGCCCTAAATATCCTCATTTACCTTTCCTCTTCCGTAAGTTTATATATATATATATATATATATGTTATATATATGTTATATATATATGTTTCTCCGTCGCTGAAGAAGGGCGTCAGCCCGAAAGCTCCATTTTTGTGTCGTTTTTGTTCTTTTGTGTTTTTCGTGTGTCCTCAGCACCCCCAGCGGCTCTTCAATCTAAGTAAGTGTCCACTGGGCTTCCTCCAACACCTTGTTGCTACCTTATTATTACCTTTCCTTTTCCTTAAGCATTTATATATATATATATATATATATATATATGTATACACACTTGCTTTCCTACCCCTCAACGTCCCCCTCTCTCTAACTATATTTTTTCTCCCTTTTTCCCTTTCCCCCTATTTTTCCCAACCTCTCTCCCTCTCCATCTTTCCTTCTCCCTATCTCTCTTATTTCCTCCATTTCTCTCGCTCACCCTTCTTTTTCCCCTAGCTTAGAATGATAGAGATCCCCTCCTCTGTCTTTCCGTCGTCTTTTTCCTACTCTTTCTATACCTGATCTACCTCTACAAAAACTCTTCCTCTCTCAATTTATATCTTCTCAATAAGTTTTCCTTTTAATCTCTCTCTCTCTATATATATCTCCTTCCTTCTTCACACCCTCCAATCCATCTTCCCTCCCTCCTCTTTCTATCCCTCTCGTCCTCCACAATCCCTATATTATTCCCTTTCTCTCTCGGGCAGTTTCAATTATTTCCTTACATTCCGACTGTCTCTTTCCTACAATGTCTTTCTCCCTACCTATGTCCCATTCATCCTTATTCTCTATTATTAGTCCTTTATACTTTTTTCTTTCCTCTCTCTCTCTTTGCCGTCCATGTTATTTTACGTCAAATGCTCTTTTATTTTACCCTTTTTCCCATGATCCTTTTTTTTTTCAATTCCCCCACACTCCATGTGCCACGGTCTCATTTTTTTTAAACCCTCTTTTATCCTTTCACTTCCATGATCCTCCGATAATTTTATCTCGCCGCTTATCCCCCTCCTAGTTTCTTCTACATCACCTGATTCCAATATATTCCCTCCTTTCTCTCTCTCTCTCTCCCTCTCTCTCTCTCTTTTCAATCTTCTCATTTTCCCCTTTCGATCTCCTAAGCTTCCTCTCTCCTCGGTTCCCGCTTCCTGAGCCGTCATTTAATTTTTATCGTTTCTTCAAAGCTTCTCATTTCCTCGGGCGATTTTTCTTCTTCAACTTCGAGTTTGCTTGTTTTACGCAGTTTCTCTGACCCTTTTTGCTGCCTGGATCCATTTTTGCGGGAATTTTGAGTTTCCAAAGCGCCGATCCGTACCCTGTTTTATTTCATTCCGTAAAAATTCAGTTTTCGACTCGTAATTTTACGAACATTGACTGAATATGTTCATTTTTATTGTCTGCTTTTCACCGAATTTTATATTTTATTTCTTTTTCATTAACTTTATAATGTACTTGGAGTTATCGCAAATGTTGAGCTGGTTATCCATATATTCTTTAATATGTCTTCTTAGGAAGTTCCTTTTGATGGTGTAAGGATCAGCACTTAAAGCTAAAGAAATTTTTACGAAACACAGGTGTTATATTTTTTGTCGTCAATTAATTAAATAGTACTATTCATTCAATATAGTCATCTAGTAATTGTCTTCGTGTGTTAATATTGCACTCTTGATTTACTTCGTATCATTTAGGACATCCAAATCAATATAGTTTAAAAATTCACTAGTCAGGGAGTTGTAAAATGATTCAACACACCAAACTCTTCCTAATAATTTCCACCTTGGCTTTGTTCCTATTTTGGTCTGCGATTGGAAAAAAATAGTTCATATAGCTTTGTTCTTAACTCGATGTCGCAGATTTAACTTTCTGGTGGTGTCTACTGATAAATCATTCCTAATAATCTTCACGGTTAATCAATTTGGTTCATACTCGACAGATAATAAAATATTACATTCATTCGACATTCCTCTATCACCTTACGTACTGATATTGCTTTAGGGACCGTCCATATATTACGTAAGACGTTTTAGGCCACTTTTTGACCTCCCTCCCCTCCTCCCCCCATGCAAGAAAACATAAGAACCAATGGGACTCCCCCCCCCTAAATCTTACGTAAGAAATCTGAGGTTTTTTTCACTCGCGAGCTCACCACTACTGATGTTTCACTTCGAATGAGTATTAGATAATTTTCAGGGGTGGTAGTCAGCAGTCTAGTAAATAATTCCCCTATTATTTTATAAACAAATCTGTTTATTATTTCAGTGAGAAGCCGTACTTGGCTACCAGTCACATAAAGGTAAATGTTTTTGACAACATAAAAAATAGGTAATAAAAACCTTCCATAGATTTTGGAGCATCGAAACAAAAATAAAGACACATGTCGACGCATTGGCACCCCTGTTGTGGTGAGCCGCCTAGACATCGAATAAAACTAATAAACATGGGCCAGACATGCGGAGGGGTATTCTACGAGACATTCGTGCATGCAGAGACAGGCTGTAATTGCAAAACATGTCTGAAATGTGTCATCCGCAATGCTTACCTTCACAAAAAAGCTCTTGAGAGTAGATTTTCTCTTCGTACCTTCTTGATTCAGTTGCTGAATTTTACTGTCAATGTGTTTTTCATATGCCATACCATCCTTCCCAAATTCAGTTTTCGCTCTTCGCCAGATGACATTTGCCTCCTCCTGGGCTTGTTGTGGAGTTTTGGTTGGGTAGCAATTCTTGAAAGCTTCAAAGAGCCTTTTATGGAGATCTCCTGCTCTAGACCCCATCATTCGAGCGAAAGTAAGTCATTTAAACCCGCGGTACACTCGCGCAGCACTCCTGTCTGCCGGTAGCGACTCGCGTCAGGTTGGAACTTGCAGCACGTGCGTCATGCAGAGTGGGACTCAGGGAGCGGGGTGGGAGTACAAGGAAGCTCAGCAATAAAAGTGCAGCGCCCTGATGTGGCGGCGCGTCGGCGCCCACTTCGACTGACAGTGAGTCCTGCTATCGCTAGAACGCGGGAGCGCCGCATTAGCGGTGTTAAATGCGTTTCATTCAGGGTACTGTTCTGGGACGAAAGCTGCATTTTCGCTAAAGTAAAATCTTACGTAAGACCAATCATAGGCCCTCCCTCCCTCCCTGTAAGACAAACGTCTTACGTAATATATGGACGGTCCCTTATCTCAATTTCAATCCAACATTTCTTTTAAATTTATATGGCTGAATTATTTTCCTCAGAGTATTTGTATGTAAGAGTGGATCCAAATGTCTCAATCTAGAAATCAATATTTTTATTTGTCCTTCTCTGTTTACTTTCTCACCCCTCGGTTTTCCTTAATTTCTTTTCCGTCAGACTCTCTATCTTTCCTTCTCGAACTATCTTCCCTCTCTATCTCTCTCTCTCTAGAACCCGAGTATTTTCCTTTATCTTTTATTTCCCGTCTCTTCCTTATAAATCACATTGCCTCCGACTCAGACCGCGTCTTCGGTCGCAGTGTCTGAGCGGCTAGCTTCCCGGAGCGTCTTCCATTCTCAGCCATTAATAACTGTCACCAAACTAGCGCCATCCATTGCGAACACTCTTATTTGCGCCCCCTACTGTTTCTCCTCCTTTCCTTCCACTCCTCGCTTCGCCTCATCCTACCTTCTTCCAATGCACTCCTGCTTTCCTCGGCCGAGCACGAAAAAGGGGATAACGGCGAAAGGGGGAGTGGAAGAAAAGAGACGGATCATGTAGGGAGAGAAGATTGGAGATGGTGACAATTTCGTGCGTGAAGGGCATAGAGAAGAGGATCGCGAAGGAAATAACGGAAACAAAAGAGCAAAGGCGAAGCAAACGAAATTAATGAGACGGTGATTGTTTCGTTTTCGATTTGGTCACTCGTCCATTAACACCGTCGACGTCAAGGGGGAATTTTCGGCAACGTGTTTGCTCCACGCAGGTCGTTAAAATTCACGTCGAAATGGCTAATTCGGATAGCTCCTGTCGATAAGGAGGGCTAAAAATATGCAGGACGAGAATCGCTAGGCTATGCTTAGAATGTTACCTTGTAAGACCGATTCCGTACAAAATAAGCAATTTTGTCGAGAAAAATATAAAGCATCTATAAAAATATTTTACCCGAGATTTTTTTAAAAAAATGCTGTTTCGAACCAAGAAATTTTAATCAAAGTGCCTTTGCAAGAATCGGAACCGAAAATAAAAACGTTTATGAACGTCAGAAAGCGTTATCGAAACAAGATAGAAACCAGCACAAAACTGAAAAAAGCAATAGCTTTCTATTTTTACGCATACTGTCGTGGATACCCTACGAATTTAATAGAAAATGTGTTTCCTTTATATACTGAATCGTCCGGAACGCCATCAAGATGTGCTTCGGCCAAAAAAAAAAAAGAAACTGAACTCGTGAGATGTACCAACGTGCTCGAAATTGGATTCGGGAGAAGTAGGTGAGGTCGAGCGAAGAAATGTATGCAAAGGCAGGCGTGGAGAGAGAGAGAGAGAGAGAGAGAGAGAGAGAGAGAGAGAGAGAGAGAGAGAGGGAGGGAGAGAGAGGGAGGGAGAGAGAGAGAGAGAGGGAAGGAGAGAGAGAGAGAGAGGGAGGGAGGGAGAGATAGCTAGGAAATGAAATCGTTCGATTCCTATTGGCCCTTCCACAAGGTCGCCACTTGCTGCACTCCCATCCACCATTCTCCTTCCCCCTTTTCCATCCTTTCCGCCGACGGAGTGCGATTCCGAATCGGAAGTCGGTAGCTCATTGCATCCGTCATGTCCTGGGGGCGATGTTGAATGAGGGAAAAGGGGAAGGAAAGGGAATGGGATGTGCGGGAGAGAGAGAGAGAGAGAGAGAGAGAGAGAGAGAGAGAGAGAGAGAGAGAGAGAGAGAGAGAAATAAAAATAGAAGAGGATTTCAAGTGCCGGTGGCTTACGTGGAACGGAATGAATGTAAGGTTGGAGAAAAAAAAGACGACGCCTGCCCTTAACATGGGCTACTTTTGATCGAAAAATAAAAACCTCTCGAGGTTTCGGTAAAAAATTTTCAGTTTTTTAATTTTGAGGAAAGAGAAATTCTAATTAATTGCTCCGATTAAAACTATGAATATAATGACTGAACAATGTGTCGGGGTTTAATACTGCAGTGCTTGATAATATGTGTTGTTTAAAAATGTACAGGTAATTGCTTTTATAATACAAAGTGAAGAACAGCGTCAAGCTGAGAATGATTCTCTCACGCTGATCTTGAGTAACTACTTCACCTAAGGCCAGAAGATTTTAAGATATTTTTTAAAACTATTAACGTATTTTTAGAAATCCCAAATAGAAGTACACTAATTAGCACCTTTAATCAAAATAAGAGAAAGATTTATTTTTTTAACAGTAAAATTTAAATAAATTTGGGCATGTTTCCGCGATATGCCGCAACAAAGTTGCGCGAAAAATCTTTTAGAAATTTATGATCGACAGGAAATGAAGACGAATTACGCGTTAGCAAAGATGATTGAAAATGACTGATATTCTACTCCGAAAATAAATGTAGAAAAGGGGACGGTTGAAAAAACTTCCGGAAGTAGGATGAAGCGAGGAAACGTTTCTGTCACAGGGTATGGCGATATGAAGAGAGCTGGAGAACTACATCGGCATTCAAGAGGTTGTGAGAGGAGAGAAATCGGAATTTCGAAAGAATGGAAAACGTCAGATTAAGGAGTATTCGAAAAATTGCACCTTTAAGGCAGAAGATATTCGTCTATATAGTATCAAACGGTGACGAGGACATACCACCGCTTCAAAAGAGAAAACGTATAAAGTAATCGGTTTATCTGTGTCAACTGCAGTTCGATTAGATCCTTATTTACTCTGCCTTTTCGCATTTAAATATTTTTTAAAAATTGTTTGAAAAAGTTACCGCATTTAAGATTCTTTCAAGCAGATAATTTTTTTGCCATTAAGGGTGGCTTTTTGAAAGATTCAACATTAGAAACTATATTTTCACTAAATATTAACTGATTTTTAGCTTGGGTAAGATACAAAGATAGTTTTCCGGGAGTTTTTCCTTACCAACCATCATCCTACAGGAATGAACAGATTTAAAAAGTAATTAAAACTTTAACATGAAACTTCAAAGAATAATTATACGACAGATATACAAACAAATATTTCGCGCCACTTTAAATTAAGATCCATGCGAGAAAATGTTGGTGTACATGAAATTGTGGCGAATTTTTATACAAAAGTTTCTTAATTTATTGCAAGACATGTACATTTCCTTTGAAATACATAGTTTTTATAACGATAATTTGATGGAGAACACCACTTTAGTTTTCGTGGTTATATTTTTTAATATCATTTTATCTTTCTTCACTGATTAAAATTTTGCCTTATCTGAACAATGAATTTACGATACTATGTTACATAACAAGACTCAGCCATTTTCGAGAGATAGTTATAATAGACAAATGTTAAAACGGAAACATGACGGCTAGCCGGGGCACTGTCAACGCGTTTAAACCCTTCAGGGGCATAAAACCACAGTAGGGTCGAAGTTCAGCATGTTTTGTCTTCCCCTGGAGCCATAAAGTTCTAAATACGTCTGCTGGAAATGAAAATTCCCCGAGGCTATTTATTAAGGGCAAGCAAACAGTTGAATCCACCAATAATGGGTCATTCTTAGCAAAGAGAGTAAACGAAGTGCTGTGGGCTCCAGAGGCAGATATTCAAACTAGAGGTCGTGGTTTATCTTCAAAAAAATTACTATAGAATGACAAATAAAAGTTCCTTTTTTATTTTTAAAAAGAAATTTACGTAGTGTAATGAAAATATATGGAAATATTTAATGACTTTCTTTCCAATAATATCGTAAAATATTATTAAATATTAAAATTATGAGTGTGTCTTAAATAATTCTGTAATATTTAAAGTTCAGTTAATTTTCCATGAAACTAGTTTAAGTTAATTTGAGGAAGTAAGTTTTAACATTTAATCCGATTGAGCATGATCATACGGTTTATGATTCAATTACTATCTTATTTGTTGATCAAAAAACCCGGCTAACTTTATTTAACCCATAATATGATATATATCGCATTATCTCGAAGAAATTAAAGCTTGTAAAACATATGCATTTCTTTATGTATCTAAAAATTTGTTTACCCTCCAATCGGCGACTTACTAATGACCAAAACGTAAAGTTGTTTTCTGGACAAATAAAATATCACTATCATTAAGAAATTATAACGATCTCATATGGTATAACATAAGAATATAAATCCATAAGAACATAACTTCATTTCTCAATTCCAATACTTTTCAACTACTGCTTTACAGTAGACGTGTTTTTGATACACAGAAACGGGTAATTTTCCAATAAAAAGCCTTGCTTATTATTTGAAAATATAAAGAAACATGTACCTAATATTGTGTAGTTGGCATAAGGTCAAAACATTTTGTGGACAGGTGTAAAATAAACATCGTAAGACATGTCATTAATTCTGCTAAAAAGTAATTTGCGTATGATTTAGTACTTTAATCATACTTTAAGATGGTTTTATGCACTCAATATTAACGCTACACGCAAAAATAAATTATCCAAAGGTAGTAAAAACTGAAATGAAAATAGTAAAAAAAAATAATCGTCGAGAAGAAAGGTAGGTTTCATTTAGTATTAATTTTCGTGTATTTAATATTATGCAATCTACAAAACAAATTTCGGTCCCACCAATGCAGCTACTGCAGGGCATCAAAGTTCTAATTCCCTCTAAAAAATCGACCAACCCTTTAATTAGCGGATTTTTAACGTGAACATGACATGGTCAGAGCACGTTATCAAAAGTGAACAAAGTTTGCTTAAAATAAAACGATTCTTTTTATTTCGTAAGGTTAAGCTTATTAACATACATGTGGCGAGAAAGAAAGTCTTAATTCTAGTACTGCGAAAACGCATATTTATGGCGGTGCTCGCGAAAGCACTTGCAAACCGTAAATTAACATTACAGGCGTGATATCGCAAAGACTTAAAATCAAAGACGTCCCTACCTTTGTGTCATTAGTCAGCAGTTCCAGCTCATATCCAGGGATGAGCGATCCTCCAGCAGGTCCTCCCTCGTTGATATGGCGTATCGCAAGACGAGCTGCCGCCTCTTCGCTCTTCCCCTCGCTCCTCTCTCCGTGTTTGGTCGTCATCTCGAAGAGACCCAGGATCGCGATCTTCTTCCTCGTCGTGTTGGCCTTTCTGGAAGAAGGGGAGAGTCCGACGCCGACGCAGCCATCTCCGCATGGCGCCCTTTCCAAACTAACCGAATCATCCGAAGATTTCCTTCTCTTCCCCAATTTGGCCGAGCTATATCCTTCGTCTCCGCTGTCCCTGATCGACCTGTTTTCCGTACCGGCTTCAGACACGGATCTCAATTCTTCTGGAGTCTGGTATTCAATTCCCAAATTCGCTACCGTCGCGTCCGAGCCGTCCTCTGTCGTCAGGGACCATTCGTCTCCAGAATACTCTTCCTCTTGTACAGAATCCACCGTGGTGGAGGAATTATCTTCTTCGATTTCTCTAACTATGGACGTAGTTTCGATCGGCGGCGGTTTCTGTAAACGCACGCGGTAGAAGTACCCACCGCTTGGAAGCCAATGAGATTCTGTCGCGGTTTCTTTATTTCCGGTATAATTCGAGGACGCGTTCCCCGCGGTCGAGTTCTCCGAGGGCGATTCTAATTTGACATCTTCCGCGTAATCTGTCGAGCCGTTCGTCGACCTGTCGAAGTCGTAGTCTGACGTCTGGTTGGCGTCGTATCCAGGAAGACTTTCTTGGAAGATCTCTGGTATCTGGTTCCCGATTTCTTCCTCGGGCGCGGAATTCGTCGAAGGGTCGAAGGTGGAGTTCGAGACGGACCCTAAGGCTTGCGGGGCTTCCGGCGAGGGAGAGGCGACGGCGGGTTCTCTGCGGAGGAAGACGGAGATGGCTCCACGTGCGGGAGATGGGGCGAAGGAGAACAGGAGGAGGAAGAAGAACGTCGGGACGGCGGAGGGAAGTGAGCGGATTGAAGGATCGACGCAGAAAGAGGTCCATTTTCGGCGGGGGAATGAGGCTGGAGGCGTCGGCCGTTCGGCGAGGCGCATACGTGAATCGGCGTTGCGGCTTCGGCGGTGCGGAGATTCGGTCCCTCTTATTACGGTAGGAGATTCGTAGACCGAATTCATTTCCGGCCGTTCTCCCTCTCTTCTCCCTCTCTCTCTGTCTCACCCTCGGGCGGTGGGTTCGCTCAGGTGACGCTCATCATCCATTGGCTCTCCCATCGGGAATCTGAGAGGAAAGAAAATATCGATCACGGTGATGGCAGAAGTGTATTTGGAAAGACAAAACCTATCAAAAAGGCTTTTAATGATGTTGTTTACGAAGTCTATTGTTTACCAATAGCTCGATATCAGAATTTAGGCATATAAAACAGAACAATATGAACCAAGAATTTAAACTGCCACGGAACTTTCAGAAAATAATACTATAATGTTGGCATAATAGAGAGATAGGTTACATTTCTTATGTTGGGAGTGGTAATATCGTAAAGATCTTATCTTTCTTTTGTTACAGAAAATATTGTTTCCTTATAAATAGGCATTGAAAGTTTTTAAAACCGTTAATTGTTGATTGCTCATGATATATGTAAAAACAAGGATAACAAGTCCCGAAAGCATATAAATTTCCAAAACGATAACAATCACATATCAAGTACCCAACATTTTGTGTCTAAAGGATTTTGATTTTGTTCCAGATTTTCTGCAGGGTTAAATGTCGTATTTGAGATGTTTTTTTATAAAACCATCACTTTTGTTTAGATGTATTCATTGCTATAGTATTTTGGCTAATCAATTAATGAGATGAAAGATTTGTAACATTTTAAGGGAAGGCATTTTAATTTGTTTTTAAATGTTTCACGTTCACTAAGCAAGCATAAATTATCAAATAGCTGAACATATATTTTCTTGACTAGGAAAATACTTATATTTTTAACCATTCCAATCCAATCTATGATACTAAAATTAGACTTTGACATTGATATATTAAATATTGCCACATTCGATTATAATACGAAAACAAAACATATGTTGACATTTTCTGAACCTTTAAAGTCTCACTTGTTGGATTAAAACTACTTAGTTATTTATGGTTTGAATTTAAAATATTCTGGGATTACAATTATCTCAAATTAAATACTTCAATGCATATTTAATACAAATTTGAGTTTATTCCATCATGAAAATGAAAATGTTTCATCAAATTTGTGGCATCACAGACCTTAAAACACAATTTTAACGGTTTATTGTGAAATATGTATTATTGCGGTCTTAAGAGGCGAAAAGAAGTCATAATAAGCAAAACCTAATAAAAGCAGCACATATTTAATTCACCTTTTCGTCATCACGCATCTAAATATTTCCCCTGCCATGAAATATGCTTATGAAAGCTAACTAAACCGTTTTCATTCCCTGAAAGCGGCAAAATATAATTTCGGTATTTAATTAAACCTTCATATGAAGGGAAATAAAGGTAAACAAATGCCTAGGAATATAGAAAAAGATATAGACAAGAGGCTGAAAATCGAGGAAAGTGTATATGACAACCACTCGCAATTTCATCTTTCCTCCCTAGCACCAAAGCAACTGTTTCGTAAGTGTCAGGATATAGAATTGCGTATCACCTGTCCTGCACTCCTCTCCACTTAGCGCTCTTTTTCAGTCTCTATTTATCTCTTCCCGTCACACCGACCGCACGGAAAGCCACTCAAAAAAACCTACAAGAGACGTATCCCACTATAGCTAGTTTTTCCTCCAGGGCTCCTATTTCCTGAGAGCCACCGGCGTTACGGAAAGTAAAGAGACTTAGGCGGCTTTCTTCCCCCGAGACCTGAGGTTCGATCTATGTCAATGGATCTTACAGCGTACTTGCAGAGACTTTTTATGGATTTTTCATAAACGGCATACTTGCTATGGCAAGTGGTATTCAGGTGAAAGGGAGAGTGGTTCGTATGACGAAAGTGGCTTTTGATGTAATCTCTTTCATACGGAAAGAATCCGAATCCCATTGATATAGAAAAGCTATGTGACGACGTAGTCTCGCGCAGCACATTTTAGATTTTGAAAGCTATAAAAAATATCGATGTATCTATTATTTGAAAGTAATAAACAATGTTAAATTTTTACTCTTTATGTAAATGAAAATCCTCATACAAGCTTCCTCTAATGTCTTATTCTCAATATTATTGCCGACAAAACATTTTGTATGCTTATTGTAATAAAGGGACGAAATTATTGTTTTATATGTATATGTATATTCTACATAGATAAAGGTGACTTTGTTCAATATAACAGCACATTTGTGGCCACAAATATAATTTAAAACACTATATTTGGGGGAAAATCACATCCATTTGAATGAATCAGACTATTAAAATTATAAATTCTTAAAGAGCGTTCAAAATCACAAAAAATTTGCTTTTTCTAATTATCACAGGTATTTTTGGCAAATTAAAAAGAGATTAATTCCACATTAGCGAAAATTCACAAAAACACGCATATGAAAACTTCTTTAGAATTAACTAGCTGTAAAGTCCTATCCCTACGGGATATGGTTTATTGCAGTACTGTCAGATATGTACATAATATTTGAGTTCATTTAAGTAAAATAAATAAAATTTATTCCTAACGCTAAATTAAGAAGAAAGAAGCTCAACTGTTTTTAGAACATAGATCCCATTCTCATTCCCTAACGAATAAATCACTCAGATTATTCAAGTACTTCAGGATATATACAATTAATTGTATATACATATTCGGAGCTATGTACTAATACGAAATTTTATCAAAATGGTTAGAGCCGTTTTTGAGAAATATTATTGCTAAAGTTGCCTATAATAAACTAGTCTTATATTCATTTTTTGAGAAATAAGCAATTATTGAAGACGTAAACACAAGTAACTGTACGAAATTTGATCAAAATCGTTAAAGCCGTTTTTAAGAAAATCAAATTGTTGTTAAAAATGCGTAGCATAAACTTCCCTTAATTACTGAGCAATGTCAACCATTCCGTCATATACTCTGCTCAGTATGATAAAATGCCTAAGTACGAGATTTCATTCATTTTCGCTCTACCGTTTAGGTTCCAGAGCAAGTAACAGTCAGACAGACGGCATTGCAAAAACCATTTTTTCGGACTCGGCTACATTTAAAACGTATATTTCCGTAAAAATCTCGAGGTTGAATTTTTTCGCGATAACAATACTTCTCAATATACTTCGTATATGAGAAAGTAAAAGAATACGACGACGGTTTTAGTGTTCCGGATGCATTTGAAAAAATCGGTACAACATATATTGTACAAACTTTCTCATATATGGGTACTAATGCGTCGTTTAGCTATCTTTAGAAAATGAACATCGTATGAGCCTGTTTTTAGAAAATCCAATTTTTGCTAAAGTTGCCCAAGAATAAACTAGCTTTATATTCATTCATTGAGAAAAATAAAATATGTAGTATTATTGTAGATGTAAACTCAAGTAACTGTGCGAAATTTGATCAAAATCGTTGTAGCCGTTTTTAAGAAAATCAAATTGTTGTTAAAAATGCGTAGCATAAACTACTCTTAATTATTTATGAATGTCAACCATTTCTACGTACACTCTGCTCAGTATGATAAAATGTCTAAGTACGAGATTTCATTCATTTTCGCTCTACCGTCTAGGCTCCAGCGCCAGTGACAGACAGACGGCATTGCGAAAACCACTTTTTCGGATTCAGCGACACCTAAAACGTATATTTCCGTGAAAATCTCGAGGTCGAATTTTTTCGCGAAAACAATACTTTCTCGATACTTCGTATGAGAAAGTAAAAAGTTCACTGTTCCCAAAGGGCGACTCTGCGTGAGGAACGAGACGAGTTCCAACTCCGAAATTCAGTGTTATTTGCTTGTGAGGACCTAGGAAAAGAGGAAGGAGTTTGGTGGGTCAAAAAAATAAAAGACTTCACCCATCCGTTTCGACAGTGATGGACTTAGAAAAAGAGAGAGGTAAATTTGAATGTTATAGTGGGAAATGGAGAAATGGGAGTAGATTTTTTTATAAAGACGAGTCGGGAAGGGGAAGGCCGTGATATGCAATTAACGAGGTAAAGTTGACGGACCGGAATACGGACTGTTTTCTCAATTAGGATGCATCCGTTGAGGTAGAGGTTTTTGTCTTGGTAGAGAGTCAGAAGCAGGAGTGATTGGTGTTGAAATTCTGAGATGACGTTAAGGTTCAAGAAAAATGAAATATTTACCTGTAAATCTCCCATTCACTCAGATAATAGCAGCCGTCGTCATGCTAATTTATAGTTTGAAAATATCTGCCGGGATTTCACATGAGAAATTCAAGAAATGTGTACTCGAAGAGCCGTGAATGCGACACTTGACACTTTCAGTTGCAATAAGTACTCACAGTTATCCATTTGATCAATAAAAGATTGTCATATCATATAACGACAGAAATGAAAATTTAAAAAAAAGTCTTTCTCCAGTACACATAAAAAGATTGATTCTTGTGGCTATTGGATAAACAGTTTTTGGCGGGTACCTTGTATTAATAACTAATGTACACTTGATGACCGCATCCAGCAAATAAAATCTTTTAATAACACTTTCACAGTCTGTTAAGAGGCAAATGAAGAAAACCTTTTCCAGCTATTAATGCAAGTGAGAAAAATAGTTTTTAAAAACGAATTATTTCGCCTTTTATAGAAATAAAGAGGTTGAGTACGTTTTTTTATTCACAAAAAACTGAATACTGAAAGGGAGGCGGTGCGACTGAGAGAAAAAGAATGAGATACAGAGAAAGGAGACTCAGAGAGGGAAAGGGAAAGATATATAGAAAGATATAGAAAGAAGAAAGAGGTGAGATATATCGAGTGGGCGGCGGGAAAAATGGAGGGGACGACAGAGACAGGAATGAAATGAATTTATGGGATGCCAAAGTGTTTTTCATTTGCCATCGCGGAATGTTCATTGTGCGAGGATGAAAATAAACAGCTGACAGTAGGTTTATCGAGTGTACTCGTTTTTTTTTACGTCGAGGATATCATCGGGAATCGGCGGATGCAATTTGCTTTTCATTTATCGCCAATCTGTTCCAATGGGAAATAAAAAGGTTCGAGCTTCAATCACGTGAAGAAGTCATCGTTAAACCAGGCCGGGGAGAAGCTAAATATTTATGGGAAATTGTTTTTCAATTTGCCGGTGAGATAAAATTGTCTGTCAACTAATAGGAGGACATATGGAAAATGAGAACTGGCAGCGATATAAAAACAGAATGGCTTGTTTGAAAATATATAATTGAAATCATGGGGAAAAACTGCCATCAATTCATAACGACCTTGTTTCGATGTGTGGGAGAGGAAATTGGTTGGCCATGTCAATGAGAAACCGTGGGAAATGAGAAAAAAAACTGGAAGGAAATCAAAGAGAACGAAAAGTTTGAGAACATTGGTCGGATGCATTGATAGATGCGCCTTGCGATACGTTTACGGTATCACGGAAGTGGATCGTGTTTCAGGTCGTATTAAACGCTCGGACGGATTAACGGAGGTGGACGATATTTAGTCTACCGACAACGTCATTCGACTGATCCTCGGGACAAATCATGCCCATTGAGTGAGCCTGATAAGCGTTGAATTTCCGACCGGAACATCATTTCGCATTAGTGAGGGTGTGGCCTAAATCTGTTGGTAGCTGATTAGGTAAACGTTAGCTGAATTATGTGTCTTATTGTATTAAAAGGAACATCTAAAAAAAAAACAGCTGGCTAATAAAAGTAAATATATTATATACGCATGTGTGCTCGTGTGTGAATTCCATTAAATTGATATTAACCGTTTTTTTTTAAAACGGGAAAAAATCACGAATAATTTGTACGAAATTCTTATTAAATTAAAACGTTCCCAAGATTTTGACTAACGTATTCATTAACAACATGAACAGATGGAATGAGTATATTAATTGCAGATATATTTCGTCTATTTGGTGGATTATAGCTAAATAAATTCAATGCTCTTTTTTTTAGAAGAAACACAATGTAACTGTACAATTCAGCTAAACGTACACTATACCGAGTGAAAAATACTGTAAAATTACAATAAAACTCGGAGATATCTGACACACGGCACTTTTACATGGCAACCATTATCGATGGGGGGTGAGGTTGCGCCATACAATTTATTCGTCACGGTAGAATCACCCAATTTTTTTATACTTCTTTTTTTCCATCGATGTTTTAAAACTTGAATAATCAGTATCTATAAACAATTCGTATTATCAAAGCACTATATTACGATAAATATTCATTATTAGGAAAAAATTAAACATTTTTTCTCTAAACCAGTATTTTACTGTGTTTACTGCTGTTTGTGCTGTGAACCATCTCTTTCATGTCAACTTTTTAGTGTAACAAAAGTTTAAAATTATATCATAAGACATGATATATGCGCATGGAAAAAACTGTGATGGACAGACTTAAGTTAACAGACGTTTTTTTACATCGCCTAAGGCTAGGGCCACACGGGCGTTTTTCGCGGCGATGGTGAGCGTGAAGAAACCGCCGCGCGCCGGTGCAATTAGACGCCTAGAGGCGGCCACACAAGACGTTCGGAAAAGAGCGTTGAAAAACTCGGGTGCTAGACGGAGCCGGTAATAAAACGACCGACAGATAGCTTAGCTCGTGCATATATTTCATACTTTTTCCCGCGACAGAGGGGCGACTGGAAAACGCACCATGTGGCCACCCGAGGGCGTTTTCGACACGCTTTCGAAACGCGACTTGATCCATCCGTCCGACCTTGAGAATGCGTCCCTCCCGCGGTCGAAAAACGCCCGTGTGGCATATTCCATAAGGAAACATAAGACCTATTTTGTAGCGTTATCTTGACGCCTGTCTTCGCCGCGGAAAAACGCCCGTGTGGCCGTAGCCTAAAAGTGTATCGCAATACAGTGCGTGTGATCCCTCCTATCTCCCCGAATTCCTCATCTTTCCTTTTAACATTTATGTATTCGCTTTCTACCTATTTCTTGTTTCTTTTTCCTCTCGCACAATTTTCTCTGACATTTTTCTTCCTTTCCCTTGCTCGTCTCTCTCTCTCTCTCCGCCTCTCTCTCTCTCTGCTTTTGCTGTTCCTCTTCCCAATATGTATGGAAGAGAGATAATAAAGACGAATTGGATAAGGTAATTACCAAATTCATCTATGAAATTTTTAAAAGTTTACAGCTAAAATATCTGGAATGAGTTGGACGCGTAATTCATTTCATCGGTGAGTTTAAGATAAGAGAGAAGCTGGGTCATATGATAAGTTTTTGACTTCCGTGTTACGTTTCGTAAACACCGAGTTCTGTCAGAATTTAGCATTGTATTCTTTCGACATAGGGAGGAAATTATCCGCAACGATTTATTAGGATTAGCAAGTAGCTCTCTCCATTTTTACCTACTTTATTTTGGGTTTGCTTCAACTGCGTGTTTGAAAAAGACTTTTTTAAATTCTCATTTCCCCTGTATATTTCAACACAATTGTCAACATTTTGTTAATCATCCGCAACCAACATTTCATGGTAAACCTACGACTGTACAGAGTGTTAGTCAGAGCTTAATTGTGTACCTTCGTTGCTTTTTAAACTCTCAAACAATTCGAAGTATAATTCTTTTTGCGATTGAAGTTATTTGGAATAAATAGCATCAACCACACACTATCCTGTCGCTGTAAATGCGTTCAGTTGCAAATTATCGCGCCGTTGTTGATGCGATCTCGAAAACCGTTAACTGAGTTAGACGCGACCATAGCTCAGTGTCGTAAGTAACGATTTCGATTCAGTTAGATTAGCAAATATATACCATGTGTTAATTTAAAACTGCGCATCCGGAGTTGAATTTGCATTAAAACAGATACGTGTAATCATCCATTAAAATAAACTCTAACTTTACAAATAACGTTTTATATATTCAATACGATCGATCAAAAATTAACTTTTTTTTAAATTACAGGATGATAAGCATAACTCACGCTTAAGTAATGTTTACCTTTCCATAGATCTTTCTCAAATATAGTATATATAGCAGTGAATGTCATATTTTTCAAAAACTTCTCAAAATATGCTTCGAAATAACTACTTTGTTTAAGCAATACTTAATCTATAATGGAATTAAAAGTTTACTAGCAACGCATTGGTATAATTCGACGAGATCCTCACATCCGAAAAGCTGGAATAACGATAAGAAGCTTTTAACAGCAGTAATTTCATATATTAATTTAAATATCTCGTATGAGTTTCGATGACGTGTTTCTGAAATATGTGGTAACATTGCGAACATATTCATTTGGATTTGTAACATTTTGGGAGAGTACAACGCCGCTTTTATAGTTAATGATTAATTTAAAACACGGTAAAAGCCTCATGTGGTATTTCACTAAAAACAAGATGAAAGGCATGCATGTATATTTTATTCTGTAATATCGGAATGAATAATGCAAAGAAAAATCGACAAATTCCCCAAAAAGGAAGTCGCCACAAAAATTAACTTTTTTAAAATTCATGTAGAATTAACCAGTCGAGATGACGGACATTTATCCCTCATATTAATAATTTAAAAATTCCACAGACAAATAATATTAAAACACTTTTAACTCAATGAATAATCCGACGCAATCGTTTTTAAAAACATGCAAAGTAACGCGAAAGCATGTAGAGATATTTTAAAAGCAACGTCCTTAAAATACTACGAAAAAGACAGGTAAGCACATTTCTGTTTATGCTTTTGCAGCTTCAATACCTTTATCATATACCTATTGCTTATCTGCGATGCTTTTTTACAACTTTAAATAAGTCAAAGAATTATCAATCCCGTCAGATGAATCAGGATTATCCAAACTCGATTATGTTGAATGAACGGCTACTCTAGTCCTATCGATTGTATCTTCGATAATAAAATAAGGGTTGGGTAAATCAGATGCGCACCCAGGCTACAAAGCAACAGTCATCAATGGAGAGTCAGGAATTCTAAGAATAATATAACTAAGTAAATATATATGAGATATCTGGATAGGTAATAAACTATGAAATAAATAGTATTAATTAAAAATATTTTAATTTATTTTGTATATTTTGAACGAAATATGCTTATTAAAAACGGCCTCCTTAACTTTTTAAACAAAAAGCCACTTCTTTAACCAAAGTATGCGCACCTTCTCAATAAAATCTCTCCAATGGGTCTTTTAATAGTTTTAAAAAATACTGATCATTCTAACACGCACAACTCTCCTGTGTATCTTTTTTCACACGAATGTTATTTGCAATGATACGCTTTCCGGTGTCACAAAAAGGCTGACGCTTTGACAAATGAGAAAAACCAAACAAAAGAGTTCAGCTCAATGGAAAGAGGCAGAAGGACAGATACATGGGCTCCTCCGAAATAACTCCAAGACTTTTTCCATGAAAGATAAAGGGAGAGGTAGAAAGAAGAAGGACCGCTCTTGCTGTCTTTTCACTTCCGCCATTTCCCGTCTGCGTTTCTCCCCCAGGGGGGAAATGAAAAATTTATATAAATATTTTTCAATTTTTATTTTTTATGAATGACTATACTTTTAGTGCACATGGGGTTAAACATTCATGGATAACATTTCTCAATATTAACATCTCACTAATGATTATAATAATCATAGAAAGAGAGGAAAGATGCACACTTCATCCAGATATGCAAAGCTTCTGCATCTCTTCTAAGAGACCTTTTATGATATGACTAACATTTTTCTACGTGGTATGAAATTTCATTTTTTGTCCCTTACAGAAAAATTAAACCCTTGCCTGGGTTATGTGAACCATTTATATAATTTTTATTGCCATTTTTCCAAAAGGTCCTCAATACCAAACTTCATAAACTTCCTCTTAAGGTTTTCGGAGATAAGACATGCAAACAGATAGACCGACACGACCTGAAAATTAATTATTTACTTTTTGTAAAGAACTCATACTATAACAATAATCATTCGAATAAAATACATATGCAAGCTCCCTTCTAGTTCCACCTAAATGTGTCTAGAGGCGGTTAAGGAAGACAATATAGGAGAGGTTTTCATGCACTAGACCAGTGGTCTCCAAACGTTTTGGCCCGAGGGATACATAACACATTGCTGCTCTCATCGCAGGCCACATAGCACAATTACGCCCTTTTCGTGGGCCACGTCCAGTCAAAAATAGAGTTTAAGATTGGCTTAAGGAAACTGAGAATTTAGTTTTGAGTCAAAATTAACTGATTTGTTTTAAAAGCATTTGGGAGTAGAGGGGCAAACACAAAATATACTGCTCTTTATAATTTTCTATTTTCCTTTTATGTTGAATTGTATCCTTTTATTGTTAAACTTGGATGTGGCTCGCAGACAGCAGTTTGGGTACCACTGCGGAAGACAATGAGGATCAGGGAGGAAGATGGATAAGGGAACGGAAGGAAAATAAAGACAAAAAGATGCAGATAGAGGAATAAGAGGAGTAGAGAGAACTATGCGAATGGAAAGATAGAGAAATGGAGGGAGTAAGAGTGAGGGAAGTAGGAAAGACGGGGAGGAGGGGTGAGACGGAAGGGAAAGAGGGGGAGGCAGGGAGAAAGATGAAGCGAGTAAAAAATGGATAGAGAGGAGAGAAATTGAGAGGGAGGAATAGAAGCAAACTGGGAGAGTATCGGGGAGGGATAGAGAGAAGGACTGAAACAAAAGATTTTCTCCTACTTCCTTGCTCTCAATTCCGGCCCACCACTCTCTTCCCCAGATAGATAGACGTCTTTAGAGGGAGGGAGCGAGAGATAGAAAAAGAAAGATGACGTAAAACAGCACTCTAGAACTCCGGGATCGCGGGAATACGCTTCCGTGATTGTATGAAGAAGCGATGAGCTTAGGAAAAACGACAAGGAGGAAGGCATTCCGCCGCATTAGATTGAAGCGGGTTGTCGCAGATCTCACGCATGTAAAAATCCCCGGATATTATTAATAAAGCTGTCCCTATCTCTTTTCAAAGGTGTCGATACACTATTTTTTCGGGTACGGCAAGTGACAGCAGTTACCTTAATAGAAATTGCATCATTTTACGATGTTACCGCCTTTAGGCACGACATTGCGAAAGCAAATAGTGACCTCCGACATTAGCAGATTTAGGTTGTGGATTCGAAAGGGAACAACAACTTTCGTGAATTCCTAATTTGGTATTATGTAAAATATATTTTAAAATGTTTATTTATAAATAAAGCTTCATCATCATAGGTAGTCTGTCCGTAGACCGGTTCGTGATTATTCGTGGTTAAACCTGGTTCTCCATATACTCCTATTTTTCGCAGTCTTCTTCATGTCTTGATAGCTCTCTTTCCCTTTCAAGTCGTCTATAAGCTGAAACCTTTTCCTACGTCTTTCTCTTTTTCCATCCAGTTTTCCTTCTAGCACTTCTTTAATCATGCACTCTCTCCTCGGGTAATATATATATATATATATATATATATATATATATATATAATACTACGGAAAAGGAAAGGTAAGTAAGGATATTTGTGCTGACGAAGGGATCATCCCGAAAGCTCTAACCTCTACAAATGTGTCTCTCCAACCCCCCAGCGGCTCTACTTCCGGTAAGTGTTCACTGGGTTTCCTTCAACACCTAGTTGCCCTAAATATATATATATATATATATATATATATATATATATATATATATACACACACACACATATAAATATACATAAAGTTTCAGCCAACGAAACATTTCGGATATATAAACCGTTTGTGAAAGCTCTTTCCCCCTGCCAAACGCTTCTAGCGGCTTGCAGGGTATTTATGTAAATGTAAATGTAAATGTGATGATTTAAAATATATGCGCATGAATTTGGAGCATTTTTTGGCAGAACGCGTTTGGTTTTTGTCTTTGAATGCTATGGAAAGATATCTCCCATAATATAAGGGCTTTGTGTTATTAATATACGAGAGCAGTACATTTTCTAAAACTCAAGAATTATTGTAGTTTGCAATTAAAAACTGTATTAAGGTGATTGATTCATGTTCCGAATTAGTACGAAAATAATAAGTAATTTTAAAATGCAAATAAAGAATACGCTGCCCTCCCATGCAATTCTAATGGCGGAAATTGAAATGGCCCTGAAATTGAACTCGAAGCGTTATCGTACGCAATTTCTGCTCGGATAACGAGAATAATTTAAATCAATAGTTCAGAAAAGTTAGCACTACGTATATGAAGTTTTGAGCGGGGAATGACAAGAGACACACACGAAGCAAATTAAAAAGTTAATATTCATCAGGAAGAGTCTTCGATTCATTGCTCAAAGAATGAACGCCAACATATTTGGCGAAGAACGTGATGAAGATGACAGATTAGACATAAGGATCAAATAATTTTTACAGAAATCGCTAAAATTATTTCTTCCCATTTACTATTTTGGAATCTCTCGTTTATGTCTCAGTTGAATTTGACATTCATTTTTCATGGAAATAATTGGTAAATATGGAATTTTCTGAATAAATGCAAGAAAATTACTTGTGACAACTTGATGGATCGTCACGTCCTGCGCTAGTAAGTTTAAGTTGGCTCTGGACTAAATCTGGTTATTGGTTCGACGAATTTCTGTCGTAACGTGACAAAAGATGAGAGTAGAATTCTTCATGGCGAAGAACGATAATAAATATTTCGCTATAATTTTAAATCGTTTTATTAGCTACTAATGCATTTCTTCTTTGTTAATTAATATAATATTCTGTCTTTAGTACAAACTTCAAAGAACTTAAATAATTTTAAATAATAATGCCGTTATAATAACCAATATATTACATATACCTATGTTATTCTGTAGGCGACTCAATATAAAGAAAGACTTTGTATCAACTGATTTTTATCGGCTAAGTTTAAATGCGCTTCTTGGTAGTTAATCTTTAAATATATCCTTTTTGCTTCATGTATAATACATTCAATCGTATATTAAAGCCAATGATGCGACCGGTAGTGTGTGAAAATAATTCTACAAAAGAAACAATATATACAGCATTAGTTTTTAGTGTTTGATGCTCGAATTTCATTATAAAAGTAATAAAAAAATCCTTTTTAAAGATTTTCCGAATAAAAAGATTGATGTTGGATATATGGCAGGAAAGACGGCACTCCTGAGTAGTTTTGAATTAAAGTTTTTTTGGTGACGTAAGAAGCTCTCCTTAAAAAAATGACAGCTTGCATCTCTCTCTCTCTTTCTTTTGAGAACAGAGGAAGAGATGCGCAATCGAGATTTACAAAATTTCCCGCTGGAGTAAAAACTCTATCAGCTTGGCTCAGTGCAACTCTTATCGTTTTTTGTCCTTTTAAGTTTAAGAATGAGTGCGGGCAAAACATTCCTAATTTCCCTGAATGAAAACTTTTCTTTCCGAAAGAAAATGAACGAACTGCTCTATAAAAATAATCTTGAGAAAATTACTTTCAGATGAACGATATGCTTGATCGTAAAATATCGCTTGGTATTTAAATCAACATATTAAATATAAATCACAAATTTAAAAATAATCAATATTCAGATCGCTTAGGATAATATGCACAAAATACAAAATATAATTTTATTTATTATTTTTCTAACGTAAAAAAAGTTAGTTATTTGGACGAATTATAAAATAAAAAACGCTATTATACAAGTACTTGCAATGTAATATTACAAATACGCTTTTTTCCGACTCTGCCATATAATAATTAACTTCCTCGATATTTTTATTTAGCAAGATTCATAACACCTAAATACTTTATCTACTTACAGAGTCGAAAGGCCTTCATAAAAACTAAAATTGAAGCTCATTTCAAATTTCCCTGCTTTACAACTTATTGTTAGATAATCAATGTAAAGTTGTCCCAGGGTAGCAAAATGCTTAATGTCACGAAATGGAATTCGTATGCTGGCTTAGAGAAACAGCAGTAACTGTCGCCCTCTAGTCCCCATGGCCGCATGTCAAACACAACATCTCCTAAATTTTTTAGAGCAATTTAGAAAAACAAAATCTCAATCTTTTATTTCTGAATAGTTTACTAATACATCTTGAGGTATACTGCTTTATTTTTGCGCTGTGTTCTGCTTATTTACTTACGAATGCAAAGCTTGAATTTTCCTCTTCCGACTTGCGTGGTATTTTACCTTAACATAGATCACTATGCAAGAATATTAAGGAATATTAAGCTCGAATTTTACTCTTCCGACTTGCGTGGTATTTTACCTTAGCATAGATCACTATTCAAGAATATTAAGGAATATTAAGCTTGAATTTTACTCTTCCGACTTGCGTGGTATTTTACCTTAACATAGATCACTATTCAAGAATATTAAGGAATAAAAAAAATCGCCAAGAAATTGTTTCATGGGTTAAAAATTGTGGGAACAGGTTTAAGGGAATTCGAATTTTAGATAACTTTATTTAAATAAAATCCTGAATGTAATTGTTCTATTCAGCAGTTTGGATTTAAGATAAGAAAATTAGATCCAATTGTTATAGACGAACTGGTATTTTACATTATACAATTCTGTCTGTTGAAATAAAAAAAACCTTACGCCGATGAATTCGCAAGGACATCGAAGATCATATTTGATTTAAAGCATAGCTAAAAACTTAAGATTCTTACAATATCTTCAAGAAATTCGTAGTAACTCAATTTACGCACGTAGAAATATTTACCGAATAAAGCATTTCTGACTCGTGCCAAATTTACATTGCGGCAACTAAGATACATTTTCGGGAAATCCTTACGGAGAAAGATAAGATATCGTGGGTGATTCATTAAAGTTTTCCACCATGATTAACCTAAAAATCTTTAATGAACACGAGACGAAAGATAAAAAACTAATTTGCGCCACCCATTTTACCACGCCCGATAGGAATACAAAACTCTCGTACAGGTACATTAGACAGAAAACGGGAACTATAGAGGGAACAAATGAAAGCAAGAATACAGAGAGAGAATGAAGACGGCGAAAAATAAAAAAAAACAGAACAATGAATAAGGAGCAAGAGATAGAATGTATAGGAGGCGAACAGAACAACGGCACGAGCATGCCACACTATCGGAAGAAGAAGAGGCGGGGGGGGGGGAAGGGAGAGAGGGGGAGAGAGGGGGAGAGAGAGGGAGAGAGGGGAGGGAGAGAGGGGAGGGAGAGAGGGGAGAGAGAGAGAGTGGGAGAGAGAGGGAGATAGAGGGAGAGAGAGGGAGAGAGAGAGAGGGAGAGAGAGAGAGGGAGAGAGAGAGAGGGAGAGAGAGGGGGAGATAGGGACACTATAGCATCGCATGGATTGAACGTGATACGAGTGTGTGGTGACCGTAGAGGGTTGGAGGAGGTGGGGAGAGGAAGGGAGAGAGAGAGAGGGGGGAGAGGGAGGACAAAAGAAGATCGGTGCCGTCAGGAAAGGCTAAAAGTCTCGTGGGGGTGAGGAGTGAGAGAGAGTGTGTGAGTGAAGAGAGAAAGAGAGAAGGGGGTGGGGTTGAAATATAGGTACATACTAGTTGGAGCCGTAAGATGGCGGCGAGGAAGGGAACGGAATGGGATGAGGTGGAGGAGTAGAAGGAGAGGGAGGTGCTGATGGATGAGAGATTAGCTCGGGGTATGAAAAGGTGCGCGTGCTTGCTCCGTATATATGCAAAAGTCGCTGAGAGAGCACTTGGAGGGAGGTTGGAGGATGGGAGAGAAAGAGGCGGTGAAGGAGGGAATAATACGATGCTGGCGGTGAAAATTGGATGCCTTGGAGAGGTTGGAGGAGAGTAGGAAGGAGAGAGTGGGAGGAGAGAGTTACGGGGAGAGGCACGGTTGGAAGAGGAAATGAATAGGAGGTAGAGGGACGTAAAGAGAGAGAGGAGGGAGGAGTGGACGAAAATGGGAGACCGAGAGAGACGGGGACGAAGAGAGGAGGGAGAGAAAAGGGGTTTGATGAATAGCAAGCGACGACTAAAGTGACATACAGAAGCAAATGGTGATAAACAAGAGTGAGATAGGAGGATGGAGAGAAAAAAAGAAGACAGAATAATAGAAATGGAGAGGGAAAAGAAAGGAGGAAAGGGAGAGACAGAACTAGAGGTAGGATGGATAGATGAGAACTGAGAGTAAGAAATAGAGATGGAAGTAGTTTCAGTAATAGACGAAGAGAGAAATTAGAGAGAGAAGGAATGAGATGGGGAGAGGGAGATGGAAAAGGAGGTGAGACAGAGAAAAGAAGAGGAGAGGGATGGCGAGAGAGGGGAAAGAGACAGGCGGTGAAGAGAAAGAGGGAAAGAGAAAAGGGGAGTGAAGTGAAAAGGGGAGAGTGAAAAAGGGAGGGAAAGAGACATGGTGGAAAGTGTGGAAGAGACATAGTAGAGAGAGTGGTAATAATAAAAAAATCTGAGGTGGCCAACACATGACTTTCTCCATATTTGGGGTATAGATATTTAAATTATTATGAATAGCATTATAAGACAAAATTATCATTTCCTATCGTAAAAGAATAGTCTTCCTTATTGCCATCAATTAGGTATATTTTGATTATGTTTACAGAATTCACCGCTACATGGTGGTGGCGCTGGATATTACGAAAAAGCAAAATATCTCCGAAATGGATGGTTCTACGAAAATTTGTTTCAAACAAAACTTGGAAGAAATATTATTCTCTTCAACTTTGGCCCTCACGAAGATTACCAATAACGACGTTTTTAAGGAGATATTTGACGGAAACCGAAAAACCGATTATATTTTAAATTCCTAAACAATAACTACTATGGAAAATTGTTTGAAATAAAAGATGTAGGTAACTATATTTTCTACATTTTTCATAATAGTCAATGTATACAAAGTATTATCGGAGAAATATCGGAAAAACCGAATCGTGTTTCGAATAAACCTCGACTTCCGGTTAACCGTTATTGTCCAAAAACTAATCAGTTCTTTGTGCTCATGCTAAAGTGTTATATATGAAATTTGGTATTAATATGACAAGTACTTTTTGAGTTAGAGCGCCCACAATCACATACATCCATCCACACACACACACACACACACACACACACACACATCATTCCGAAAAGTCTAAACGTGTTCTAGGGACCTCAAAACGTGTATTTCCGTCAAAATCTCGAAGTCGATTTTTTTTTACTTTCTCTATACTACGTATGGAGAAAGTAAAAATAGTGATAATAGTAATAATAATAAGCCGTCTTTATTTAGGTCGATATTTAGACATTAATGTCCATTCTTACATATATATATATATATATAAACCTGACGAACAGAAACATCCATGTCCTAGGCGGGATTCGAACCCGCGACCTTAGTAGCCGTCGGCAGAAACTCTTAATGAGTGAAGAGAAAGGTAAAAGGGAGAGGATCATAGAGGGTGAAGATAGATGGGGAGAGGAGAGGAAAAGGGATGGAGCGAAGGGCTGGAGAAGGATATGGAAGACGAAGGAGCGTGCAGAAGAAGGGAAGATGTACAAGGGCATGAAAAGTGTAGCGTAATGGCGATGAAAGGAGAGATACTGTGCGGGAGAGTGCAGAGAGAGAGAGAGAGGGGAAAGAGGAGGAGAAGGGAGATTGAATGAACCAATCAAATCGATTCTCTGAGTGGCGTTCGCCATTGATAGATTCCTATTTGCTCCTAAATTTAGAAAACTCCGAGATAACACAGTTTTTTATTTATTTTTTAAATGCTGATTGTTCTCATAGTAGGGTGTTATAAAAAAAGAATCGATTAAAGCATATGTAGGATACACGTGCAGGAAGAAGCCAGCCATTTCCACCCAGAAAAGGAGTTAAATATGGAGCGTCTTGCACCTTCCTGAATAGTATTCACTAAAGTACCGCTTGACGTCGGAGTTTCAACGTTCTGCGAATAGCATTATTGAATTCCATTTTGTATGTACTGAAAAAACGCTTAACGATAACATTTTTTTATGTCATTCTCCCGTTACTTTTTTCCAGCAAATATCCGCAAGTTTCAAGAAAATGGAAATGTGATGCATAGTACCTATCTGTAAAAAAAAGCGATTTTTAAATCCACCATAAATAGAATAGAAACTTTTTCAGCTTCCATTGGCCATAAGTTAAGAGTTTAAAAATTCAACTAAACCGACGTAGGTCATGTTTATCCAAAATAAAATTTTTTTAAAATTAAGATTACCGTGCAAAAAAATGGATCATCCGCTCCATAAACTTAACACCTTCAATTGACCTTCTTTCGATGATCTCAATAGAAGAATAACAAGAAACGTTGCAGCGTTGCTTGCAAATTGGATGCAACGGTGAAAGGAGAGAGGAAAAATGGCTAAAGAGAATTAATTTTAACAGGTAATATTTATTTCTTAAAATATGAAATTAAAATAATCTTATTGGATGAGTTACGGAGGGAGGGTGTGTGGTGCGGAGATACCAGTTCGTGCGAGTCCACGTGCCGCTACACTGCTCGCACATGCTAAAAACAGGTCCTGGTGACTTTACTGGCGTGGAAAAATATTTAGTTTATTTTGAAATAATCCTGTATCCGCATTAAAGCGTCGATAATTGAGTTAGATAATGTCACGGTAGCATAAATACACGTCATCAATTCATCCCAGAAGTGCAAGCAAAATATCAAATTCTCGCTTGAAAATGGATCATTCAAGTCGCTTGCAGAAAAATTCGCGAGTAGATGGAAACCAATATCTTTGTTTTATAATGTTATGTTTGCCAAAGCGGTCATTGGAGAAAGGATTTGGAAAAGGTAAGCGTTCCCCGACATATTTGAAGGCTTTCTAAAATTGATGTAATGAGACTACATGAATATAGAGGGTAGGAATATAAGATAATAATTTATGATACGATTCCGGAGAATGCTATTTCACGAGAAAGAAATAAAAGAAATTCCAGGATCCCGCGCATAATTCTACCGTGTATTTTTTTAGGATGGATGAATAAAAAAGGGCTGTTAAGGATGTGATAACAGAAAAAAGTAGAATATTAATAAAAGAACCCGCTCAAAACGTTTTAAGAGTTCCATAACATTTAATTTAAAAAACAAAGCGCCGGCTGGGATAAGTTGCGATGGAGAATTTTTTGCGAGTGAGAGAAAGAGTGCGGATGCAATCTTGAGATTTTGCAGAGGTTCTGAATGAGAACATGGCGCGAAAAAGAGGAGGAGGAGGTTTGGCTATTGGGATATTGAGAAATGTGATGAGTGAAAAAAGGAAAAGGTAGACATAGGTGTTGGATAGATAAAGGTAATGCGAGTAAAGTGAAGCATGAGAAGAGACGAGAAGGGAGAAAGGCATTAAAAAAGGAAAGACACCGGAAGTGGCCCTAGAAACGGTACTAAAATGGAGGCGAAGAATGTGAAGGGGGAAGCCAGGAAATGTTGGGAAGAGGAATGGAAAAAGATAAAAGAACGATTGCGGAGTGGCAGGATAAAAAGTAAGAGAAAGAGAAAGGAATGAGACGAGATAAAGGGAGAAATGATGAAAGGTTGAAGAAGATAACTCGAATGGACAGAGGAGAACAGCGGTTATGGATAGGAAAAGACGTATGAGTAAGACGGTGAACTGCGAAATAAAGTCTTCAGGAACGGGTAACGGTATTACTGAGGACGATGGATAGTTAATGTTTACGTGAACCACCGTGGTTTTCATAATTAACCGTCAGGATGGCAGCAAAGAGGCAATTCGAACATATTAACAGGGCAGTAAATCTTTTTAGGGTAAATGAAATCACATGCAGATAATTTGGTAGTATTTTTATGTCGATTAAACATTAGGTGGTCATAACTGGAATAATTGGTCAGATCTCAGGTCGAATACGCTTCCAGCATATGGGATCCGTACGAAAAAGGACAAATACTTGAGTTAGAAAGAATCCAACGCAGAGCAGCCAGATTCGTAAAGCAAAAATATGAGCAAAAATTAAGCGTCACATCACTCTTGAAGGAGTTGAATTGAATATCGCTTGAGGATCGCAGAATTAGCGCTAGGTTAAGGTTTCTGCAGAAATTTAGGTCGGAATTCTCTTAGAGGAGGTCTCAGGAATATTAGAGGCACCTACATACATGGGAAGGCACGATCACGAGAATAAAATACGTGAGATCGACTGTAGGACCGAGCGATATCAGAGCTCGTTTTTCCCAAGGACCATACGGGATCATAACAGGAGAGTGATTCCCACGAGGGACGTTATTAGGTAGGTTTTGGTGTGCTGCACCCCCTGCCACCCACCATTCTGGTGATTTGCAGGGTATCATGTAGATGTAGATGTAGATGAATGGAATGAAGATGGCCGTGTAAGATTGATTTGAAATTAAATTGTTCTTACTGACGTGGTAATCTAACGATATAAAGCAAAAACATTTCGACCAATTTCATCAATTAGAAGATAAAAAGATCGTCATTTCACGGATAATCGAATATGACTCTGCGCTATTGGTTTTAAATTGTTAGTGCTGATAAGAGAATAAAGTTTGCTTAGCATATTTTTGAAAGGAAAAATCGCTTATTAAGCCTTTCATGCATGTGTGTTAGGTTTATTTTTCCCATTGAGAAATTTCACATACCTACCATATCCAGGGTGGCCTAATATACTGCAGAAACATATACTAAATTTACAAAGCTAACGTATCCTCACAAAATATACAAAAACCTTCCTGGAAGGTTCAGAGTTCAAAACTTAAGTACTCAGATCGAGGAAGCGTCAACCCTTAAAATTGCACAAAAGGTCATTCCTTCGTTAAAACAATTACGGAGCATATAGAATTAAGTTTCTAGAATAAGCGATTTTTATCCCATTATAATGGAACCGCATTCTAGCCTTTTAATCCCACCTTACAGCATATATTTAAACTCCCAAGATATGTAGATTCTTGAGTAATAATGAAAAAGGTCAAACTAGCCGGGAATCCCTCTTGAACCCGAATCGGAAGACGTAAGGAAATTGCGAAAGAATATTCGTATTGCCATCACGTGGGAGGAGGAAATCTCGAAGAATTTAGCATATTTGAGAAGAAAAAGGTATGTTTTACGAATGAGAAGGACAGCGATATTGCGCTGGGAATAAGACGTAATATACGAGAGAGAGAGAGAGGAGCGACAAGCCGAGGAGTGGCCGAGATGATATCCTTGATCGAATGGAAGAGGGCCGTATTTTTTTTTGAAGCTGCTGGTAAGGCTTGAGCTGATATGAAAAAGATGGATTCGGTTAGAAAGATGGCAGCAAGAGTATGGAACGGATTTAACTCCCCAAAGTCAGTAAATCCAAGAGCTTAGCCGTGAAGATGAGTTTCTATGAGGTCGATGGCTTCCACGTCTGAAAACAGAAGTGTTGCATAAATCCTTTAAAAAAAAAGGATTTGAAATAATAGTAATGGTAATGGAAAGAAAAAAATCCAACCCTTTTCCCATTTTTTTGCAACGCTATTGGCTCAGCTGTTACGCTACGTTTTTCTCACAACTGAGACACTTTCTAGACTTTTTTCTTTTGCGAATTGGGAGGATTAGATCTAATCCATTGAAATGATTTCTTCCAGGTCATTGAATCTCTAGGAGGGGCTTAACCACTCGCTATTGAATAAATCAATGATTAATGGTTTACAGACTTCTGGAAAGCTTTTACGAAGCTATGGAGCTACAAAAAAACATAAAGAAGATTTTTTTCCAGAAAAATACCCTCTGAGGAAATATTTAATTCAATTAGCTAACTTACACCCTAGTCAGCGTTACAGGATTTAACGTTATCAACTGTCTGATACAAAAGATCAAGTAATGCGAATACTGCTGACTTTAATTTTTTTTTTTAGTTTCGAACGTTAACTAGGTAAGGAGGGCGCTCAAATGGGTGCAACATGATGGTGCGATGTACAAGGAAAAAGATTGGGCTGGAGAAAAAAATGAAAAAAAAGAAACTCGAAGAGGTCCTTGAGCTATAATATACGCGATGCGGCTGTAAGGAGTAAAAAAATGAAGCGGAGGGATGGAGAATGTGTGTGTGTGTGTGTGAGAGAGAGAGAGAGAGAGAGAAGGTGTAAGGAATTTAAGGAGAAATAAAATTGCCGTTACTGTTTCTATCGTTTGTAAAATATCCTATGATATATACTATGTAATGATTCTGAGAACAACAGATCGTAAATGTATTCAATAAAGCAAATGTTTTGCTTAAAAATAAAATAGTAACAAAGGAATGGGCTATATAAACCTTGGAAAATAACTTTAAATTATGAGAATAACACATTTCGGAAGATAACCTGCACTTTGGATGATGTTGGTTGCATTATACCAAACTGCTGGTTCGCTGTCCGGCTGTATATTATCACGAAAAACTGTATACGAGCGGATAAATGTAGTTCCTGAATATTAAATATCCCTTCACACTCATTTTTCCTCATAAAATTGAAGAAAATAATGCAAAAGTAATCTGCATTTTCTCGCTCAATATCCTGCAAAAGTACATATGGAAGTAGGTAGGGATGGATTTGATGCGAGTCAAATGATTTCTGAAATGCAATCACCCTAGGTTTTTAGATCTGTAATGTTTGCAAAATGTCTTCGTTCAATACTTTATGCCATGTGAATCGTTATAATCACCGTTTCTTAGTTTTATAAATTAGCGGATGGTCATATTTGAATTCTCGAATTCACATTGCATTAAATTTCTATGCAAACATTAAAATACATACCCAAAAGAGTAATCAAGGAATTCAACACGATAATTTACCTATCAGATTTTCGCAGCTTTCTACAAGAAAGTTAACGGACTGTAAAATCCAAACGTGTACTCATATTTGAATTAAGAAGGTTTTTCTTAATTGGAAGAAGCTATAAATAATTTTAAACAGGTAAATGAATAAGCTCTAAGGTAATGTTTTTCCGGTAAATTTAATGGATAAATTGTAGAGGCACTTTCGAAATGTTTCTGTTCTTACTTATTGTTAGTTAAGCCTGTTTCTGTAGCCATTTCCCCGGAACAAAGCCCAAAAGTACGGGTATATTTACCGCACCTCTTTTTCAAAGAAGATATAATAACTCTTTTGATACTTTTTGCATGCTCTGTGTGTCCATAAGTGACCTAATACACGAATTATTACGGTTTGTAAAATAAATTTCTGATAAGTTTTTAACTTATGACGAACATGGAGGTAAATGAGATTATGAATTTGAAAGGACCTTTTCAGATTAATTCCTCCTCATAAATTGTAACAGCACTCGACGGCGTCAATTAAATCAACTTCAAACGAAATTCTAACGAGTTTTACCATCTCTGCGTGACAGTTTTAGGTCATAAAGTTCCAGCGTACATCGTGCCCTCCTTTGACGTAGTAACCACCTCTCATCTTATTTTCTCCATCCAAAATATCGTTCCTATCAGAGTCTTCTTCAATTACCGCGAAATGTATGACCTATATCACGCTTGTAAAATTTATGACTAGCAATCTCAGGCATTTATTCGGATTTTCAATCATACGTTAACAACTGCCCAGGCTAATTAGTTTATTATGAATTAACATCTATGTTGGCATATTTATGGTCCTATGAAGTTATTTTATCAAATTTAACGCCGCTGAATGATAAGCATTATTTTAGCAAAATGGAATATTAGGAAATGTAGATTTTATGCGCGAGTGAATAAGACTAATCACAGATGTGAACATGGAGAAGAAAACAAATTCTGAACTTGACCGGGAATCGAATCCGAGTCTCCCGATTGCCGAGTAGGTGCTTTAAGTATTATTTTGCCTTATGTTCCTGTCTTCCTGAATTTCTGTTCCCGAGACGGTGTTTTTGCCAAGATAATTTCCACTTATGAGCTTAGATATGGCAGAGTGAATCACAAGTTTTAAAAATAGCCCCTGTTTTCTCTTAACACATACAGAATACACGTTTTCATCCTTAATTTTATCATTAAAGAAATGAAGATATTTATTATTCTGGGCGTAAAGCCTAAGCGGGACAATTTAAAAATTAAATTTCACGCTAAAAACAAATTTATCGTCGCTGATACGCTAGTTGTCGATAATTTTGACATAGGAAGAAATTTTTTAAATAGGTTACAATATTACTGAATTGCGTTATTTTTGGTATACGCTATTCGTTTTTCGATAAATAATAGAAAAACTATGAGTTATGATTATAACGTTATCAGAAGTTTAGCTCGAAGAAATTTGTATGTGTTAAATTATTGAACGATAACGTGAGCATTGAGTAATATCTTCGAATCTTTCAATATGCAGTTAATCTGCAGGGATAGTTTCCTATCAAAGAAATGGCGCTTAGCTAATGGTCCCCAAATTTAAATAAGAAAAATGGTAGCAATTTAGAATATAAATGGATCTGCTGTGCGTCAATGTGGTTAAACACGAATCGGCAGAACAAATTTTGTATGCTACGGAGGCCACAAATGTTATTATGTAGTTCCTACGAGTAGTCATAACTGCTTTCAATGCAATCCCGTCACAAAATCTCTTAAGAGAGGTATTTCTGAGCGTCAATATTAGATGTGAGCATAAAGATCTTATTATTTATCGTAGAATTACGTTTAAAAGACGCTCTTAATGTGCATTTACTCGAATTTGATGCTTGAGTCATTCTCACTAAGTTACCAATATAAAATAGTTTATATTTTATTGCAAAAGACGTGGTCGGCCTGTTCCCCCCTGATGCGAGGGTGCAGGTACGTGAGCTGCGATTTGGGCCTGGGTCTCGAGGTTCGATCTCCTAATCCGAGTTAATGAGGGTCGTGAGGTCTCTGGTGCTATCAGTTTTAGAGATGGTCTCACCATTTCGACATTTACCGGAAGATATTATTTGTATTAGAATTTAGGGCTATAGTAATAAAGACAAATAGAATATGCACTGTTTCCACAGAAAGTGAGTTGCACGAAATTTTTATCGTTTGTTCCCATCTTCCGACCTCACGAAATTTTCATAGCCTGCAGCACAATCAACTACATTCCTTCAGGGATGGCAAGTTTTCCGAAGTTGACATCTTGGAAAACGGCACGAGAAATCTAGCGAAACCAAATTGGAAGCACCTCTTTGAAAATTACCGTTACCGCGTTCTCATCCTTCCTTCGTACTCCTAACAATCTGCCTCCATCTCTATCTTCTTCACTTCAGAACATTCGCAGCTTTCCCTCTTTCTACTCCTACCCGTAGCATTCCCACACCCCCACCAACATCTTATTCCCTTCCCTCCCTTCTCTCCGAGGTCGGCCGATTTTCACTTGTCACTTATTTTTTGGTACATTCTACTTAACATACTCCTACGCTTCCATTTTTTCTCTCTCTCTTTTTTTCGTTCCATCCCCGAAAGGAAGGAATATTTTTGCAAATAATTATCCAAGTGCGTAGGGGGAGGGGGGGGGACAAACACCGACTTGCGTCGCTGATTTAGCTACCGTGCATGCATGCATTGTAGCGCCTTAAATGTTATTTTTCATTTCATTTTTACCTCTCTGTAAACGCGGTTCCTTTTTCTTCTTTTGCTTTCGTTCCGCTTTTGAAATTATTCTCGAGTTTTTGTTACCAAGACTAAAGAGAGCGTTTTCCAGCGATTTCATTCATCTCCCCAAAAAATCTTTCTCTTTGTCGAAAAACGGAATAAATTTTCTCTCTAAAAATGTAATAAATTTATTTAATTTTATCTTAGAAATATTTTTGGTATTCTTTGGAATAATAGCTACATAAAATTAACGAAACTCATTGGTAATTATGCTTGAATCATAAGGGCTTAACGCCACTGAAATTATTACTTGTTTCCTCAAAGAAGAAAGTAGCGATTTTCCCATGCAAACCTTGAATTCACGTTAGTAATTATAGTTTCCTATCCAAGGTAAGAGAGGGATATATAATAAACAACTGACGCATAAATTAAAAGGATATGCTAATATTTTAATTAATACAGCTTCAATTTATCTGATTTGGAAAAATTATACATTTCGTTATTGAATGAAAATAGAATTTTCTTCGTTATTATCGAGAAAGATATTCAATGCTGCAGTTATATTTAACTACGTTATATGAGGAATTTGCCTTACATAACTTTTTAAAAACTATAAAAGGAAAATATTTTAACAAAAAACAAAAGCGACATCTTAGTTTCTCGCTTAATTTTGAGTGAAGTAAGTTGTCAATGAGTCAAACCAAGCGATTTTACCGTGCTAATAAAAATTATTTTGCATACCAAGATCATCAAATTAAAAAAATACAAAAAACACTTATAATAGGAAAATACTGTGAATAACGCCGAATCCTTCCACATCTCTCGCCACGCTACGATTCTTCATTTTCTATGATCCCGCGCGTTTTCAACGACGCCCTCCAGAAGTCTCTGTTCTCGGATACTTCCACGTTCGCTGTAATAATGTAAGCCATCTCTTCGCTACCGTTCTCTTTCCACCTCAAACTTCATCTCATTTGGGGTTGAAACGATTTCTTCTACGCCAAAACACTCTTCCCCGTGGAAACGTCTCCACGCTCTTTGCGTCTCTAGACACGCTGACGTTTCTATCCTTTCCACTTGGGAAAATTCGTTTTGGGGGGGATAAAGAAATAGCACCCGAGATGCTACCAGGAAGGAATCTAATTTCGTGGGTACTTGACAGAAGTTTGGTAGTCGAGTATCCGAGTATGAGTCGTCTGGCGCGGAAAAAAACGCATCCTATATGAAAAGACTATGTTCACTTAATATGATCTGTAGAGATCTGAAAATATTACAACTAAATAAAAACACGAAATCAAATTCCTGAATATATTTATTCAATTGATGTTGCGAACACAGCAGCAGATTTTTAAACTTCAGACAGACAGACTTGTGAAAGACTGGTTTATGCGAGATATGACCATCATTTTTTTAAAATTACTTTCTTCGTATTTTATATCCACGGAGGAATGTCAGGATGAATTTGACATTTTGGCTCCAACATTCATAAATGGGTTCGAGGGATGCTGCGAGATGGCAACCGGTTGACTCTCACGCAATTTTTTTTGGAGTTTACAAACCAAATAATGAAGTGGAATGAGGTGCCAAAAATTTGGCGGCCATTCGCTGGCTTTAACGTGATTTGGTGCGTAATGCGCCAAATTCTCCCTAGTTACTTTAACTCGATAACGCACCATCTTCATAAGAAACTGTAATCGCTGCTAGGATAGAAAATATTGCACACTCGGAGAATCTAGTGAGTACATAATACTAATACCTTACATATTGAGATAGTACACTGAAGCATTCTTCGTAGAAATTAGCACATGAAATGTTTGATGATGTTTAGTTTATGTGTTATATTTAAGGCATTTCTTTCGTTATTACTATTGCGTGGATAATTATACTGATATTTTTATAGAAAATCTGTTTGCACAATTTGATTAACCTATTTTTCTATGGCACGGATTAAATTGTAACAAACTAAGTACTTAAAATAAATAAATATACACTATTTTACCAATACATTTTTAAAACGCCGTATTCATTATTTTCATCAAATACCCTATCTCACTTACGACGTTAAATGGAGATTCAAATAAATAATGTGATGAAGGAATGAGAGAATATGTGAATTTTGTGGAGAGAAAAATTTTCCCTCAATTCTATAATTAGTTAAAAATAAATGCGAATAATCAGCGTATCTGTAGAGAAGAAAATTTGGAAAAATTCAATGCCTTAAATAAGAGAAAATGCAATGCTGAAATTGGCGATATTCACTGATCATTAACTTGAAAATAGAAAAAATCTTTTTTACTACGAATTTGTATGTATGCGTCTTCTGGGGAGAAAACCGTCTTATCGGACATTAGTATTGAGATTGTAAAATGATTATTTCTTCACCTCGAGCACGAATTTGGCTACATGAATAGATATCGTTTTTCTAAGGCGAATCATACCTAAGAACCACCATTTTATTCCTCGCGAATGTAAATAAGAGGATTACTTCTCATCCTCTTCTCACATCTACTCGGTGAGGCAACGCATTCGTTCGAGACTTTTGAATGGTCTAAGGGGAGAGAGCAAGATAGGGAAGGTAGGTCAGAGAATCAGCATATGTCTCCGTTATCTTCCCCGCTGTAAGGGGCAAGGGGAGGAAAGGGACCGTGTAACAGACGGTGGTCCCGTCTAAAAATGTCAAAGGTGTATTCATAGGATGGACCAGCCACGTACCAAAAGGAGTCTGGAATTGGGGCGGGATGCCGGAAGGGTCGGCAGATACATTATGAACGCATCCAAAAGGGAGGACTTTGTCCGTCGCCCAGACTCTCTCCTACCTCATCTTTTCTTCGTACCGTGACCGGGGGTTATTCGAAAACATTCTGCTTTGCATCTCCAAACAAATTATAGACCCAACTCCTGCTGCTTGTTATACTTTTCAATGGAGGTTATTCCATGCTGGGGAGAGACGTTGAAAAATATTTTTCGCCATATTCTCGAACGCTTTTATGCCAGAAATTTTAGACGGGCTCTCTGGTGCTCCACCAACGCTGCGCACAACACAATAGAATTCCTAGTAGTAAAAGCCTTCTTAGCGTTCATATAAACTTTATATAACATTTTTATTTTATCAAGCCTAAAGCAGCGATCGCGGAATTTATGGCGTTGCTCTAAAACAAACCTTTAATTAAGCTTCATTCCTCAACTGACAACTACACAGAAGCGATAAATAATTCCGATATGGCAATTTTTGCATATAATTTCATAACGGCCAACTTAATGCTCACCATGACTTTCGATGATAAATTTCATTTTAACACCCAAATTAAATATTTTATGATCAACATGAAAATAAAATAAATTTATTTTCTCGCTAGTTTTCGATCATAAGAGATTACCAATTATTAAGATACATGAGAGAAAATATTCTCGTTGATACCACACAGGAGACGTGCTCCCTCGATCTATCTAGGAGGAAGAGACCTGGATATAGCGTCTATCGCTCATAATGCTCCTAACACCGTTGACTCGGAAAATGGATAGGTATATTTACTGAAAGACCGCTTGAAAGAAAATATCAGTACAACATACATTGTACAAATTTTCTCATACACTAATGCGTCGTTTAGTTATCTTTTGAAAACTTTGAACTATGTAGAATCGTTATAAACATCAACTTAAATAACTATACGAAATTTGATGAAAATCGTATTAGCCGTTTTTTCGGAAATCCAATTGTTATTAAAGTCGCTCAAGAATACACTAGCCTTATATTCATTCTTTGATAAATATGAAGTATGTAGTATTATTGGAGACGTAAAATCAAGTAACTGTACGAAATTTGCTCAAAATCGTTGACGCCGTTTTGGAGAAATGAAATTGTTGTTTAAAATGCGTAGAATAAACTTCCCTTAATTATTGAGAAATATCAACCATTTCCTCATAACTTCTACACTTTATGATAAAATGCCCAATTACGAGATTTCATTCATTTTCGCTCTACCGTTTAGGCTCTAGAGCCAGTAACAGACAGACAGACGGCATTGCGAAAACCACTTTTTCGGACTCAGTTACACCTAAAACGTATATTTCTATCAAAATCTTGAGGTCGAATCTTTTAGCAATAACAATACTTCTCAATATATTTCGTATATGAGAAAGTAAAAATGTTGGCCACCGATTACGCTGTTCATAGATAAAAAGGAAAAAATCTGATGTGGCCAACACATGACTTTCTCCATATTTGGGGTATAGATATTTAAATTATTATGAATAGCATTACAAGACAAAATTAGTGTTTCGTATCGTAAAAGAATACAGTCGTCCTTATTGCCGTAAATTAGGTATATTTTGAATATGTTTACAGAATACACCGCTATACGGTGCTGGCGCTGTATACTGGAAATTTACGAATAAGCAAAATATCTCCGAAATGGATGGTTCTACGAAAATTTGTTTCAAACAAAATTTTGAGGAAATATTATTCTCTTCAACTTTGGTCCTCACGAAGATTACCAATAACGACGTTTTTAAGGAGATATTTGACAGAAACCAAAAAACCGATTATTTTTTATAATTCCTAAACAATAACTGCTTTGGAAAATTGTTTGAAATAAAAGATATAGGAAATTATATTTTCTACATTTTTCATAATAGTCAATGTATACGAAGTATTATCGGAGAAATATCGGAAAAACCGAATCGTGTTTCGAATAAACCTCGACTTCCGGTTAACCGTTATTGTCCAAAAACTAATCAGTTCTTTGTGCTCATGCTAAAGTGTTATATATGAAATTTGGTATTAATACGAGAAGTACTTTTTGAGTTAGAGCGTCTACAATCACATGCTACATCTATCCATCCACACACACACACACATACATCTGAAAAGGAACGGTTCCAGATAGGTTTCGGTTCAAGGAACGGTTCACAGGAACCAAACCGAAAAAAGAACCAAAGTCGTGGAACGAAAGTGGAACCGGAACGAAAGTGGAACGAAATCTTCGGAACGAAATGTCGATGGAACGATACTGAACTGTTCCGGATCGGGTTCGCACATGAAATAGTTTCGTTCCGGCTCCTCCTACACCGATCCAGCTTTGGTTCCAGCCAGTTTTCAATGGTTTTTACTCGCGTCTAACGGCGGGAGGAGAGGGCGAGGGGGGAATTCGAGAGGGGAGGTCGGGGATAGGAGGGGTACCTTAGTTCCTAATATCACCACCGGGAAGATGTAGAGTGCGCAGTGAGTAGTGAACGCCGACCTCGTACGGAGTTGTTTTTCTCGCTGACGGAAAATGGGTGTTCGCGGAAAAATCGCCATATCATTAACACATCCAATGCCGCCGTCGACGGTTGCTACCGCGCGCAGACGACCGGCGTCGACACGTAGTCGACGCATCTCCCGCTCCGTAATAACCGTACCTTTAAGCGACGGCTTCGCACATTGGCTCCTCGTAGGAAGCCGGCTCCTCAGTTTAGTTTTTGTTAGTTTGCTCATCGGTTAGTTTGTATTTAGTGCGAATTTTTCCGGAAAAAGAATATTTAAAAAAATAGTGAAATTTCGGTTGGCCATTGGGGACTGATCTAAAAAACCAAGAACATATTGAATGTGTTAAAACGGCTTACATTAGAAGAATAAAATTAAGCCTAATTAAGCTCCTAAGGCGCCATGTATGATTTACGGGCTTCTACTCTATGCGAATACCTCGCTCTCTTCTCCGCCCCACGACCAGAATAATGGTGCAGTTTGCTTGGAACGAAACTACTGAACGTATCTCCCAATAACTCTCAACTTGAACCCGAACCCATTCAAGAAAAGGAACCGTTCCGGAACGAAATATTTCGTTCCGACTAAACAATTCCGTTCCGGAACGGAACTAAACCCATTACGAAACACAGTTTCGTTACGAACCGAAACTATTCTTTAGGTTCGGTTTAGTTTAACAACCCTGGCCTAAACGTGTTCTAGGGACCTCAAAACGTGTATTTCCGTTGAAATCTCGAAGTCGATTTTTTCGTGATCACAATACTTTCCCATTATTACGTATGAAGAAAGTAAAAAACGGATAATTTAAGAAAATTTATTGAGTATTTTCGTCGACGTAAAAACTATGGTCAACGGAATCGTTTCCAATTCCACGATAAAAATGGAGAAATAAAAAGACTGTCCAAAATCACGTACATATGACAACGCTTTCGATGTGAAAGCTCGCAAATACAAAATTAAGTTAAATTTTTTTTTTCGAAATTACATCAAAAGTCAGCGATTCGTTACTGTGGCTGCGATAACAAGAGTTAGTCCATTAATTTGTTCGCTCTGATAATAAAGAGAAACACAAGGAACGTGCTCAGCGTTTTCATCTGTTTATTTTTCTCGAAGAACACGCCCTATTAACACCGCTACGATTGCGACGACGAATTTTCTCCTCACTTTCTCCGCTCACGTTCACTTTGGTCTTTCCCTTTTTCCCACAGTTTCCTTGACTTTTCTAAATTAAAAGCTTTCCTCGACAGTTTAAAATATCTTTTAAAAGGAACGTTCAAAGCCCACTTTGTTCTCTTTTCAACGGCTTATCATTTTTTTCTCTGTTCACGTGATTTACCGACAGCTAAAAATCACACCTCATTGTAGGAGATCTTGCCAAAGAGCAAGAGTTTTCTCAATAAAAAATTATTGCACTCTTAAAATTCACAGCCCAAAGTTCTTGAGATTAAATATTCATGAGAATTGACCTTATATTTATATTTATGAGTTCTTTCCGAGCTAAAGAACATTGATCCTTTATGCATATATGTTTATTTTAAACAATTAATTTATTAAAAACTGTTAGATAAAAGATTGACTGGATCAATGAAAACTTTGTACCTATTACTGTAGAAAAATGTTCGACGTAACATAAAAAATTGATGGTAAATTTAGTAAAATTGGAAATATTTATTTGTTCACATATTTCACAACTTTTAAAAAGTAATTATCTACATAGGCTGGTTGCTCTTTAGCATTAGCGGTATCAGTTATTACCTGCGGGATCAAATAACTGATATGAGTAGGTAGCAGGGACAAAGAGAAGTACGTACATGCAATGGCACCTTCGCATTAGGTGGAACTGTATGCATATATTCTTTAATCATTTCAATTATGTGTTATTGGACAAACAAAATCTTTGCCACAAAGCTGTTGTAATAATCCTTTCAAAAAATTGTAAATTCCGCGGTCTAGTCATCAACAGTCAGTTAATTGGAATCTGCGCAGCAAGAACGCAGTTGAAACAAAAAACTTTCAATTGACCTTTTAAAAATGACCCTATGCAAACTACCGTCTTTTCCACAGTTAAAATTTTGTTGACAAAAATACTCTTTGCTACATAATTTAATCTTATGAATTAAATCCCCTGTAAATCTTTTTAAATTCCCACTACCTCAGAATGTACTTTGAAAGTGGGAATAAATTTTAAAAATTACATTATTTCGTTAAGTCTCTTTTTAAAGTCTTTTAGGCAAAGAAACTTGAAAAAAACCTAACGCAGAAGAACAAAAATTACACTTCCAAGTCCTGCTTTTCATCTACCGGCTCTAAAGAACATTTTATCTACTACCCGCCAATCATACCATCGTTTCAAGATCAAATGCAATGACCATTGAGGAAGTGCCACTCATAAATGCAATTAAAATCCCCAGGGAAATATATCTAACGATTTTTTAACAGACAAATTTGCATGAAAACATTTGGAGGCTCTTCAGTACGAATAAGTGAATAAATCTGCGCTCAAATTCTATTTTGATCAAAATTTCATTCAAATATGACGAAAAAACTTCTACAATTATGTGTATATTAATAAAAAGTAAAAGCTACGAACATGTGGCACTTTTTATATCACGTATAATTTTTAATCTGAAGCAGATTGAGCATATAAAAGCTTTTTTAGCAGCCGTGTATTTTTTCAAAGCATCGTCCCTGAAATTTGGCCAGAAACAGGGAGATTACCAGAAAAATTATTCTGCTGCGTAAAAGATAATCCCTACAAAAACACAAGTGCCACTAAAGAGATTTAATATGCAAAAATGGTAGACAGAGATAATTTTACAGAGAAAATAATTTAAAAAAATTAGATTCATGCATCTATATATGCATATTAATTCTTCCTATCTTGTACTAAAGACGAAAATGTTTTGGGGTAGTTAAAATTGCCTTTCTGCTATTCTTTTAGCCAATGGTATTCCCAACGTCCGTGGAAAATACCAATGACTCTCCCTAATGATGGATTTAAAACGCAGAATATTTCTGATAAATAGCATTCGATCATTTTTCCTCATCTCTTTATCATTCGCAAAAATATTAAATCTTCTCCTATCAATGATTGATGCGTTTATTTATTTTTAACTTTCTCATATACCAAGTATATTGAGAAAGTATTGTTATCGCGAAAAAATTCGTCCTCGAGATTTTTACTGAAATATACGTTTTAGGTGTCGCTGAATCCGTAAAAGTGGTTTTCGCAATGCCGTCTGTCTGACTGTTACTGGCTCCAGAGCCTAAACTATAGAGCGAAAGTCAACGAAATCTCGTAATTGGGCATTTTATCATAAAATGTAGAAGTTGTGAAGAAATTGTTGACATTTCTCAATAATTAAGGGAAGTTTATTCTACGCAATTTTAACAACAATTTGATTTTCTCAAAACGGCTACAACGATTTTGATCAAATTTCGTACAATTGCTTGAGTTTACGTCGTCAATAATACCAAATAGTTTATATTTCTCAAAAAATGAATATAAGGCTAGTTTATTCTAGGCATACTTTAACAATAATTTGATTTTCTCAAAAACGGCCATAACGATTTTGATAAAATTTCGTACTGTTACTTGAATATACGTCCGCAATAATACTACATATTTCATTTTTCTCGATGAATGAATATAAGGTTAGTTTATGCTTGGGCAATTTAACAAAAATTGGATTTCTAAAAACCGGCTAATACGATTTTCATTTTCTAAAGATAACTAAACGACGCATTAATATATGAGAAAATTTGTACTGTGTATGTTGTACCGATTTTTTTTAGTGCTCTACGCAAAACATTTCACTAAGGAATCGCGTCCCTTTCCGACAATTTATTTTCATAACCGTTGATCCTCTGCTAAAGGGCATGACTGCGCGAGCCTTAAGGTGTAATATTTATTCATGAATTGTTACTCTGCATGGGGGTAAAAAGAAAAATGCATTCATCGGTGACTAAATTCGAGTCCAGTCCTCATATTTCTCTAATTCGTATAAAACCATTTACTCCGCTTCATTTCCAAATAAAAACGTTCTTTTCCGTACCAGCGAAAAATTGCATTACACAAGCATACCGGTTCCTTCTCTTCTTTCGAGTGATGAAAAAAGAGGAATGATAATCGTAGATTAGTTTCTAGCAAATGCGAGATTAAGATTCATTCTTCGTTACAAGGGCACTAAAAATATTATCTCAAGTTTTCAAAATTAGTGTTTCCATTTCTATGGTATTCGTTGAAATCCCTCTAGATTACCAATTTATCTCAATTTACTGGTACGCTTCCATCACTACTGTTTGAAATAACACTTTTAAATTAATATATGCATAATTTAAAAGCAAATTTATCCGATTTAACGAGGCTATTTCAGTAAAAGAAAACTTGTTACCGAAGGTAAAATTAATATGCGAGAATAAAAAGCCGAGTGTTTAAATTTAAATTTTTAGGAAGATTTAAGATAGAAAGGAAACGAATTATATAGACAAGAAAAAAATCCAATGCTTTAGAAAAGAAAAATAAGAGTTTACGAAATAAATACAACGGTGAGACCTTTGGTACACTTTCAACTTGTTCTATTTGAAAATATCGTATATATAAATTTCCTTTTCTTCCTGCTATATAAAATTACAGCAAAAAATCCTTTTATATTTTATAATGAATATATTCATAAGCAAACACGCTTTATCACTGATGCACTTACAGATACCCACATATATATCCTTCAATTTCTACAACTCCAACTTCCATGGGGATTCTTCATTTTGTTCCACGAGGGAACCTCTCACAAGCTGGAAGTCTGCGTAGAGCATTAAACGGGATAAAATCGAACTTCCGGGAAATTTAACACACAATCGTTGTTACGCGAGTTCTTACTATGAAGGAATTCTTTTTTTTATAGGCACATCCCCTTCTCTAAAGTATCCTCGCGTTCCTTGAATAATCTTATCAGTGCAAGCCATCTCTACTCCATCCTTATCTATGAATCTACACCACCGGCGAAAAATCTGTGCTCAATTCAGAAGTACTTTTTTTGACCAGTCTTATCTCAGATGAAATGCTTACTCGAAATTATTTCCAACAGATTTCTTTATCGTGTTAACTCGGAATTTAAGAGAATGATTAACGTTTTATAATAGACTAAATTACCTCCGTTATGATATATGGATCTAATTAGATCGCAATTACATGAATAATTAAAAGCAATTTATACGTAATTGAAAACTGGAGATTCATTAAAGACGGAGCTGGTCAATTTCCGATCTGCTGCTACTTCACTTCAACAAAATAAAAATATGAAAGCGACATTTATTTGTATAGAAATGTCGACACTTTTACTACAGTTATCTTTCTCTTCGACAGAAATGGCGAAGAAAGTCGTTATAGCAATAATATTATAAAGCAATAAGATACCCCTCTTATCTAACAGCACAGCAAACTCCCGGTTTGTGAACATTCTGTTTACGAACTTTTGATCTTACGAACAAGAATTTTTACGCCACAAATTCGACTACGTCCTCAAAATTCGATCGTACGAACATTACTTCAGTCAACTCCAATTGCTACCATCATTTTAAAACGTACGAAAAAGTAACATTTATTTCTGGCATACCTAAATAAATTTTTGCTGGACCCATTCAAGGGCGTTTAAAAGATTTTTCATTATTTTGTGTCTGCAATTCGCGCCAGATTTCCTTGGATGCGTTTTTCATTCATTTGCAGCACAACTCTTCTGATATAAATGTTGAAAGTTGTGCGCCTTCTTTCATATCATCACGCCTGATAATCTGCCCTCACACCCGTGAGAGCTCTACCCCAAACTTCCGCTAATGTGGAGAATGACGCCAAATTCAGCGAATGAATAAGTTATGATTAAAAAACATTTCTTAAAATCTATTATAATTTGTACTGTTATCCTTTTCATTGCACGTGTAGGAGGAAAAATTCTTTTTCGAACACATCCCATGATTAAAACATTGCATTAATGAGAAAATCTCTGCTTTCGGTTTACGAACTACTTTTGAGGAACGCATAGTGCTCATAAATCGGGAGTTTACTGTATGTACATACATTTATTATTTTATTCAATTTTATAGATCACCATTTGTATGCAACGAATGCAGGGATGACGCCTTCCTTTCATTGGAAGATTGAGTTGAGGCACTATAAGGATTAAAAGTCATTTGTCATAAATAAATTCATGGCATCTTAAATTGTAATATAGTGTATACCGAGTTTTCTAAGTAGTTCAGTATTTTTGATACATTCTCATTTATTGAAATAATTCAGCGATATCAATCTAATCCTAATAAAAGAATATTCACCATTAAAATAGACCTATGAAAAAGAGAAATAAGTTAAAATTGACGTGATTATTCCAAACTTGAACACCTTACGTTAGCAACGTCATTTGGATAATTTTTGTTCGCATATTCCGATCAGGTTTCTGAGAATGTCGCGTGAATACGCCGCATTTAATCCCTATTTTCTAAAAATTTCCATCGATAAAAAAACCCGATAAGCATTAAAAGGTTCTCTCTTTGAAAAAGAGACACGTTAACGAAAAAAAATGAGTCATCAATCATTTTTATAAAGCACGGCCCGCCATAGTGCGCTCATACTTTACCAGCTCGGGTGCTTAGCGTGGGTGATGCCTCACCGTAGTTTTTTTTTTTTTATACGCGCGTGTATACGTGACGCATTCCTTCGCTCCCCCGGGGCCAATGAAAGAAAACGTACCGCATCATCCCCTCGCTCTTGTCGTTTCAGGCGGCGTAACAACGGGAGGATACCTCGGAGGCATAATAGCGTTGCGGCGCGGAGAATAGAAAGCGGTGAGAGGGGGGGAGAAAGGAGGGGGGGGGGGCGAGGAGGTACCAACCAAAACCACCGTTTTCCTTTTGAGCTTTCCCACAAATCTCAATTTACGAGCGACCGAGTCAAGCGAGTAGCTCGCGGGCGACATTCGAGATATTTTTCACGCTCGGAAAAGCCGGCAGAGGTCCCTTGCATTACGCGACAGCGTCTCAACCCCCTCCCCCACTTTCTACAACCACGTCGGACGATCTTTTCCTCCTCTCCTCCTCCCCCCCTTTAAAAAATCTCCTCCAGCGCCGAACCATTCCAATTTTCATTTTATCTCTCTCTATTTTCCTACTTTCTCCCCCCCCCCCTTGCTCTCCCACTCCTTATCCCCCTTTCTCTCTTTATCTTCTGTTGTGAGAGCGTACAACCACCCGTCCGCAACTCACCTGAGGCCATCAATTTAATATTACTTACTTACTTTGAGCTTTCTTTACGTTTCTTTCCCTCTCTCTCTCTCTTTCCCCTGTGTATTACTTTCGGGTTCTTATCCTTCTCGCCCTCTCACCTCTCCTATCTCTTTCTCTTTTCCCTCTCTACCTTCACTCTTACCTTTTCCTCTTCCTACCTACCTCCTACTTTCCTCATTCGAATCATCTTTCAGCGTTACATACTGGTTTTGCAGTTGAACCCTTTTCCATTCATTCGGATTATCCTCCATGGCATGCGCTTTGAACAACTACCATCTTCTTGCTTCAGCGACTTCGATTCATCCAAGCGCTTCTTTTCGGATTATTCTCCATTTCGGAAATTTCGAATCCACCGCGTCGAGTTTACTCGCAGTTCGTGATGTTGTTTTTTTTTTTTTTGTTATCTGACAATGAGATGGAAAATTTGATTCCCAAAACCAAGAACTGCTACGTTCTTATATTTAAAATCGCATGTAAAATTTTCAGTTAAAAGCGATTTTGATCGATATATAAAGTAACTGAAACCCCTTTTTATATTAAAATATTTACGTGGTTCCTGTCTACGTCAGGATAGATTTATCACGTTTTAGCTTAACTGTTTAATTGGTGGGCGGTGGCATTCCGATTAATAATATTTAAAATTTGGGTTCATTACAAATAAGGGGAAATTCTTTTAATAAAATACACAACTTATCAAAAAATTTCATTTCAGATGAGTTACGTATCCCTTAAGCAAGGACGGGACAGGGCTAGGAAGGCGAGACACCTGCCTATGGCGCAGCACGCTAAAGGGCGCAACAAATGATAATTTGAATTGTAGAAATAAAAAGGACTTAATTAGTAATTCCAATTTTATTTTGAATTTTGACAATTGGAATTTTTAATTGTAACGTTTTATATTATAAATATATTTTATTCTACTTTTACATTGTAAATAAACTACCGTTTTGATAGGTAAAATTGTGTATTGTATACTTTCCTACGGAGGGGAGCGTAATTTTCAAACCCTGCTTGGAGCGCCAAAATATCTTGTTCCGGTTCTGCCCTTAAGTAAATGTGAACAGTTTTATAACCTCTACATTCGTAACTAATATTTCTCATAAAAAATATAATTTATTGCCACACAAAGCATAATTTATAGTTTGCAATATAAATCTCATCACGTATTTCGAAAAACAGAGCAAGACCTTATTATGTGCTTGTTATTTGCATCCGTGCTGGTAACCCTCTTACTAGTCAAGCAGTTGGGTACTAAAAATCCTTAAAATGAAGAAAAAATGGCGTACCAATTCTCTTAACCTTTCGAAAATGTTTCTAGCTACACGATCTGAACACATAAATAACCTACGCCCGCGTTCTTAAGTACTCATATCCTTTAGGTAACAATGAAAGAATAGCCCTTTGAGTTTATGTTTGACGAACGGTATGATCGGAATCATAGTAATTAATTATTACAACAAATTGGAGGTGGCTATTAGGAATTTATCTAAAATTAATGAGAATTTAAAGTTTACTGTGATTTGCAATAAATGTTGTAAAGCATAAACAATTTAATTTTTTATTACCATCACATTCTTTAAACCTTGATGTTTAACAAATTAAATACAAATACAGGCTCAGACCTATTAAGCATAGGCTCAAGATGTAATTCTTTATGAATGAAGCGTATATTGACAAACGTGTATTTCAAGCGGTAATATATATTTCGATGCTTTCGATAAAACCCCCAATTCCCAAAAAAAAATTCCAGGGATTAAGAATATAAACAACGAAACCAAGCCTTTTTAACGCACTCGTTGCCTGAAGATAAATCTCGGCGGGTGGTTTCCAAAAAAAAAAAATTTATTGGTATTAATGAACGCCGATAATATTCACCGCTGGGTTTCGCGGATCCGGTTCCAAAATAAATATTCATGAATAAAATAAACGAGGTTTAAATCCGCTCTCGCGGTAATTTATCTACGGAGAGAGCGGTTTGCGTCATTTGAGGAATATCCCCCGAAATCTTAAAAACCTGTCGGCAAACAACATTATTTCCCGCTCCCCCGGCCCCAGTGATACGACGAAACAGCGTTCGCCTCGCTTCCCAATTACCTCGGATTTCTGCAACACCTCCCTCCCCCTCTGACTGGTGTCGCAGCTCTTGAGAGCCTCCACTGCAAATTGAAGGCTTACTGTCCACCAGGAAAACGTGAACTGGGCCCACGAGCTATATGTAAGGGGGAGGTGAGAAGAGGAAGAAGGGGAACAGAGACGAAGGGGACATATAAGGGGATGAGAGGAGAGAACGGAGAAAGGGACGGAGGACAGACAGACAGACAAATGACTTTATTCAGGGCGAAATTGAGACTGTGAAGTCCCTTCTTACATTTAACATTTAGAGGGGAAGATGGAAATAAGAGAGAGGCAGGAGAGAGGAAGAGAAAATAGGGAAGGAGAAAGAAAGATAGAGGAAATAGAATAGGGCGGATCCATGAGGGGGCGAGGGGGGGATGGGGAGGGGAGGGGGTTTAATCAGGAATGAAAAAATAAACTATTTGAAATTATCGTAATTCACGCATATTTTAAAACAGAAAAGGGGAATATATAAGTTTTTGTAATGCAAAATGAATGCAGTTATATTTCTCACCTGACGTGCTCAGCACGTAGGACGAGATATAGGGGGTTAATTTTTTCTAGTGTTGAGAAATCTTGGGAGGGAAGGGGGGGGGGTGTTATTACAGCCTTTACCTCCTGTATCCACCCTTGGACTAACAAAAGTGCAAACATTTCTTGATAATAAAGTTGGAATATATCAGTCAAGAGCATTGCCGTCTTTACCCCTTCTTTATCCACCCTCGGAGAGAAGAGGATGAGAAGATGGTGAGAGGGATAGAAAGATAGGTGGAGACAAAGTGAGAGAGAGAGAGGAATGGAAGAGGGAGGGAATTTTGGGGTGTGAGAAAGGAGGTCGGAAGCCTAGTGCAGAACGTTGAGAGGGAGGGGGAGGAGAGGGAGGGTGGTTTGCGAAATGGGTAGCAGGTGGATTCGGATCTCACTCGGTATGCCGAACGCACCGCTTCTGAGAAAACTTCCGCCTTGTCTTCCGGAAGAACAAACAAAATGGAGGGTGTGATCTCTGGTAACTATTGCGACAGAAAGTTTTTTTCGGGCTAAATTTTCCGCTTCTGTAAATGGCAAAATACGAATGCCAAATTCACGCATTTATATAAATACACGTATAACTTATGTATTTGCTTTAACGAAGGATTTTTACTATTCCACGGAAGAGAGAAAAAATATTTAGGCTTCTTCAAACGATTCCCGCACGGTGTAGAATTTAGAAAATGTACTAATAAATCTTAAGCACTGTAATACCATACGATGTAGGATATATGAACATTTTCTCGATTGAATATAATTTCACCTGACCTATAACATGCCTTCTTTAAAATATGTATTCATGTATACTTTGTTCAGTGATTGAATTATTCTATATTCGCATATATCACTTCTACTTAAAATATGCTTAAAGACATATTTATAAGGTAAATCAAAATATTCCCATTATTCTGAATCAATACCGTTTTTCTACATATTTATCATGCTAAGTTTCAATTTTTCTTTCTTTTGTAAGGTTATCAATTAGTTTCTGTTTCGCCTGTATTGAATTATAGTTTCATCAAGCTAAACGCTAACACATTGTGAGCGAATAAGTTCAGATTATTAGATTGACTTGACGAGGTTTCGAAAATGAAAATTTGGTTTTCGGAAACAATTGTTTCATTCTCACAGACAAATTTCTCACATATTTCAGTTACAGTTCATATAAAAAAATGTAAAATTCAAATACATATTATGCCTAACGGAATCTACATCTTTCAAATAAGTGCGCAAACCGATTCCAAGTATGTGCGTTTTTTAGTTACTCAATAAGAAAATTTTGCATCCTCCCTCTTGTTTTGACTCACTTTCATTTCACTACCATTTCTGTCCTTATACTCCAGTAAACAGGTTTTGATAATGCATTCAGTAAAAAATTGTTTTTTCGATAAATAATGACGTGAAATCTGATTATTAGCTGCCCCAATAAAATTTAAATGTTGTTAGAAAATAATCTAAGTGTCCGATACTGAAACATAATATGTACAGTACTCCCGCGGTTTACGCGACTTCAGTTTTGCGGTTTCACTTTCACTTTCTACATTAGGGTAATGGTCGGAGTTGGCGCGACTCGTTTCGGTTTACGCGAAGCTTTAAGGCCCATCCACATCTTTCAAAATATTGGCTATTCCTTACAAGATGGCATGAAAAAGGTCAAAATTAGTGCAGATGATAATAGCGAGTTAAAAAAGGGGAAAGTGATTACTTTAGAAGTTAAATTAGATGTAATTAAAAAATCGGAAAATGTTGAAGGCCTTAGCTGCATCGGTCGTGTATTGGGGCTTAGCGAATCCACAGCAATGACAATTTTAAAGAACAAATTTGGACTGAAGAAGGTGTCTAAGTCTGAAGCATTTGGTGCTTCGGTTACTGTTCCTCAAACTTATAGTAGCAGTCATAGAAGTGAGCATGCGATTCATATGGAACGTCTTCTTCTCTTATGTTGCAATGTACATATACAAGAGGTAGAGATCAGACTGGTATTACGGCTGCAGTTATTAGAGAAAATTTATGAAAAATTGCAAACGAAGTATCCCTCCAGCCAGGGCCGCCCCAAGATACGGGAGAGCAGGGCGGCTGCCCGGGGCGCCAAGGTCTTGGGGCGCTATACCGATCCTAAATATGCATTACTTGCAAGTAGATAAATGTTGGATATCGAATTATATCGCGGAATAGGCTATAATATTTATATTAACCATTATATTTTTTCATCATCAATAATTTTTTCATGGCGATGAATAAGTTAACATGTACTTCGAAATTATCTCAACAAGCATTTACGGAGGGATCACCAGAACGTTATCTCGCCCGGGGCGCCAACATACTTCGGACCGCCCGTGTCTTCAGCTCGTCAGATAAGGGTTTCACTGCAAGCAAAGTTTGGCTTTACAAGTTCCTAGAAAGAAATAGGTTGCACTCATTAAGAAGAAAGGGGAGGCAGTGCTAGTGCTGATATTCCTTTTTATCATATATTATTATAACATATTCGTCTGTGTCAAAATACCTTTTAAATGATCAAAATGTCTAATATTTTGATTGTCTGGAACGCATTCCCTCATTATAACTTTGTTCTTGTGGGAAATCGGTTTCGGTTTACGCGGTTTCGGTATACACGATAGTATTCAGGAACGCATTAATCGCGTAAACCGCGGGAGTGGAGTATTTATATATTCAAAAAAAACGTTTCATTAAATATGACAGCTAAGCGCTATACGTTCATCTCATAAAGAAGCTTTCACTTTGAGCGAACTAATCATCCGTCGTTAATGCGACTACGTCGACCTCTCTCGGAAACACCTCTTAACTCGATTTATTCATGAGGAAAATTTTCCTTTCAACTCGATATCCTTTGTGCGTAGAGGCACTTGTATAAAAAAGAGGCCGGAGGATTTCCTTTTTTATCCCTCCCTTTTTCCTATTAATCAGAGAAAAATAAATCACCGGTCTTCAAAATAATAATAAATGGCCGAAAATTTTGTTTAATAAATATAATGCCGCGATATGCCAAAGCGATTATTTTATCACCAATTATAATATTAGGAACAAGATTGATAACTGCTACGGATGAGGTCGATGGCCATCTTTGAGTCTTTCTTTCCTTCGAGATATTTTCCGAAGACCATGAAGATTCTGCATCTATGCGATAAATTAATGACTAATGGTACGAAATATTTTCGCAGTAAAACGCTAGCTAGAGTTCTTTATGCAAAAAAAATGAAACATTGGAATGATAACGAAAGACCTCTTACTGCTAGCTCCGGCATAATCTCGAATGCATATTTTTTGTCACGCATTAGAGAATATAAAAGTTTAACTATTGTAGTTATAATGTAGTTATATGTTAATACACAACCATTTTATATTCATGAGGAAGAATCATATCATGCATACACAAAATCTGGGAGAATTTTTAAAGATTAAAATATTACTTAAACATTGTATTCCACGGAAGGAATAATTATTTAAAAAAGGGGAGTAAAAATAAAAATATTAAAAGGGATACATTCCGAGAAGCCACCAATTAAATTTATTAAGAGAAGCCTTCTTTTAAAAAATTGTTTGATTTTACTTTCGAAACGCATAACTTCCAGCATTCTGTATATTTTATCATCAAATGTGCATTATTATTGAAAATCGATGTAAATGAAGGCGTATTCCATCAAATTGTATGAAATAAATTCACAGGGTTCTATATTTATGCATGATTATCATTTCAACACTGAATAAGCGATTCTACATTTAATATGCAAAGTAATTCTCGTTTTTTATTCTTATTATCACAATTTTCAAATTGAGATTATTTTGAATCATACAAATTGGTGAAAATATGTAGTAATAAAAATTAAAAATATTCATCTAAATTAAGATTCTGACGATTTAGTTTAAAATGTTTGACTAATCATAGCCTAAAAACTACAATTTGGTTTACTATTAATTTTTATAAAACAATGCAAACGCAAAGTAATTCGTAATCTTTAAATTTTTATGAAACCAGCGATAAAATAAAAAATTTGGTTTACTATTAATTTTTATAAAACATTAATGCAAACGCAAAGTAACTCAGAATCTTTAAATTTTTATAAAATCAGCGATAACAAAAAATAACTAATTTGTGAGATTTTCTGGCATTTATGCTTTCCAGTTATATCTAATTAGAAGGACATGGAACTTAACTAGTAGCGATTTAATCGGAGAAACTCTTCTACAAGAAAATGAATAGACGTACTATTTTATGCGATTCAACTGCCTGCGTCTTTCATGATTATAACTGAAATAAACTTCTGAAACAAAGGCAGTTCAAGCAACGTTAAGAAATAAGTTAGAGAGATAGAGACAGACTGGGATAGGGTCGATATGTGTTAAAGAGCTCGATAGCGTCGGAGTTCATTTATTTCATACATTAAGTTTCCAGCGCTAGTGAAAGCGAGGGCACTTTCGCGACAAATCCTTTATAAAGCGATTTGTTTTTCCTCTAATCGCCTTAACTGATCAAACCAACCATCAAAAGCTCCCATAAATTCCTATTACTTTGAAATAACGGAGAGCGTTTGCAAAGGAGAAAAAAATTTGGCAACAGAATATTGACGATGAGATTTCGCTAACATTGGTAGAGGGTGGCAGGTGTGCAGATTCAAATCCTATCTTGGATAAGAGCGTCCGATGTCCGTTAATTACTGTTAATAAGCTCTCTCAAACCGCCGTGTAGTGCCGATTATGAGTAAGTGTTAAATAAACAAATAAATGTCATGCGTGCGAAACTAAAATATACAAAATATTCTTCTTTATCCAGAACCTACTCTTCCCAGGAAAAGGGAAACTTAGGTACAAATAATCTCGTTCACATTCGGCTCGAATTATCCTTCACATCTTTACCAAGGATTTTTTGACTACCATTCACAAGCACTTCTTTGATCATAAATACAGAATGAAAAACTATACACGTTTCTGCTTCCGTGTAGCCGTAATGAATGATATTCATCCACAGTAGAATTTTTTTTAGAACCTACTGTCGGTGACTGCTACTGATGACGGTTGCTTTGTATCTAGTCAAAATGCGTATACGATTTTGCGTAGCGTTCTATGACTATTGAAGATACTTATTTTTTCAATTTTGATTCATAAGGGCCTATATTTTTAATCTAAATAATGGTGTGGTCGTTAAAATGGTTCTCACCCGTTCACAAAAATTTTGTGGCACAAAAAATAGGCAGTTGAATCCAAGAGAAAAAGTCTCGCTAACCCTTTCATTACGCTCTCATACAACGAACTAAATCACAAGCCGCCGAGAACGCGCTTTGAGATACAATGATGTTTGCAAATCGCGGCCGGATAAACAAGTGCAGAGGAGATCTGGATCACGGCTACACCTTACCTCACACTCAACTGCTAAAAAGAAAAGTGAAGATGGTGTTCCTAGTGACACGGAGAACTCAATCTATGTGGTCCTAGGACACTTCTGCCGTCCGTCTTACCCATATACCTCCCTCTCCCGCCCCGCCCCTTTTCCCTCTCACTCTTAACCTCCAGGTCCGTGGGACACCACACATCCCATCGTACTAATCGGGTTAATCCCCCCTCCTCCATGCCTTCTCCTTTCACTGCAGGCTTAAACCGCACACACACACTCTACGAAGCGTGGAATGGAATTACGTATTCTAGTCGGATATTCCACCCTACCTGCCCTTCCGCTACCCCGCCCTCTACTTGCCCCTCTTCTTGAGGTGGAAAATGCGAATTCGCATTGAGCTCTCCAAAAGCCCAAAAAGATAGTTTCTTGTCGCGTTACCAAAGGGACAAGTTTTTGCACCTCATTTTAAGTCACTGATTGTCTATACGCTGGTTCAATCGCACCTAGATTAAAACATATACCAGGCTGTTCAGGTAACCTTTCATATTTATATATATTTCTATCTCGAATTGACCTTAAAGAAGGCTCCTACACAACTTCATCCAAACGGTCGGCAGTCGTTTATAAAGAAAGAAATTCCTTCCTTCATGTATATTATTAGCTTGATAAGCTGATTTGCATTTATGAAAATTTTATAATGTTAAATGTTTAGAGAATTCGCTGAGCTTAATCATTGTTAACTTCCCATTTTAAAAGGTTACGAAGCAACTTTGTTTTGAAAGTATTTTTGCATCTTCTTAGATTATAAAAAAAATATATCTTGATCGGGTATACAAGAGAAACGCAGTTTTGTTTTAACAAAAACCGTAGACTCTTTTACGCTTCCAGAAAAAGAAGAACATTTCATTCAGTGAAGTGGAAACACTATTCACCACTGTACTGATGAACGCATTCTAACTTGACACCCGCTGTGGAGGTATTATAACTGACACACTGCATTGTTAAGATTACCGGCCATACTTACTGCTCATAAATTTATATGTACGCAACCGAACTTCTACGCGGTTGCAGCGCTCTGTATGTTGGCAACATCTGCTTTAAAAGGAACGTATAATGAATGTATAGTTATTTTCTATGAGCACAAGAAAATCTTGACCCGATGTATAAATAAATGAACTAGGTCATGAGGACATAAGCTGCTAACCACTAGGAAATCCGCACTCTTAGCCAAGTTATGTTGTCCTTCGTTATCAATCAACTTCGAGCCACCACAGAAAATAACGGCAATAAAGTCTACCTTTTTCGGAAGAAAGACCTTTTAGCCAATATCCCACGTAAAGCGACACTCTTATTCCGGCATTGTCTATGAAGAGAGAGAGAGAAAATTGGGTCACGTCTGGGAGCAGCACGCCGAAAAAATTCGACTTCTCAGGATGTCCGCGGAAGAGATGTCACATCTAAAACGTTATTCCTTAGTGAGCTTCAGGTGCACGCAAGGAGAGAGCGAGGATTTCAAGACGGGAGAAGAGGTAGGACAACGACGATAAATCACTCATTGTCCGTTAATTTCCCAAACTGTCAACTCTTCGCCAAGAATGAAGTTTCAATGGAGTAATAACACAATAGAACAGGAGCATATCCACCCCTTGTCTTCGAGCATTAGTCGAGTCGTTAATCTTTGCTCCTCTTGTTTGTACAAAACTAGGAGAAAAGGAGATGGCGCTCTTTTGACTCCGAGCGTCTCGTAATCCACGTCATCAAACATCCGCTTCCTCTTCCTGCTGTATCCCCCGTTACTTTTTCCGAGACCATCACGGAAAAGGGAGGTGGAGAGGGAGATAGAGAGAGAGAGAGAGAGACAGAGGCTACATAGAAGAGAATGGAATCTAAGGAAGAGGAGGCGAGTTGAAGTGGCGGGAAAAAGGCGATGGAAAGGTATGCCTGAGAAGGTCGGTTAGAGAGGCCGGATATCCAATTAGCGCGGGTAAAGGCCCGGAAGAGCCCCTGGGAGGTTTTCCTAGCCGGTTAATAAGGTACCTCTACCTTCAACGCCCGTGTTAAGACTTTGCGACGACGCAATCCCGCAAAGCCGAGGGCGCTTGAGTCGGACGGATTTTGCGTAAGGGAAAGGATAAGATAAATTGTTCAGTATTAGGTTTTTCTTTTTAATGTGTAATTTATCGCATGTCCTCACGAGTAATAAAACTCGCAATTATCTGTCCCGTTCGCCTTTATAACTAGCTAAAATGGCAACAAATAAGCTTTTTGAGAGCAACGCAATGACCGATTAGTAATTTTGCTAAAAATTCAATCTTCGTTCGACGACTCTTCTATTTTAAAAGAATAAATTTCTTCGAAACACGTAAGAGGGAGAGGGGAATTCGACGCTTCCATAAAATATGCATGCATGTATAAGTAAATTTATATAACAAATCGAAGAAAAATGTTCATCATAAAGAAAATTGCTCTCGGTATTGGGTCAATCCACGCTACATGTCCAGACTCGGTTAGTGATGGTTCCTTCGAATCGAACCAAATTTTCAGGATCGTTAGTACATCTGACTACCTTCCCAAAATGCACAAGGGTTTCCCCCTCCGGAGCCAGCCACCCCCCCCCTCCCCCCCACCAGATCCGTCGCAACTGTGCTCCCGTGCGCTGTGTCGACCTCAGGGAAATGTACTCGTGTCGCCCTCTCGTCCATCGAACAGAGATAAATTTGATGTCATTTCATTCGGTAAGGATGCCACTACAAGAGCACATATAGGTTTAGTGGTCTGAGACGTAAAAAAAACCGCTCAGCCACATTTGAAATCCGGGTAAAAAATTCGAGATTTCTCTATTTTTCCGGCCTCACAGACGGGCCGGGAAATTCTTGAAAGGGCCGACACACATGTCGCCGAAAACTAGAGCCGGGGAACTCTTAACTCACGCATTACAAAGGTTCAAAGGCATCTCATGTTGAAGAAAATCGGCTCTGAACATGGTACAATTTGAAAAAGTGCCAACTTGGCGTCCCAAAAAAAACTTTGCATATCCGCAGAGAGGACTGGTTTGCACTGAGATAACAAGCAGAACATCTACGAGGGTGGTTCAAGGTTCACCTACACTTTTGTGTGTCAACCGGAATAAAACAGCATAAATCCAGTAACAAACTTGTTTATTTTGAAAAATAAAGCACTCCAAGCACTAAAAAATTTAACTTTTTTGTTTATGAATGATCTAAAAGAAATATTTAATGAACAGTTTCCATAGCTACAATTTGCTAAAAATTTCTCTATACCTTTCAATTTTCTCTCTCATTTAAATGTTTTTAAAAATAATGTTCCAGGAGAGGTCCATTCACGTCTGCGAGCCGCCATATTTCATAGGTCAAGACAAAATGAAAAGATAGTCTGTGTGACTCGAATAGGTCATTCAGGATTGTTTTAGTCCTCGTATTTTTTTCGTAATTCATTAGCGCTCGAAAATAAAAAAATAAAGTTTCATTCTGATTCCGTACGGCGCCGGAGAATTTAACTAAATATAAAAGTGACCTTTTCGTTTTTACTTTCTTTTTTCAGGGCGCAAAAATTTGTTGTCGGAGATTTAAATTCATAAACGACAAGTTGTCCGACATGTTTGCGCTGCTTCTATTTCCACGAAGTGTCAAATGCTAAAAGGCGCAGTAAGTGTATTTTATAATTATTGAAACGATTCCTTAATTTTTTTAATTGAAATTACAACTGTTATGAAAGTTTTCGCGACAAAAAAATCATTTTACTGGGACGAAATTTTAAAGTCATATCTTTAATTCAGGTGGAGCAGTATATTACGGAACAAATATATTTTTTTTAAATAATGTGAAAGAAGTAACGCAAATATTGGTTTTAGAATTAATTATAGATACTTACTGGCTCCGGAGCTTTTCTCTGTTTTTCTGCAATTAATTAATAGTTGATAAGGATATAAAATCAATGCAAAATAGATACTTAGGTAAATATAATGCTGTTTCATAATCCTTTCCTAACAAGACAGAGTAATCGACAATTTCAAAGAAAATTATTTTTAGTCTGCCTATTTATCAATGATGCTTTCCATTAGAAAATATGCCTTTGATTACCGAAAACATTTTGAATTATTACCATCAAAATAGTATTATTAGAAATGCAATTCATTAACTGAGTTACGAAAAGTGGCAAGGTGTACACGGGACCAGATTTAGCTGGAAATTTGTGTAAAATAAAATTATCGATGACAAAATGACACACAAATGATATTCCTTTTGATACATTAAGCAATCACTCCGTGGAGGTCCCAGTTTATCAAGAGATTAATTCACGAGTTTACGTGAAACGTCGACGCGATGGCAGTTTAAATGGAACTGACGGTTGGACGTGCGTAAGGCGTTCGATTCGATTCCATTCATCGGCTGCCTACCGTCGATTCTGCCAATCGCGGTCGAAACGTTAAAAGGGATTCGGCGAGATAGGAAATCCGAGGTTAATGTCGCGGTGACACCGCAACCCAGCATTTGTGTATACATCCACAGACCTGCCCCGTGGAGTCCTCGAGTCTCAATCAAATGATTGTGACTGCAGAACGGGAGTTTAGAGCCAAGAGCGAAATGAATGAAATGGTTCGACACTATAACAGAAATGGAATGGAATAGCAGAGAAATGGAATGGAATAGCAGAGAAATTGAATGGAATAGCAGGAAGTAATACAAATGGAAAGATCAAATCGGAGAAAATGACGTGCCCAGATGGATATAGGGAAGAAAATGAAGATAAACATTACAATGGAAAACATATTTAAGGGAATAATCAAGAGGATCAAGAGAATTACTGTTATGGAATAAAGAAGGGAAAATAAAATAAAATTTCACTCCCTGAGAAATTTTATTCTATAGCAAGCTAATTACGCACTACAATATATATAAACGGAATACATATTTTAAAACTTTTGACTTTATGTCTAATCCGATAAAATAGTAATTCACAAAGAAAATAGAATATGGTTTATGCAATTTCGAATGAATAGTAATAAACTGCACATACTATTAGGAAAATTCTTATGAAAAGCGGTGTTTTCTGAATAATGCAGGAAAACGGGAAATTTTGAGAAAGATATACATCGCAAGTGAATATTTCACATGCGAGAAAGGAAGTGAAGTGTTCCATAAATTTATAAAAGTTTCTTAGGATATTCTACATTTAAATGTTTGAACCATCTATATAGCATTAATATATTTCCACCATATATGATACACAATTCTTGTATTTTCCGGTAATCAACGACACTAGCGAATAACTAACCAAATATCAGAATATTACATATGCTTATGTTTAATGAAGCGTTACTCTAAAAAATACATAAAACAAAAATATATATTTGACTGAAACCGTAAACTAAACGATATAATCTTTTGTTGTTAAATCCACGCTTGATGATTTAATATAAATTTATCCGCGCATCAACAAACAACTTTTACGTACGACGACATTATATATTAATAACTGATCACAGAAATAAATAGGAGCAGGTAGATGAGAAATTATCTGAAGCGACGGAGATGAAGCTTCTCGTGCTGGAAAAATCAGCTGTTACCGTTCATGTAAACTGCTCCGATGAAATGCGTTTGTCTTGCTAGTCAAAGATCATCCAAGCTGCTTTTAGTAGCTCCATTCGATATCCGGTCACAACAGCTCACTCTCGTCAGCGTATCCTCTCAACCCGGGTACCTATCCCCATACAATATTTCTCCGCTCCCCAAAACCTAAAGAATAACTGATGCGGGAGTTAACCGACGTAATTAGTCCGCACGCCAATTCTAACATGGATGCGGTCTCGCGCGGGGATGGACTCATGATTCGAGCTGAGCCATACCAATTTATTTCGGAAGAATTTCGGAACGGTCACGAGCAGTGATGCGCGTTTTCGACTACAGGCGGCGTTCCTAGGAGCTGCGTAGTAACAGGGTCGAGGTAGTAACAGGGCAGAGAGAGACAATCGATGCGGAGTTCTCAACGAAACATTGTCCGCGTTCGCTGTTAAATGTTCTTTCATTAAATCGACTGAATCTCGATTAGGAGAGGGAAACTTAAAATAATAAAGTAACGATTTCAAATGGTCAACACATTTCGTACAACGTAAGAACACAATGCATATGAATTAAAGATGAATTTCACTTTTTGCTCTAGCTTATTAACTATAGACGGCCAGAAGCACCTCTTGTAAAATAATTATGTTATAAATATTTGTAGTGCATTAAGAATCCTGCCATATAATATGAATATCAGTAAAAGATTACTTAATGCATAGGAATGGCCGCCATTCTTATACCATCTTTGCAAATAAATGTTTCAAGTTGAATCGTTTCGTTATCCCACAGTTTTTGTGCCACTTATTCAAGATTAACGATTTAAAAATTGTTATATGAGTTTGCGATAGATGCATTATAAACTCCGAAGGCTCTGTAATACTGACAGCGTCTATAGGTTCATTTTTCGGTCGCTTCTCATAACATGTGATGAAAATTTTATCCTTAAACAATGCCAATGTTTAACATGCTGGCAGAAGAATTTTCTTAGGAAAACCCGGCAAAATGACCAGGGTTAGGTACGCATGTTTTGACATTAACTATGATTTTATTTCTTTTTTCTGATAATTTAAAATAAAATTTAAACGCGAAATGCGGCCTTTATTCTACTATTTATTACCTCGAATCCATTAAGCTGCGTATATAACTATAAATACTCGCTTATAACTCTTAGAATAAGCACAAAAGCAATTTCTGTCTTCTAAGATCGTTCACAAATATACGTAAATCGCCTATAAAATAACCTATTTTAATGCTACGTCACGTAAGAAATAGTTCTCCATCATCGTTTCGCCGGATATAAGAAGCGATCGCATTGACAGATCCGTCCTCCGTTGAGTAAGAGAGCTGAGAGTAGGGAGGAAGAAGCGATCTTCGGAAGAAATCGGAAAGAGGAAGAGGAGAGGAGATCTTCGAAAGGAGAGAGAGATACAAAGTGATAAGAAAAAACAGCGAGAAACGAATGCTCTCAGAGGAGATATTCAGGAAGAGCCGACATATGTACGTGCTGCAGACGGGGAGGACCTCGTAATGAAGAAGCACGAGGCGAAGATCCACTAGGCGAAAAACGGAAGACCTAAAAACCCCGGGACAAGAAAGTCCCAAAACTAACCGAGACAGGAAAAAAGACCTAACAACTTGGGCAGCTAGAAAAAAGGCCGCCAATTCAGGGTCGCAAAAATTAAAAACGACCGCTTACACGTCGACCCAGAAGAGCCCTTTTGAAGACAACTGGGCCCAACTTGGGAAGTGGAGGCGGAGAGCAGTAAGTATTCTAAGGGGAAATAATAAAAAAGGACGTAGGGAACAGAGTGACCAGGTGATTAGGACACCCCACCAGTGGTAATTTCCTTCTCAAACCAGTCACTGGAGGGTGGACGCACTAGACACGGCGGAGCGTACCACGGTAGGGACTTATAGAACAAACCAAAACACGGAACAACATAACACTGACACCCAAACAGAAAACACGAGACAAAAAAACGATTAGGGAAAAATCTGTTAGACGAAACATCCTGAAACCTGGATATCCAACTGAAGGCCGAGCATAGCGACCGAAAAGCGACCGACGTAGAGCCTAAGGAAGAAAAAGGGGGCAAGGATGGAAGGTAAAACAGTGGGAAACACACACACGGGAAAAAATAGGACCACTGCAAGGGATTTTTTCCACCCATCACCAATGAGCACGAGAACCGGAAAAAATTCGGGAAAACACAAGACAGTCAATCAGACACAGAAAGAGATGAAGAAGGACTGATAGAACAACATCGAACAAAGGAAAAAAGCCACACAAAAAGACGCAGCACAAACACAAACAAACCAGACACGCAAGACCGCTACGAAACACTCTCTGACAGAGAAACGGAAGAGGAAAACGAAAACGCCGACACTTCACCTCCACCAATAAAATAAAAATACATCAAAACATAAAGAAACACATTACAAAAACCACACAAAACAGCGGGCAAAGGCATTAAAGCTAGATTTCGGAAAACAGAAGTCCTAGTGGTAACTGCAAATAGGACAGATTACAATAAAACCAAGCAAACACTCAAAGACATGAAGCAGGAATATTACGCACATGCAAACAAAGCAGACAGGTCAGTTAGGCTAGTGCTGAAGCATAGTCAACCAGAATACACCGCTGAAGAAATGGACGACCTACTAAAAAACGAAGGAATAAGTCCCACTGAAACAGTGCAAATGACTACAGGGGGACAACCAATTCCAATCTAAGTTGTAATTCTACCTCCGGGAACAAAAACGAAAGACATCACACAAATACACCACCTCGGATACATCAAAGTGAGGTGGGAAAACTATAGACAAAGCGGACAAACAACGTAATGCTACAATTGCCAACTGATAGGGCATACGGCAAGACACTGCCAAATGAGCATCAAATGCAGATATTGCTGTGAAGGACATGACTCGCGAAAATGCACTAACAAAAACAAACAAAAATCCGCAAACTTCCAAGGAAACCACTTGGCGACGGACAGAACATGCGTAGCATTTAACAAAATAATTCCCCCACCAAAACACTGCCCCAACAGAGCGTCACCTACGCCAGTATGACGAAAATCACCCAGAAAGAAAACAAAAGCAGGATCGAGAGTAACACCATCCTTGGTACCTATACTAAAGGATATCATTGGAGAATTAAACATCCCGGCCATAATCAACACGCTACTAGAACTCCAAAACAAACTAAAAACAAGCAGAAACGCCGCAAAGGGCGAATGGAAACGACAATCTAAACAGCCCTACAATGGCTTTAAAGACCATGAAAAAAGCATAATGGAGTGCCAACGGCGTCAAAAAACAAGGAAATGAACTAGAAATATTCCTACACGAGCACAGCTTAGATATTATGGCCTTATCAGAAACCCATTTAAAAGCAGAAGACAGATTGTTCATTAAAGGCTATTCAATTCTAAAAAGGGATAGACAAAAAGGGAAAAAAGGAGGAACAGCAATCGCAATTAAAAGAGGCATACAGCACCACGAACTGAAAACAGAACAAGCAAGAATATAAACAACCAGTTGCATACTACACAAAAACAACATAACAATCCACTCTGTATACAACGCCCCTAGACAAAATAAAAGACCAAGATATCACAGAACTACTAGGCCACAAAAATAAAACAATAATACTAGGAGACCTAAATGCAAGACGCACCGAATGGCACTGCAATAGAAGCAACGCAAGCGGTAACAATATTATCGCCTTAAAGGACACGCTAAAAAACTTCAGCGTAATACATTCAAACGAACGGACACACTACCAGGGAAACTAACGACAAAACCAAGTATACTAGACATTAGCCTCCTGAAAAACATAAAGACGCACACAGAACCCGCCGTACACGCAGAATTGAACTGGGACCACAACCCCATCACTTACTCCATCCACAAAAACAGAAAAAATGGAGGACAAAGCCAAAACGCTGAACTTCCACAAGACCAACTGGAAGACAAAGAAGTAACACCTACACAAACCAACCTTACCAGAGATACACAAAAAGAAGACATTGACAGAGAAATGAAAGCATTAACCACAGCCATAAAAGAGGCAACAGAAATTTCCAAGCCAAGAATGTTACATAACAACAGACTAGACACCACAGAAGAAATCCAAAAACTACTAAAACTCAAAAAGGAAGCAATAAACATGTACATATTGCAGACATAGTACCAAACCATCCAAAACCAAACTAAACAAAGCAAGGAAGCAAGGAAGCAATATATACAACGCTAAACAAAAATTGGGAAGAAAAACTGACCAAACCTAACGTACAAGATAACTCTCTCTGTAAAACCTAGGCAAAAAATTTACAAAAAAATAACGCCTTTCCCACCACTACATGGGGAAAATGGCAAAGTATACACGGACAAATAAAAAACAGAAGTACTAGCGGACAACTATGAAAAACAGTTCACTGAGAACGACATGGAAAATGAAGATACAGCAAGAGAAGTACAAAAAAACAATCAGACTACTCAAAGCAATAGAAAGCGCAGAGGACGTTACAAAAATCACAGTAGAGGATATCAGAACACACATCAAATGACTGAAATCTATGAAAGCCCCGGGAGAGGACGAAATACATAACATACAACTAAAACACCTGCCAGGACCGACAATAATGTACCTAAGAAAAATAATCAATAAAATCCACCAAACGCACTACTTCCCCATCAATGGAAGAATGCTAGAGTATTATCATTTCAAAAACCAGGAAGGAACAAAACGTTCCCGCAGAACTATCGAACAAATAGCCTCTTAAATACAACGAGCAAATTAGCAGAACACAGCATACACGACGGGATCAAAAACACCTACATGAGAACACCATAATAATACCAGGACAATTTGGATTCCGACAAGCACACCAAATTTATAGAATAGTAGAACACTGCTCACACCACAGAAATATAAACAAGGATACAGGAATAATATACAGACATAGAAAAGGCTTTTGACAGAGTTTGGACAAACGGACTAATACACAAACTACACACACTGGACTTCCCAAAAAACCTATAACTCCTCATACAACATTACCTCAAAAACAGAACCTTCCAAACAAAAATAGAACAAGAATATTCCACTAAACGAAACATACATACAGGAGTACCGCAAGGCTCAATTATACGACCGACTCTGTTAAACATATATGTAAATGACATTCCTAAAAACGCAAACAGACTGCAATGTATACAGATGACACGGCACTGTTTACGTCATCCTGGCAGATCAACACAATAAAGGAAAACCTACAACTAACCCTCCTAAGCCTCAAAGAATTCGCAGACAAATGGAAAATCAAAATCAACAACGAAAAAACAGAAGCACTGCTAATAGCAAATAAAAGGAAAACAGAAAAACACATGATAGAATGGGAAGGAAAGAATATTCCATAGAGCAAGGAAGCTAAATATTTAGGAGTAACAATAGATTGAAAAATGACATGGACGAAACACATTCGGAAAATTATACAAAAAGCACAAGCAATAAGACAATCACTAAGACCCCTCTTAAACAAAATACTAATATACAAATGAATAATAAGACCTACACTCACATATGCAGTCAATATGGATAAACACGTACTGCACCAATAATAAAAAATTGCAGACGCTACAAAACAAAATACTAAAATCCACAATAGAACAAGAGCACACAAACAAAGAAATAAGAGAGCTGACAAACGCCCACAATACAAAAATATATACTGGATCTCACCATCAATTTCCACGAAAAATAAAAAAATAACACAACAAAAAACAAACTACTAGAAAACATATTATCGACCAAAGTAGAAGAACTACGATTTACCTACAAACACAAGACCGTTTTCCACTTAATGGAAAATAACAGCCAAGGCAGAAGAGAGAGGACAAGGGAACAACGAAGGTGGAATAAGGACCGGAACGAAATAGAACACCTGGAAGGAGGACCGAGCCCCCAAGGCAGAGAACGACCGACAAAGACCGGAGCGAAACAGAACACCTGGAAGGTGGAAGGAGACACCAAGGCAGAGAACGACCCACAAGGACCGAAAGGAACCCCGAGAGAGAACAACGCAGAGGCAACGCAGAAAGCGGAATGGTGAAAGACGGTGACAAGCAGGAGGAATTGAATGAAAAAAGGGAAAAACGAAATAAAATGTATATAAACCGTAAATAGCATAACTAATAAAATAACCCATTTAACTTATTTATTTATACGTATCAATCTAGACATTAGGGTTTTTTAAGTTTTCCCTAAGGAACCAAATGTAATATAAAACTAAAAATAAGAAATTGTCAAATAAAAAGAACAAATTTGTAATATCAAGGGTAAAAAACAAAACGTAAAACTCTGACATGTAATTTCAACCTGAAATGTATATTGAATTAAGACAATAAACACTTTTGAATCAGAATCTGACACGCAACGAAAAAAATAGCTTCTCATTATCGATTTTCTTCACTAAATTCCGATAGGGGAAAACTAAAAACAAACTGGGAAGAAGCAGCAGGAGAGAACCGTGCGAAAAACGGCGAGCGAGCAGCAGCCCCACCTCGAAACCGAACCCATCAATCAATCGAATGACAACTGTTTCCGTCGTATCAAAACAGAACATGATGAGAGAGTGCTACGAAGCGTAATGGAAGCGGTTCTCTTTTCATTTGTCTTATTTCCTTTCCATTCGGTCTCGTTCTTTATTGGTACGCCTTTCTCGGAGGGAGAGAGAGAGAGATTAAGGAAGGGATAAGGCGAGTGTGTCTGGAGTCTCAAGAGGGACGTCTGCTCGGGAAAAACGGTCCCCTTCGGATTACCTTAGTCTCTCCACCAAGGAAAGGAAAAGATTGCGAGAAGGGGTGAAAAGATGGACAGAGAAAAGATTGCTCGCTATGAACACTTGGGGTTAGAGAGCTTGTAATGCGGAGAGAAATAATCCTAAATATGCCTTTAAAGAAAAACGCGTCTCGAGATTACGTAAATGCATTCACTTGATGCGTTGAAAGCAAACTGCGACTCGCAAGAATAATCATTTCTGCGTTCATAACTCTTGACACAGTAATATTTCTTTATGTAAAACCTTTCTGCATTTTAATATTAATGAAATACACGATAACGAAGCGAGTAAGATCCATTTCCTCTGATAATTGCGTGTATACGGTTCAAGAAAATGGAGATATTCTGCAAACCTGAGAATTCATGCAATAGAATGCCATTGGCCCAAAGCAGCCAAGCGAAAAAAGGGCGAAATCAAACAAACCGAAGCGTAGTTCTACTCATCGAAAACTAAATGAAGATGAGGAGGTTCTGTTGAACTTCCGTACGGCAAAAAAGCTTGGCTGTAGCATTAAAGTTCCCTATTGCTTTGCCTTCTTTCATCTGATAGTGCCCTCAACAATTTAAGCAGACGCAGTTGAAGTAAAGGTAGGAAAATCTCGGTGTTTACGAAAAAATAAATGCGTCAAAATTGAATCTATCTGTGTTTTTACGAGTTCAAGTGTGAAGATGCCTTTGCATTAGTTGAAAGTTCAAAACTAACAAACCTCTATGTAATCTACATGGACATTCATTGCACCGAATAAAACTTTGGAAATTAGATGGACAAATCCCTCAGATTAATGGCTTTACAATTATTAATAACTAACAAATAATCTTAAATTTTAATTATCGCTAATTCACTTCAGTTTTCAGTTCAAATCATTTTCTTTTCGATTTTTGCTATTGTTCAACTCCACTAAAAAACAAATTTAGTGGGCTCCATTTAAATTATCTTCTCTTATTCCTCTTGAGCAATGAAATATGGCGGCACACTGAAACTGCCAAATTGCCATGTTCGTTCATTCATTGTTGCTACTCATGGGAGATTCGTTACACTTCACGATTAAATTTCTCTTCCAAATATAAAAATTAAAGTTTGGAAGTATATTTATTAATCTCGCCCTAATTAATATTAAAATTAAACGCATTAATTGTACCAAAGATTTATCGTAAAATTGCTAATAATTATTAATTGAATTTTCTTACAATAAATTCACCGATGGAATGTAATTAAAACATTACCAGTGATAGTTTCCGCGTACATTGTCTGAGAAGATTTCATGAACAAATATCACATTTCCTAGAAAACAAAAAAGTCTCAACAAATCCTAGAGTCGTTCTTATTCCACCCAGATCCTGTAAAACCTATAGACCAGGGGTGGCCAAACTTACCCTCTGAGCCGCATACGATAATCTTCGAAAGCTACAGAGCCACATGCCACACATTCTGTGCTCGTAAATTTGCGAGCGGTACATAACATGTATCCGAAGCAATTAGGATGTATTGCACTTCCCTAAGGCATCCCCAAAACGTCTCAAGTCTCACTACGTCACACTGTATTCTGCAGCAAAAAAACGTTGAATAGAAATTTAAAAGAGCCGCCAACCACGTCAAAAGAGCCGCACGTGACTCGCGAGCCGCGGTTTGGCCATCCCTGCTATAGACTGTCCCATTATCGACTCGTCGGGAAAACCTTTTTTCTTCCCCCTCGCCGATCGTAATTTTTCGCCAAATGGTAAAGAAAAATAGCCGAAAATTTACCTCGAAGACGTTAGGTAGAGTCGAAGACGTGAGACCAGGAGGACGGATTGATCTCCTTCCCTCCCCTTCTCCCCTTTCGATAACCACTCCACAAAAGCCTTCGCCATGGAAACCACTCGGCTACGCCTATACACGGATAGGGATCGGAGGGGGAGGAAATCACGAAGAGGGTAGAAAGACCGTGCAGGGGATGAAGGATAAGAACTACGAAGAAGATATAGTGTAGAGGGAAGAAGATAAGGACGATGGGAAGGAGTGATTGTTTCGGTTGACGAAGCGAGCTATCCGAGCGGATTGAGCAAGAAAGCAGTGTGTGTGTGTGTGTGGGTTTCGAAGGGTAGAGAGAGAGAGAGGTAGAGGGGAGGAGGGAGTGAATTGGTGTGAGGAATTGGTGTGAGGAAGAGATGCGTCGAAGGGAGGTGGGCGTCGAAATGGCACACCGAAGGGAGGGTGGAGGAAAAGGGGAAGAAGATGGATCGAGGGAAGATATCGAGGGGAAAAAAGGGTGGGATCATATATAAGTCTCCGGAGATGAGGTCGCGATGTAGGTCGGGGTGGGGTGAAGGGAGGACAAGACAGAACTGGGAAGAAAATACGGTTAGAGAGGGAGAGGAGGGAGATGACGCAGAGAGAGAGAGGGAGGGAGAGGGGGGATGACGCAGAGAGAGAGAGGGGGGAGGGGGGATAGAAGGCGAATCCGAAGGTGTGTACGATTTTGGTTCCGGTCCCAAATCGAGAACGAACACCTTCGACGCGGTAAATGGATGAAACGCCAAGATAAAAGGTCTGAAAACGAAAGGCGGGTCGTGGAAAAATTTCCGGAGGAAACAAGTTCATTTTTCCATCGACATCACAAACGAAAGTTCGATCATAACTTCTTCCCCCTGCAGGGCTTTCAATACCCGATATATTTTCATCCACTCATGTAGCGATAAATTTCACTGTCACATCTGCCGGGTTGTAAAATGTCTGTATGTATGCTTCTCTCTGATTTATGGATATTTTTTCAATTTCTCGAGTTGAAGTAGAATGGAAAGATGGAAAATCCCAAGAGAGAGAGAACAAGAGCTTGAATAAAAATAAACGACACGTTTTATGTAGTAAAAAATGGCTGCAAGCCAGTTCAAAAGCAGAATGTAAACACCTCGGGACATAATGCAGCCCCTGACATAGGAGATAGGAATCGGTAAGATTAGAGTCATACATCCTAACGTGTATAAAAATAAATGTAAACTAAATGATCTTAGATTAGCACTCGAATGAAAAATGCAACATTAAGATGATACTACCTGCAAAACTGTCCATACGTGTATTAAATTTGATCCAAATAAACATAATATTTGGAAATTTCTCATAGAGATATTGGTAGCTTTAGATCTAATGCTATAATATGATACTATTAATGAACCAGCGTTATTACGAACATTATTTTTAAATTTAATTGAATATTATTCTATTTTATCTTATCATTTCTTTCTTATTCAAATATGAGATTATCATTCATGCATCCGTTTACATAAAATAATCAATCAATAATTATTTTATAAAATGTACTTTACATTCTGGTACTTCTTTTCTACGGATTTTTATCTAAATAGTATCTTGAAGAATTCGTTAGGATGACTCCAAAACACGTTTCTTTTGTACAGAAGAAACACCTCGCATAGGATAATAATAACTCGAAATGGTTAACTCAAATCACACCGGATCGTATTATTATATGTTGTTTTCTTCGTAGCATAACATTCGACCTATTATTTTTATTAGCAACAGAAATTGATGTAAAATATTCGAATACTCACATACATGATCTTCAACGGTAAGCTCTCAGTCCGAACTTCTAGAAACTACCCTTCTCTCGCTCTCTCTCTTCACTCACTTGGCCGTCCTAGAGAGCAGTTCATGCGGTCGTTCTCCCACGAAGCGTTTCTCGCGCACTAATTAGTGCGCTGGAATATATAAGTTGAGGGAAACTAATGCCTTGGAGATGGTACAGAAATATGCAAATAGAGGGAGAGACGTCTGCTTCAAGGCTCGGATGTGCTTAATGCGTCGCCAACGGTCTCAGTTCTGCCGAGAGGCGATGGCCCTTTGTCAAAGGCTGAATCCGTAGGCCTTTGAGAGCCGAAGATTAGTCCTTGCCTGCAACGTGAACTGCCCCCGACACGAGGCGGCGATGAAACCATCACGGTTACATGGGAACGAAGGGGAGGTCAAGCACCCCGCCTCTCTCTCTCTCTCTCTGTCCCACTAAGTAATTCTCTATCTCTTGAGCTCCCTGCAAAGAAAGACGAACCAGAGTGAGCATTTCTCGACGCTTTAAGAGGGAGTTATAATGTCAAAGGACAGAGGAAGGAAAAAAGAAATTAATGCAACTAAATTCCTAAACCAACAATGCGCACAGGAATAACAAATGTAGCCTACATGCAATTTTCAGTTATTTCATTATATTGAAAAGTTGCGGATCTTCAGACTATTTCTCTAGTGTGAAAAAAACATATTTTATAAATATATAGAATAGGATGTGAATACAATATTACACCAATACAGATGATAGTAAAAAAATTAAATCTAATACAGTGAAACCTCTCTAAAGCGGACACCAGTGGAACAGAATAAAGTGTCCGCTATACAGAGGTGTCCCTTTTGGAGAGGTCAACGTCCGAGGTTTGAATATCAGAAATATAAAATGCATATAAATTGAATATGCACAGTAAAATACATTTAATAAGTGCAATGTAATCAATACAATATAAAAGAAACAATAAATCTAATACTTTGTATAAATTGTACAAATGTATATAAGCATGTAATACATATTACAAAAAACAAAGGAAAAACAATGCATTAAGTACACGTAATTGTAATTTATTACATATATAGATTTTATTACTGAATATCGTGAATTTGGTTTACATATAAACATAAGTAATGAGTAGTTTATATTAAAAAATGAAAATAAAGTGCTTTGCTTGGAACATCACATTTTGACAATTTCATTTTTACTGTGTATCGTAAGTCACTCACCAGTTTCAATCCAAACTCATCTCTTTTGCTTAGATAGAAACCTTTAAAAATTGTTAAGTAATCTAATGCATCACTATGTTTCTTTAATTTGAAGTCACATTGATCTTCAGGCTTTTCATCTTTGCCTTCATCTTCGTCCTCATGTTCTTCATTATTCACAAATTTATTAATAATTTCCCGAACCTCAGTATTCCTACCTTCTATTGCTACATTGGAGTCCACAAAAACATATTCCTCGACGCTTAATGAAGATTGTAGCAAACCATTAAGTATGGATGCATCAGCTACATGTTCATTATCACCACTACATTGGTCTAGACGGAAATTAAATCCTGCATTGTAGTAGCAATTTTTAATTGTAGCAGTCACTCCATGCTGTGATAATCCACGTTATCGCTTGCAGTACATCAATACTTTTGCAATGTTTTGTCCCACTACTTTTTTTTTTCACAATTCATTTTCGATATCACGTGCTTAAGCGCCAACTGTCAGTAGTTCACCTTGAAAATTTCTATTATTCCTTGATCTATCGGTTGAGAAATAGATGTTATATTGGGGAGAAAAACACTGTTTCAATGTTTTGTCATTTTCATCTTGGGATAACATGCTGCAATATCCATAAATAAAACAACTTTTCTATTCTGGCGAATCATTTTTTATTCTAACTGGGTCAACCATTCCGTCATAATATCTCTAGTTATCCAGGATTTATCGTTTTACTTCCATACGACATTCAATTTGTTTGGGTCTATACCTTTATAACACCTTGGTTTCATAGATTTGTCGATAACAAGGGGTATTTCACGAATACCCGACAGACTTTTACACAAAAGTATAGCCAAACGTTCCTTCGCCACTGTACCCCCTTTAAGAAAATGTTTTTTCCGGGATTGCACGGAAAAACAAACCTGTTTCATCTGCGCTCAAAATGTTTTCTGCAGAGTATGATTGGAATATTTACGGCAACTTCTTTTTCCACTCAGAAAGTTTCCAAATTTACGTCTGCAGACTCCCCACAAATTGCTTTGATGGAAATATTGCGCCGTCCAAGGAATTTATCCAACCAGCCATTCGAGGCTTTAAAATAATTTGCATCGATTTCCTCAGCTATTTCCAAAGCTTTTGTTTGTAGGTCCCGAGATCGGAATTTTTTGGACTAGCACCCAAAAAAACTACTCAAAAGTGAATTTAACCACTAAACTACCTTTGCCATTACAAAACTTACGATATTGTTTTCTAATACCGTTTTCCCGCCACTGTTTTAACAAAGCCTCTTGATTTTTTGTGATGGGTGCTGCTCATGTTTGACTTATTTTGAAATGTTCAGCCATTTTATGGGCTCCGCACTTTTCTTTCCTGTAAAACTTGATCACTTCCACTTTTTATTTTAAGTTTTACTGATTTCGAAACATAGTCAACGGTTAAAAGGGTCTGAAACACACACACAGTCATCATTCCAAAAATAGTCTGAACGTGTTCTAAGGACCTCAAAACGTATATTTCCGTTGAAATCTCGAAGTCGATTTTTTTCGTGATCACAATACTTTCCCCATACAATGCATGGAGAAAATAACAATAATTACGTTAGCCACGTTCACATTCTGAGTTTCATCCTTCCCCAGCGTATTTTTCTCATTCCTCAAAAGACTTTAGAGGTATATAAACAGGGGTGTCAACTCCGATCGTTTTGTTATTGCATTTTTTTTGTTGGGCGGAGTGTATCACCCAATTCGTCCCCCATTACGACCCCACGCATTGCTCCCGGGGGAATTTAAAAACTCAATCGGCCGGAGCGTCAGTGGCACGAGACGGATGGAGGAACTCACGCCCCGAATAACAAGAGCGAAACTGGGCGAGAGAGAGAGAGAGAGAAATAGGGAGAGGGAAAAGGACGAAGATGAGACTTGCGGGGATGAAAAAAAAATACGTCCAAAGCTAAAGCTGCGACCTGAGACTCAAATGGACAATGCTGGTTAGCATTGGCCTGTCCTTGGGCGAGCGTAGCTGTGAGAGGGTAGGGTGAGAATTGGAAGGAGAGAGCGAAGCATGCTGCGAGGGATTGAAATAAAGAGGAAGAGAGAAGGTTCGAGGATGGATTTTTATACGGAAAAAGTCTGAACGAGAGTCCGTCGCAGGAAAAACGAAGAGTGGGGAAGCTACATAGAAGATAGTAAATTAGAGCTAAAGAAGTGAGGGAAAGATGGGATGGAAGAGGGAAAGAGGAGAGAAATGGAGGGATATATATATAGAGAGAGAGAAATATTAAAAGTGTAAAAAGGCATAAGAGTGGAGAGGTAGGAAAAGAAGGGAAAAGGTGGAGTAGGAAGGAAAATATATGGAGAATAAAGAGGAAAGATACAATTAAGAAAATAAATGATTAATTTGATAATAAGAGGTTTTTTTAAATAAAAAATGTGGGTGTACATTATAGTATCACAACATTCATTTTTTCTTTATCTTCAAATCGTTGGCTTAAGAAAAATAACGAACTTTCGTAAATTATACAAAACCCATATTCAAAATTTCTTACATTGTGTTTCCATTGGAAAACTAGAATTAAAAACAAAACGTAAAGCCCGAAATCAAGCAAAAGTTATTTAAAACAAACCTCAACCTTTTCGAAAGTAAATTGAACGTTTTAACGCTTCATTTTTATTGATGTAGCGACATAAAAAAAACCAAAATTTACCGTAACGGATCCGTATAGATATTTAATAAGGGGTTTTAAAAATCTTGCTATAAGACAGACGGACAGACTTCAAAACCGATAGGGTCCATAAGTGACACCAGTCAACTCTATCCTAAAAATTAATTTGCTCAAACTTGAAAGGTGTAGAAATAGTTCACCGGACACGGAAATGTGACAGACGGACTGACATAAACGATTACATATGCGAATTTTAAAAAACGCTAAAAAAATGGAGGGAATAATGTGATAACATGTGTAACGTAATAAAATGCAGAGAGATGTGGAAATAAAGAAAATGTCGGTGAAAAAGTGAAAAGAAATACCAATAGAAAGGATATAGAGTACTAGAGATAATGTGAGAGGATAAAGAGAATTCAGAAAAAGGAAATAATTCACAGAGAAAAGAAAGGAGAGAAAAGAGAGGAATGAAAGATAAAATACATGAGAAAGAGAAAGTAGAGGAAGGAGAGAAAGATGGAAAAGAGTGAAGAGTAAGAAAATATAAGATGACGAGGAAGAAAATAGCGAGAGGAAAAGGAGAGAAAAAATAGCTGGAGAAGGAAATAGAAAAAATCTGATGTGGCCAACACATGACTTTCTCCATATTTGAGGTATAGATATTTAAATTATTATGAATAGCATTATGAGGCAAAATTATCATTTCCTATCGTAAAAGAATACAGTCGTCCTTATTGCCGTAAATTATATTTTGAATATTTTTACAGAATTCACCGCTATATAGTGGTGGCGCTGTATACTGGAAATTTACGAATAAGTTAAATATCTCCGAAATGGATGGTTCTACGAAAATTTGTTTCAAACAAAACATGGAAGAAATATTATTCTCTACAACTTTGGTCCTCACCAAGATGACCAATAATGACGTTTTTATGGAGATATTTGACGGAAACCGGAAAAATCGATTATTTATAAATAACTCCAAAACAATAGCTGCTACGGAAAATTGTTTCAAATAAAAGTTGTAGAAAATTACATTCTCTATAATATTTGTATAGAATTGTATATACAATAATGATGTTTTAACGGAGAAATATCGCAAAAACCGAATCGGGTTTCGAATAAACCTCGACTTCCGCTTAACCGATATTGTCCAAAAACTAATCAGTTGTTTGTACCCATGCTAAAGTATTATATATGAAGTTTGGTAACGATATGGCAAGTACTTTTTGAGTTAGAGCGCCCACAATCACATACACACACAGACATCATTCCAAAAATAGTCTAAACGTATTCTAGGGACCTCAAAACATGTATTTCCGTTGAAATCTCGAAGTCGATTTTTTTTTCGTGATCACAACACTTTCCCTATACTACGTATGGAGAAAGTAAAAATAGTAGGATAGAGAGAACAGTGAGAGGATAGACGGCGGAATAGGAGAGAGGGATAGGGGAAGTGCGAGAGGAGGGATGTGAATGGTAGAGTGAGAGAGGGGAAAAAACTAGTAATGATGGAAAGAGAGAGAGAGAACGGAAGCGAGTGAAAATAAGGGATGAAAAACACTGGAAGAGATGGATGCGGGTTCCAAGGGGAGGGCGTGCAGAGAGAGCGAGAGAGAAAGCAGGAACAGCGGAACTCGAACGGGGAAAAGAATGGTTTTCCGTGCGAAAGGGAATCCATCGGAGCGTGTCGCATGCGGTGTGAATTAGTGAAAACAGGTACCGGAGAAATTCATATGTTTTGCGTGTTTGCCTCGCGAGCCTGTCACGTCGGACTAGCTGATTTCTTTCTTTTTTTTTTATTTATTCATCGCAGACGAGCCCTATCCACGTGGAGGTGGTGGATGTAGAAATAATTGAAACACACACCTCTCTGTATCAACACCCCCCACCCCCCTTGACCCAGTTTTCGTTTTTTCACTCTGATGATTTGAGTTTTAATTCGTATTCTAATGTTTATTTATTTATTTTTTGAGTGGTGGAACCTTTTTGCGAAATGAGTGGCTGGATTTTCATTTTTGTCCATTCCTGCATGATGCAGCATTAACACAAGGACAACGCAATTGTCAATTAATGAGGAATTAAAGAGGAATGGCAGTTAAAACTATTTATTTTCGAGATTTCCAGTTTTTCATCAACATATATATGTGTGGCAAAAAAAAAGAGAAACTGTGAGCCATATGGTTAAATAACGACGGGAATTTACTCCGCGCCAGGGACCAAACACGCAATCTCACACACTCCGGTTTTAGGGGGAATTACTCTAACGCCAGGGGACCCTTTTTGTTCACACACGCACAAACACACAAAAGCCAAAAAACAACGCACGAGTACTTCCTTTCTAAAAAAAATGCCTAAGTCCCTATTTCGGAATCAACGATTCTATCCTTAGTAGACCGATTAAAAAAATCGGTACAACACACATTGTACAAACTTTTTCATATAATAATGCGTCGTTTAGTTATCTTTAGAAAATGAAATCGTATGAGCCTGTTTTTAGAAAATCCAATTTTTGTTAAAGTTGCCTAAAAATAAACTAGCCTCATATTCATTGAGAAAAATGAAATACGTAGTGTTATTGAAAGAATATATTTTTTTAAATAATCTTTTGGGTTACCTAGCAAGTGACGGAGATGTAAAAGGCAATTTTAAACCCGCAGAATCGCGGAAAATCTTTTTACGACCCCGCGAACATTGCGGAGAGAAAGGCACTATATTTTCCTTATTGTAAATGTCGGGTATTCACATTTGTGTTCAGTCATATGCACTCACATAAAAGTTACATTTCCATCCATATAGGTACTGTTGTTATTTATCACCAACATCACTTTATGAGATAAACTACATTGAAATTGCCTCTTCCTCCAATAATCATATCCGTTAGTAAATTCCCATAAACCAGTGTGTGTGTGTGTGTGCACTTTACTTATATATATATAGTTATTAGGTTTCTCCATTCATTATCGTTATATATGTGACAGGTTATCCTTTTAAAATCATCCACGTTGAAACGATGTCTTCATTGTCCTCGGGATTTTCCAATATATTCTAGTTCGCTTCAAGGTGTAAGAGGGTTTCTAACGGTTAATTAGAGCTTTCAAACGTTGAAACGTTTTATAATGAGTTATGAGGGTAACTTTTTGCCTAAAATCGAATACTTTATCATACTAACACCTGCAGTCACAAAATGATTTAGTAAGCCACATGCACCTATCCGCTTCAAAATAGATGCCCTCGCTGGTTAACGACTAATATGACCTATAGTTTCGGGCGTCACTTTGAGGAATATATTGCTACTCAAACTGCATACATTTTTATTAACCTTAAAGAAACCAATATATTGTAAATATATATTCGCTCCTTTACAGCATCATCGCGTGACTAAAAATCCGTATTTAAAAAAATAAAAATAATGGTTCTTACGGCTTAACTAAAAGTGTATTCACCATGAAAAATCACCAGTAGTTTAGTATAAATAGATACAGTTCCTTTTTAGAACCAACAACAGGTGGGATATTTGCGAGGACCATTTTCTTTTTTCCTGAAATGCGCTAATATTTTACTGAAAAGTTTCATAGCAATATTTGTTACCTAGAGAGGAATGCCCAATCTATCACCAGCATCCCTTCCATGTAATGGACATTCCAAAATAGCGTTGTTTTATGGAGCAATTAACAGAATCGGAAATACAGCATTCGATTTTTAACTGAGGTTGCATTATAACATAAACTCAAGCAAAAAGTTTCACGTGATGCGCACGAATATCACTAAGTTTTGTAAAATTTTATTTCAATCGTATCAACTAAGTAAGTTTTATATTTGCTTTTATTTTGCGAAAAAATGCTTTCCAGAAAAGAATTAACAATCGTTTAATGTATAATTTAAATCTGTTTCTTCTAATCTACAGCTGAATAGTTTCATTTTAAAGTAGAGTTAACAACGATGAGATAATATTTGATATGTTGTGGCTTAAAAAGCGTTTTTGTTATTTTATGAAGCCCCTTTTAATTAAATGAAATACGCTTGACAAGTGTATAAAGCACTGCATTAGTAAGAAAATCTTCTACCACAAGCACCCGTCAGATTAAATTATAATACGCTACGTTTCAACACCCAAATCTTCAACCACATTCGCTAGGACAAAATGATAAATCTAGATTCCATAGCGTATTGAAACGGCTCCAAAATGTTACTTTTTATTGTGACAGCGAAAGATTTCAGGTTTATGAAAGTTTTCGCATTAAAGTTGCCCCATAAATATACATATATTCATCAAGAAAATATTTCCTCCTGAAATATTCTACCACCATTATGTCTAAGTTTTCAAAGATTTTAATTAAATAGCACATAAAACACCTCTTTGCCATGAACGAGTAGCTTTAAGCTCTCTAATAATGCACACTTCTGAGCGGCTTATAAGATGTAATTAAAGAGAAAGGTCCCCTCTCATTCGGGTAAATTTCTTCCAAATTCACGAGCTGCTGAGAGGATATCCATTGGTCTGCGAATGCGTGATTTATCTAAACTTTTAAAATAGGATTTATGGTGGAATCGATAATTTCACATTGCCCTTCAAATTATTTAATTATGGCATTCCTAAAAATAAATCCTTTCAGTGGCCTAAGTTTTAGTACGCGAGTTGTGAAGATGCAAGTTTAAAATTTTATAAAAGTACGAGTATGGATTTTTTAATTTAAAATCTACACCAGAAGAATAAACACGCGTGCTTATTTTAATGCCATAATGTTATCTTTATGTGGTAGGGAAAGTCCAATTTATCTTTGAAGATGACTTGAAGATAATGGAAATGTCAACGGGGTGACGCATTATGGAATGAACTGAACATAGGGTGACGCGGACAAAAAAGGTTGAGAACCACTGCTCTACACAACGCATTCTACACTTAGCACGAAAAACACGGAAGGTAAAACCTTTTCATTACATATGGGTTATTAATTGAGTGAAATAAGTGTAAACTAAAACAGTTATCAGAGTCATATTGCATAGTATTATCACTTTGCATATTATAAAGGATGAAAGGACTGCTCAAAAAGAAATAATCTATTAGACGCAGCATGTTAGGCAGGCTAGATTATTATAATTTTCCTGAATCCGCATTTTTTTCCCGGGTGAATTCTGTTTCGAACAATTAAAATTCATGAGGGGGCGAAATGAAGAATTAATTGTATTTCTCGGCAGACGATGTAAAAGAAGCAGTGAGCACCTATTAACCGCAACATCCGATTTTTTTTAAATTTTCCTCGTCTGCATGCAAAATATAAAAATCCACATTCTAGTCTTAACAGAACTGTCAGATATGTGCTACATTTTTAGTGTGCTTATAAATGTTTTTGTCTACCCTTAAGATTATACTTATTTTGAAGGAATTTTGATCGTAAAAGCTCCCTTAATATATACAATTATTTCAATAGAAAAGCTACATAATAAGCACTTTTATGTCAGGAATTGATAATTGTGGTTTCCATTTAAACTAAGTACTCACGGCAAGCGTTGAAAGTTCGCTGAGAAAAATGTTTCCTAATTCGCGAGAGACATATGCATTACGGAGGATCAGTCAAAACAGCGTTATAATATCGTAAACTTGTTAAATCTACCTATTTATAGGTGTAATGTAGGAAACTCTCGCTTTAACTGAGGGCATAATTTAATTCCTAAGGCCAATTTTCACAGCATCACGTGCGAATTAAGTGCTAACAGCTTGGAGCGATTGCTTTTGAAAAAATGTCGAGATTTAAGGGACAATTTACTAGCGCGACCCATCTCGCTTAATAGGCTTCCATCCCCGCTCAATATTTCTTGTCGAAGTTTGCTATCATCCCTACCGAGAAGAAAAAAGTGATTTGCATTTTTAACTCGCTTTAAGGTTCTTTAACGAAAAATTATGCCATAAGCTTCCAGGTAGACTTCTTTGTGTGCACTACTCAATTGGCAATTAACCATTACTTTAAAATCATGAAGATTAATCCTGATTGAAAAGTTCTTTTAAGTATTTTTCTGCTCTTATTTACCCTAGAATGCATAGGTGAGGTATTTTTTACACAGTCACATGCCAAACTTGTTCTATCTTCAGAGTTGTTAAAGATACAGAACTACTGGAAATCCAATCGGAGTAAAATTCATATACTGACAAGAGCTATCTAATTCAAAAAGAATTTCTCAAGTATCTCTTAAAATAATAAAGTTGAATGTCCACAGACAGACGGACAGAGAGATTGAACACGTTGGCACGTTTTGACTTTTAAGAAAACGTGCTATTTCATCCAGCATGGATTTCTCTATATTAACGACCTTTATCGGCAAACAGCGCCATATGAAATGAACCTATCGTGTTAACCTGGTCCCATAGAAATATGGTTGAAAGGATTCCTTCCGAGATGTTTTAACTTTCCAATGAACGATTTATTCATCCACATATTAGATTGCAAAAAAGCAAAACCTCTGAATTATCGTATATTTCTACGACAAATATGTTGCTATAAAAAAAAACAGAAAATGCGTACCACCGCAGCATTTCCCGAGGCACTCTTCGGGTAAGGTTACCTAAACCTGCATCCCATTAAAACGACTCCCGAGGATCTATAAAGACCGAAGGCTTATTCCTCACTCATTCTGGATAATCCCTGCAAATTTACTTCCTCCTTCTCACATCCGAGGTATATTTTTTTCCAACTCGGCTCCATTCACTTCGTAATTTCTCTCTCTCTCCCTTCTCTCTTCTCGCGAACTTTTAAGAGGCCGTCTTAATATTTAATCCCATCCGCGGCTCTTGTTTCAGACTCTACTTCCTGCGGTGGTTTTTGGCGAGATGGGTAAAATAAGTATCCTAGAAATGGGAGGGGGGGAGGGTTAGGGAGAGAGGAAGGGAGTTACGGAGGCGGAGCGTGTTGTTCCGGCCATGTTGTTCTAGAAATAAGAGAGCAAGAGGACGAAGAGGAGAGAGAGGGGGGGGGGGGGGGAGATATATATGGGGTCCTCCCCGTGGAAGCGGTCACGGCTTTGCGACGCATGCACGCTGCTGCTGCCAGCGCCGAAGGTGCCCGGGAGATGCCATCGATTCTCGTTGAAGTTAAAGAAAAAAATATAACCCTAGGCCACAGAAGATAACTTCGGCGAGGTGAAAGATGCGGTGAAGAGCTGAGGTGACTTCCCGAACAAGGACGCATTTGAGGTGAATCCTTCTTCGGGGCGATCGATCGATATCGATAAATCGAGAGAGTTAGACATCGGTGGAATTTGGCGATATCGATATTAACGAGGCGGAAAAGATGAAAAGGAGCCGGGAAGCTGCCAAAGAGGAAGACGCTCGTCATTTAGGCAAGAACAAAGAACCCTTATTTTTTTCCTAATCCAGGTATCTTTGCAGTGGGTGGATTGACCTACTTGCGAAAGATCCTAAGCAGCCCACTCGACTGGATCTACCCTGCAGTGGAAATAGGAGGGAAGTACCGCATTCGGTGAAATCAGTCCTCCGTTCCATATCAGCTACAATGAGGATAAATATGAGCAATTTACTTATGTAACATCTACCATATCTTGCGATTTCTCGATTTTCCGCAGGAAAAGCCAAAAACCCTTCGAAGTCTAGGTAGTTTAGAATTGAGCATAATTCTTAATCAACTCTTTTGGACAAACGTCATAAACCGTCATCTACCGATGAGAAAATCTGAACTGAACTAACGTTTATTTATCCGTTTTTAAAATAGTGCGGCATATAAAAATATAAAACTTATTTTAAAAATTTCCTATTTCTTTTTACGAATCTACATATGTGTCTGTCTGTCGGTACTGTTGCAGTGCTTTAGGCTCAACCAAGGATTAAAATAAACGATGATAAGTGATGAATTTGTTTGGCAAACACTATTCTCTTAATAAATTGATCGAGTTTATAAATGACTTGGAATAAAATTTTCCCCTTGTGTATGTTAATTATGATCTCAATTATTATTTCTTCAGCACCATAAGTCGAATACTTGAATTCGTTTATACGGACATGCATAGCATTTCTTGAAATTATATTTATTCCTCATAAATATAAAGTTTCTATCTATAAGGCATTTATATCGCTCAAGACAAACATAAAAAATATAAACAACGATCATTATATTTTACAATATGATGTTTCATTCGATGAAATGATCATTTGGTTTTATACTTTGCTGTCCAATCTCCCATAAATTTGATAAATTAAAATCTCTTTTCAAAAAGCCAAGAGCATTAATTCTTGCCAGTAATACTAGAGTAAATCGTGGATTAAACGCCACTAACCGTTTATCTCAGTTATTATTGCCACATAAGAGTTATTGATAACTATAAACAAGTATTCCTGTTATGCGATTGGGAAATGGAAGATTTTTTCACAATTTTTCACTGAAACTAGTGAGTGCGGTGGTATATAAAGGGGCGCTAATTCGGGAGTTGAAAGTATACCTAAAATACAATCCGATTTTTCTAATAATCTTTACAGTGCAATAACGCATATGCAGAAAATGTTATATTAAAAAAATTCTATGCTATTAAATCGATGAATATTCTTTCACGTTGATTAAAGGCAGCTTCTTTATGATTTCTCCAATTCAATCTTTTATAAATGCAAATGCGTTTATTGAAATCTCCTCCATCTTCATTAATGAATAGTATTATTTATTAAATTATTCTGTCTTCTGCTTGATCAAACCGGTGTGTGTCATTCCGATTAGACGGGCGATATTATTTTTCATCGCCGACCAAATTTCAGTCTTGAAATTCCAGATTTGCGAGTGAACGTCATTCGACGGTTTTACACTATCCTTACACAACACAAGTTGTACGATGATGTTCAAAATTGACAATCTATGAGCACCTAACTTGCTCAATCTTCCCGACAGGTGGCGTTCGCCATTTCTACGAACGAGTCACTTTAAGTTTAACTTCCATGCATTCGCACTGGTGCGCAACTTAGGGTTCTTTTAAATTTTCCTGACTCAGTTACTTCAAGAGGGAGAGATCAAGGTAATTTGTTTCGTAGAAAGTCGGGAAGGATGAAAATAATATTCGATGAAAAAATTTTGGAGGCGAGAATACCGAAGAATTGGATCCCATAAATCCAGAGCATTTTTCAACTCTTCGAAACAGAAATGGGATCACTGGAGCAGCTCATTTAAAACTAGTTGTCGCAAATTTCTCTTAGGTTATGGATACATATGTTATATCGTCAATCTTACGTGATCGATTTCACGGGAGTATCTTGCGTGTAACTTGAACTGTTCCTATCGCCGTATTTATTTGATTTTAATTGACAAATTACGTATGGAGAAAGTCATGTGTTGGACACATCAATTTATTTTATAGTGTCACAAGCCACTGTCTATTAACTTTTTATGCAGCCATACTGGTTTTCGAGCAAAGTGACATAACGTCACGCAAAACTGTTACAATTTAGGCGAGATTGGCACTATAAAATCAATTATTCTACTTAACCTATGTAGAATACTGCTCAACAGATTAAAATTTAATTTACAAATTGTAAGAAAAATTTCATCCATATCCAATATCACCTGAAATTTAAAATACTTTTAAAAACGTTGACATTGAAAATAAATTCAGTGATCATAAGAATATTTATCTTTAAACTATTTTCTTTTATAAAAGAACAATATAATCAACATCAAACCATTCAGTCGTAAAATTATAATGGAAAAAATTGCATTTGAGTCTTTCTTGAGGGCAAACCAACATCCTTTGCTTCTTATTCGATCGATTCAATCCATGAGACCGTTTTTCTTTAAATATTTTTCGAGGAATAATATTTGTAAGTTACTATATCTAGCTATATCAAAAGAGATTTATAAATATTTAAATACTTTTATAGCCTTTTTATAACAGATAAAATGTGCCAGAGGACTTATATTAATTTAAGCTGTCCAAATCCCTAAAGTGATTAATGTATGTCATGCGTGACAATTGAAATTGTGATTTTGAAACGGCATATTTAATCGCATTAATACACTCCGATGACCGAATCAGCATCAATTGAATTTTTGGGAACTCATTCACGCATTCCAGGTTTACGAGAAAGAAAAAGAACCAAAATCGACACTTTTGAAACCTCGCTTCATAAAAATAATCACTTGAAGCTAACAAAATACATTATTACGCGGTAACATCAATCACTTACACAGAAATTCCGTAGCTCTCAAAAACCTGTCAAAAGTTATTAATATATTTTTTTCGAGCATTTTAATTGAATGCGATTCGGCTTTCATTCAAATAAAAATAAAATGCAGCGAAACTCTTTTTTATTACCCTTTCATTGAGGCAGAATATAATCCGACGCTAAATTCACAAATTAGCAGTTTAATTTATCTTGTGGAGCTAACAACATATCCGTGCGTGCGAGTAAATGTTGTGTATTTAAAAACGGTTTAGGACTGCAAAAATATTTTAAGGTCACTTTTACTTGGACGTCTAGTGTCCACTTATTTATCACGCCATGTTTCGAACGAACAGAATTCCAAAGCAAGGTTGCATCAAGCCACGAACCCACTCGTACGCAGACTTACGCAGGAATTTGTATTTTAACGGCGTCGATATCAAAGTTCATTCCATACCTTGTCGTTCGCGCGATTCAATCATTTCTCACAAGGAGTCCACACGCGTCATGGAACACCGATATCAACGAGCATGTGGCAGGGCGTGCTGTGCGTCGTAACTTGAAATATTACGAAGTGAGAAGGCGCGCTTCTCAAGGGTTTGTGAATAATGCGGAAAACAGTGTGTGCGCCGTACTATATGGGCCTACTACGAAGCCCCTTGTGCAAGAAGCCGCCGTAGCGTAGTGTTTAGTGACTCTGACTCGCGTGCGGAGGATGCGGGTTTAGAGGTTATATACTGGCAGTTACTTTTCATTTTCTATTCATTATTTTTTGTATTTCATGATTTTATAATCGTTATTTATATTCTGACATTCTATGTTATAAAAATGTTTTTAATTGTGAATTTTGGAAAAAATGATTACTTATCGTATTTCATGGAAAATTTGTAAGGAATTGATACTTTTACAATAACAAATGCAGTTTCACAATTTTTATAAAAATATGTTCTGCACATCACAATAAACACAATGAATCTAAAATACCGTGGAGAAGGAATTTTGAGCAATGGCTCTAACAAGACTAATGAAACCCATTTTTAATTATGAAGATAATGGTGTAAAACCAGTTAGTTCCTTCTCCACGGTATTTTATGAATCATTGTGTTTATTGTGATGTGCAGAACATATTTTTATGAAAATTGTGAAACTGCATTTGTTATTGCAAAAGTATCAATTCCTTACAAATTTTCCATGAAATACGATAAGTAATCATTTTTTCCAAAATTCACAATTAAAAACATTTTTATAGCATAGAATGTCAGAATATAAATAACGATTATAAAATCATGAAATACAAAAAATAACGAATAGAAAATGAAAAGGAACTGCCAGTATATAACCTCTAAACCCGCATCCTCCGCACGCGAGTCAGAGTCACTAAACACTACGCTACGGCGGCTTCTTGCACAAGGGGCTTCGTAGTAGGCCCATATAGTACGGCGCACACACTGTTTTCCGCATTATTCACAAACCCTTGAGAGGCGCGCCTTCTCACTTCGTAATATTTCAAGTTACGACGCACAGCACGCCCTGCCACATGCTCGTTGATATCGGTGTTCCATGACGCGTGTGGACTCCTTGTCAGCAGTAGAGATAGAATAACGTCAGCGACCTTTCGACAACTTAAATTTCCGTGGAAACGTGATGCGTTATCAGAATAAAAATTTTATCACGGGGGCATTACGCCATTACGCGGACTGTTTCAATATACCAGCGAATCAGAATTATAATCTTTCTAGGATAGACCGGAATTTTGACTCGTCATGTTCCTTCATCGTCAAAATTACCGGTTAATCTCTTTTATATATCCCATCCGATCAAAAACGACTGCGAGATCATGCGACAATAAGCGACACATTTTTAACGAAACAAATCGGCTAAACGCACGTACCTGAACATTACCTCATGTATTTGCCACACCCCTTTCGATCTTTAAAACTTGCTTTTACTAATTATCCAAACAAAACACGGATGAAAGCGGGTCGTCAGGCAAGGATTAATTTGTCCGGATAGAAAACAGCGAGGATGAGGCGAATTCGCGCATGAATCCCTCCATTTAATCGGAGTAAGAAAAGAATTCCGCGAAGTAACTCGCTTATCGCGCAATCAAAACGCCGGTAAAAATGACACGCTCGACGTTAACCTCGGAGAGATAAACATCGCTACTCCACCTTATCCGAAAATTAATACCACTGTCAACCAGCCATTCCGCGATCCGATTGAAAGCAGGACAGGATGAAATAGAAAAAAAAAGATTCCCACTCTGCACCTTTTTTTTTTTTAAATTTCCGATCCGGAAATTCATTTCGAGGTGGATGGGAATGTTTCGCGTGATTGTTCGCCACACGTCAATAAAAACGAGTGCCGCGAATTCCGAGGGAGGGGGAAACGAAACGAAGCACCGTCTATTAAGCCATCGATCAGCAGACGTCTGCCTCAATTAAATCGCTGTAACTCCTCTCTTGAAAGCAGATGAGCCGCAAATGGTTCCCCGGCAATGCATTCGGTGTTGATCAATATACAAAAAAATTTCGCTCAATTTATCGGACGTCAAAAAATCGTCTCTCTCTCTCCCATGTTTTTCTTCGATTTATTTTTATTTTTATGTGATACCGGGTGGCGTACTACGTTCCGAGGCGTAATGTAATGAGGACGCTTTTTGAAAGACTCGAGTTTTTGGATCCATTAGGAGTTGGGATCACATTTGGCTCTATGACGTCGAAGTAATGGTTGTCCCGTTCGGTAATAGTCGAGGCTTTTATAATACGAACTGGATAAAACGCATACAGTTCTTCATATGCACTATCTGGTAATAGCGCATACTCATCTAATGCTTTTTGACTTATTGAAAAATATAGAATTTACTATAATAAACATCTGATGTGGCCAACACATGACTTTCTCCATATTTGGGGTATAGATATTTAAATTATTATGAATAGCATTATGAGGCAAAATTATCATTTCGTATCGTAAAAGAATACAATCGACCTTACTGCCGTAAATTAGGTATATTTTGAATATGTTAACAGAATTCACCGCTACATGGTATTAGCGCTGTATACTCGAAATTACGGAAAAAGTTGAATATCTCCGAAACGGATGGTTATACGAAAATTTGTTTCAAGCAAAACATGGAAGAAATATTATTCTCTACAACTTTGGTCCTTACGAAGATTACCAATAACGATGTTTTTAAAGAGATATTTAACGGAAACCGAAAAAAACGATTATTTATAAATAATTCCTAGACAATAACTGCTATGGAAAATTGTTTCAAATAGAAGTTGTAGGAAATTACATTCTCTATAACAATTGTATAGAATTGTATATACGATAATTATGTTTTAACGGAGAAATATCGAAAAACCGAATCGGGTTTCGAATAAACCTCGACTTTCGTTTAACCGTTATTGTCAAAAAACTAATCAGTTCTTTGTGCTCATGGTAAAGTGTTATATATAAAATTTGGTATTAAAATGACAAGTACTTTTTGAGTTTGAACGCCCAAATCACATACACACACATATACGCACACACACACAGACATCATACCGAAAATAGTCTAAACGTGTTCTAGGGACCTCAAAACGTGTATTTCCGTTGAAATCTCGATGTCGATTTTTTTCATGATCACAATACTTTCCCATTACTTCGTATGGAGAAAGTAAAAATGCAATGTCTAATAACTGTTGTTCCTGAATAATGTGGCTTTCGTTCGTGTATGTCTGCCGTGACACCCGGTTGTTCTATTTCAACGCGTTTTGAGCCTCAGATTTTCTAATGCCGCTAAAGCAGTTGTTAGTCAAAATAAAGTTTATAGGAAATGGCTGCAAGAAAAAACTGAAATTTGATAGTGAAATTTGGTCCAGAAATACGTTTAAAAAGACCTTTGATTAAATTAATTTCATTGGTAGTTTAATTTTTCTGATTTTTAATGCAAAAAATATAAATTATTTAAAATTACTGAATGGCATAAAACTAGCGATCGTGTTTTTAAATCAGCGGAAATGAATATATCCTGACTTGTTACGATCTATGGGTAATCTACAACAGAGGAAAACAAACTGGAACTTATATCAGGCATGTAGCGCAGAGGAAATATCATAACAGATAAATTATAGAAGAATCCTACTTTTCGGGTGAAGCGTCATAAGTGTCAAATTCAATGATATCGGCTGTAATATGAGAAAGCTCATATGATATGGATAGTGATAAAGATGACGAGAGAGAAAAGGATCAAACAAACATTTACGGAATTGAAAAAATCTGATGTAGCCAACACATGACTTTCTCCATATTTGGGGTATATATATTTAAATTATTATGAATAATAGTACGAGGCAAAATTATTATTTCGTATCGTAAAAGAAGACACGCCCTTGTTGCCGTAAATTACGTATATTTTGAATGTTTACAGAATTCACCGCTACATAGTGTTGGCGCTGTATACTGGTATTAAGATAAAGCGAAATATATCCGAAATGGATGGTTCTACGAAAATTAGTTTCAAACAAAACTTGGAAGAAATATTATTCTCTACAACTTTGGTCCTTACGAAGATTACCAATAACGATGTTTTTAAAGAGATATTTGACGGAAACCGAAAAAAACGATTGTTTATAAATAATTCCTAGACAATAACTGCTATGGAAAATTGTTTCAAATAGAAGTTGTAGGAAATTACATTCTCTATAACAATTGTATAGAATTGTATATACGATAATTGTGTTGTAACGGAGAAATATCGAAAAACCGAATCGGGTTTCCAATAAACCTCGACTTCCGGTTAACCGTTATTGTCCAAAACTAATCAGTTCTTTGTGCTCATGTTAAAGTGTTATATATGAAGTTTGGTAACGATATGGCATGTACTTTTTGAGTTAGAGCGCCCACAATAACACACACACACATCATTCCGAAAATAGTCTAAACGTGTTCTAAGGACCTCAAAACATGTATTTCCGTTGAAATCTCGAAGTCGATTTTTTTCATGAATACAATACTTTCCCATTACTACGTATGGAGAAAGTAAAAAGGAATTGAGCTGATCGAATTTTGAGCAAGGAATGTCCGAAGGCGCGAAAAGCGGAAAATATTTGAAGAGACAGAAATTTGAATAAAAAGATAAATAAAGAATGGCAGATTTGGTGGAAGTTTTCCCCAAGGGTGAATCCTATAGTGAGGAATCCGTTCAATAGATAAAAAATATTTAAGGAATAACATATGGAGAAAGTCTTTAAAGACAGAGAGGAGAGGATGCAAAGGATTAAAGTAGAAAGAAATCCTTAAAAAATATATTCTCTAGAAAAAGGAAATAATTTGGAGGAATAGTCATGCGAAATGGAGATTAAGGGGAAAATAATCTGGAATTGGATACGAGACGTCAGGGGAATAAGAGAAATCCCATTGCGCGATATGAGCTAGGGAGAACGGAAAGAGGAGCGAGGATAAACCGATATCCTCTCTCTCTCTCGCACACACACACACACGCAAGTACGCACGCACTCACACACACACACACACACACATATATATATATATATATATATATATATCGAAGAAATTCGACTTCGCCCAGGTGATATCAACCATCCCTGACAGTGTCGCAAGATTGATCAATCGGAATAGGAATCAAATTCATATCGATTCAAGGAATCTGAAATTAAATAAAAATGTCCACGTCTAAAACGATTGAATCACGAGGAAGTTGCGATTTTTTTTCTGCCGCAATGGTTTTTAATCAAAGCGAACTGTCTACTCGCATCTAACGCGATTCGTAGAGTCGCGAAGATCCATAAATTCCGGTTTCCATGGGAACGATATGTGATGGTCTTTGAAGCGTTTTTTGGGAACCATATAGAAAAACGCAGTTTTTACTTCGATGCTTTCAAAATTCAAATTGCATCAACATGTCCTACGTGAATTGGAAGTATTATATTTTATAAATGATTTTGTAATATTATTAATATTCTTTTATAAAAGAAAAACGAAATTAATAATACACGGTCTCGCTTCATTGGGCGATTAAAAAACCTCTATTTTCCAAAGCTATCTAACCGCATTCCTCCTACTATTCTTTCCTATGAAATTATATTGACTATATTACATAATTAGTAAATAATGATAAACGAAATACAACTATTATATGGAAATTAATCAATTTCATATCCTTGGGCACATGTAAAATATCCAGCTTAAATAAACAATTAATTTTCACAAAATGAGAATATCAAAGCTTGTTTGATTCTGAATTGATTACGGAAATAATATTCTTCTGTCATTAAAAAAAAAAACAAATATACATATACAGTTCTACCGATAGGAAAACGTGAAAACGGCTTGCCTTCGCTCCTTTGATGTTTATAGTCTGTTCACTTTCTTAAGTCTCTTGACCTTCATAGAGCAATTAGCCAATCACGAACGTTTCCCCTTCCATCGCCCCCCTCAACTTTCGCGCGGGAGGACAGATACCCAATCAGGAACAGCAACAGCAAGGAAACGGCGGTAGAAATGGCAACGCAGACCTATGAGAATGCTTCGAGAGCAAGAGTAACACTGAGTTCCCCCCACCACCCTCCCAAACGAACCGTCTCCTATTGGCTGCTGCTTCAAGGTCAAGAGACTTTAGAGAGTGAACAGACTATAGTCAATCTATAAAATTTAAATTAAAAATGAACAATCTCTCAGTTTTACTACGGTGAGCATTTAATACAGTCAGGCTATTGTTCGAATGATAATAAACAATACAATAATTGTGCAAACATTAGTCGATGAAATTCATGGTCTGTGACGCCATAAAGCTCGGATTTTAGTCCTGCGGAAATCGCGTTAATCCACCGTTGATTAAATACGTAAACACACATGGCCGTGAATTTATATGGGCCGATGTGTACTAAAATAGCAGAACGGGTGAAAAATAAAATTTATTTGGTTTAAAATTTCAACCCCTTCCATCATCTCGTCTCCGATCCAGTTGTTTTTTTTTAATGCTTTCGGTCACTTTTCACAATCTTGACAGCAAGCAGATATATTGATCTACGGCGGTATCTCGCTACGCCCGACATAGGGCCTCCGGTTCCGGAAGGGAAGAGACAGATGCTGGTGCCTATATCTCGCGAAGAAAAATAGCGGCAGGTTGATGAGCTCTCGTACACAGCGCAGGGTTTGATGGAGAGATTGATTCGCCGAACGGCCAGCACGATGAAGCAAGGCATCGGCGACGATTTATTGTCAAGGACGATATGTACATACGTGGTCAGTCCACCCAAAGAACGGCGATGACTGTTTTTTTGTTACATACCATAGGGATGATAAGCTCCGTAGCTTATTTCGAGATATATGATTTCCCTTTTTAGAGTATAAGGAAAATTGTCAACATACGCCATCGAACACTAATAACGCTGCCTCCTTATCAAATCTAAACCGTCGCACAGTCCGTTAGGATTACATATTATTATATTATTGTGTTACACCATTGATGTATCTGAATCGTCTCGTTCACAGGCGTACGCATAATGATGACCTAGCTCAGGGGGTCGGAAACGTTTTTCTGTTAGGTGCCACCTTTTATCAATATTTGTAATCCGTAATCCTCCGCGCGTGCCACACTTAAATGTGTTTGTCCGTTACTCTTACGAAAAGCGGTTCTTATATTATAAGGAATCCTGAATATAATGCAGTATCATTAAAATACAATAAAATAAAACAAAAGTGAAATTCTTTTATAAATACATAATTTTCGTAACTATTCTCTAAAATATCGTGCCACTTAAAATCTCTTCGCGTGCCACCTCTTGCCACGTGTGCCATAGGTTGCCGACCACTGACCTAGCTGCACTATGTCTCACCTACCCTTATTCTATCCGGAATTAATCAAATAAAAGTTTAGTTTTCAAATTAAGAATAAGAAAAAATATACAATCAACTTTGTGGCTAATAGATTTTTACTATTTAATTCTCTTATGTATTTGAACATTTAATAAAGTTCACTATACAAAATACCTAAATTAAAATGATACTTAGTGAGCTAGTCTAATGTATGGAATCGAATTGATGGACTACGTCCCTACAATAGCCATAAGAAGGATGGGATAACCAGATGGTCATTTCGACTGCAAAGCAGCATTCATCAGCGATCTGTGATTCACTTATGCTACATTATAAAAAAATCTGATGTGGCCAACACATGACTTTCTCCATATTTGGGGTATAGATATTTAAATTATTATGAGTAGCATTATAAGGCAAAATTATTATTTCGTATCGTAAAAGAAGACACGTCGTTGCCGTAAATTACGTATATTTTGAATGTTTACAGAATTCACCGCTACATGGTGTTGGCGCTGTAGGCTGGTATTAAGAAAAAGCGAAATATATCCGAAATGGATGGTTCTACGAAAATTAGTTTCAAACAAAAATTGGAAGAAATGTTATTCTCTACAACTTTGGTCCTTACGAAGATTACCAATAACGATGTTGTTAAGGAGATATTTAACGGAAACCGAAAAACCGGTTATTTATAAATAACTCCTAAACAATAACTCCTATAGAAAATTGTTTCAAATGAAAACTGTAGGAAATTACATTCTCTATAACTTTTGTTTAGAATTGTATATACAATAATGATGTTTTAACAAAGAAATATCGCAAAAACCGAATCGGGTTTCGAATAAACCGCGACTTCCGGTTATCCGTTATTGTCCAAAAACTAATCAGTTCTTTGTGCTCATGTTAAAGTGTTATATATGAAGTTTGGTAACGATATGGCATGTACTTTTTGAGTTAGAGCGCCCACAATAACACACACACAGACATCATTCCGAAAATAGTCTAAACGTGTTCTAGGGACCTCAAAACATGTATTTCCGTTGAAATCTCGAAGTCGATTTTTTTCATGAATACAATACTTTCCCATTACTACGTATGGAGAAAGTAAAAAGATCCCAGGCTTTGTATGAATATCAAAGAGACATGGCCTATCAACAAAAAAATATCTTTTATAGTTAAAACTGTGTTCCACCCATGTCTGTAAATAGGCGAGTCACGTGTTTGAAACAACTGCCCTACTTCAATCGGTTTGACGTTAGTTTAAAACAAAATTAATCATACCACAACAGCCCTACGAGTCTTTGAACTTCTAATTATCTCCTATATGAAACTACCGGGATTACGATTATGATAACATGGAGATGCTGTGACTGTGTTGGTAGCCTTCCTAGTTGGTCATAAACAGAACTTTCCTCAAGTTCATCGCTACAGATAAAAAAAATTGACTATACATTCTAAAAATAAATTCACGCGACAGATGCCGAACCGGTACAGGGGGGAGGGAGGGAGGGAGAGCAAAACCCTTCGAAACAAAGAGTTATGACACCGGCCGGAAAATCGCCCTTGGAAACAAGTCCGCATCACACAGAAAGAGAGAGTGATAAGAGAAATGATTGGTAGCGTCGTTTTACATGCAAAGCTATACACGCAGTAACGAGAAAACAAGGAACATAGTGTTGTTGCATTTATTATTTTTATTATTTATTTATAAATTGTAGAATGCTCCGACGGGTGTGTCCTAAGGAGTTATGCAATTTTTATCTCGAGGATGATAAAAATTTGAGCCATCGATTTGAATAACTCTTTGAAGGAGCGGTAGAGAGAAAGAAAGAGAAAGGGAGAGAGAGAGCGTGATCAAAAGTTAAACAAGACGAAAAATTCAACGCACCAGTAAGCCATTTGAAATAATCAGCAGCGAAACAAATTAATGCGCGTTTACATAGCTGAATTCACTTCTCTATTACAGCAATTCGCACATGGGCAGTGGACGGGGGGAGGAGGCCTTTTCGTGAACTTTGTGTAGCTATCTATTCATTTTCAAACTCTTCTTTCTGACCACTGAAAATTTTCTAACCTTATCACTCGTTACCTTACGTTATCAACCAATGACTGAAGATTTTCACCAACGATCTCTCCTTTAACCCAATTAAAACAGTGCATCTTTCTATATAGGCCATCTGAATTTAGTCGTATGGTTATCGACCTGATTTAGGGTTTTCTTTCTTTGTCAGACCATTTTACCAATAAGAACCACCATCACATTATCAGACATATGTATTTATACCATGCTAAACTAATTGACAATATCGCACTTGTTCAATTTTACTCCATAGTGAATCATTTCTTTTACAATGCCTCACATTAATTCTCAGGCTGCATCTTTCAAAGTTTCTTCGCTTTTCTCATTTGCATTTTAATGAAAAATTCACTTAACACATATTTTAAGCAGAATGCTATATTTTTTCCCATAAATATTTCCTAAAACCTGTTCGGATATGAGAAAATTCTGTATAATAAGGAAAAATATTCTGAAAGAATAAAATAAGTATTTTTTTGCCTCTCTCGCTCAGACAGGACATATTTTTATTTCCATTAATGCAGTATTCTCCAGGATACAATTTAATAAAAAGCTTGGAGCGCTGAGTTTAAATTAGCGGGAAATCTCTCTATTTTAAATGAGCTAAGTAAATTACGTGAGGTGAGGTAAGCAAATGAAAAAACTCTTGCTGAAATTGCTGATTGCAGGGTTACTTTGCGATAGGATAAAAAGGTTTTTCCTGGATATTACACCCGAACCAAGTATTTTATCATTCATCCTCGTGCCCCTTATCCGTTGCAATTGGTAAAAATAAATAAAAATCCGTAGTGCTAAGTACTCAGAATGTAGAAGATAGTGGGATTGGTAATTGCAGGTCGCAGAAATAGCGCGTTGGGCAAGACCGCGTAACACAAATTTAATAAATTCAATAAAAATAATCTCTTCGAAATCTTCCGTCACATAGGTACCTAAAATACGAAAGTCACCTAAGAGACAACAGCGTATAATTAAATTATATATATATATATAAAATTAATTTATATATTTTGGATAAATAAGTGACGTTCATTTAACAGTGCACAATCCAAATCCGCGTTGGGGAAACCCGCGTAGGAATACGGATTTAATGTAGATGGAATCATCGTTACGCTACACAGGAAAAATAAAACTGAAATAACTCCAGGCCTACTCGCTTCACTTAGTAAAGAATAAAGTATTTAATTGCTTACAAAATGAGTTTTCATAGAAATGATAGAGTCACAATTTAACATGGTTCAAAAATCTGATTAAAATAGGCCCGCTTGCGTTTTAATATCGTTGGTTGATGTGGTAATTTCCAATCGATAAAGTTTAGTTTATTTAAATGTTTAATTTACTCTGTCCTCTATATAAATCCTTTTTTTTAAATAGTTACTGTAGAAAATTTGCGAAAGTTTGTTTACCAGTAAACATGTTTGCATTATAAGATCATTAATATTCAAGCGGATGACGAAACCGTGAAATATCGCCGCGCATTACGAAAAGCGGGGACATCCGTCCCTGTTTTCGATTCTGCTCGAGATTTTTCTGCGCCTTTTTCCTCCCTAGCCGATCGAAAAAAAATTCGCATTTTTCCCCCCAGTTTGGCTTGCGCGTGCGATTGTCAGGTTCCCGGAAACGTCCGCTTTACATGCGCACGAAACTTCGTATTCAGTCCGAACCATGATGCGACGGACGTAATTTTTTGTGCACTCTCTTTTTCCTTTCCAAAAAGGAGCAAAAAAAAAATGTTTTTGGATCAATTTTTCCGCAAACGTTAGTTTTTTTTGTTGTTTTGTGTGTTTATTCTGCTCCTCCGCGCTTCGGGAGGACGCTTCGGCGCGGCCAAGGACGACGATCGCTCATCGTAATGAAGCTCATTTCCATAGCACTACCGAGAATTTTTTACTCGTATTTATTTTTCTTCCGAATGATTTACGCGTGCATTCGACCGTTACTCCGTCTATGCGGTCAAGAGTCACAAAATTATTCACCGAGATTTAATATACATATATATTTTTAAGCGAAAGGGTTTTCCTGCCGCTATATCACGCGCAGTAAATATACGACAATATTTTCGCGTCATTTTTGTGCATGTACTGGTTCGAGGTACACGAAAAGTTATTAGCTATTTTTTTTTAATTTAGGGGAAATTTTTAATACCGATTTTTGCGATCGGAAATCAGCAAAACTACGTAAATTCGCCCCGTTTCATGGACGACCGGTTAACCGCATTTAGATTTCGTTTCGCATTCGTACAAATATTTTAATTCCCTCTCCTATCAAAATATGAATTTAAATCCGTGCAAAATACACGACAGAAAAACGTGAATTACTCGCCTTACTATAAAGGAAACGAAAAGCGATAAATTAAACAAATACTTTCACGGAGATAGCGTCGAGGTATTTACTTCCGAAATTTCCGATTTCCGGGGCAAAAATATTATCCCTTCCCCGGACTCGAGCTTTCCGCTATGGGGCCAAAAGGTTCTTATCTAGTCCCGATGAAAGGAAGGAAAACGCGATAAGACTGTTCTGGAAGGGTTACTATTTTTTTTCAACCGAGACGCCTCTCGATCCTTCAACGCATAAATATATATATACCTACACGTACCACCAAGATGAAAAGGGTATGTGGACGTGAGGCGCTGCCAATTTATTTTTCATGCCTTTCCGAACATCCATGTCGTCTTCGACTCCTTCCTTGTCTACAAGAGGGAGAAGTAAGACGGGAGAGAAGTAAAAGGAAGATAGTCCCACGTACGTGTATATTATATGATAGAACTTTCTTCCCCTTTACATCTCTCGAGAGTTTCGGCGAAAAGAAATAATTCGCCGAGAGACGTAGGTCTGTTAAGAATTTACGGCCGCGGCGTAAAGATTGAAAAATAATGCCGTCTGGGTAGATCGGGGGATCCCTGCGTGCTCGTAAATGCGACGCGGGGAAAGTGATACGCTAGGAGTTACGAAGAGAGAGAGAGAGACTTTTCATCTGCAGAATGCGTGGAATTATTTTATTACGGTGTTAAACAGAAAGAGATGGCGTTACTAGGAATCTGAATCGAGATTCAATACCGCTCACTTTCGAAGAAAGATTACCATTTCACGTGGAAAGAAAGACGGACTGAGTAATCGCATCTAACCGCCGAAAAGAAGCGCCTTCTTTTCCCGCGATTCGACATCGAGGCGATGCTATCTTGTTACAGCGGTGATGTGCAAAATAAAATCCGCGATAACCGTATATATATAAAGTAAACTGTATTAATGGCTAATACAATGGGACGTCCCTTAAAATGAACTTAAAATTTTCTTATAAACACATCAGAACAGAGTTAACTAACAAATACTAGAAGCTTGGCTGTACAGATGAAATAATAATCTTTGGCTACCATTGACATCCACCATTAAGATGTCTGTTATTTCCAACAAAATCTTACTTACATTCCCAGGCTGAAATGCCATTTAAAATTTAACCCCAGAACTATTAAAACCTTATTTTAAGATAAATACACCTCAATAATGCTTCAAAGCGTCATATTCAATATAAATGACATATTCTATAATAAATTACGCTAAGTGATATACTTTGTCATAACTTATTTTAGAGGTATTGCGTGCTTTCAGTCGGTATAACTCAAAACTGTGATAAATGATTTGGTTTGAAAATTAGAATAACTATGTATAATGTAAACACAATAGCGCTTTCGCTAAACTTATAATAATGAAAAACTTGGATAAGATTTATCCTCCTGGATAGAAACGTTTTCAGATTACGTAATTTTCCGGAGAATAGTTTTATTAAACAAGGGAAATGGCAGAAAAATAGAGCGTGAGAGAGAGAGGGAGAGAATTTTGGAGATAAGGAGTGGTTAAGGAACTCGTTATATAATTGGGCTTTGTTTATGCAACGAGGGAGGAAAGGCATTTTTTTACTCGGCAGTTGAGGAAGCATTTTAAACAGGAAAAGGATGTGATGCTCGAGGCAACTGTGGGCGAAGCTCGTAGGAAAATAATCTCTAAACAAATTACTTCGGTTCATTTGAGAAATTTAGCTTGCCAGTTGCAGCGGTTTTAAGTCAATACGAATTTAATTAGATAAGTTACCAGAAAAACGGGTGGGTAAAAAGGAAGAATAAGTTTGAAACATTTTCATCCTTGAGTTAATTTTGACTTTTTGTACTTCTAATATGCGAAGGAATTATAAAATAACAACTAAAGCAATTACAGATAAAAATTCAGCAATTATGAGGTACGTGCGAGTTTTCTAAAAAAAACCAGATCTCGCATTTTTTTTGTATAATGAGAACAAAAAATCAGCGGGATTTTTGAATTTTGAACTACTTATGAAGATTTACGAGATCTAGCTTAGATCAACATCTCACTTCACCCGAAGACTATTTACTACGCCATTCGTGCAGAATTGTTGCATCAATTTTCACAACCAAATCCATCCAATCCTAATTTATAATACTGACAAGATTAACGAATAAATCGAATTTAAAAAAATTGCAAACTAATCACTTTAATGCACAAGTCTCGTTCAGTCTCGCTCAAATACATAATGCTCGCTGAAATATAAACCAGTTGTAATTTTAACATGTGACAATAACATATTCACGTAACGGATTATACTTTTCAATAAAAAATCTCAGTAAAGCAACACAGAAATATGGAGAGAATTCTCAGAACGGTGTGCAATTCAATTAACTTTTTTTTCGTTAAAAGCGGAATAAGGTAGGCGGGAGTCGTATAATCAGGTTAAACCGGTCATTATTATTTTTAATTTTCGGAGAACGTCCGAATCGTGCGCCTGCGGGTTTGTCTTTCCCACCTGTCACGTTTAACCGTCGAAATTCGCGGTTTTGTCGGAAATGCACCTAATCTGCCTAAATCCCCTCCTAAATTTAATCTCTTTTTCCCGAAAAATCATCGGGATATATATATATATATGGGACGACGATCAAATTAAGGCCCTCCCTATTTCCGGGATGAATCCTGAGGATTAGAGAGGATCGAGATCTCCGTTATAGATCTCCTTTCTGCGCTTGGCACGGGAAGATCGAGAAATCCAATTAAAATATAAAATCGGTGAAGCTTGTTGTCCGCCGCGAAAGAGCCAGAGATGTTTTTATCGCAACGAAATTAATGAAAAGAGTGAAAAAAAAATCCCTCCTTTGAATCGAGCCCATCTCTGCCAGACCGCGAATTGGGGACGAGTGAGTTTTTTGTCTACCTAAATTTATATCCCTTATCCTATCTAAACTTCTGCGAATGGTATAGGTGCGTGATAATCCCGTTGCACAAATAAATTCTTTAATCTCGTGTTCTTTATAATTATCTTATATATTTGACCCCAATATTTGAAGTTCGATTCCATACTATGGAAAATCATTGATTCGACAGTAGTCGAGTGGTACTTTGTAGCAAGCTTTGTCTCGTTGGGTGCAATCATGCTCCAAGAGGAAAAGGATGTTCGAAACACCCCAGTGTTAGTTAAGATTTGATTTTTTTTAGTTTCTAAAGTAATAGATATCAATAAGGCCCATTGTTTCTGCTATAGAAATATTTTTCATTCGATTAGCCATTATCCTAAAAATTGAAATGTTATTTTTATTCGCCCTGTAAAACAATAATCAAATAAAATATTTTTTTTTACTGTGGGTCTTTCAAAAACGTCCAAAGAGTAGAAGAGAAACAAAAATGCTGACATTCACTTCGTAAATTAATTCACTACAAAGTTGCACAAAGAATGTAACAGGAATTTTAACCGCGCAAGTCCACCGCACGACAAATTATTAAAAAATCGAGTTTGGAAATTTTGATTAGAAAGTGTTTCCATCAATATTCTATGAAGATATATACGGAAATAAAGGAGGGAGAAACTTTTATAGAAACCAAAACTCCGAAAAACATCTGGCTGGGGTAGAAAATTACCCCACGGGTGCACTGCAGGGTAGAACTTAATTTTTTCTTTTCAAAATCGGTCCCTAGATTTGCTGCTGGTACATAAAGATAGACTAACAGCCGGGAAAGTGGACATATGGTCGGAGAGACAGACGGATGGTCGCAAGAAAGTTACTCCGGTAACAGTCTTACGGCCACCTTCGAATTAGTATCATTCACCTGGTCCGTTTCTCAATTTCCATTCGAAATCTTGAATACGCTTTAAATTTTTCTTTCCCCCCGCGACGCGGATCTACGCGAAATAGCCGGCGTTAAAAAGAAAAAAAGGTGAATAAATTTTTTAAAATCTTCAATGTTCTATCCGCGCACCCTCGCTTATCATTCGGAAACAGACAGCACGTCAAAACCAATCTTGTTTTTTTTCTTCTACAGCGGCGATCAATTTCAATCGCATTACGCAGTGGAAACGTGAAAATGAAAAAAACGTGAGGGTGAACGTGAGTCTCCCTGGAAATGATAGGATTTGAAGTTATATTGTTAGATAGCTTGAAAGGGGAGGGGATGAACAGGAGAGTGGGAGGTGTTGGGGGTGGGGGTGATAAGGGAAGAGGAAAACTCCAACCAATTCCGAGTTGGCGACGGGAGAGAGAGAGGTAAGCGAACACAACACAAACACAGCTGCATTTTTTCCCCCTTAAACGATGCAGTAAAACACAAGGGACCGACGCTTTAGAGTCTGAAAAAGGGTTTTATTATTTTTTTCGTTTTATGAAAAAGATTTGGAACGTAAAAGGGGGAGGATTTCAGAAGGAGTAAGGATGAAATATTGAGAGAATAAGAAATAAAAGAAGAGAAAGAGGAAATAAGATGCATCTTTGGACTGACGTAGCCGGTGACTGGGCTGGATAAACGGGTTTTTGATGTCATAAAACGGTAGATAACAACATGAGGGAGGATTATTCATGTAGGTAAAGGTTGTAAAGTAGACCCTCGGTATCCGCGGGGTTTAAGTTCCTGGAAAACTCTGCGATACTAAAACCGCGCATATATTAAAACGAAGGGAAGGGGGTTCGATTCGTGATTTAAATGACTAAACAAAAGAATCAAGGACACAAAGTACAAAATGTGAACTCGGAGGAGAAAAATTCTGAACTTGACCTGGGAACGAACTCGGATCTCCCACTTGCCGGGGTGTAGAATTTTTCCCCTTCTCCAAGTTCACATTTGTGATCAATATTAAGCACTCGCGCATGAAAGCTATATTTCCTGACGAAATACTAATTAAAGGAATATATACGGGAATTTATTACAATCAAACATAGTGGTGATACATAAAACATTTTAAACGATAAGGTAATATCATAAAAATTAAAACATGACCTCTGAATAAATCACATAGCGCATTAAACCTTTTAAAAGGTAAGGTAAAAGGGGTCGTATATCGATAACATTCTGTGTTTCAGCGAAACCTTTGCTGGGTGAAGGCGCTTCCCTTGGATCTCTCATAAGAGGAGATAAATTATGTTGACAAGGAAAACTCGTATTTTTTTATTATAGATTGGGCAAAGCGGTGATTTTCTAAATTTTAAAACAACTCAAACGCATTGCCTTATAATGCAACTTTAAAATATTAACTTTAAAAAGTGCGAGTTAAATAGCAAGTGAAACACCTTCAAGACATGGAACAAAGATCACTATAAATTATAAAATTACAGCATTTAGCGAATTGGCTTTCTAGGCGTAAATATGCTCCTTTGAAATGTGACACACTTAAAAATTTCAGCCAAACGTTGCATGATGTTAATCCGTTGATAGATTGCATAATTTAACTGGTTTGCTCTCGTTATATAACGTAAATTATATGTTTACATAAATGAAACTGAATGAAATGAAAGTGAATTCGTGGAAAACAAAATAATTAATATTATACTATAATATTAAAAGCAATAAACAATAGTAGAAGAAATACTATTAGAATAAAAATACTAAAATTTATAAAATAATTTGTGATAATTGTAGTATTATTTTAAAAGAAGTTATATATTTACTGTCGAGAAAACATGCTAGCGATCTGAAGCGTCATAAATCTCAAGTTATTTTCTTCCATTTTGACTAGATTGTATGAATCAGTCTGAACGCCAACTGTTTTCATTAAAATTTCTCCTTTGAAATAAAGACAAACTGATTTTCAACGAAATAGCTTTCGACGAATTATTTTTCCACAAATTCGTTTTTGAAGAATTCGTTTTCAAGGAATTTATTTTCGAGAATTTGTCTGTCACCATGACTCTTACGTATTAAAAAAAATGTTCAAACAAAATTTTATATCGCCATGCACCCGCAAATTTTTATCAAATGTGTATAATGAATTTTTCCAGAAATGCAAGTTCCGAATTTGGAAAGTTTATGTAACTAGGTACATAATAAATTGAACTAATTGCAATCATATTAAGCTCAAAATATAAAGTTAACATTGCACTGCGCTAGCTAGTTTTGATTGTAATATATTATTCCTAATTGGATGAATATTTATTGACAGAAGCCAGATTCTTTAGTAAACTATAACGCCTAAACATTTAGTTTATTAACGCGTTATCAGTTAAGAATAAATCTGGGTATATTTTCTCCTCAGTTGTTCTGCGTCATATCTGTGGATCTTATGTAATTCTGTATAATGCCTACTAAGAGCATCACACAATGGATAGTGAAAGACACGTTCCTGACCTTTAAAACTTCGCGCTATTTATTCTCTTGGATTGTCTTTCAGTGAGGTTAATCATGAAGTGCGTGTTGAACACTAACGCTTTTTATAGGCTGTGATGCGGTATACCATTGCTGCGTGCTTACTCTGCTCTAAAAGTGCCTGAACCTGTCCATCAAAATGTAACGAGAATATTTTTTTAAATTTCGTTTTTCTGTATATCCTCCATTGGCTTCTGTAGACAAACAAGAAATTATTATTGAGAAATCGTCCGAAATTTCATAATGATTCAGCAAATGTGAAACTACAACCGCTTAATAACGCCATGCAAATTAAAGAATGCATAAAACTTAATTCCGGTTCACATGTTTTTGTAGTTGTTTGTAATTATCTGTCTAAAATCACTATCGTGTGTTCCTAAATACGTTTAACGTGAGTATTTCGGAGGTTGTCTTTTGCAAACGGGATAATCTTAAGTTTTAAACCATATCGCAAAAAAGTCCTGAGCGTGTCTTTAAAAAAAAACTCCCTTCTCTCCGTGTACGAAATATTTTTCAGCCACGAAAATGACACGAACGACCTAAAAAAAAATAATCACTCGACACCAGACTTCTCCTATATATAGGAACGCAAACCCTCCAAATGCCTCGTTTTGGGAATTTAACGAGGATTGGAGATGAGTAGGGAGTGAGATGGGTTCGAGAAAGAGTTGAGTGACGGTCGGAGAGAGAAAGAGTGAATACGGAGGAAAATATATGTATAGAGGTAGGTGAGGAAGTGGAGGGAGAATGAGGGTTGAAATGAGAAAGATGATTGGTCGAACAAAGGGACACTGGTAGGAAGGGAAAGGAGGATAAATAGGAAGTGGCCGATTAATCCCCTTTGGGCCGGAGGGAGAGTATTTGACGACCCATCGGAGGAGAATGGAGCCGGAGGGTGGGTCCCTAGATTGTAACAAGATAGAGGGACATGGAAGGGAGGTGGGGAACGTAAGGTAACAGAAGAGAGCAAGAGGGAGACAGAAAGAGGGAGAGAGAAAAGGATGCAATACAAACCTTTGATCATACTTTTTTCGTGCGAATCCTCTTACTACATTTCACGTTTGTCACAATTCCCGCCGTTATTTCTCTAACCGTCACAAAGATGAAATGAAAAAAATATGAACGAATAATTTCCCGGATTTAAATGATCAAGAGTTATATATATTTTTTCATATAACTCCTCGCTTATTGGAGCTTTAGGGCGTTCTTCGAGTCCTCGCGGGTACATTTTTTTCTACCTTTAATAGAGGAATATGCGTTAAAGTAAAATATGTACGACTTGTTGCTGTGCGAAGCATAAGGCTATCCATTTTGATCTGCGCTGCAGCATCGTTGTAGCGGTTTGACAGTTCTTCTACAGTTTGCACTTTCGTTTCATAAACAAGGGTTTTCTTATGGCCTCATAAGTAATAATTTAAGGGGTCAAATCTGGCGACCTTGGTGGCCAAGCTTGTGGCCCTCCCCATTGGTTTAAGAATAGTCTTACACATCTTGAAAAGTGTGCTGGTGCACCGTCACCCCGAAACCACATACCCTGTCTAACCTCAAGTGGCACATCTTCCAGAAGTTCTGGTAGGCGGTATTCAAGGAAGTTTAGGTATCTCTGCAGTTAAACGATGTTCCAACACGAACGGTCCAATAAGTCTATCGTCAATAATCCCGCACCAAATGTTTACAGAAAATCTGTGTTGAAAATTAGTTTCATTTCGATTCTCCAAGGCCCATGAATGGGAATTTCTAGTTTGTTATTCCATCCCTAGTGAACATCGCCTCGCCGGTAAACAAAATTCGTGGAATCAGTGCCGGCCCGAGGTACGGGCGAGCAGGGCGGCTGCCCCAGGCGCCAAAGTCTTGGGGGCGCTATACCGATCATACATCTATGCATTACTTGCAGGTGAATAAATATTGAATACCAATTTATATCGCGGAATAGACTATAATCTTGATATTACCACTTTTATTTTTTAAATATCAATAATTTTTACATGGCGATGAATAAATTAACATGTAGGTACTTAGAAAATATCTCAAACAAGCATTTACGAAGGGGGCGCTGGAGTGTTATCTCGTCCGGGGCGCCAAAATTCCTCGGACGGCCCCCGCGTGAAATCAGATGATCATTTTGAACGATCCAGTTGCAGAATTCCATAAGTGCAGGATAATCTTCAAACTTGCACATCCTGATGGTGAAATGGATAATAACCGTGACGGTAAAGAGTTCTCCATACACTCATTCGTGGTATGTGGGTCCATTCAGATATTCTACGAACACTGGTTCACCATCTCGCGTATGACCTATTCCTCGTCCACTGTTTGCTGTGGGGGACGCTCAATCTTTGGCTTCGGAAATGCACCTTTTTCTCATAAATACCTGTACACGCGTGAAAACAGTCGTCAATCAGGCGTTCGCCGATTTGGGAATCGCCTCTTGTATTCTCGGACGGCTACTGCCGCATTCCCATCGCAGAATTCATAAACAAAATGAATGTTGGCATACTCTTCATTAGTGTACATGGACATTTTGAAAAACAACAACAATCATCATGAGTCACACTAGTGAACTAGCTATTATCGAACGACCTTGTGTTGACCTGTGTGCTCAGCATTGTTGCCAATTGTTGCTTTTCTTCTTTCTAACTACTATCGCACAACCTTGTGTTGACCTGTGTACTCAGCATTGTTGCCAATGGTTGCTTTTCTTCTTTCTATCTACTATCGCACAACCTTGTGTTGACCTGTGTACTCAGCAGTGTTGCCAATGGTTGCTTTTCTTCTTATTTCCATCAAGAACTTCAAATGCCCATTACTCCTTTATTATTGAGAATAGGAAATTGATTACTCTTTATTTTTGATTTGTAATGACTACCCTAAACGTAGGTGAAGTATCGACCTCGCGTCGTGGGATTCCCTGTATAAATATAACATAAGAGGGATGAAATGTTTTCTCGGTGAAATTGAACAAATTTGTTGTATTCGCGACGTTTACAAAAAAAAAGCTTAAATCTAGAGTGTTATTGATGTCAACTGTGTCATTTTTATCAGAAAGAGGCACATGCAAAGGAACCGACGCGACGCGTCGCGACGTTTCTCCAGCAAGAAATAATAGAATGTGAACGCTTCCACCTCTATGACATTCAGCGGATCCTTTGATGCGGCTTGTTTTCTGACGAGCAATTCTCTTCGCCGCAGTAGCTCGTTTTATTCCTGGGAAAGAGGCTTATATACCACGAAACTCTTTATTGGGTCTCAAAGAATGAAGGAGTGCGACAGACAAACGAATTGGCTCTCTCCAGTATACTCTTACTACGTTATATAAAGAGTGGAAAATTCAGTCGACAGTTCTAAGTATTTGTAGATCCTATTCTTTTTTATAAAAAAACCGCAGCGCAGCAAAAATTTCACGTTAGAAAATCGGATGACTTGTTTTTTTTTGACAAATTTCCTCTTTGTGTGCAAATTGGCGTTTGTATTTCTATTAGCAAATGTAATTCATATACGAGATAAAAACGAATTGCGAGGAACTAAATTGATAATTGTCTTCCTTCGAAAACTAGAAAAATGTATTTGTGAATTGGTAAATATCATAGTTATCCCGGTCCCAAACTAAGAAAATATTCCCGTTCTGAAACAGAAGAATTTGTCTGCTACGGTAGTTCAGTGGTAGAATATTCGCCCGACAAGGGGAAGACCTGGCTTCGATTATCGATCATAGCAGATTTTTTCACGTGTTCCCACATTTCTTGTATTTGGTGATCTCATTTTCAATGAAAAAATAACGACAGAATTCAATTCAAAAACCTGCCGGGTGCCTTATTTAAAAAAAATGAATTGGACTCCAATTCACTCAAAAATTCTCGTTAAATGTTTTTTCTACGATAGTAGCAACGGATGTTATAATTACTGTTCAGTAATATTAATGACAATTTTTAAATTATCGATACACAAATTAAGTATCGTAGTAAACAATCAACTTTAACAGTAGCACGTCCTTGTAATAAGAAAACTAATTGAATCTCTGTCAAGGAAACAGACTTAATCGATATACTCTAATGCAGGCCTGAGCAACCCAAATCACTGGACTATATCAATGATATAATATCATTCTTCCTTTCAAATAAGAATTTTTATTCAGTATTGCATTGTGAATCAACTACCTTCAGCTGCAATATTGCTGGTGCTGTGCTCGCATTCACGTCAATCGAAAATAGACGATTTGCAATAAATTAGCCACTTTTGTGTGGAAAACCATAAGAAGTTTGTGGGCCGCAAAAAAACTCGGAATGGGCCACATGCGGGTCGCGGTTTGCACAGGCCTGCTCTAGTGCATGACATGAATCATATAAAATAAAGAAAAAACTCAAATAAAATCGATGAAATAAAAAAATAATACTTGGAGTACGTTGATTTTGCAGGTATTAAAAATATATAGTCAGATAGATATGGCTTGGGTTGAACTCTGCTCGATTGCAGCACGTAGGAGTTCGTTTAGAATTTAAAAAACCTAAAACGAGAAACTATAAAATGCTGAACCTTGTAAAAATCACTCTTCAATCAAACTAGAAAAGGGGAACTGGAAAATGAATGCATTCGCTGGCAGAAAATCGTACAAAAATTTATAGGAATTCTCATAACTTACACTATGGAAATTCCGATAACTGCTCGTCTACGTAATCTGAATGTGTTCCTCGATGGAGGCAAACTTACACGTCACGTTTACGATCATTTTACGTCGTTTTTACGTCAGCGTCTCGCTCATTATCAAATGATTTCGCGATTCGGACCCCACTGAGAAAGCGTTTTGGATCGAAGGCGGACGTAAACCAACGAGAACGATTGATTTCTGGTCGACTTCTGGCATATTTTCGTCGAATCCGGTTGTGTGTGGGCCTCTAAAAAAAAACAAAATCGATGGGAATTTTAAGGGTCAAAGAGAAGATCGTAAAATTTTTAACGTTGAGGATTTTATTTTTTAAGGGAATAGCTAAGACGAGACGCATTTTACTCTAAAGACCTCTAAAAGTTTATTTTGCGCTCTGGAGAACGCGAGAAACGGTGTTTCGAGAACATGGATGCAAGAAAGGAACACATTGGATGCTAATGTTGAAGTGCTTTCTGCTTAATCTCAACACCCAGGATCGTGTTGCTCTGAATATCATTATATGCACGTTTCAATGTATTTGCTTCGCGAATGCCAAATGCTGTTTGTGAAAGGGTTATAATTTGCCTAAGCCTTATCCATTCTCCAAATTCGAAGGATCGCCAACAAATCCGGCAAAACTTCTGTTGCACAGATGAGCACGAATGATAAAATTTATTATGCTCTTAAAGAATTAAGTGCGTGCGTTTCGCTTTGTCTTACTTCCATTTCACGATATCTATGGGGAACACAAATTGTACAATTCTTCATACGTGTTTATGTTGCGCATTTTCATGTACATACGTATCAAAGTCTTGTGCGAATAGAGTGGAGGTAATAAGATTTACGTATTTGAAGGATGACACCGGCGCTAAAAGTAACCTTGGGTAATTGAAAAACTGCTATAAAAATTAATTTAACTCTCTTCCTAGATTTTGTTGAAAGTTATTTATTAATTTTTTCCACTTTACTTGGGAAAAGCGTTAAAGTTACTCTCAAGTGTAATCTGTGTTAAGGCTATTAAGGTTAAACTTCGCACAGTTTAACTCGTCCGATCTCCAAGCTAACTTTCCTCATTGAATTGACAGCGTTGGCACTGAATAATCTTGCAGCTTCCGAAATGACGTAACAAGAGCATTCAACCTTGGGCTAGCCACGTTAACTTTTGACGAGATTAAATTAATCTTCCACGAAATGTTTTATTTATTATCAAGGAGAAATTGCCTCGAAAACAAAACATGCCTGCTAGGTTAAAAACCCATAAAAATATCCGTCATTTTGATTCTAAATCAATAACCTAAACATTTTTATGAAAAAATATTCAAAATGACTTCAATTCGATATTTTGGATTTATATTCTTGCTAATGGGAAAAAACAATGGTAAAATTGAGTGATATTTTATATTCACCGAACTCAAATGCGACTTTGTTAATATGCCTAAGAGAGCTTTCGTTGTTCAAAGGAACTTGTTGATCTTCTGAAGCAACTTATTTTAAAACGAAAAGTTTATAAGTTTGGTTAGATTAAAATCACATTATCTTCCATTTTCTACCGAGTATCTCAAATTATGCATATGAAAAGAAATAATAAGATAATTGTAGATTTTCCTCGTGGTAAGATATTCACTAAGGTGTACATTGAAAACATAAACAATTTCTGAGAAAATATGCAAAAGAATTGTCATAATTATACAATTCTAAACCTCTAATAATCAAAAGAGGCTTTTTCTAGATAATTCTCAATTGACTAGTTGTGGAAGTTCAGCTCTAAATTTAAGAAAATTTCAAATCATTTTGCGCATAGATAGATAGATACAATTTGTTTGCCGTCGGAATCAGTTAATGTTAGATTAGGCGATGAATTCTTAAGTGTCAAAAATACATCCGTGTTTTGGCATTCCTCTTTCCCAGAAAAAAATCTCAGTGGATGAAATTCACACCCTTTCTATCAACTTGGGGAATAAAATCACGAATTCCTTTCGTAATTTTTCGAAAGAGTAGCAAAATCTGTCAGTAAGAAAATGTATTCACCGAATATCCAAAAAAATACATATATGCGTCTAACCTTTTAACTCGTGGATTCCGAAAAATTCGTACCTTTTCAAAGGTTATTTATTTTTCTAGCGCGTCGTACATTTTTTTTTTACATTCACGAAGCAAAATTTACCAATGACTCTCGATCTAATCCGAGGATTCAAAACGAACCCAACATAGGAAAACTTTCTTCCCCCCCCAGCTGCGTGGGAATTTGCATTACAAAATTGAATGAGAGGGCGGTAGAACTGCACCGAATCGAATGGTCCGTCACGTGCAGTTCCAGAAACGTCGAGCGAACAGTTTCCGCTTCCCTCCACAGTAATTCAGGAAACCCTTATTCGTCTGTCTCCCAGCGTGTGCACGGTAAAGCTCCGGAATACTTCAAGTAAGGTCTGCGCCCCTTATAGCTTTGTTCGAAAACAGTTTCGTCGGCGAAACGTTTGGATTAGAATGGTTCAAATCAGATTGTGTGGGACCAACAAACTAAACCACATTAGGTATGCACGTGTGAACATGCATTCGTGAATTCAGAAAAAAAATACTTCTTTTTACCGAAAGGAATTCATGATACGTAGGATTACCCAAACGAGAGGAAAAACAAAGGTACGTACCATAACCTATCTTATACATATTACCAAATTCTATAGATACTAAGTTTTTCTCATGCAATTATTTTGGTTTTAAACCTTTCCCTAATTGTGTCTCAGTTTTCTCCCAGCCTAGCTTGTTTACCAAATGAAGTTCAGACCTGAAATTATTTGCGTGTTAATTTAAAAAATTATATTTACAACCTAGGATGGACATAAAAGGTGAATGCCCTATGTTTTTACCAAAAGGGCTACGGGACGATTTATACACCGCTATGGTGTATTTCAAATAGCTGGCCGGGTCGCGCGTAAATTTCAAAGAACAAGTTTTGACAATTTATTCGATTGCGTAATGTGTCATACGCCCATACTAAAAGTGCATTGCATCCAAGTATTCTAAACACACCTTTTAGATTTAATTAATATTTAATGACACCTCCTATTGACAGATTAAAAGGATATGCATGTTTTGGAGAAATTGATGAAGGAAAATGGCCCGCGGGTCCACAGCCTTACGTCAACATAAAGTGATTAATGAAATTTTTACACCTTATTCCTAAGATTTAGTTATCTACGCATTAGTTCAATTTGATTAAAATTTATTGTAAAATGCCAGTGCTTAGAAGGAATTAATGTTTTTAATTTTTATTATTTTGTGATAAAACCTTTGAACTTATCGCAACAGAACTTACAATAATTTCGTTACAGCTCATGAAGTTGACACATGACGGGGCGTCTCAAAAATATAAGATTAAGAATACTCGGACCAGGGCTTCAAACACTTTTCACTGTGACGAACACCAAGCTATATTTCATATAACATCCAGTGAAAAACACTATATTTTTTTCAAAACTATGAATGACAATAAATAAAATTAAACCAACGTCACGACTAACGTTCTTTAATACGTATAGAAAGTAAAAAAAACGAGAAAATTCAATTACTGGTGCTTGGCGAAGCGATTTTAAGCATTGTATAAGAGCAAAGTCAAACAGCCCGAGACCACATCAGTGTTCGCGAGGTTGGGAACCTCTCCTCCAAACCGTAAAAATCATTTACGATTAATATTTAAGAGAGCCTTACGAAAACTTTCCCTGAAAGAAAACCCAGGTAAATAGCCTTAACATCCGAAATAATACTCTTTAACCATACGAAAAAAAAGAGAAATCCACTGTTTTCGATAGCTTTTCCATTACGGTTTTCGTCTCGGCTCAAGTAAACACGCCCACGATAGCAGGTGAAAGAGGACGCCTCATATCAAATTAAGGACGGAATCTCACGAGAAAAATAATAACGAGAGAATTAAGAGAGAAAGGGACGCTGGCACGTTAGTTCGGGAAGGCGCCCTCCCGTCACGTAACTTTCTCAAGGTGCTCCTCAAACATTTCATCCTATCCCCTCTCGCTTCCCTTCCTACCCTTCACACTTAACCTCCTCTCCTCTCTGACATTTTTTCTCCATCTCTCGTCCAAAACATCAGCCTTCTCTACTCTTCTGCCTAGTTTGCACTCATCTTCTTTCCTTTCGCCATCTAAAAACCATCTCTCTCTGTCTTCACTCATTCATTCCATTTTTTTCCACCTCTGTTCTTTCAAGCGTCTTACAGCATGTCACTTTACTTTGCTGTTTACATTCTTCGCACTCCATCTACCCTTTCCTTAACTCTTATACCCATCTCCTTGATTTTCTCTTCTATCGTCCATCCTCTTTAACCTCCTTCCCACAGTTCACGTGTCTGCCTTCTGTTCTAATTCCTATCTCTCCCTCTCTTCCACCGTCCATCTTCAACATTCCTTCTTTGAGGAGATTGGAAATCGGAACTTCTGCCGTGAAAAACTTCACTTTACGCGGAACAAAACCATCGCCTCCCTCTCCGATTCCCTAGTCTATCCTTCCCGCACTTCGCTCCGTCTCTTTCGGTTTCCTCCATTTCCCTCCCTCCCCCCCTTCACAATCCTCCAACCCGATACCCAATTCTCCCACGCACGTCACTGTGACCTTTTGGGTTGCTGGCGGTGTGACCTTAGAAATCCCTCTCTCTCTCTCCCTCCCCCTTTTCTCCCTCCCCTCTTTCCCAACCCTTTCTCAGTTCCTCCTCCTCCTCCTCCTGGTCCAAACTACAGTTTCTCATCCCAGTTCAACCCATAAGGAGAAGAGGTCCCGGCTTTTCGCCATCCCTCCACACGAGTAGTTTTCATCCACGGACGAAGCACACACGGTTTCAATCCGATCGCCTCTCTCTCTCTCACTCACTCACTCACCGACTCTCTCTCTCTCTCTCTTACCCTTTAGCTCTACTTCTATCTCTCTCTCTCTCTCCCGTTTTCCCTCTGGGACGCGAAATCTCAATCCCCTCCCTTCATTCGTTCTCGCCCGATGTCTTCGTTAAAGGAAATCGATGGAAAAAGTTGAATCTCGGCGGAAAAAATATCGCGATGCCACGTCAATTTCAAGTTTTCAATCCTTGTTTTGGTGAAAAAGTGGAATTCTCTCTGTATACCTATTTTTTTGACTTCCCGTGAGTCTCATCAAAAACTATATTTCCTAACGTTCGCTTCTACGTCAATGTTTACCGTCTCCAGGGAAACACGAAGAATAACATTTGCCCATCATGGGAGGACGATATATAATTTAATCACAATAAGATTTAAGGATTGCTTAAAAATAAATTTAGTGACATTTCTTTAAATGTGCGGGACAACTATCGCTCGTATTTGCCCAATAAATCACAATTAAGCTCACTGAAATTTTTCCTCTATTAAAAGACAGTAATTTTTGTCTTAATTTAAGGGAATTTCTTTGTTAAAATGTAGAATATTGCAATATGTAAAAAAAATTCAAACGATTAAACCTTTTTTTGTCTGTTAAGCTTATTATAATATTTTAAAATTCTTTTTCTAGGTAACAAAATTAATATTTTGTTTCTGTTCTTAATTAGTATAATTAACGAATATACCTGTGCGTGAAAACATTTAAAAATATTTTTACTGGTGCTTCTCACCTCAGCTCAATTTTTGAAAAATGTATGATTTTCGCAAGTGAGGAGATATTTTTCAAGCCTCTTTCTGCCAAATTGATAATATGTCAGCAAGCTCCCTTTTTGGAATAAAATTTTTCTCGCACATCTCTCGCAAATGCACAGATCACGCATACAACTTATCCCCTTCGGCCCACAATGCATTACTCTGTTTCTATCCTTTTCGTAGCTTCTCTCCTTGCGTAAAATTCTCGTGGCCGTCCCCTTTCCTTTCAATTACCACTTTCAAATCCATTTCCACACCTGTGCTTCCCTTACCGAGTTCAATTTCATGGCGCCCTCCTAACCAACACGCAATGTTTGCTATCCCTTCGGACGAGAGTAGCATGAAGTGGCGAGTTTGAAAGCTTACTCGTTGAATGTGATGCCATGGTGATCAAAACCAACAAATTAAGGAACCTTTGCTCAACGGTGAGTTCAAGTACAAAGCATTTTTACATCATGAAGAGGTCGATCCATCACGTAGTGATAAATTAAGACCACAAGAGACGACGTAGAAGGAATGAACTACGTATGCGTGTTTTTATAACCATAAATTAATATGGGAATGTCAGCTTTTCGTAACACTTTAGCGTTTTTCTCTCTGTTACGGAAATTCTAGCGAGATATTCTACTGTTCGCGTAACTTCGGAAACATTTTACTGACATTTTCGCTTTTTGCTGGTGATGCACAATGAATTTCGTAGGATAAGTGGGGATTCAACACAAACATAAAATTGCTCATCGAACATTTTTTTAAATTTGAAATTCATTTATTCTTGAAACACTAAAATGTTATCACGACATGAAAATTCAATCGAATGGGATTGTATTTAATATCAGCGAGAGAGATTTCACAGCAATATTATTAGCAGAAACCAAACGATCCTTCTTTCACCCCAATTTTGCAAAGAAAAATGCCAACTAATTAGGGAACTAGTTTTGACCTCCCGGCTAGCCTCTCTCTCACACGCTAACTCTTCCATAAACAAAGTTTTCCGCCTCCTAACGTCGTCCTAAACGCATCCCACCCTCCTCCCATAACCTCTTAGCCTTCGCTACCCATGGCTTTTCTCAATGCTTCACCGTTCAAATTTCCGACCCTTACCCCTCACCCTCCCACATAACGTCGCCAGCTCGCCCCTAAATTTCACTCCGCCCCCACCGCACCTAACTCAAACCCTTTAAGTCATCGTCTAACCGTCTCACCCTCTCTACTCCTACTCTCTTCCAGTTTCCCCTATCCTACACTATCCTCCCTCCCCCCTCTCTATCTCTCTCTACCTAACTACCACTTTTCTCTCTCTCATGATTTTAACCACACCGCCACTTAACCTAACCTCTATCTCACTGTCTCTCTTTCTCTCTCCCTCTCTCTCTCTCACCTGAGCACTATTTCCTACCATCGTTCCTATAATAATTCACCTCTTATTTCACCCTCTTTCATTCCTTTCCACTTTCCTTGTACTTCCCTTTTCAGTATCTTCCTCCACCATTTCCACTCCACTCCCTTACGCTCCAGCATTTGCTTCCTCACTTCCCACATTCTTTCCACTAGTGTTTATGCGTGCAATGCACGTACGTCTTCTTTCTTCTCTTTTTCCTCCACCAACTTACACCGCAATCTTATCACAATTTTTCAAGTCCAACTTTTTCGGCATTTTATTTACTCGTTCTCATTTCATCTCCTTTCTAATCAGACGGTTTCTTACGAGGAAGTATTTCCATCCAGCCTTTTTCGTTTCTTTTGTCAACTCGAAAATTTTACATTTTAATCGATTCTTTAAGGATAAGGCACCTAACACAAGGCTACTTATTAAATTTATCTCTTTATTTCAATAGGATTTAAAAGCGAAAATTCCCAAACTCTTACATGAAATTGTATTGCTCTTCTGCTGTAATCTTGTTTTTAGTAAATCCATTAAACGAATGAACTATATGTTTTCAGTATTATATCCAACTAAAAATATCTACACAATAATGATTCATCTAGAAATATTAATTCCAATATTACGGATTAACTTTTGCGTAGATTTAGAATACATAAAAAATATAATATAAAATACAATCATGATTTACGCTGTTTCAGAAGCTAATTACCGTTACCGTTAGGTTATAATAACTCCAAAAAGGACCTTCTAATTTTCTCCTACCATTTCTCCTTTAACGTCAGCTTCTCCTCAATATTCTCCTCCGTACTCTTCTCCCATTTCCTCATCTCCCTTTCTCCGCTTGCCTATCTTTCAAACTCTCCGCACTTTCTCCCTCCTCCTCCTCCTTTCAACTCACGGCCACTTCGTCCCACGTTTTCCACCCTATCTACCCACCTTATTTCCCTCTCTCCCAAGCTCTTCTCTCTATATCCTACCCCTTTCGCTTCCTCCCCATCCTTGCTACTCTCATTGGCCCCTTGCAAGGGACCACCGCAATCTTCATTCTGTTAACCTTTCCACTCGGATCTCCACTCTCTTTCGCTTCCCTTTTGGCCCGGAAACCCCCAAAGCGCTCCCCCTCCCACCAACCTAACCCACTCTCCTGACCTCTCCTCCGTCTCTCTCTCACTCCGCCGCTCTTGCTAACTGCTGGCTGAGGTAGAGACGGTAGAAAAAGGGCTGTCTCTCTCTCTCTCTCTCTCTCTCTCTCTCTCTCTCTCTCTCTCTCTCTCTCTCTCTCTCTCTCTCTCTCTCTCTCTCTCTCTCTCTCTCTCTCTCTCTCTCTCTCTCTCTCTTTCTCTCTCCCTCTCCCTCCCTTTCTCGTAACGAGAGAAAGAAAGTGGTAGGGAGAAGAGACAAGGAAAGACCCGCAAAAAAATGAGGAGAAAGGGGAGTCGAGAGGAATTTGCGGTAAGAGAGAGAGGGAGAGAAAGAGTGAGAGGGAATCAATCGTTCCGGAGAATTCCGAGAGTAAAAAAAAATGAAAAAATATAGTATATGAGAAAGATCAAAAGAGGACGATGAATTTTTTTTTCACCCGTGAAGATGAAAGCGTTTGGCGACCACGTCAGGGTTTATTATTATTATTATTTTTTTGTTATTCGCTTTTGTCGGGCGTCAATCTTTTCTTTATAAAAGATAACGATGAAAAATGTAGAATCCTCGAGTTTTTTTGTTCCCTCTGTAGTGGATGTTTAAATTAAAGGCGTGTATTAATGAAGAGCTTGCAAAAGCAGCCAGTTTAAACCGCAAAGCTCTCATCGTTTTTAATTAAGGAAACCTAAAACATACATGTGTGTGTGTGTATGTGCTCGCATTCGCGCTCACGCATGCGTGTTTCCACCATTTATATCCTACGAAACAGATTACGTCTGATTACGTATCTTTCGATCGACAGTTACTGTCACTGCATCGGTTTCCTGTCAAAATCTTTCGAAATCGTGCTATATGTTAGCGTACAGTTAGGGCATTAATATTTCATTCGCCTGGAAGCGCGCATCAAAATTTACATGGGAAACGAGACAACTTGAAAATTTGTGCGCTTAAAAAAATCTCTCGATCGAGCTTCTACTTATTTTTTTATTTCACCAGCATTTTTCATTGCAGCCAAAACCAAACACGACAAGGTATTGTAAAGTATTTTAAGAATTATTTATTTTAGAATTATTGCTACCATCATCTTTGTTTCCAGTGTTCACATTAAACTCTCATATTTGTTTACCTAATTTAAAAGCTACTTGTGCCATTGTATCAATTCCGCTAATACTTATTATTTGACCACGTCCGTTACTATAACCCTGGAACCAATTTGCGTCACCGCCTACATGCCTGACACCGACTTCGATACTCGGTCAAGCCGCTTTCGTTTCATGAAGGAACCATTGATTGGATTTGGGACTATTTCTTTTGAGTTAGGATATTAAAAAAATTATCTCTACAAAAGGAACAAGTATCCCCTCAACAGTATAGTCTATTTCTTTAATTGCATTTTGTTGAAATTATTTTCGGTGTCTTGGAACAGATATTATGGAACTGATTGTCCTCCAGTTTTAATTAAACGTATCGGTTTTTCATTTCAGTCCGAAATTGTGGAAAATTTTCATGGTTTTTTGCTAGGAAAGTCTACAGACCACATGAAAAAACTACACTCAAGCGCATGTTATCAAAATATCTTAGATCTCTTTATCTACATACTACAAAAGTCTTTTTACGAATATCTATAATCTAAGTATGTTTATTAATTTCTGAAAAAATAATTTGTGGGATTTATTTTTCATTTTTAGTTAATCTTCTAAGTTTCAACATAGTAAGAGATCTTTTCCATATCCTAATGGTTCAGATATGTTTTAACATTAATAATGCTAATTCAAAATAAATTGACAGCAGAAAATACGTCAATTTCTATTCAAGAGTTAGTAACTTTTTGTGTTTAAATCCTATTAAGTGAAATAATTTTTTTACGGATCAATTTAAGAGATCACGGTCTCCTTTGCCTAATCCTTGTAAAATCGGTTAACGTTTGAAATCGAAAATTCAGAGTTTCTTAGAGAATACAAAAAGGACGGATACATATACAGTAATCCCTCGCCAACCGCAGTTTTTCCAACCGCGGTTTTGAGTATACGCGTTTTGTGAAATGTATACAGTTTTACCAAACGCGGTATGAGGTCTCGAGTATACGCGGTTTGAGGTGCATATTTTTATTTTTTCCGAAATTGTTTTTCTTAAGTCTGACTTATGTAATCTTGACGTATTTTAACTAACAATAAGAACACAAGTAATTTAGTAGTTTTGCAATCTTACTACATGTATGTACATAGTTTTTCACGTCATCAGACATGGCAGAGCCAGAGAAGTATTGGTGCTTAGTTGTCATTTTCGGTTCGTCTCTGAATACTGACCTCACATTTGATCCCTACTCTGAATTTCTGGTTGATTATGCTTATTCAGAGACTTTTTATATACAAACGCTATCTATAATAATGGCATCTTCCATTTCAGTATGCCATTATGTATAAAGGTGCTTGGTCGAGCTGATGCTCAATTTAACCAAGATATCGTCGTACTAAATGAAGACGCGAACTAGAATGATAGTCTACTTTTTTGGGGATAAGTAAATCTTGTTCTATCACCTTGTACTTAAATTTTTTTCATATTGTTTTGTCAACCTTACAATCGGTTTTAGTAATTTTATCGCGGATTTAACAGAAAATAAAGTTTACTTTGTTTTTATACACATATTTAATGCCATTTTTATTGTCATTCCCCTAACCCCGATTTTCTATGGAACTTTGGTCTTGCCAACCGCGGTTTTGCCAACCGCGGCACTTTTCAGGAACGTAATCCCCGCGGTTGGCGAGGGATTACTGTATACACCGTACCATTCTAACCATGAAAATCTGTAACCTAAGACAAACGTTTCTGCTGTCATGCATAGACCCTCGATCATGTGTTTTTTTGCAGCGATTCTGATAAATCGGCCTACAGTGAACCCTCGGTATATTGGACCTTGATGGAACGGACTTCGGATAAAACGGACAGACTTTCCTACCGTTACTTTCTCCCAAATTCCCAGGAGGGTTTGGAAAAATCTCAAATCTCGAAAAGGTTCCCAAGTTCGATTCGTAAGAATAATTCCGTTTCAAATGAGAATACATGGTAAAAGCAATTTTCATTTCGCGAGTCATTTTTCTTATGGTCAACAATTTATTTCATTTTTAATTATGTTCTGATATAAATACGCTCCTTTGCAAAATGGAAGCACCTTTTAGTAGTAAAATATAAAAATGAATACGTAATTCATATGATTAATAATTTTCGTAAATTAATTAAACGTTGTCTCTCATAAATGCAAATTTTTAGCAATTTAAGCCAAAATATACGTTTCCTTTGGATTTTTCGTATATAACTGACAATCGGCAATAACGGGAGGGCCTTCCCCCCCCCTTTAATCCAATATATCGAGTGTCCACTGCATTGTTATAGAGAAAACAGCGTGCTCACAGACTCTCGATTCACCTTGTAACAACACAAGATTCTACAACGCGAGAGCCATCGCAAAATATTTAACTCGCCTACCCCAGGTTTCCAAATGCGTAACGGGACTGATTGGTAGTTTTAAAAGCATTGCGATAAAATAAGACGAGTTTATCTCGTAAAAAGAATAAAATGAAAACTTTTCAGGAGCACCCTCTCCCCCTCTTCTTCTCACTCTCCGCAAGTCCCTCCGGATGTGCGTGTTTCTCCGGACAATAGGTTATTAGGAAAGGAGAGAGAGAGAGAGGGAGCGAATATCTGGCGATAAATTAATTCTAAATGGAGAAAGAGGGGGAGAGAGGAAAGTGGGTGCTATGTTGAGGAGGGAGAACGGAGGAAGGATGGATGGAGACTGAATGAAGAGGATAGGGAGAACGGAGAGAGGGAGGGAGAGTGGGGTAGGTGGAGGAGGGAGGATGGCCCTCGATTTCTCTCTTTCTTTCTTTCTTTCTCTCTCTCTCTCTCTCTCTCTCCCTCCCTCCCACCCAGGTTTCCGTTTTTGTTCTCCGGCGGTCTCGGAGCCGAGATTTCTGGAACGGTCCATTTAATTACTTCTCAAACGAAATCGGTTCTGAACGGTTCAAATTGAAGAAATGAGGAGGTAAGGAGAGAGTTTTGTGAGAGAAGTTCCGAAGCGAGGGAGACGAATCGCCGGGGTGAGGTTTTTAAAATAAAGAGCCCGGAGGTGGTCCGTGCCTTGGGGACAGAGAGAGAGAGATAGAGAAAAGAAAGTTTTCTGTAAGGCACGAAATCTTCCCTCTATATAAAATCTCCAAGGGGACGACGCGTCGTTAATTCCGACAGATCGAAAGTTCCAACGATGTTATTCGAGTAATATAGCGAATAACCACGTTCAAAAGGGGATTTTCGGGAAGAAAGGGAACAGCAGGGGCGTTATTCTATCTATGGCGTTCAAGAATGCAAAGAAAACATTTCGAGAATTTTGCCAGGCGCTATTTCGGGATTTATACAACGTTTGAAGCAATGCGTCTGGTTAAGATTCGCCAAAAAAAATCGTATAATGACTGAAGAAAATGTTTTAGCCTTTGAATTTATATGATACCCTTTTATCAAAAATATCTATGTTAAGCAATATACATCCACAAATTATCCTGCAATTCACCAAATTGGTGAGTGGCAGGGTGTGCGATGCACCAAAGCCTACATAACAGTTATATCTCGCTGGTTCGACTTTTCTGTTGTGATATTGTATTGTCCCCGGAAATAACTAGTCTCGATAACGCTCTGTCCTACAACCAATCTCACGTTACTTATCGTCACGATCCGTTCTATTTATGTACTACGTTTTTGCTTCAATTATTCTTTATTTAAAACCGCCTCTGTTAGACATTCTGTCATATATTTCTCCAGAAGTCCTATTATTGAGTTCAATGTGCGACCCTCCTGTGATATCCCACAATAACAATTTCATCCTACTTTTGTTTTAAGAAATGGACTGCTCATCCTCGCGTTCTTTCCACTTATATGGCCCTTCTCATACGGATCCCATATACTTGAGTCGTACTACACCTGTGGTATAATTAGTGGTGAATCATACGTTTCGAGTACCTTTTCTGTATTGTTCCGTACTATCTTGCCTATGGTAGCCAATTTATTGTTGACTGTGCCTATAACTCGACAAATGCGCATGTCCCACGAAAGGCTACGACAAGTGGTTACTTCTAAATATTTAACGTAATCAGCTGCTTGATATTCATTCGATCGATTTTAGACTCGAAATCTATTTCTTTGTTCTCGCTTCTCCATACCGTTACTGCGCCGCATTTACTGTAATAAATTTCATTTTCCATTCTTTGCACCACGCTGAAATGGCTTTTAAATCTTCCTGGTGCATCTCTTTATATAGAACGGTCTCATCTGGGAAAAATTCTAATTTTACTACGAACTACCGAGCAAATAGCATTTGCGCAGATTGAGAATAGGAAAGGGCCTAATACCTGTACAATTCCCTGAGGAACTACTGCCGCATTTTAACTGATGACGAGGACTTACCGTCGATGTAGAGAAAAGGACAAAATACCTCTGAAACTATTTTCATATTCAAATAGCTACTGTTTTTATACTATAAAAGGGTCTTAAATATGAATAAAATATAAAAAGAACTATTTCATTAACATTAGTGTTTAAGTTAATAAACTTATAAGCGGAAGACAAAATCGAAGAACAACGTTGAATTTAAACTTGTGATACATATGGAGATTACCAAATGGTCCATTACATACGTAAATGAACATCTGAAGCCATTGGTACCACTTCCTTTATCCACCAATAAAACTGGAAACGTGTAAGGCAAAAGTAGCGCATACTTGGGTCAAATCGTAAGGACTGATGGATCCCTATTTGGAGAAATGAACAAAATGGTGAAGGTTGGATGGCAGTCGGATGAAATGCACACACGTATCTCCAAATCAAAGCGTTCCCGTTTCGCTCAGCAAGTAATAATTTGACCTGGGCCTTCTGTCTCTTCCAAAGAACGACTGAGAAATAAACTCTACGGTCTGAGCGCCAACATACAAAGTGGAGAGAAGCGAATACTAATGGATTAATCGGAGAGATCACAAAAGAAACGACGGGAAACGAAAGCAAACATGAATCTGAGACGTGATTAAAGGAATGAGTGCATAAAATGATCAGCGTTGGCCGTATACCGATGAATGGATTTCACCGAGCGTGAAAAGACTAATAAAAAAAACTGCCAGACGAAATTGTGTGTGCGAAGGAGAAAGGTAGAAGGCAGCGGAATCTGGAAAATGTAAATATACTTTATAATATAATTTTTTTTCTAAAACTTTTGCGATGTCTGAATGTGGTGCTCGCAGTCGATGATAATTAAGGATTTGCATCAGCTAAAAAGGACAATTTTGTCCTTAATAATATATGTGTACATTGATACATAAAACGAATTTGGGTTTGTATTTCAAAATTCCCATCGGCATTTTGAATAAAAATAAACAAAAGCAGCCATTAATAAATCACGGTAAGAGGAAAATTTGAAAATTAAAATTTAAACCATATTCACTGTTATTGTACTTCCATAACTATAGTTATTAAAATTAAATTACCCAAATTTGAGAAAATCAAAATTTTTAAATTTTCTTTCCGCAAGAGGAAGATACAATTTCGACACCTTTCGGTCATTATAAAAAGATCCAGAACATTCCAACGTAACTGTCTCGACCTAAAGACAACGAATCCTTTCCGACATTTTTGTCATTAGCAACGATATCTAACACTGCCACCTTCGAAAGCCGAAGTAGCATTTTTCATTCGTCAGAGGAAAAAAAGGTAGGCTTTCACTATCATCTCACGGCAACAGTCCAATGATATCATTAAACCTTTAAGAACAAATTAAAGAAAACAAACTTTAGTGTGCAGTGGGCCGTTAATGGGGAGAAGAAAACGAGGATTTGCGTTCCAATTAGTCAGAATACTCCGGGACCTCGAGAGAGAGAGAGAAAGAAATAGAGAGATGGAAACGCTGAATAAAACGTATCGTATAAACAAGAAATGGAATGTACGGAATTATTACAATAGCAACATTAATACAAATAATAATAATAACAATAATACGGAATTGTACTCGAAAACAAAAATTTTTATTATACCGGAACAGAGAAATTATAACCGACAAAACAATAGCCCATAACAAACTAGACATCACGCTAATAAAAAAGAAAGATAAAATAACATATTTTATAGACATAGCAATCCCAAACACACTAAATTTAGAAAAGAAATTCAACGAAAAAATACAAAAATACATAACACTAGCAGAGGTCAAGAATAAGTATGTGGAATCAAGACAAAGTAAGCATTATTCCCATTGTATTATCATCCCTCAAAATGTCTCCACAACAGCATTAACATACTGGAACTAAATAGCAAATTATACATAAAACTACAAAAATCAGTGATTATTAATACAACTTCAATTGTAAGATGTTTCTTAGGAAATATCACCTGACCACCAAAAAAAAGCAAAATAAATAATGTTATGCAGCTTGAGATACCTCCGCCGTATAAAAACTATGCCGGAAAACTTCCGAGAGAAAAATAATAATAATAAACGACCTGGAAAAAACATAAACCTGTCGAAACCGTTGAAGAGATTACCCGTACAGTGAAATACGTGAAAATTGTACGAGGGCGAAAGACAAGGCGTGGAAAAAACATAAACCCGAGATGGACACAATGCAAGATAAAAAGTCAAAAGAAACTCGAGCCGCGGAGTAGTTAATTAATAGTCCTTTCGGAGATGGGTGATGTTGTGGAGCGTGAAGAGGAGGATAGTGAGAGAGAGAGAGCGAGAGAGAGAGAATGGGACAGAGGAGAGGCGAGGGCATGTTGCTCATTAATCTGTGCCCAGAGGCTGAATTCCATCTGGAGAACGAGTGAGTGTAAGAGAAAGGGCGTGTGCAGTGAAAGCTGGTGTCAAGTGTGTACGCGTGAAGTAAAGGGGAAGGAGAGGATAAAGAGAAAGGAAGGTGAAGGTTAAAGAGGTGTACGACGACAAAAATGCGAAGTGTGAGAGCAGACGGGAGAGAGAGAGAGAAAGAGACAGAGAGGCGCGAATAATAACGTCTCGCGACCGGCTCGACCAGATTATGAAGATGTGGGATTATTGAGGGAGAATATATAAGTAGGAAATAAATTAAGCCTGCACTGACTGGTGCGAAATTTGGAGGGGGGGAGGAATGCAACTTGCTTTCATCTTATTCCATTTTGTAATATCTGTTGAAAATGTTGATTTCGAAAGACAATATTTTAATTTATTTCGGAGATAATTAAGCGCATATAAAAAATGTAATATTCACTATAAAATACAAGGTGAAGAGTCAGACGCGTCTAAATTATGCGAACAATCCTCAGCCAAGGAGATGAGACACGGAAAACTGAAATTGAGAAACTGCGAGAAAAATTGAAGCAGTGTTGATGAGAATGTATGGCGAGTGGTTTAATCCTTCTACGCAGAATGTGAAACATACTTAACAAAGGCGTGTAAAAAAGTAATAAATTGGAATCATTTAAAAAGTTTAGGAAGTGATTCTTTAAAATTAAGGTTTTCGTAGACGTACGTGCAGATACATAAGAAATCACTCCGCGTCAGTGACTTCTATCCTTATATATCGTTTCTTGAAAGAACACGAGGTAAAAAGTTTTCCATTTTACAGCATTGTCATTCAGAAATATATTTATGCCTTAAAGCCGTGGGACCGACCCTTTTCTACATGGAGGGTCGTATAGGAGGTTGTGAATTGGAAGTCGCCAATTCTTCTGCGGGCCGGATTTGAGTTTAAATCGGGTTATTTATTCTGAGGTGCCATTTAAGTGAAGATTAAGTCTAAAAGGAGTATTTAAAGTAAAAATTAAAAGTTTTATTATCAAAATGTTCATAAAAATATATGAATTTGTGTGTTAAACTTTTCGGATAGCTTTTTCATCACGGCTTCGAGGGCCGTAGTTTGGGCCGCCAGCCTACGCAGAAACTCAATTACTAATAATTAGCAAGAAAATATGACACGCAAAGTAAATGCCAAAATAAATGTTTTGATGCGTTTGCAGAAATGAAAAGCAGAGATAGTAAAGTCGGAACCGTCAACTTTTTTCTACTCAGGATGGTGGAAATTAGGAAAGGCGCATTCTGCACCGAGTCATCTAACATTAAAAACATTTCTTCAAATTCTGCAAAATATATATGGTGGGTAAACACTACCCTTAGTTAGTTAGTCTTTCATGTGCGTCACTTTCTTTTAAAATAACTATAATATTTTCGTCACTAACAATCTCGTGAAAGGATAATAGCATCCTATATTATCACGCGTCGTTTACTGAAGTGAATGGTAAATTTTAACAGAATAAAATTTTTTCGCTATCAAATTTCGGGAGCTAAAAGAAACACTTTCATATAACGACCTTTTTGAATCAAAGCACTATAGCTCTCCCGTAACCTTTCATTCAGCACCATTATTCAACCAAATCGCAACGTCTTTGCGAATTTGGAAAAAAAACGCGAAAGGCGCGAGAAAATCAGGCATGCAAAAAAGTTGACTCTTTTTAGTAATGCAGTCATTCTTTATGGCCTTCTGCCTTTGGTTATTTCATGTATCTCGGCACAGGTTTAAAATCAAATTCCATGCTTTGCACCCAGCCATTTTGAGGTAAGTAATGGCATTTACGTGTTCCGGTGAGTTTTTACTAGGATTCAAAGACACAGAGCTCTAGTTACATTAATAAAACTTCTGCTTCTCCTTTTAAGTAAGATAATACCATCGCTCGCAGTTGCCCTTGTATAGGAGTAAAGAGAATATTGAACTTCACCGATATCATTGTAAACGGTGCTGATCCTAAAATATCAAAGAGGTTATTAGTTTCTAAAGGCACCGCCTTTAGCTTCCCTTTTGAGCTTCTGCTGTCGTTGACCACCTGGTTAAGCAAGACGACCTTTTCTTAAATCGATACTACCAATTACCGCGAATTATTTATAGCAGCAGAAAATATAATAAGAAGCCAGCGAATAAAGAATTAGAGGTGTTGAGGAAATGTTGAATTCTCGCTGATGATGAAATATTAATTCATTGAAGTACTTAATTAAAAAAAAACAGTTTAGCACGTGATAAGTAGAATAATTTCAGACAAGTTTTAGTTCTGTAGCATTATCAGCTGTACTAAAACAACCAAAAGGTACGAACAGATTTGTAGGAGTTCGGTTCCACGCAGTGCTCGAAGTGGGGAAAAAAGTAGTGGGATGGTAGCTAGTCGGAGCAAGAATTAAGGTAAAAGGATTATCAGCATTTACCTATAAATAAATTATCGTTTCTTTCACTCGTTATGACATATCAATCCACATGACACGTACCTTTAAAAGAGTTTCCAAATTTTATCAGTGTTATTGCTGTTTGCAAACCTATTAACAGGTGCTTGACAGTTACTGTAGTCTGCATCTCGACGACCTTTTTCTAGCCATAATTTAACATAGTCTTTGGGGTCAAAACTATTCACTTGTGGTCCATTCATTGAGACAAACATCAGACTAGTTACCGTTTTCAATAGCAATGAATTTCGCGTAGAAGAGATAATAATGTTCATTTTGCTAAATGATAGCTCACATTCTGCTGTTGATAATATTAAAGTGTTTACTGCAGCTTTTATTGGCTTCAGATCGTTTGATATATTATTAAAATTACCACTGAATACAAGTTCTCGGAATCCCTGGACTGAATTACTTTCACAGACTTTGAACACTTTTGAAAGCTCTCGCACTTGCTTGTCTCCAAAACAGGGATCGCAGTCTTTGTTGGGCCATTTGGAATAATCGAAAATTTCCAAACTGTTGATTAATTCATCGTATTTAGCTCTGTTCATTTGTTTATCAATTTAATTTGAAGAAGACATGCGCGAAGCTCTTCTTGTAAACGTTCGATTACTTATTTTATCACTTAGCTTCTGAAAAAAATGCTGTTGATTGATTTCTGTTACTTTTCCATGCTCTAGCTTGATTCCATGGAATTCCAATTCTCTACATGCATTTTGTGCCGCTTCATAAAATTCGCCTGAATTATATGCCATTGATTGGAAAACATGGAACTTTAAGTTGATAAGATGATGAGCTTCTGGTAACGTAACTCGTCTATCTTGTATTTTTTTTTAAAGATACTCAAGCTCTATTAATGCATCAAGCATTAGTCCCATGTTAAGAACAAAATTTTTATCATTTAATTTTTTCTTAAGTCCTGCATATTGACATCGATCCCTTTCTGCATGCTCGTGATCTATAGAGGCTTCGTGAAAGTGTTGGTTCAGAGCTTTATAATTATTCCAAACGGCTTTCACACCCATCGTGTTCCAAGAATACGTCCTATTGAGCTCAAAGTAGCACTGTATAAGGCGTAAAGTTTGTCAGAAAACATTCTCATATGACAAACTGCTGAAATTTCACGCACGACATCATTAACAGATAATTCTAATCGATGATTGCTGCAATGCCTAACAATAAGGTAAGGAAACTGGTCTAAAAGCTTATTAGCTACCCCAGCATGTTTGCCAAGGATATTTGAAGCGCCATCACAGGCAAATGCTCAAAGGTTTCTCATCAAAAAATTGCTATCAAACCCGTGTGTATGAAGAATATTCAGAAATGTTTCCACAATGGCAGCTGCATCCTTCTTCTGCAGTTCTACTATATCTAAGAAGTAACTACTTGTATCTGTTAATTCAGGCAATTTTACGCGCAAGCATGTAACTAACGCAATCTTTTTACTTAAAGTGGTAGATTCATCAATCATAAAGCCTACTTTTAGATCATTGTCCAGAATATATTTCACCAGTTTTTTGCACATTTCACTCTGCAATGTGATGTATAATATCTGTGCAAGAATGATCAGATTGTAGTATTCGTCCCATATGTAAACCATTAGCAACTTGAAGATCAATAAATGTTGGGAAATCGGAAAAAGGGCGATTTGTCTTAGCAATGTGATAGACCGTTCTAAAAATTTTGCATGTTGTTTCATTCTGTTCTGACTGGGATTTAGCATACAATTTTTCTATGGTTTTCTTTTCTGCTAGGGAAGTTATTTCACAGGCTTTTAAATGAGCAGTTGAAAGTTTATGGCTTGAAAGTTTTTCTCACTGATTGTTGTTTCTTCTCCTTTGTTTCACCATACTCTTTAATTGTACCGTTAACCCATTCACTTGATAATGTTAGGCCTTGCGCCGTCATTGGTCCTAGTTTAACTGCAGACTTGCATACACCACATCCTAGGCCATTTTTAGTAATTTCCAAACAGTCACATATATTTTTAATTTTTCATACCACTGAATATTGGTCAAGTAACTAGGAAAATGCTCTTCAGTCTCTTCTAATCCATTGATATTATTTTCAGTTTCCATTGGAAGACACTTTACAATGCTAGAACTTGTAGCTAGGCCTAAATCTCCTACACTGTCTTCACTGCTTACTTTTTCTTTTTCTGTATCAGAATCACTGTTTTCTGTTTGTTTTTTTCACAAGCCACTTATCCATATTTAATAGGGTAATTTATTATATTAAAATAAAACTTGATAACCCAGAGAAACGTTTAGCAACGCCTTGTTAATAGCACTGGAGTTCCTTGATGTGCCCACTAATAGAGTACGCCACTGTAGGTAAGTTTGCATTTGCAATACAAGATATTAGATTGCAGTTAACTGTATGCGATTTCTGATTTTATTAAAAATAAATAAAATAATTAAGCAGTAAAATAAAGAAAAAAGTAAAAATAAATGATTCGTTGCATTACAAGAAGTACTGGGATGGTTTAGAGTTCGTAGAAAAGAAGTGGGATGGTTTGAAATTTATGAAAAGGAAGCGGGATGGCATCCCGCCTCACTTCGAGCACTGGTTCTACGAATAAAATAGGATATTATCCGCGAAATTTAATTATAATTTGAGTAGGATTGGAGTGATTATAAATTTTGGTCAATGACAAGTGTAATTTAAAAATCAGCTGCAAAAATTTGTTAGAGAATTATTGAGATGGTCTTATTTCTGAAAACAAATCAATAGCAAACATTTCAATATACGTAATAAATCTTATGTATTTCCAATAGCCATTGCAGGTTGTGAAAACTACACCCTTCTCAACGTTCCTATGGATATTGGAGATTGAATTATCCTTGAATTTGACATATAATTTCGTTTAAAGAATAATAAACTTCTCTATAACCCACTTATAGATAGTTTCTGGCGTATAATGTCAATTTATGTTTTCGGCTACATTAACATTCTGATAAAAATCATACATACTTATTCGACCTTTTGAGACCTCGTGAGATGCACTCTTCAATATCACGATAAAGCCGAATGCTGTAAAACAACTGCATGGATTCGAGTCATTCCCGTCTTCCAACCAATGCAGAATTCTCACGACGCAAGCACTTTGTGCACTGTAAACAGGGATTTTTGCTCAATAATTTCCCTATTTCTATGGAAATAAATTAATAGAACCGTGAACAATATTCATCGAAGTGATAGCTGAAGGAATTTAATAGGATAGCATTTAATAAATGTCAATCAGTTTTTTATTTTGAGTTGGATAGCTGTATTACTGGCATTATAATTATTACTTCATTGTAACTTTATATTAATATTATATCTGTAATTTAATAATGAACTGACTAAGTCATAATAGTATCTGACAACATGAAAATTTAATGAAGAAATCATTATTTCGTAACAAAGATAATTATTTCCAAACGTATAAAAATATTCCAACCATGTCCGTAAACACAATGTGCATCGATAAAAAAGTAAATTCTATCTCCCAAAATTAAGAAGTTGTCCAAAAAACACACTATTTTGCTTCATGCAAAACTAATAACGAAGGAATTTACTAATTGCGCTTAAAACTAATTGTAGCCATCAATGACCGCAAAATGTATTTGAATAAAACTCCAGAAAAGTTTTGAACTTTTTCTCGACGATTCCAGGAAATCCTTTACGATAAATAAGCTCCATATTTCGCAAATCTAAAAAAATATTTCTCCGTCCGTCCACGACTGCACTCTGAATAATTCATCATCTGAAGGAACTTCATGCCATTGTTTCATTAATGTGTCCCGAAAGCAAAACCGTCACTGCGGAAGTTTCAACATATTAATAAAAAACTTCTCCGCCTGATTCCTTTCATTAAACCCTCCATCCATCTCACATCTCTTCTTCCTTTTTAAGAACGTCGGATCGCCCAAACAAAACAATAAATGTGTAACTCTCTCCGAGAAGCCACTGGTTTATTTTTTTCCCGCAAAGTTGCGTCCCCCCCCCTCCTCCTCCTCCCCCTCCTCCTCCCCCCTCTCCCCACCAGCGTTTTTGTTTCTTCTCCTCCCTCCTCCCACGCCTTCGGAGTCCGAAAAGACATTCGTCCGTTTGGTTTTTGGGAAGGCGGAAAGAAAGGAAAAACTCGACGCGCTCCTCCGAGTTTCTTTCGCGGTTTCGTCTACTTTAACAATGTCTCCAAAGTGGATTTACTGCGAGGCGCCGTCGCTCGAAATTGCATTTCGCGCGGACTAACTTCGACCTGTCTTTCTCCTTCCTCTAATGTCCCTCCATCTCGCTCAACCTCACCTACCTCCCCCCCCCCCCCCCCCCATAACGTCTTCTCTCTCTCTATCTCTTTCGCGCGCAAAACAGGTGCCCCAGCAATTCCTCCTCCTTCGACTTCGCCGGTTTAATCAACGTTACATGCCACATCTAGAGCGGGAGGAGCAAATGAAGGAGTGCGGTTTCGGGGGTAGGCGGCGGAAGGAAGGTGGTGTAATAGTTTTGAAGGATTTTCCCCATCTCAACCCGTCACCGCCACTCTATTTCTTATCTGTCGCAAAAAGCATGTCGGGAACGAGAGAATAGAGCGCGGGGAAAATCGAATAGGAGAGGCGAAAGTTAAACAATGCGTGCATTAGAAGAGGCGCTTGAGACTATGTTTGAGGACGTTAGAAGATTTGACGCGGATGGTAAACTGCTTAATGGATTTTTATCTTCGATCTTTGATGGATGTTTTTGTGCGTAGGGTGGAAGTTTGACGATGGTATATTAGAACAAAATGTGGGCAGTATTTACTCCGAGCCCGATATCATTTTGGATATTTACATAAACGATATCTGCAAATAAATATTACTACCCTCGGCTCTCGCGTCACATTTCGGAGCACGTGCAGTTTTACCTGTTTCGGAGAAAGATATTAAAGCGAAAATTTGTATGCTATGTTTAGGAGAAAATTAAAGTAATTCTAATTTTTTTATACGTTAATAATTAACTTGGTATTGCAGCAAATGGGTAGAGTGAAAAGCGTTAGCTCGTCATTTTGGTGAAAAGAAAAACATATCAATTACGAACCGACAAATATTGTAATGGTGTGCAGTTAATTTTCAAGAACACAGTATTACCGAAAATATCAATAGGTACGGAAAAACAAAACCAATTGAAATTCACATTTGACAACATTTGAAGGGACGTTTAATAACAACTTCATTTCTTGAGCCCGTGATTCCCGATTTCAGAAAAGATTTCTCTATCGAATTGTTATTTCATTATTTCTCGTCACATATTTTTTCAGTGCGATGTAAATAAAACCTTAAAACTTCGAGTTTGTATTGGAAATTATTATCTTCTTACTCATTAAAATTCTCATATCCTGGTTCCGAACCATCACGAATTATCTTGGTAAGAATCAATCATTTTTACATTATTACATTTCTATTATTTTAACGAAAAGGATTTATTTTGTTTGAAGATATATACATTTACGTTCTGACAAGAGTAAATGTCTAGCATTAAATATATCCCATTGATACACTTACTTGATTTTCCAAATAGGTACCAAGTAAACTTTTTCTCACCAAAATCCCCTGTGAATGTGTGATAAGGATGATTTTGCAGGATTTTAGTCCTACAACACCAACCCAACTTTGACGCTGATATTGACGCGGCTATGCATCACCTAGGGCAAGAAATTGCCTCGAGTGAGTATTTTCTTTTATCTTCTTATAAACAGGCCGTTTGTAAAGTACTCTAATCCTATACAGAGCGGCGGGATAGGTAGCAATCAGATTATCCAAATTATCACTAATTTTCTATCAAATAATCATTCGAATTCGCCCGTGCGCCTCAAATCGATTCGTGGCGCGAAATCCGAATGACGTATTAATCAGACACTTAACGACGAAATCCAATTCCGACCGAAAGGAGTTAGAGTGACGCGTACGGGGCGTAAATTTTACGCGTCGTCGCGTCAATCACGACCGGTTAACAAAAAAAATAAAAACAACCGCCGACCGCAGAAAAAGGGACGGAAAATTTTCACGTGAGAGGCAACCAAAGTGAATGGAGAGAGGGGGGAGAGAGAGGGAGAGGGAGAGGGAGAGGGGGAGAGAGAGAGGGAGAGAGAGAGAGAGAGAGAGAGGAGAGAGAGAGAGAGAGAGAGAGAGAGAGAGAGAGAGAGAGAGAGAGAGAGAGAGAGAGAGAGAGAGATGAGAGAGAGAGAGGTAAAGAGATATGCAGGACGACGAAAACCGAATTTTTAAACAAGTTGGACCTTAACCTAGACTTCGAAATAAATGGTTGCGTTTAACTGACGATAAATTGGAAGAGAGAGAGATAAAAAAAAAGTCTCAACGAAGATCTCGGAGTGCAGAAAACGCAACTCGAGATAAGATATGAGAGCCGGGAGATTTATTAGATCCGCGAACCCTATGAAGCCCCTCGCCCTTTCGGAGTAAAGACCCCCAAAAATATCCTCGAAAATAAAAGAAAAAAGAGAGAGAGAAGCTAGCGGCGGAGCGAAAGAGGAGGCGAGGGAAGATCCGATAACCGGTGGAATAAAGGAAAGAAGAGATGTCGTAGTTTAAGATTTTCTTTTCTCTTCCCACCCCCTTCTCCCAACCACCTCCTTCGCCTCCAACGCTCGCCATAACTTCCTTTCACCATCATCTTCCCTCTCTATCCACCCTGGGGCATTCCGGAGAGACTTTGACAACCGTCGGAATTGGCCAACGATCGCGGAGGAGGTCTAATGTGACGTGGGTTATGTGCCATCAATATGGTCGACCCCCGTAATACGTTGCCCGAGGCTGGGACGGTGTTGGAGATGGGTGGGAGGGAGGGTGTGGGTTGGGTGTATTGGGAGACGGGTAGGTGGTTAGAGGCGGGACACCCCTCTACCCACCACCCTTAAGGGAGAGGAGGCAAGCGATCGTTTTTATTTACGACCAAATCATTGACGTGACGCGATCGAATGATGGTTCTTGATGCGAGGGTTAAGTGGACGAAAAGTCCTCGTTTATTTTTTTTCTTCTTCGTTCCGATAGAGTTTATATGAGTCCCGACAGAAGAGGGAGTAGTTACAGCGGGAGCTGGGTCTCGCTAATTCGGTGGCAGTCACGTCATTTGACGAGTTTTGATGGATCGAGTGAAGGTTGTTTTCCCGGTGCCTTTTATTTTTTCTACGGAACACGCCGTACGTGTGCATGCAGTGATAACTACGTTCGCGCGTTACGGTCGCCGTTTGTTATCCATTCATTGCGTTCTATCGTTCGATGTCTGTCGTACACGAAAGGATAGACGTGATAAATATGTGAAACGTATTGAGATGCTATTGCGCAATGACAGCAAGTCCATTTTGACATTTTCACTGTAGTAAGTGGCGGATTTGTTTTTCGGTAGGATTCGGAGAAATTAACTTTCCTCAAATATTTTTGTAATAATTCAGATTATGACATCAATAAATAGGAAAAATAATATACTGGAACTTTTTTATGCATAAAGTAGCCTCCATTTGAAAGATTATGTATAAGGTTTAATGGCAAAATATATCTCTGGTACTGTTAAGTATTTCATATTTTCTGAAATCAACACATAATATAGCTAAACTAGTTGAACGTAATCTAAAGTGCTATAGCTCTTTATCTATTTTGAGCGAGAAGCGATTTATCAAATTAAAAGAAATTAAATTCGTATTTACTCTTAACAATAATCAATAATTTACAGTGGTAGTGAGGTAAAGATAAAATGCAGCAATTTAGTTAAAATTTTACGATTCCGACAATAATTATTGTGTCAAAAATAAAAAACGATTCTTTTAATACAGTCATAGATATCAACTATTCTTTCAGTGAATAGAATAAAATGCATACTCATTAATTCAAAATCCTCCGTCATTGGTAGTCAAACCAAACGAAATCTAATGATAGAGAACATCACTAATTCAACAGAATTAAAGAATCCATTCATATAAACATTTCGTCGCGTCACCGAACGTATTCTGTAGATCGTAATTTATTATAAACAAAATCAGGCACAAAGAGCTTGAAATCCACAAAAATAATTCAAAACGGCGAATGAAATTACTAGAGAAAGCTTTCGAATCCTCTGTTATACCAAGAAACCTCGCCTGTCTCTCCTAAAAGTAGGAATGGCATAGCAAAGCAGGAGAGAGTCATTATCAACGATTTATTATGGACGAGATGCTGATTGAGAGGGTGGAAAGCAGCAAGGATAACGAGGAGGCCGAAGCAGTGGGCGGGAAAAGATCGTAAAGGAAGGGGATAGGAAACAGACAGGTTGAAGAGCGGATAAAGGAGGAAGTAGATAAGGAAGGAACAGAAAACTTATACATATATATATATATATATATATATATATATATATATATATATATATATATATATAGGGCAACTAGGTGTTGTGTCTCTCTTGTGCTGACGAAGGGATCATCCTGAAAGCTCCAATAACTTCTACAAATGTGTCTCTCCAACACCCCAGCGGCTCTCCTTCCGGTAAGTGCTCACTGGGTTTCCTTCAACACCTAGTTGCCCTAAATATCCTCATTTACCTTTCCTCTTCCGTAAGTTTATATATATATACACACACACACACACACATATACACATATATATATATATATATATATATATATATATATATATATATATATATAGATAGTCGATAGTCGAATAGTCGAAATTATTACCTCTAAAATGCAAAATTATATATATATATATATATATATATATATATATATATATATATATAATTTTGCATTTTAGAGGTAATAATTTCGACTATTCGAGAAAAATGACGGCATCAGCATTTTACAAAATTGATCAGTGATTATTTAAGAAGATAGCATTTAAAGTAAATTAATAAAAACCAGTAAGAATGATAAAAACGTGATGAATAAAAGGCGCAGAAACCTGTAAGCAAGAGATCAGAAATCCAATCCAAATAAATATAAGAGAAAGTGATAAAAGAAGCAAAATGGAGCAGAGACATAGTAAGGAAGATGGCTAAAGACTCGAACGAAAGTGCAAAAGAGTCCGAGGAGAATAGAAAAGGAGGCCTGCATAAGTTTAAGGACGCGAGGGAGAGTGAGAGGATGGCGTATTTTTTTATTTACGGAGAAAATAATGGGATCTGTAGAGAAATGCATGGGAGATGGAGAGAAAGAGGAGAAAAATGGAATGGGTTAGAGAGAGGGAGAGAGAAAGTCTTCTGGAATTCTTGGTTGCGGTCGCCATCCGTATAATGACGTACCAATTACTCCCTTTCAGACGTTTTGTTGGTGTGGGAGGGGGCAAGAGGGAGTAATGGAGGTGGAGCCGGTAAGGAGAGGGAGAGAGAGTAAGAGGGAGGGAGGGTCGAAAACAAATGTCAGAGAGAAGGAATCGAGGGAGTAGAAAGAAAGTTAGCAACCGTACCGACGGGATGTAGAAAGAGGTTTGGGGCTAATGATTTTGGAAAGTTGGGAGGTTAGGCGGCGTTTTAGGAAAGGTTTTCGCTGAGGTAAAGAGAAACGAGTAGAAGTAATGCACGCAATGGGCGTAGCATAAATTAATCTGAGTTATCAAGTTCTTTCCCACATTATTTTCATAATCTTAACGATTTACTATCAAAATATTACGGATTTGAGACTTAAAATTTTAGGGCAGCTGCGGTTGAGAGATATGTGCCAAGTGCGTTGTATTCCCCCGTAATTATTAAATACATAGAACTGTCAATCCTGATTCAGTGATATGAATCTTATGAGTTGTTTTTATTGTATTTCAACAAATGTTTATTTTTTAAAATAAAATGGATGCCCCATGTGAAACGGACATGCCGTTAAAAACATTCGATCGCGATATTCTATCAAACGAGGAATCCTACGCGAAAAAATGTATAGGGTGAGAAATGCCCATTTTTCTTATCTGGAACCAGTGAAAAAATATTTTACGAGTTAAATCAAATATTTCGTCTTGTGATTCCAGTGAAATGGCAGCCTCGCCCCAGAATGTAACCCTTCTTTGATGAAAATACAAAACACATAATTTCATCGAAATGCGCCCAGCGATAACCGCCTGACATATTCGTAAAAGTCAAATATATAAGCGTTTTCCTATATCAAGGAATGCCCCTAAAAACGCGCGATAGGTGCGAAGGAAGGATGGAGAGAAAAGGAAAAAAGTTTAAGGAAAGGGGAAAACGGAGTGGAACCGAAGCGAAGAACACAGCGAAGGAAGAAAATAATAGAAGGAGAGATCGATTAAGACGAGGACGGAAATAGAAGAAAAGTATGACGACCGAAAGAGGGGCGGAATAATGCGGGAAATGAGACTGAAGGATAAAGGTAAATTGGAAATGGAAGAGAGAATGGATGGAAGGGAGTTGGATGGGGAGAGAAAATGGGTGAATGCGAATCGGAATGCAAAAACGGAAGCAGCAAGAAGACGGAGGTTTGTAGCGAGGATAAGAATGGACGAGGAGGAAGGAATTTAGGAAAGGAAAACATATGAAGAGAAAGAACAAGAGGGAGCAAGGTGAATACACTATGAGAGCACGTTTGGAACGTAACGGATATATGTGCACGAGAATCAAAGGAAAGACACGAGCGGAAAGGCACGAGCGAGAGGCAAGAAGGGCAAGACGCGGTGGGAATGGTAGGAAAGGATGCGTGTGGGTGGAACGAAGGGGAGAAGGTGGGGGGGGGGAAGAAAGAAAGTTATACGAGTGGGTTGGTGGGAGAGAAAGGGCAAGGAGCACGACGCTAAGGGCAGGTAGGCAGGGATATTCCTTTTGAGAGGGAAAGGGTTTTTTTCTCTCTCTCTCTCTCTCTCTCGTGAGGGGTTTGAGTGCAAGAGGTGGAAGTAGTCTTGGGTGGAGGAGAAATGGTGAAAGGGTAAGGAAAGGAAGGTTGAGAAGACGCGGAGAACCGAGGTGAAACAGAGAATGCGAAGAGAGAGAGAGTAAGGGGAGAGTTAGGAGCAGAGGGAAGTGACGGTGAGGTAAAAGGAGGGGGAGGAGGGAGGTGGGAGAGGGGGAGGTGAGGTGACGGAGAAGGAATGAAAATTTTCGCGAGGGAGTGAAGAAGGGGAAGGGGAAGACTTAGATATCGGTGGAGTGTGGAGAGAGAGAGAGAAAAAGGGGGAATGAATGCTTGGGAGAGAGAGAGAGGAAGAACGAGAGGGAGGGAGCCATAAAAATTAAAGTCGAAATAATGGAGGTCATATTTCGGTCGGCGTAGTAGTATTAATTCGTTTGACCTGCGCAATAAATAGTCCGCTAAAAAGGAAGAAGATAAGAAAATAATAATCAGGCGAGTACAGAATAGCATTTTTTACGCGCATAACGATTGGTATAGGCTATATCGCCGCATAAATTGTAATTTTTCACAAATAAAATTGTAATTTCGTTAAGAAAACAGAGCCTGCTATACACATGGCCGTAAAATGTTACGGTGGAATGAATATGTATTTTTAAAACTTGAAAATCGACTAATAGCTCCATACGCACTCACTGGTATTTTTCTAACGTCATAATCGACTAGCCGGCTTGTTTACGACATGCATAAAAAATAATATTCGTATGAATGAAAACGTATTTCTCCTTATCGCAACTTTATTTTATTGAGCATTAAATGAAGAAAAATGAAGCATTATTTTCATTTTTTTAATAAAAGAAAATTACTGAAATAAAAAAAATATTCCAACTTTAATTTTCTATGGAAATGTTCGAGAGAAATCTAGAAGGTCAAAGCTTTAAAATTTAAAGTTAAGAAGAGATGATTTATTTTTAATGCTATTTTTGTGAAAATAATATAACTACAGTTTTCTTTATATATAAAATAATTTCTCAATTAAATTAAGTAATACTATTTAAGCATATTTATTCGCCTTATACCTGTTTTCTTTGATTGAGGTGAATAATTAATATGCGAAAAATTTCTTTTTCCCGTGGCTCCGCCGTTATAATTTAGAGAGAACCAATTTATTTCAACTGCTGAATCGAGTCATTCAGGGATCCATTAATCGATCTTCATTTTATACATAATGTCACATATTGTCTTTAAGAAAAACGAGTGATCTACAGCTGTTTATTTCTTCGATGTATTTCTTTTCCTCCAAAATCCGTGACCTGGTTAACCCATAGCAGAGGCAGGAGAGGAACGGAGGGAGCTCACGAGCACAGAAGATTTTAGGACGTGGAAATTCAGTCATTTTCAATGCCTGAACGATTTCCTTCCTTCGTGAACTCCATAAATAAACTACAAGAAATATCCTCGTTTCCGTCCCATCTGAAACATATCGCAACTTACTTGAGACTGAGGTTCCTTTAGATTTTTTGAAGAGATCGCATGGTCCTGACACATTAAAAATAAGCCAATGATAAGCAATGAAGTACGCGTTTGTAATTTTCGGTTCTTTTGCGGATCTTGGGAAAATTTCGTCGATACATATTCATCCATTCATTCGGTTGCTTTGATAACAAGTTAGGAAAGTGTACAGCGTATCACAAATGGGCGCGTTTCGTGCAATGGAGTATTAGAAAGAAATGATACACCTGTACGTAAGGGAAATGGCGTTTTAAAGTTCTTTTCTTCATCATAAATAATCCATTTTCTTCCTATTTAAAAATATTGCATGCACATGTAAGGAAATTAAACGTTTGTTTGTGAGATCGTTTATGATAGATACAATGAAGGAGTAACCATGCAAGAAATTTTTTGTTCAATTCGAATGAAGAATTTCTTGTTTGATTTTATTGATAACGGATATGCCTACGATAAAAATGTACAGAAAAAGAAATACTCTACTTTACTAGTTCTACAAGTTTTATTTGAATATTTTGATATGAGCAATACTTTACGAGATATGACGAAAAGTTCATTTTTTATCATCCCTGATTGGCTTACGTGATTCATTTTTGCGATTTTCTTATTATCTTTGATTGTAAGTCCTTAATATCAAATTTCATGAAAATCCGTTCGGTAGAAGCCGAGAAAGAACATACGCACGGACAGACAGACAGACCGACGACAATAGGCGCTCACGCTGGAGGCGAAACGCGCCTAAAATAAATGTCGTTCGTATAAAAGAGCCTTTCACGTTTACATATTTCCCTTTAAACTATTTAGGATCTTTAAAGTTAACCGAGTGTACGTCTATTTATTTATTATTTATCTTGTATGAATACTTCTCTTACGGCAGAGGTCTCAATCTCACATTGGTGTGCGGGCCGCATGACGGCTCTCTGACGATCCGCGGGCCGCATTCGTTACTTTCCCAGTCTTCACATATTTTCGTATTCTTCGTATTATATTTACTCTCCCTTTCCACAAGAAAGGAATGGCTCTATTACGCGTCTAACACGCAGTCATTACAAAAATGCTAGATTTGGAGTCGAGGGTTGTCCTGATACGCAAGAAACTCGCTGGCAGTGGGATAAACATTCTTCAGTAACTCAACCGTGCAGGCTGATATAAATTGGAATGATTTAATACACTTCTTAAATTATTTAGATAAATATTTGCGTGAAATATTTTGTAAGAAATAGATCTGAGTTCGGGTCGCGTAGTCTAAAGGATATTGCTTCGCGAGCCGCACAAATGCATCGCGGGGGCCTCATGCGGCCCGCGAGTTTGAGACGCCTGTCTTACGGCATCTCTATCTCACGTAATAATCCCTACAGACTGTTTCCTCTTTCTAATTTTAATCAAGTTCTCTATCTGTAACGAATGAAATTCTGCGATTTTTTTCCTCTCCCTTCCGACTTGTTTCCCCCCACCTCATTCACCTTAGCAAAAATCGGTACAACATAGGTACATTGTACAAACTTTCCCATATACTAATGCGTCGTTTAGTTGTCTTTAGAAAATGAAAAACGTATCAGCCGGTTTTTAGAAAACCTAATTTTTGTTCAAGTTGCCCAAGAATAAACTAGCCTTATATTCATTTTCTGAGAAAGATGAACTATGTAGTATTATTGATGACGTAAACTCAAGTAACTGTACGAAATTTGATCAAAATCGTTAGAGCCGTTTTTGAGAAAAGCAAATTATTGTTAAAGTATGCCAAGAATAAACTAGCCTTATATTCATCTTTTGAGAAATATGAGCTATGTAGTATTATTGATGACGTAAACTCAAGTAACTGTACGAAATTTGAAGAAAATCGTTACAGCCGTTTTGGAGAAAATCAAATTGTGGTTAAAAATGCGTAGAATAAACTGCCCTTAATTATCGAGCAACGTCAACCATTTCTTCATATACTCTTCTCAGTAGGTAAAATGCCTAAGTACGAGGTTTCATACATTTTCGCTCTACCGTTTAGGCTCTAGAGCCAGTAACAGACAGACAGACGGCATTGCGAAAACCACTTTTTCGGATTCAGCGACTCCCTAAAACGTATATCTCGAGGCCGATTTTTTTTTTTAGCGATAACCATACTTTCTCAATATACTTCGTATATGAGAAAGTAAAGATCGCAGGAGAGTTCCCAATGACGAGTCTTTTGAGCGCAACATTAAAGCCATCAAACTTCGAGCCAGTGATTGTGCCCTTCAGAGTACGAGGCGAGCGCGTCTCTTTTCCGTTCGGATTGGTTGTTAAGAGACTCGAAAACCGATCTACGAGCAATCGATGCGAAGCGATCACGTCCAGGCGAAAAATTGGCGAGTAAGTATGTGACGGAAATACGAATCAAGAGCCGTGCCTTCCGTCAGTCGTCGGATATCAATCTCAGGTCTATTAAACCAGAAAGGTAATCAAATGGAGAGTGGGTTGGAAGGAGAGGTAGGGACGTGGAAAGAAAAGAGGGTAAAAAAAATCGACGATCTGAGAGGAAAAAATGAAGAGGATACGGAGAAGAAGAGAGACAATAGAAGAAGAAAGAGTAAGGGGCGAAAGGAAGGGATCGATAAATGAGGTTAAACGAGAGACAAAGAGAGAAGAAAATGGAGTGGAAGAGAATGTAGGAAAAAGGGAAAATTACTCCACGTGAATACTGTATGGATAAGGAAGACCTGATTTTCTTTCGCTTAAGAAAGCGGCATAAGTTATATTTTTTGCTCTCAATATAAGAAGGTAAAGGGAATAGTAAATTCGCAAATGAAATAGAATGGACCCGTAGACAGGGATTTTATTGAGAGGGGAGAACAAAACGGCTTACGTCAAGGAAACAGCCGAACGAAATTCAACGTTGATAATGTATGAAAATGAGAAAAGGCTAGGAGATTCGAACTTTTATGGATTGAGAAATAAACTGCGTAAAATATTTACGTTTGAATACATGCCAAATCTACACAAATGACTACTAAATGTGCCTGGGAAAGAAATAAATGTTTCTGAAATGTGAGAAAAATATTGAAAATTGAATGTGATTTGAAACGCTGGCAACAACTTCTGAAACATTTTTATGTGATCACTGTTTGTCAAACGCATTCGTAATAAAATTATGGAGAGGCACATCAATATTCTAAAACCCACGTATGTACGCACTCGAATTAAACCAACAGACATATTATACCGCAATAAAAACACGAAAATAATTTTTTTTCGGCTGTTATATTTTTCATGGAGATAAACATCTTCAGCGGAAATCATTTAAAGGAGAAAATACATTTGCAAAGAATCCTAAAAAGTTTTTTCAGGATTGAATTTATATAAATTAATATTTAAAAAATCCGCGAGTATTTTATTCCATGGAAAAGGACATGAGTTTCTTGCGGTCTAATTTTTCTCTAGAGATTAATAATCCAATGGATGCAGAAATGGGCGAAAATAATCGGTTCGCTCTTAATAACTTTTGTCATCACTAACATGAGTGTTCGTTGGCCTTCTTATGCGTTAGCGCGTCAAGACAAACAACGCAGAGATACTTGAGTTAGCAAAAGAATCACTTTGTGTGTGCACAGAGGGCAGTATAGGATGGAAAGACGATCGTGAAAGAGGTTGCTGCTAAGACAAGGCGCGAGGGATCCTGGAAATACACGGCTGACGTGTTCCACTTTAGTAAAAATGGAAGATAACAGAAGAGTACAGAAAGCGGAGATAAATAGAAAATTTGGGTTTTAATATTAATGGACGTGAACTGGAACAGGAGATTATAATGATTACCTACACGTAAATGAAAGGTTAAGGCTGTTCGTCGAATCATACGTTGAGAATATTCCGATCTGCGGAGAGGATTTCTTAAATTGAATGATGGAGAATGTTAGCTGAAAGTTCATGCCATTACCCCATTTGAGAACTATGCTTTGCAAGATTTCGAGAAATAATAATTCAGTCTTTTTTATCAGTTCCTAGGTGAATTCAATTTTCTATAAAATTGGGCTTCGGATTACTCCATACGAGACGTAAAGGGTCTGATTTTTCGAATATTACCGTACGGCTAAAATTTTTAACTTGATTCCAAATTACATCCAAATTGAGGGTAGTAAACAAGATCTTCCGAGCAAATGTAATTTATCCTTTTATTAATTAATATAAAGATGTAACTTATTAACAAATACAAAACATGAATTTTAAAGCATTCCCGTATATTATCACACACTGATACAGTTTATTTCTCTTACAGAAACCGATTTTACGATGGTACTCTTTTGAATTCCTTTCTACACATAAAGGCTATTGTTTCTCGGAGTTAGGCTCTAGGTTTTTACGTCCGCCATTCGGAAGGAACAAAAGGGAGTATCTCCAGTAGACTATGGGGAATCTAGTCGTTTTAAATTTACCTCGTTATTCTGTACCATCCAATTTAAACTAACAGCTCTATTTCCACTTAAAAGAACTATCGCGATGGGGAAAAACGACCGAATGAATAATTTAAAATGTTATATATTACTGTAATTAAATATTTCTCTTTATTTTCCGTATACATTCGCCTCTAACGCTGCCAATAAAATGTTCAATCTTTGTGAAGATATATTTAATTTTTTAATGCTAAAACTAGTCTTAACATCCACACTCAGAGATATAAAAAGATACAGACTATCAAAAATTAGAATATGATCTAGGAAAACATACTGGATAAAAAAACCATAAAAATAGATCTTAGAGAAAATGAATGAATGAATGAAAATTTCATTTGAGATAATACGTTTTAAAGGCATTTAATGATCAATATACGATTTTAATTCATATAATTTAGTCGTCTAATATTGTTAACAAAGATATAAAGAAAATATGATGGTATTCGAACTGCTTTCTAAGCCATGTGTAATATAACTTACGTAAATATGAATAGATTGTTATTTACTACGATTGCTGTAATTTGACGAGGAATATTTTCTGCTCGCGAAATTATCAAGTTTTTCTTTTCCTTTAGAAACAAGATGATATTCAGTCGCCACTAGACGAAATATAAACTTCACCAACCTTAAGTGAAGATTTCCAAGGATTAATAATGTTTTGGCTAGCAAATGGAGTTTTCAGAATTAAAAAAAGCAGAGTTCTTAATTAGAAAGTCTTCCCCTGAATTAAAATAAACTCCTGCGATAATTTGAGAAGATATTTCGGCATTAAAAGTCATATAGACAAATCTATTTGCCTTTAATTCCTCAACCCTAACACAACTGTCACTTGCTTCAGGATAAATAACGGTTTCAACCATAACAGCGATCAATAACACGGCCACGCCTAATTTTCTCGGCATACCGACTTCAATATCGTGCCTTCCTTCGAGCAAATATATACATATATATATATATTCCCAACTACCTATCTTTTTTCTTTAACGCCCCTACCTAAGGAAAACTTACCTCTCCCTCTCCTCGTTCTTCCCTTCACAAAAGGCGCGAGAAAATAGAAAATTATCCCGGCAAAGCGCCGGAAGAATGATGATGAGTTTTAGGCGTGGATTTCTTTTTTTTTTAATTTTAAACCGAGCGAGGGGAATAGAATGTGAGGAAATAAGGAAATAAGAACGCGACAACAGCACGTGCGGAGACAGGAAAAACAAAACAGAAAAAAATCACCCCAAGACCGAGGGAGGATATACGATATACGCAACACAGGGAACGAGGGAAGACACGCGAAAAAAATTAGCGAAATAGAGAGTGGAAAAAAGCAATAAAAAGGAAAATAGAGCAGAGCCCTCTTTCCCTGAGGTGTAACGCGCAAAGCGAAGATTTTTTTTCTGTCGTTTTTATCCTGCCCGACGCCGAGGAGTAGAAGAAGCAGGAGGGAGAGGCCGCGGTTGGGAGAGGTAAAGGTCCCTTTTTGTGCAAGGGAGGGAGGTCGCGTGGGAAGGGATAGAGAGAACAATGGAAGGAGGGGAATGGGAGTGGGAGAAAGAGAGAGAGGGTTAAGATGAAACAGTTGGGTGCGTGCTGTTGGTCCAGTGGAGGTAAGAACTCAAGAGAGAGAGAGAGAAATACTGAGGCAACGTGAGCAGGATGGAGAGAGGGTGCGAAGGAAGGAGCTGGGGAGTGAAGGGAGGAGCAAAAAAGGAACGACGAAGAATGAGTGAGGGTAATCGTAGACCTGAGAGAGAAGAGGGGAGGTTGAATGGAGTTCACGATCTAATAAAAAGTGAGGAGGTGGATAGAGAAAGAAGAAAAGAAAGGGTTTTTAAGAGACGGGAGGAAGGAGAGCCAAAGGATTGAAAAGGAAAGCTAAGATAGGGTGAAAACTGGTAAAAGGAATGTCGGAGAGGAAGACAGAAAGAAAGATGGGAGATATATATATATATAGAGAGAGAGAGAGAGAGAGAGGGGGGGGGGGGAAGGAGAGATAATGAGGGAGCAAGAGAAGTGGAATGATGGCGGATAAGAATAGGACGTAGGCGGATTTTTTTTTTTTTAAGGGGAAAAAGAAGACAAGGAGGGAGACGAAGTAGAAAATCGTGAAGTAGGTTTGAGGGGAGAAATGAGATTAAGAGGGCTTGAAGAGATGGAAAGGAGAGAAAAGAGGGGAAAGAGAGGCGAGTAATGACGGATAAAGACGAAGCAGAGGGGAAAAGCGACAAGAAGAGAAGGAAAATGTTCGAGAATTTCAACGCATGGAAAAAACACAAGGTAAAGGAGATAGGAAGTTAGAATAACTGGGAAGAAGCTGAGATGAAATGCAAACGATAAAGCTGTACAAGACAGACAGACAAACGACTTTATCAGGGCGAAATTGAGACTATATATTCCCCTTCTTACATATAACCCTGCCTCAAAAATTACAAATGTAATGTGAATAAAATAGTAATAATAATTTCACAGAAAAGAACCGGAAAATAAAATAAATAAAAAAACACCAAATAGCAAATTACAAATTCGGAAAATTTCTATAAAACGACAGAGTAATTGTGGTAAAAACCTAGGAAAGGCCTGACTTGGCCATCCCAGTGAAAGAAAAGCATATAAAATTAAAGTTAACAGGAGAAAATAAAAGATATGCGTAATGAAATAAAAAATTTTTGAAGGACATATAGTGCAATAATTGAATAAACAAATTTTCATGCAGGAACGGTCGACAGATAAACTGATTGCAGTAATTACCTATATTTAAAAAAGGAAAATGATGGAAAATGAATATGTTAAGAGTAAAATAATGATGTTTTAACGGAGAAATAACCAAAAAACCGAATCGGGTTTCGATTAAACCTCGACTTCCGGTTAACCGGTATTGTCCAAAAACTAATCAGTTCTTTGTGCTCATGCTAAAGAGTTATATACGAAGTTTGGTAACATTATGGCATGTGTTTTTTGAGTTAGAGCGCCCACAATCACATACACACGCACGCGCGCACACAGACATTCCGAAAATAGTCTAAACGTGTTCTAGGGACCTCAAAACATGTATTTCCGTTGAAATCTCGAAGTCGATTTTTTTCATGATCACAATACTTTCCCATGACTACGTATGGAGAAAGTAAAAAGAAAGAATTCAATGAATCGGCCATGAAAAGGAAGGAAACGGGAAGAAACAACAATGCGAAGAACTGAATTTCATTCCGACGAAAAATTTAAGGGAATACAGTTCATAAACATCTCTGCAAACTGATTCTTAATTGAAACCCAAATTGGGCGCAACGTGCAAACACCGACGCTAAAAATATGATCGATCCTAAACGGAATTTCGTATTCTTAAAACCGATGATTCCCCGCAGACATTTATAACTCTTAGTAAACCTAAAAAGGCAACAACGGCCATACCTCCTCTCGTGGGTAGAGCCGAAACATCTGAATACATTTACGTATGCTCCGACGAGGCAGATAAAAAGGTGCTCTAAAAATAGACGAAAAACGTCTAAAAAAAAAGCAACAGAAATATCGATGGGAAAGGAAAAATGGAAAACGGTAGAGAGAGAGAGAGAGAGAGAGAGAAAGGGTTGCACGAGGATGAATATGAGATGGACACGGAACAACAGAGCGTGGTGGAAGGGAAAGCATCAAGGAAGGGCAGGACAGGAGAAGCGAGGGGAAGAGATGAGAGGAGGAAGAGCCATGGTCTCGGGGGCGAGGTCGATGGTGCGGCAGAGAAAGTTGAGTGAGCGAAAGAGAGAGAGAGAGAGAGAGAGTGTGTGTGTAAGCCAATGCGAAATAGGCTGGATAGATGGAGAGGAGACGGGAATGCTTGGGAGAGACGGATCTGGGAAGGTAAAGCCAGGAGAATGCGGGAGAAGATTTTAAAAATAGGGAAGAGAGAGAGAGAAAGCCGTTTGGGTTGAATTGAGTGAAAGAAGAGGAATATTAAGAGACTATCTCTTCTTCTCTTTTTTTTTTACGGATTCTCAAGCCCTCGGTGCACGGTTGCAGTGGGCTGGGAGGGGGAGGGGGGAAAGAATTTTCTAGAAGAGCGATTCTGTAACAGTGCCCATGATGGATGGGCGAGCTCCTTGCCGGAGGAGGCGAATAGAATAAAAAATTATATGAAATGAGGTTGGAAAAATGATAGATAAAGAGGAATAACTAATAAATGGGTGAGAGGAGGAGATAGAGAGACAGATAGACTAAAAGGGAAAAAGAACTTTTCGGAAAAAAAAGACATCAATCAATAACTGGTTTTCAATATATAAGTATGAACTTCAATATTGTTTCAACGCATGTGTATCGATATAAAAACCTAAGAAAATTCTTAAATTCATTCGAAAGCAAGCAAAAGATTCTGCCATCTCATATCTAGAGGCAAAACAACTGCGTACATTATATATATAATTTATTTTTTTATTTTTTATTTATTTATTTATTTATTTATTAAGAAATAAATTTATGAAAGCGGAATTGAGATTGAGAGATCATTTCACCGTTGGTGAAAGATCTGGAGAAAAAAAAGGACGGCAAGGAAACAGGTGAGAAAGAAAGTAATACGTTACAGAGAAAAAGAGAAACGAAAAAGGACTGAAAAGAGATAGAGAGAGAGATGAAAGGTCGGAAAAGGGGCTACTAAAGCGCACGAGTTTTTTCCTTTACGAAGTAATTCGTGCCTATCCGCCCACCGACCTGAAAGAGGACATGGGCAGAATTTTTGGAGGCGGAGGAAGTTGAGAGATAACATCGGTTCGCAAAAGAAGGAAGAAAAAAAAACAAAACCTTTTCCACTCGACTTTTTTTTCGTGAATGGGAAGTGAGGAGAAGATTGCTCTCCGTGCTTCATCCCAAAATTTAATGAGAGTGTGAAACATGATGAAGCGGGCGGAATTTGGACAGCTTGGCAAATTAGCCTCCTCGGAAGTTTGATAAACGTCTTTGAGCAAAGGGACGCCCAGGATAACTTTACTGCCCGTGAGATATTACTTACGGGGCATCGGTGCTTCGCTTTCGTCATACAAAGATTTGTACATAGGCATATACCAGAAGTCGTTTTATTTTAATGCTGAAATTCTAATGCACGTGAATGTACGGGTATAATTATTTGAGAACAGATGTTACATAGTGTCATCTTACATCCGTTACATTCAGTTAATAACGGAGAGAAACGAGAAGTTGTTCCGAAAGTAAGAAGCGACTAAGGATAATCTAAGGTTTCACTGAATTACATTGACCTTATGCCCTAAAAACTCATCTAAATTGTGTTAACATTAATAAGTTAATAGGATTCCTGACCTAAATGAAACGAAAAAGAGTTGTAAGTGGGCCATATTGAATTTGCAGGAAGCCTTGTTTAGATTTGCGTAAAATTACTTCGTAAAATAAGTATACGGCACATTTTCAAAATTTCCTAGGAAAACATATATAATCACATTTCTGAAATATAACGAATGATCATGACCCGATTTGTTCATTCTACCTGCGTATTAACTGTTAATTGGATATCTTTCCGCCAAAAAATAGCGTATTTGGAATACTTTCCACATTGGGGTCTGTCGAAAATTTTAGTGACAGCACATAGTAATATGATTTTAAATAATTACCCGAAATTGTATCGGAAAGACAATGCTAACTATTTATGTTTTAATTATTAAATTTATTTATTTTTATACTATTTAGTTTCGTGCACTTTTTTACAATTAAAATAATCCTCTCAAAACCATTCTTTTAGGACTACACATGATGAGGGTAAAACCAATATAGGTTCACGAATCGCGTCCCAGAGAAAGGAGTTTTTGCGATTACTTCTGCTCGTTTCACAACAGGACACGATCGGCTGCCTGCTACTACATACAATACAAACCATGCTCATCCTTCGTGTTAACAAACACCTACAGCGCTTCAAGGTAAATTTCACAGTCCTAATTCTAGCTCCTCTCTACTGTGAAATGCGACACGTGAGCACACGGTGGCAATTTTGCTAATGAATGCGATTTGAATAACTTACTCCATTTATAGGTCAGGAAATGGATTAAGCAAATAAAATATAAATCAACTCTTCCGGTTCGAAATATCTGATTCACCACATCGAGTTTGCTTCAGAGGTTGCCAGATATGATACGAAATATAGGTGTGTGTGTATATATATATATATATATATATGATTAGTTAAACATAGGGAACAGGTTTATTTATTTATTAATCTTTCCTTTGTTAACATAGATTATCGACTCTTCATCAGAAATCTACACTTGAAACATGAAAGAAATGTTACTATTGAATTTTCTGAATTGTACAACTATTAGGTGAAGCATGTATTAGGTATTCAGTTGCGGAAATTATGTTATTCCATAGTCATTCATTTTCATTGAATATTTAATATTTTCTTTTGTAATTGGAGTAATACGACAATTTTCAATCTTTAAATCCAAAAATATTTATGTAGATTTCGGATAAATCTTAACAAATAAATAAAAATATCTTTAAATATATAAACGCGAATAACAATCTTAATCTTCCTTAATATTTGCATTAGATCCGACCGATCAATAAAAATCCCTATGCACAAGAATAAAAAGTTATATTTAATATATTTTGTCTCAAATGTCTAAAAATGATTTCTTTGACTGCATTAGGCCAGATTTAAGAATCCACTGTGCCAGCAATTGTTGGGGAAAAAAAAACAAAATGAAATCTTGTATTATAAAATATACTCAGCTGTTTCAATGCGAACATGAATACTGCTAGCCTTACAACATCAACCAGCAATGTTTAAAGTATCTAACACAAGGAGTAAAAAAGAGTAATAAAAGTAAATAACCCATGTAGAAAGGATGGGATAACTTTTATCTAGGATAACAAAATTTTTTGAGATCATAGTAATATGCACAATGGTTTCGCTTTGCTATGAGATGTATTCATTGAATTAAAATTTCTGTTTTCTCAAATTCATGCTGCACGCTACATATGAAAGTATTTTTTGTTGCAGCTGCCAGATGGCCTGAAACACCCAATCTAGCAATTTTATTTAGATGGTCTTTTTGAATTTGAAATTTATCTGCGTGTGAAAATACGCATGTATTGCCCAACCTGCATTGCTTATTTCAACTTTCGGTGTACGCAACTTTTTGCAGTGTGACACGAACTCTATTATCGCCTTAATTATATATTTAAAGTGACCCTCGAGGAAAAGATAAATGTTTGGACTGAAAGCAACAATGTCCGGAGGCATAAATACAGGCACACAGGTAGTACGTCCACGCGCTTTGACCGCGAAGCTTCCTGCCGCCGACTCTAACACAAGCATGCACACGCAAGCTTACTGGCACGTACACAATAACAAAGAAAAGCAATGAACAAATAGAAACCTTTAAGCAGACGAGAGAGCGCAGTGTGGTTCAAGCAGAACCTCTAACTAGGTGTAGTCATCCTTTAAAAAAAAGGTTAAACAAGAGTTGTAGAGCTTATTTCGGTGAAAAGCGACCCTCAAATTCTGCTCGCTGGTGGGTCCATTACGTGTCGTCCCCTCACCAGCCACGCAAAATGGCAAAATTTTCACTCTTGACCCATATAGTATTCCCATGAGAATATAAGGGACTCTCGGTATGTAAAACGCATGAAAAAATTCAAACGCTCGATTTAAATCACGCAAAATATTATTTACCTTAAGCCCATGAAATGTATTTTTCTTCCGGACGAATATTCAGCTAATCGTGGGTCCGTGTGTGTTACAATGTATTATAGTTATATATATTGCTATTATTAATATTTAAAATAGCCTGCTGATGCAAATGTTACTATGATATCGTTCGCGAAAATAAATTAAAGTCGAAATTTACATAGTGAGTTTGATTTAATTTGCATAATGCCGTTCCAATTGGTGCAATTTATATGAGAGGTGTTACTTCTTTGGCCGAAAGGATACAAAAACATCAGACTAGAAAGATTTTAGATAAAGCAGGTAATTAATTAAAGCGTCTTATAAAAGCTAGATAAAAAATAAATTTAGAAATTTCTCTGAAAAGAGAAAGATAACTTAAACGCGATAACTCATTTTTACTTTTTTATAAAAACGAAATATTTCAGACGGTAGAACAATGTCAACTTTAGAAAATTAGTCACATATTCTGTATTTGATCCTAGAACATCAATTTTTAATTTAACAATAAATTGAATCTCAACAATAATAGGGTTAATTCTTATACCTATAATATTTTGGTTAATTCCCACTCGATATAATTTATTATGAAACAACATTACATTAACATTACATAAGGAATTTAAAACATTATTAGGCCAGACAGGATTAAATGGAAGAACTTTTATTTTGTCTACTGTAGCTGCTGTAGAAAAAAGGTAGCATTAAAAGAAACAAAGTCGGTCATACAATAATAATAAATTAAAATGAATTTGCTAATCTCCGACTGTTCTAGACGCACCAGAATTATGTCGCGCGAATGACTCCATAAAAAATGAAACATCTGAAATCAGAACTAATGACAATAGCATTTTATTCACCTGTCTATCTTCATTCGCTCTTTATCGTCTGGTCATTTTAATGAGATAAATGTTATAAATATTCACTCGTGAGCCCCAAAACGATTCGAAATCTTTAGCTAAAAATATTCGCAAAAGAAACTCTTGATTTTTTATCAGAACGTTTGAGAGTAAGCGAATAAATCCAAAGATTTAAAGTGAATGCGGCACTAAATGGCTGAATCCAGGAATGAAAAATCCGTAGTTGACATTTTGATGATAACGGAAGAGTTGAAGGGGAGGAAAAAGTGTACGGTGTTCAACACAGCAAATAATGAAGCGAAAAACAAAGAAAAAAGAGCTGGAGTTTACAAACACAGAAATTATAATGTTTTATTTATGTGCATATCATTTAATTTTCAAAATTTTCTCCCCACGCCAGTCGCATGATTCCTTTATAAATTAGTTATTGGCTTAAGAATGATTTTCCTATGAAAATATGCTCTAAATTTCCCGCATTTATATTTCTCAACACGAGAGAATTTTTTTAAATCAGAAAAGTAATTCCCATAGTTACGAAGAAAATTCAACCACATAGGTGTGCTTTACGCTAAGAATTGCTTGATATTAATCGCGATATTTACGATTGTTTATTAAATCACCACTGTAAAATATTATGCATTTAATTTCTTTGGCGATTACAGCATTATCGTAATAATAAAAAAAATTATATTGAGGTATTGGGTATATCGGTGGTCATCTGCATTCTCCCTAAATTGAAAATTCCTCCGTATCGATTGTAGATTTATGTCTGCATTAATTTTCGTATTTCTTTGTTTTTATCGATCAGAAAAAAATACACATTTAAAAAATAACAATCCAGTAGACTAACCGGCAGTTAACCCTTGGAATGATTTATCATTTACTCGACGGTAACAATACTTGTACGGGATCTACTGCATGCTCATTCACATCTCACAATCAGTTAAACATTAACCGCAAGGGGTCAACGCTTTCAATCGCATGAAAATCAGTGCAACATCAAGCCTCGATTTAACTTTTAAAACTCGCTTTCAACGGGTTGATTCGCGATTAAAAATTCAAGAGACTTCATTAATTCGAAGATATTGCTTCATTAGCACCGAGGGGGGCTGACGTCACCGGGCGTTCTGCAACCAGCCATTAAAATTCGACGAATCTCTCTCATTCCATCTGTCTCTCTCTCTCTCCCTCTCCCTCGCCCGCTTTCCAGAGGGCGCATAAATTTTAAAACTCCATAGGTGGTCGCCATCGAATAAAGAAGAATTCATGAGAAATGGTTGAAGATGGCGGGAGAAGGGGAGGGAGTTCCTTCCTCGAACTATAACTGGTCGGAGTTTGAGGGCAGACGCAAGTGAGAATCGATACAATGTTTAATCTGTAAGAGAGGTGTGGCGTGGACTAGAGCAAAAGATGAGGGTGGCCGTGGACCACTTTGGAACGGTGAAAGAGACGACAGAAGAGTGATAATTGTGAATCTGAAGCGAGTAAAGGAAGGAAGAATGTACGCCAGTTAGATAAGTTAAATGAAAATATTTCTAGCAAAGTTTTGGAAAGATTTGTTCTGTTGGGTGACACGATATAGTACTCAGAATTCGACACTTGGTGCGTGACACCCTTAAATTAATTTTTTTATAACCCTTACGAAAACTGATTATTATGCAATAAGGCAGGCATGTCGAACTGGCTGCTCGCGAGCCGCACGAGGCCGTTTATATGCCTTTTTTGCCGCCCGAATGCGAATTTTTGTCTAAACTAAATCGTTCGAGATTTTATATAACTTTGAAATGGAGATAAGGTTTTTCCTTACATTAGATACTCAGATTTATAAATTATTGCTTTCATTTTGCAAAACAGAAATTCAACCTTATATACAATATCATTTTTCCTATTCTGGCTCTCATTAAACGACTAATACCCTTTCATAACATCCATTGCTGTAATGCGACCCTGATAACTCTTCGAATGTGACATGTCTGCTATAAGGCATCCTAAATACAATTTTTTCACATTTTGGCACGCGTGAAATAGGTTACCTAATCTTGGTTTAGAGATAGACACATAAAAACAGAGATTTATAGAGTTGCAGGAAACAGATGAAGAGATATACACATATCCATAAAGAGAGAAAGAAAATATTAAAAGCAAATTTTGGATGCAGGAAAGGAAAAAAAGAAAGTAAAATGAAGAAAAATGGAGAGAGCTTAGGGAGAGCGAATGAGACGAAATAGTGGAGAGAAGAGGGAGAGGCTGAGTTATGACGATGAAAGATATAGATAAATGACAAGATATGGAGAAAAGGTTTCCTCACCTTGTACGAAAGCTTCTCTCTTGAGTTAATTTTCGGGCATCGATAGATGCCGGTTGCAGATTAAATGTTGAGTGCATTTCCTTCCTTCAATTCCACTCAAATTTTCTTTTACCTTTTCTCTTTATTGAGTTTCCTTGTATAATTTACTTCGTATTTTTACCTCCTCCATTCGTATCATTGGGAAAGTACTGTTTTCGTTAAAAAAACTATCTCGAGATTTCAACGGAAATATACGTTTTGAAGTCCCTAGGACACTATTATTTCGATGATGTGTGTGTGTGTCAGTGTGCCTGTATGCGATAGGAATTTTGTGGACGCTCCAACTCGAACTGTATTTGTCATTTCAGTAACAAATTTCAAATATAGTGAAAATTCGGGATTGGAGCCAAAGAATGGAAACTCGCTTTCCTAACGTCGATTTTCATATACGCATCGAGCTGGCCAGCACATTCGTGTTCAATACGAAAATTTTACGCATTTTCAAAGAATACCGCACCGTTGCGAAATTAGTGCGAAATTAGTATGTGCGTTAAATTGAGTCAAATGCAAAACGAAAAAAAGCATGACTTTGTTTTCGAAAAGGATTTTCTCTAAATAATACTCAACTTGTGTATAAACTTACGCACGCACGTACGTGCACGCGCACACATAAACGCACATCGAAGTTGCGTAAATCATATCTGAACACAAACATTAATAAATATATTTTCGATATCGAATAGAGGAATCCAAATTAATGCATTGTAAAGGGAGTGTTGTCAAAGAGAAAGATGGAGAGAGGAAGTGAGAGTGGAAGAAACGATTGAAAAAAGAGGTAAACAGTGATGAAGATCGGGAGGGAGAGAGAGAGAGGGATTTGTGAGAGGGATATTTTGCATCAGCAGCATTTAAAATATCTGGTTATTAAGATAAAATTATTTTTCGTTCTAATGAAAGTTTACATTTTTACCATGAATATTTGTCTTTATATTTAGAAGCCAAGCAACAAAAAATAAGAGAATGTAATTTTAGGGTCTCGTCATTTTTTACGGGCATGTTACGCTAGTATACGCACACAAACACGCACCGGAAAAAAACAGAATTTCTCGCCACGATAAATATGGATATATCAGAAAATACAGAAAATGAGAGAAAAATTGAAGTGTTGGAACGGGTACAGGAACGCTATCACAGAAAAAAAGAAATGAATTCAAAGAGATACGCGTACGGAGAGAACTACAGACCACTGTAATGAAAGTCTGAGTGACAGATTTTCAATCAACGCCCACTCCATGCCGCAGTCGGCGGTGACCGGGACGACCACACGCTTATAACACTGTTTCCCACCCAACCGTTCCACCTCCCACAATCCAAGCAGAATTTAACTACAATTTTTAGGATCGGCCATTGTCCAGCGAAACAAATCCCTAACGGGCGAGGTTAGCAGCAAAAAAAAATCGATCGTTTTAGCATCCACCGACGTTTAGATCGATGCTTACAATATATTCAGTTGAGAGGGAGGGAGAGAGGGAAAAATGTTCTCGGAGAAGAAAGTAATTATCAGCGCATTTTCGCTCTTTTATTCGTCCCGTGCACGGCAGCTAATTAAGCTCCCGGACGATCGGAATGGCGTGGATTGGCGGTCTGAAAGATAGACCTTAATTTCATTTCTGCTCGGCGGTCAATTGCACGCACGCGGTCGCCAGTCTAACGGAATGTTCGTTCGAAATTTTTCCGCAACAGGCCGTTCGGATAAATGTATCCGAAAAGATCGATCCTTGCCGATTAGGAGGCAGTAGTTTTCACGGCTTTGCGTCGCTGCGCCAATTTAGATCACTATCACCGATCAAGGTTAACACCTTGGTGCGGAATAATATGATGAAAAAACTGTGTTATTAAAAAAACTCATACGGACTAAAACTAACAGAGCTAGGTAATTAAAGTGAACACTTTTTACAAAAAAATATCAGTCTAGTTTCGTATAACTCATATTTAGATGGCAAAAAATTATTTTTCATTCTTCTTTTAGAATAGGAATATACGGGAGTTTTTCAATGCGAGTATAAAATATTTACTACTGCCAGATTTTCAAAATATACTACACTCACATTCAAGGTAGATGTAAATATCGGGAAATTGTTGTAACGGAGGCCAAAATCTTAAGTATGGTAAGTACGGAGCTGAAATTTTTGAAGAAATAAGCGGATGGATTACGAGCGACGTAATACGATCTCAAGATGAAAACATAAAAAGGAAGAAGCAGTGATATGAAGAACTTCGTTGCGAGAACTCTAAAGACACGACTCATAACTTTTAAAATGAGAATTAACCTAGGGCGCCGGAAAGAGTACATTTGCAAACACAGAGATTTGCTTTTAGAGATGTCGCATAAACAGAAATATTCAGTTACATGCAGATTATTTTCATAAAATTTAAAAATATAACCAACGTGACTACTATTACGAAAGGCGTTTTTGTTGAAACATTCAACTATAATATAATTATAAACAGTAAACTGATTAAAAATATTTTGCAGCAATAAAATACAAAAATTTCATAATTTACTTTAAAATTGGGTATACATTTTTCATTGAAACACCTATAAGTGTTTGCAGATAATGTTTTTAAATATTTAAAAATATTCTAAGATTGATAATCGAATAATCATCGAAATATTATTATAATGTGCACTTAAGGAGATTTGAATATGATTTAAAACTTTGTTTAAGTCAACAATACTACATCTATCGTGGCTTTATGGTTATGCGCCGTTTATGAACATCTTCTATGAAATAATAATAAACAGAATTAAACGATAATCGGTATTTCCTGGGTAACTGTGCATCTAGGGATTTGGGTAATATCGTTCAGATGACCTAAACAAACACTGTTAATTCTCATAAAATATTTCGCCCGATTATGAAAATTACTTTTAAATAAAATATTTTAAAATTAAGTCTGATGAGTTTAGTAATATTATTTTACTATCAAAATTTGCTAAATCACATGCTTCTCTTTCAATCTTCAATACTGAAACCTACCATCATAAAAATTTTCATTCATAAAACATACACCTTTTCCCCATGGCGCATGACCACATAATAACAAATCTTTAACACACAAAGCAAGCGTTACAAAAAAATACCACCCTGTGTAACACCAAACCCTCTCATCAAAATTTTTACCTTTAAAAACTCTCCGGAACACGAAATTTACGAGGATTGCAGAAGGGATTTTCTCCTCTCTCTCGCTAGAGACCGAAAAAAATAAAATCGATGGCGTAACGTTTTTTCTTTTTCGTTTCGCAAAGTCCGCGCACTTACGTCTTCACTCCCTTTTCCCAAGAGTGCTGCTCACTCCAACACCTCGAGATAACTCGGCCGAGTTGAAAAGGACGTGTCGCGCACCTCGAATGGGCGGTTTAAGTGGAAAAGGTATTACAGCGAGAGAAAGAGGTGTAACGCGTGTGTCGTACAAGCCCATAATGTGACCTCCCCACACTACCTACGAATTCTCTCTTTCCCCTATATTTTCATTTTCACGATTCCAATGCCCTCGCGTCTCTTCCGATTATTTTTTTCACTTCGCGGTCGAGATTCGAATTTTCTCTCACCGGTTCTTTTTTCTTACCGTCCCAATTCCTTAAATCCATCAATTTTCCCTCCTCCTTTCGTAGAGCGCGCACACAAACACCACATTTTTTTTTATAACGTCAAACTCATCATAGGCAACACCGTCGCGAAATCGGGTCGCTTCGACCGCTCGGTTGTTCAAGCGGGAGGAAGGAGAATTTGCGCGGGGACCGTGAGGCTGGTTAAGCCGAGGTAGACAGAGAGAGAGAAAGAGAGGGCGCGCGCGCTCTCTCTCTGCTGTCGAACTCCGTTCCAGCGGAAAACTAAGCGTTTTCGCGATTTGATTTTGAGTAGGAATGATGATCTCTATGGCTATAGGGAAGAGGGGTTGTAATGCTATAGAGAGGAAGGGTGGATATGAATATTTTCGTGCATTCTAGAAAGAGGGAGAGATGACTCTCGTTTTAAGACTGGTTGAACTTAAACGCTACCGAATCTTTTTCGGGTGAAGTACTACGTGAAGAGAGACAGTCACACTCGCAAAGCAGTACGAATCGATGGAAATTCGATTATACCACGCCGTTAAGGATTTCGGGTCTTCGGAATCGCGTGTTAGCGATTCGACGCTTTTGACGACGGAGGAAGATCGTGTGTAGCGACGAAGGTTTCAGAAGGGATATGGAATTTTCTTTAATTGGTTATTTTATAAGTTTATTTTTACGGCTCGATCCGAATTCCCTTACTGCTCGGAATAGACGCCTATTCGGAGTAAAGCAACCCACGAACTACAATCGGAATCGAATCGGAATTTTGAAGACCGTTTCATAGATCGGCAGATTAATTTATTCGAGTAATCTTCTCAAAATTATAATAATTTTTACATATTACGTAATTAGCGCCCCAACGCTGATTATGCCGTACTTAACACCAGTGCCGTAACTAGGGCGGGGCATCTGCCACGGGCGTAACTAAGCAAGGGGCGCAAAAAATCGAAACAGGAACTACATTAACTAGAGAAAATAATTTCTTTGAAGGGGGTTAGGGCGCATATTTAGTAGTTTTCCCTGGGCGCTACAATATCTAGTTACGGGGCCGCTTAAGACGACAGATAAAAGAGCGCGAAGCTTCCGAAGTTGCAACCAGGATCAAAGAATTATGAGTGAAAATATTTTTTCCGTTTAACCAGTTTAAATGTTTGCAGCAGTAAAAATATTTCTTTAAAACACTGTTCAATCTAATTTTGTATTATGTGTCACTAGAGAAACCTAATGGGCTTTTATACAATAACCAACTGGCCTGATAAATGTATCATTTAACTGCGTTAAAATACATAACACACTCCCCTATATCTATGTACAACATTTTATGCTCTATAAGGTAATCATTGGAATGAAAATATTCATGTTATACTTTGCATAAATAGTATAATTTTATGAATCTGAATTTACTGAGTTATGTACCAAAACTTTGTCATTTTCCGCGAGATTTTTTCAAAGGATGATATAATATCAAGCTAGAAGTAGTTATATATTGACCAAATTCCATAATAATTCAATAATTTTCATATGAAATTAGTCATAAGCTAATGATTAACTTCTATATTAAGGTTCCTGCAGTGTTAAGCCTAAACCTTAGCATTCTAGAATAAGCTACTTAAAGTGTAGCAAAATGACTTTCCATGTCGAAGAACGAAATAATGTGATAAACAGACTATTTATTATATTATACATTAAAGCTTTTGCCGCGTTGTACTTAGCTTCCCAAAATTTATAGTATGAAATGCTTTCAACTGACATTTTACGTATATCGAAAAAGGAATCCAAAACGTAAGCATTGCTTCCGTAAAATCTTCCACTTCTCCTATAAGAATGGATTTCTCATTAATTTGGCAAGAAGGAGTCTTAGATGATCCCTGAATTGTTTTGTTGCATCCACCTACTCCGTCGACAAACGAAAAGGTCAACAATCAGGCGAAGAATTTGTAATAAACCAATTCGTGTTCATTTATTTACGGGGATAAAATATTTTGTTAGTTTGGCATATTAAAAGTATTAAACGTTTATTCTCTAATGCCTTGTTGTTCACTTCGTTCATCACTCTGCCTCGGATGCATGAGGAGTTGACGTTTTTGTCATTATGTTTTTCTTCTAACTTCGAAGTTATATTAAAGGTTTTTGTTACTTATCCGTCATAAAAAACAGAAAGCTAGTATAAACACGTGATCAAAATTTTATCAGTCTAATGTCAAATTGAAATTCCGATGAATGAAAAAATTTACGATTGATTCCACTTTATAGAATTACTAGTTAATGGAATAAGAAAAACAAAAACATATATACATTATTACATATAAAAATAGCTCATAACGTAATCACGATTTTCGGTTTTTGGAATCAGTATTCAGAAATAGAAGAATGCCGTCATATCCCTTGATAATCATAAGCCTAATTTAAAAGCTTTGACGAGAAACATAAAATTGGTACTCTTCCCAGCCAATGCAACCTAGATAAAGCGACGTTTGAATCCTGCAGGAAGTCTTCTAAGAAAAGAATCCAGGGAACTGATACAGATCTATGAAAATACAGCCGTAGCTCCCCAGTTAACAGGGGATAAATTACTGATGATATCCTGCATGACGACTAAGTCGATGGCGAAGAAGAAGAAGACTGATAAACTTCAGCCAACGTGACACGGAGTCAAGCGTTCTATACAAGCACTAAGGAGAAACTTGCTAGTTATAAGAGACAGGCGCCTAGAAGTGTTAGCCGTTAATCATAAATAACACTCTATTCAAATAACATTAAACGCCTTTTCCAAGAAGGATTAATCTGCAGATCGTGTTTTCATTAATGATTGTGCGAATGTACATGTTTATTCGATACGTATTTCTCAGATTTTATTAATCTTCTACATAAAGTTATCGAGTTTGTCTTATGGCTGAAAAAAAATAGCATTTATCTCTGGTATCTGCAATAGTTACAAGATTACGAAAAACTAGATGCGCAATTCAGCTGTAATTCACCGAAAGTAAATTCCAAAATAAATGTACATCTGGTTTTTCATAACCTTCTTGAGGCTATCGGGGATTCCTAAGATAGTTACATTTTTAAGTAGTTGTTCTTGAATTTATTAATCTCACCTAATTTGAATAATAAACTTCTGCTACTTTGAGGTTTTTTTAATATATAGACATTCAAAAAATAAATTTTTCACAAAAAAAAATTTTCTTAATTAAAAAACCTTATCTTATTTTAATTGAATAAGACAGTTGAAAGAAACTAACCGAAATTGCCCAAAGTGATTCTAATAAGTTAAACCCGCTGTACTTTTTTCTTCCGCACCCATACAACGCGAAATACCAACAGGTCTCCGTGTTTTTCTTAATATCCGAGTTATAGGGATTTGACTGTATTTTGAATATTTTCTGTATCTGTGGATCATTGTGAAATAAAAATTAATTGCAGACACTTCCATCATAAAATATATCTGCAAAATATGGTGAAGAGAAAACCCATCGTTTGCTTATGCTGACTCGACTAATGTGGAATTAATTACATATATTAATTACATATATAGATTCAACCATCGTATGGCAATTATTCGGGTAATTTGGCGCCGAAAACACACCTCGTGAAGATCAGAGTTCGAGCCTTTTATATGAAAAGGAGGACACTGGAAAAAGAACAATTGATTGAAGGTCAAGAAACGGGAGGTTTTTTCACCCTCTGAAAGAGAGAAAGAGGCAAGAGTCGTTCGATCGATGGGAATCGCGCCATAAAATCTCACGTCTTGATGTCCATTTCCCCATTGGCTAAGAGTCCCGAAGTGATGAAGACCTTTACCTTCGAAGTAAACAGCCTAAAAGGTCTGTTGTCCGATAACCAACACCGGACTGGCGTGAGAAGGGTCAAGTAATGGTCAATTCACGGAGAGCACAGAATGTATATGCGCCCTCTACACCCGAACGAACATTTCGTAAGTTTTTTGCGGGAGATTAAGCACTTTCTTTTTCTTATATCATCAGATATGCTTATTTGCTAAATTAAACTGTTCTATAGAAGGATGAAAAATACATTGGCCATATTTAACTGTAAATTCCTAGTTTAATGTTTGGATAAGATGAAATTTTGAGAATATGTGCACTTATAACCGCAAATCTAACGTTCAATGAGTAATTTAATCACGTGAATCTCCAGTCAACTGCAAGATTCTTCGACCATTTCCATGCAAACGATCCACAAATGGAATATTATAATAGGGTTCATTTCCTCTTCATTAGCATACCGAACAAGTGTATCTCTCAAAAGATGTTGATTTTTGAAGGAACCAAAATTAATGATAAAAATGACTTTTTTGCGTAAACAGTACTCCACTACATCTAATCAATGGACTGAATTAATATAGTGTTTCGATTAGGATAGATTTCAAATTTATTTAAAGTTTATTGCAGGTATTCATAGATAAAACAGAAGTAGTTAAGCCGTTTGGTTATATCTCTGAATAGGAATATATCTGTGAATAGGAAAGAAATTGATGATTTAGATAGCTCCGATTACACTAATGGAGTCGGAAAAATCAAATCCACTTTTGACGATTCACAGATAGTAGGTACATTCTAAATTTAAGAATATAGTGCAATTGTTCTTTTACGCCATGAGAATGGAGGTTCACTAACATATTAAAATAACTCTGTTCGCATAATTTAGATAAAATCGTTATCCTTCTGTACTCACAAATGCCAAATGTTCGCCAAGACGAAACGCTCGCTATTTAATGTTCTATCGCCAGGCAACATATTTTAGTAATAATTTTACTTTGAACTGCCAAAAACAAACCGTCAACATTTCTTCGACGCCATTAAAATTTCTTTTTTGACCATATACGAATGAAAGGTATGCTATGGGTATTTATCGCCATTGGTCCATCGCAAACAAAAATAACTCAAGAGTTGCGCATGACCAAATATTTTACATTTTTATTTATATCTGCCGAGTAACTTCCTGATAAATACATCTGATACACAGTATTTATGAGAAACATTACTCAAATGTGTCATTTCATTGCGATGTTCAGGGAATAATTGAAAAATAATCCCATTTAAAAAAAACGATATTCGGTGTAATCTCTTATTTCCGCTTCCTCGATGTGGGGAGCCCGTACGCAAAAGTTTCCCAATTACACTAACGTCGCATTTCCGTCGCGAAAGGAAATGCACTTTTTGATTCGAGGAAATTTCCGAAGCCGCCAAAAAAAAAACTTTTTAACAAGTTGGACGCTAGAACAATTAGTACCGCCAGAGAAGTGATCCCGTCTTTTTAAAGTTGGAATTCCATCCTACACAATTTCGAAAGAAACGAAGAATAGAGAACCAACCTAGAATTTTTATCCCCTTAAATTCATTTACTGGGCGTATAAGTACCTTCTCAAAACTTTCCTTAATTAGTGAAGCCCTTAGAACGTGCCATGGAGACAATCAAAGACAGTTTTGATGAGGTTGGACATCATTTGCCAAAAGTTCTCGACGAAATCACTCCGCCGAAAAAAATGCACTCGAAGCACGCCGAGCAGGGATAATACTTTTGATTTTTCGATTTATTTGTGTATTCGTGACTATTCGTAAGTGGCAAACCTAAAGGAGAATAACAATACATAATGAGCAGGTTACCTAAGTTCTGCAACTCCTAATATTACGTAGATGTTACTTACGACGGAAATGCAAACCGCAACCCGAAAAGCGCTCGCTAGTTCAGGGAGCATTATTTATATTATTTAGTGATGTATTTTATTATTACTTCAATGAGGAAATTAAATATTTTCTCGCGAAATTGCATATGATTTCTATTGCATGTCGCGACCAATTATTTGCAGTGGCGCATCTCAGTCCAACATCGCCCATACTTTCAAGAGTAAAACATTAGGAAGAATCAAGGTAACGTTAAATCGGTACATCTCGAAGAAAACAGAGCCTCTTAAAACAAATTCCAAAAGAAATTTTCGTCCCATTTGATAAGTAAAAACGAAGAGAATTTTATCTTTGGAATTAAACGACAAAAGACCTAGTGAAATGTACCTAACTTTTGACTTTTCATAATTTCTTCCCGACTACTTTTAAAAAAATAACTGAACCTACTTTCAAAATTTTAAAACACTTTAACAAGATGGAAAAGTTAAAAAAGCTAAAGGAAGAGAACAAATAATAAATCCAGACTACGTATGTACATAATATATATTATATACCTACTTATAAATCGTATAGACTGAAAATAACGCCGCCGGACTTAATCCAATAAACGAATGAAAAAAAACATCAACATTCCGATAGCGCTTTTACGACAAAAATAAGTTCGTGAAACTACTCCTTTCTGCCCTATAAATACATCTCGCTGTTACAGAAAAATCGCCAACACGCGAAGTCACACGGCACAATTTTCTCTTTGCGAGGAAGGAATAAAAAATTAAAACGATCGACATCCTATCGCGGTTGGTCAATCTAAATTTTTAAAAACTTAGTGCTACTAACCTTTCAACCAGCTACCTTTAACCAGAAGAACAAACTCTTCGCGACCGGGCTTTGTCGCGCGCCGCGTTATATGCGTCTCGGTCCCTTTTTTTTTTACCGATTACGCCGCGTTTGAACCGGACGGCATATAACCTCTCCCTTTCGAAACGCAACCACTGCCGAGGCAGACTGAGTGGCGAGGGAACTGAAGGCGAACTGGCGAGAGAGGAGGGGGTTAAGGAAGGCGGGGGAGGAGGGGAAGAGCGGGGGAGGGAGGTTGCGAAAAGAGCGAAGCGAGGGAGAGGCGGGGATATGCGGGGAAACACCCGATGGAATGAGTAGAGTGCACGGCGCGAGGGGTCCGACGGAAAGGTTTTTAGTCAACGCGCACGCGCGGCTCGTCCAAACTTCGATTGTTTGTTTCATTTCCGAGGACGGATTTGTTTTTGTTTTTATAGAGAGGAGGGGGAAAAAACAACTTTGCACAATGTTTAAAGGGTTTGTTTTCATTTTTCAAGGGAGAATAAAAGCGGGAAGAAATCTTGAATTAATTATCGCCGTTTTTTTTTTCGATTATATTATCCATTCTTTATATCCGTACGCAAACTAACTATTTCTATTATGGATTCAATCTAGACCCATATAGGGGAATTGAAAAAAAAAAGGTCGCGTTCACGTGTTCGATTGCTGTTTTGGGAAAATATAGAGGAAGAAATATGCGCCTCAATTATCGGGCGGGTTGTATTGTGTCTATGATCAGCGGGTTCGGAAGCAATTTTCGGCCAATTATTGCTCACTGATGATTTTTACGGCCGAACTGATCCAAATTGGAACGCTTAAATAGCGACGATTACCTTTGGTTAATTTTTTCCAACAGTTTTAAAAATGTTTCGGAATTTTGATCTATCATAGAAATTTTGTTGATAAATTGTGGAATATTTTACTAGAGCAATAAAATAAAATGTATACTATTTTCAACTAGTATGTGCCAATATAAATATAATTATTCACACGAATTGCGAAACAAAACGTCTATATTTCCGATTACTTAATATATGCAAAAGCTTACTATGTCTTGATCTACTATATCTGAAATATATTTTATGGCATGAACTATCAAAGCAACATCTAATCTGATGTTTTTCATGAATGTTTAGGAATTAAAAACAAGTATTTGTACTAACAACATTTAAATACAAATGCTCATTAGATGTTTTAAAAAAAAGGAATACACAGCCAGTGGCGGATTAAGGTATCTGACGGCCCCAGGCGCAAAAAATTCGGGAAGCCCCCAACTGACCGGGAGGGGAGGTACTCAATCTACAAAAATATTTACAACTTACGAATGGAAAAAATGTATGTAAATGTAAATAAAGTTAATTACAGAAATGCATAAACAGAAAATTTAATATTCATTGAAATATTTTATGTCACCCACGACCGCAGCACCACCTGATTCCAGAAAAAAAAACTATCGAAGTACGCGTACGGGTAAATGATGCCCTTAGAAACTTATAGGTGTTTAGCCAAATAAATATTAACAACTATAAAAAGAGAACGCTAAAAATGTGTTTTCATTAAAATGATGCAATTTAAACAAAGTAATTATTTATAGCCATTTAAACAGTATGTTCTGCGGTTATGTTGAATTCCTCTTTCATTTAACCTCCGCCTTCTTTAACCTGTGGGTGACTTATATCAAATCTAAGCCTATTTATTATATACACTTGCACATATTGAAAAAAACAAAAAATGAATTATAACTGTAAGATGTGTCTTCGAATGACGCAAGGGATGTTACATTGTAACAAACCTAAGTAAAAACACGAGATGTGTACGTAGGTAGTAGATTATACTGACTGTGAAATATTTTGCTAAATAAAATATTGAAAAAATCTAGTTTTGACTGTTTGAGGCCTCATGAGCCTGTGCGGTAATCCGCCACTGTATATAGCAGATAAATACATTTTTTAAAGAAAACCCGAACAATTATCCGCACTATAAAGGTTTTAAGTGCCATATCTACTGTACGAAACTTTCGATGAAACGAACTCACTCCAAAATAAACAGACCCTTTTATGTTTTTAGAGCTCAAAGTGCTGACTCAAAATTATACAACGAATGCATGCGTAATTACCACCATTTTGATGAGATTGAAATCCATTACAACGATTTTCGATCCATAGATAATATTACCTATCTATTATTGAAGTTTTAACTCATGTATATCAAAAGCGCTTAAGATTTTTCAAGGTTCAAGGTGAAATACCTTAGAGGTCACGAGCTCACGAGGTCACGGGCTCACGAGGTCACCTCCGTACTTATCTCAACAAAGCATTCCTGTAATTCCAACTGCTTCAGTGTAATTTTTAATTTATACGGGACTTGACATTTACTGTGTTTATTTTTTTATTTTCATGAACGTGTAAATCTTTCCTCGTACAATATCTTCCGCTTGCTACATGACTTATAAACGAATATTTCCGAGTTAGATTCATATCTAACTGCAAATTTTTAATAAAGGTCAACGCAGTAAAATTTTAATTTCTGAATAACGAATGATAATATGTGGCACACCATTTATACGGAATTATGTTTTCCAGAATTATAGCCTCCTAATTTTACATTCCGGATTCGCCTGCGAGAGTATATTTATTTAACAATATTTGCTTTCCTTTCTTTTTTTTTGGGGTAAACATGTAAAAAGTTGAATGTTACGAGGTGGTGAATTATCAATTTCGCACAGCCAAAAAGAATTTTGTATGATACTCACGTGTTTCATCTTAAAAGTAATAGCTATAGCGATAAGAGACAAAGGAAAATAAGACAATCGAATTATAGTTTGAAATACTTCAGAGGTTATCTATAATTCATTAGTGAACAAGCATCTCCTTCGATGAACACTAAATAAACGAATTCACCGAAAAATACTGTTTCGTGATAATTTTTGCTCATTGAAACATTTGAGTATAGATATGGAAAATGCCTCTACTCCTGAATGAGTGCGTTAAATTTTTCGACAAGATTTGCAAAAACTTCCGAGAGAGTTTATGATATAAACGTGAGTTTAAAAAGTTTTGTCTCACAAACGTCATGAATAGTTCTAAAGACGACATAATATGGAATGAGGATTTTCACCGAGATGAATAGCGAGGATGAAGACGACGTTCGCGACGACGCCATTTACGCAGACAATAAGAGAGAACACAAGATTGCCGACGAACTATTTGAGGACAGCGATAAAGAATTCATAGGCTTTAGTGATGACGACAGCTAAAAGCAATTAAATGATTATTATTATTTTTAGTCAAAAATATTTTAAAGCAATGCAATGACAAGTACGGTTTATTAGTAAAAATCTGTCCGAAAATGTCAATTATTTGCAGATTGGAAAAGGTTGTAAATATGTTTGTTACCATGTATAATACGCACTATAATTTTTTGTTAATTTTTCGTGATAAAATTCGTATTATATACTGAAAATAACGTTATATCATCAAATTTGGCCGATAGTGAATAACAAAAACAATATTATAGATAAAATTAATTCAGAGTATTAATTTTGACTGATGATTTTGTAATCTTTATGTTTCGTGACTTTTATACAAGTGTTCACTAAGCACGTCAGTTCATACTTGAAAACCAGTAATATTTTTAGTACCATTGAAGATTGCCTTTTATTTAGAAAGAGGAGCTCGTTTAATACTTAACATTTCAAGATTCTAAGCCATAATGACGAAAGAATATATTTTTACAATAAAATCGAAATCAGTGCTAAGATATATTATACTTGATAATACAAAGTTTGGTTGTCTCTTAAACTATTATATTTTCTGAGTGAAAGAATAAATTTCTTCACAAATGAACCGTGACATCCCATAGACATAAAAAATAAATTCCATCACTAAATATAATAAAAGAAAATGCCGTGACAAAATAAAACGCTTTAACGTAAAAGATCATGATATTACATGCACTCAACAAACCTTACAAATGATTACAAATGGCTTTCTAATGACAAAACCTCTCTAAAGAATCGATATCATTCGTCATCCTACACGATGCGCTTTGAAACTCGAAGTAGCGAAATAAGTGTCAAAAGTTTTTAATGGATCTCTCCCATTTGGATGCGATCTAAAAAATTTTCTCGATATTATCTGGACTTGGATGTTTTTGAAAAATTCAATGGATTGAAGCACTTTTGTTATCGGTCTCATCTTTAGACTCTGGACCATAGCGGAGAAAAAGGTCAAATGCAAAGAATGAAGTCAAGTTTTCAAGAAGTGGCTACATCGCGGACCATTATGCACGGAAAGGAATAAAGAAATTTGAAGGCGTTGTTAGAAATAATCCTGATGTAATTATGCAGACAAAAATTGCTACCTCATCAAGAATCTTCACATTATTACTTAGTGGCAACTTTCTAAGCGTGGCGTAAGCAAACAGCGATTTTAAATTTGACGAATTCTTCAAAGATTTTGAGCTGAAAAATGAGGAAATCCACGGTTTTTTATTCGCATTTTCAAAATTAAAGTTTCACCAAGTCTCTTCAATACGTTCTCTTTATAAATATCTGAGAGATTTTGGATACGAGGAATAACTAAATAGAAGCAATTGAGTATTTATGCAAGGTCAACTCCAATTGTTTCTCTCTATTTTATTCTTTAATAAAGTCGGAAAGTAATTGCAATTACATTTAATGCAGCCCTAAGAAATTGATTCAACCCAGAATTCATTGGACTGGCAGAAAATCATTACTATAAAAAATTGAAGCTCATACCATAGTTACCTCAAAAATGCTCGCATATAGCACATACTGCAAAATATATTTTCATGAGTCTGAACGTTATGATCTCCATGCATTTGATAAGTTATTTATAGATAAAACAGTAAATCGAAGAGAATTTAAGGTGTCGCTAATTATGTTACTGATACGATTTAAATATAATTAAAATTAAATCTGAAAACTTAGCATTGTAACTGCAAGTGTGACACACATTTTCTTGGCTTGAATAATATTTCATATTTGAAGCTTTTGAATTCTCAGCAGCATTCAAACTATCCTTATTGCTACATAAAATATTTTAGCTGCACGGTACGACCTAATTTCAAGAGTTTTCTCGGGACGATTCGTCTTTACCCTCTCAATGGCGATTCTGCAAAAACTCGCTTACTTACTTATTATATTTCAGTTACAATACACGAAAAAAATTGCAAAATAAATGCAAGGAATTATTCGAAAAACTTCAAATCGTCACCAGAAAAACTCCCGGATGCATTCTGCAGCGTAATTAAGTTTCCCCGAGGCTCAATTTTCGCCACGCCCTAAGCAGAAAGCGACGTCCTTAATTAAATTAATTAACATCGTTCGTGAATGGAAGAACTTTCCATTATGAGATCGCCTACGGACTGAGGGAGAAATAATATGAACGATGACTTAAAGATTTAAAAAAATTACACAAAATTCCATGCTCGTGCCATTGTTCAAAACTTGCTGCGCATTGAATGCCTAAGGAAAAATTATCAGTCTGTTTATTTATCTCGATCTTCATACGCTTCGCTTACTATTCAACCGAAATCGACAGAGAACGTATTTTTCGTGATATAATAACCTCTAAGAGATTCAAAAGTTCGATTCGAAGCCTAATTTTCTCATGCGTTTAAAAGTAAATCCTTTTCGCAATGTTACATAAAATATCGTAACTTTGACACCTATAATATTTTGATATATTATATATCATATATCATATTATGACAGGAGGCATCGCGCAGTTGTAATAACACAAACCCTGTTCATCCTTTGGCCAGAACGTAGAAAAAATTCTTTTCTATTTTTTCTTCCAGTACTATTTTAATGCAGCTCTCTCTTTTTCTAACATTTCCATTTGCCAACTTCTCTTAATACGTATCTTATTACTTTAAGAAATGGAATAACAAGTTAGGAAAGTGTACAACGTATCACAAATGGGCGCGTTTCGTGCAATGGAGTATTAGAAAGAAATTATATACCTCTACGTAAGGGAAATAGCGTTTTGAAGTTCTTTTCTTCATCATAAATAATCCATTTTCTTCCTATTTAATAATATTACATGCACATGTAAGGAAATTAAACGTTTGTTTGGGAGATTGTTTATGTTAGCAACAATGAAGTAACCATGCAAGAAATTATCTAAGTTCAACTCGATTTAAGACTTTCTTGTTTGATTTTCTCGATAACGGCTACTCCTACGATAAAAATATACAGGAAAGGAAATACTCTTTTTTACCAGTTCTACAACTTTTATTTGAAAAATATTTTGATATGAGCAATATTTTACGAGATATGACGAAAATTTAATTTTTTGTCTCCAGTAAAGTGGTACCCCTGTTTGGCGTACGTGATTCATTCTTGCGATTTTCTTATTATATTTGATTGAAAGTCCTTAATATCAAATTTCATGAAAATCCGTTTGGTAGAAGCCGAGAACGAACATGCGGACCGACGGACGGACCGACGCACAGTGGGACAAATTACGGAAAAGCTGGTCATAAATGAAAAAATCAAAATGTCAGATATTTCCTGTTTATTATTCTAAATGTAGTCTAAAACGACCTACGCACAAAGTATCGGTAATAAAACACTCCTTTTGTGCAATCTCTTGACATTGTATCATTTCAAAATTGGTGGCCTACAGTAACGTTTACTTGGCGTCTATAATAGTAGCGTGTGAGTCACATCGTTGTGGTTTGCCTTCGTTAATTCCTTTTAACACTTATATTATGACATAACTTTAATATGGATTCTGTTGCTGGGGGTATGTTAAAACTTCATTATACATTTTAAAACTTTAATCCCGTTCATTTGTATTTTTTTAAGGTTTTTTCTTTGACTAAGCATAAAATTTAAAATACGTATGTAAATATTTTGTTCATAAGGACTTTTAGTATAGTATTAAGCTTTATTAAACAAAGTTTTATACTGGGTAATAAAGCGTAGGCATTCTATTTTCTGAAAATGTAAAAACATTTTGCGCATATTTGCGCCAAAAAAATTTTGCTCGTTTATATACGTTGGTGCGACAGTATAAATTTGAGCTGATATTTGTCATACAATATTAGTTGACAGTATGATAATTAACAAATTAAAACTATAAACTATATTCATTATAAATAAACTTCTATGTAATGCGGCGTACTGCAAACATGCTGAAATTAATACATTTCTACGGTAAAATCTTTATTTTCTATTATTAACAAATAATTTTTTACGGTACAAGAAAAGGCGCTAATATATTCCCGCTGCAACAGTAACAATGCTTTTAACGCTTTAGAAATGTTCAAAATTCATTTTAGCAATGAGAAATTAATATGTTTTAAACTACTTTAGTACTGAGAAATTGTTCGTTTTTTTGAAGCTTTGCTTAATTTGTCATACAAGCTGCCTATTAAAAAATGGCAGGCGCGAACTGACAATGAGATTGAAAAAAAATCAGTGGCGGTAAACAAAGAAAGAATTCAAATGGAATTTAAAAACTATTGGCCCTTCTTGTTGATCGGCCAAAACCGGGCTATGGAAGTACTAATGATGGTAATATTGCCCGCACATTTTTCGCAAATCCCGAAATATCTTCATCGATTACGGGAGTTGATTTTCAAATAATCAAGAGATTTGGAACCATACTTCAGTCTTTGTCATCCGGGTATGACATAAATATAACAGCATTTAAAGACTATGCAGTATCAACAGCAAGACTATTCGTGGAAAAGTACTCTTGATACAACATGCCGACTACTATACACAAAATTTTAATTCATCGCCCAGGTCATATCTGCGAGCATATTACCTATAGGACAGTTATCGGAGGAGGCGCAGGAAGCCAGAAATAAGGACATTAAAAATTTCCGTGAGGGATTTTCACGTAAGATGTCTAGAAGGAAGACAGAGGACCTCATCAAGAGACTTCTCATATCTTCTGATCCTCTCATTTCTAGCGTGAAGAAACCACCTCAAAAGAAAAAAGCGCCTTTCCCTAAAAAAGTTTTGTTATTGTTGACATCTCCTAAGATCGAATTATCTGAAACTGAAAAGGAGGAAACAGATTCGTATGATTCCGAAAACAGTGATAGCAATTAATTTAGTATATTATGTAAATAATTTTATCTTTGTAAAAACGATTTCAGTAATTTATTTCCTGCGTTTCTGAATACATTTTATCTTTGTGAACACGATGACAGTAATTAAGTTTGTACATTTTGTAAGTAACGATCTAGTTCTCTAAGAACAATGTCCTCTTAATTAATACATTTTATCTTTGTGAACACGATGACAATAATTATGTTTGTACATTTTGTAAATAACGATCTAGTTCTATAAGATCAATGTCCTCTTAAGTAATCTTTTGTAGTTTGTAAACCTCGTGATTTTTTAAAATGTTGCAAATACAATTTGAATATACCAAGTAAATTAGATTAATTTTTTTACTATTAGCATAATTCACGTTCGTAATTGTTATGCATTTTGTTTTTAATATATTTTAGATCATTACTGGTAAATAATAAGAAGCTAAAATATTGCTACATGTACCGACTGAATACAATTGCATTTTGGTTTTCAATTTCAAATCAATGCGATTGGATAAATTTAAGTATATTGCATTTCTTGAAATTTGACATGAAATGCGCTTCAAAGCGTTAAAATTTCGCCAAATTTTGTTATTTACATTATTTCCTCTCAATAGTGTCTCATTATTTGACTTTAGGTGAGAATATATACCTTCCCTATTTATGACCATCTTTTTGGTAATCCGTCCCACTGTGCGACGGACGGACGGACCGATGATAATAGGCGCTCACGCTGCAAGCGAAACGCGCCTAAAAATTGGTTCTTAAACTATTAATTTATAACCTAAATAAGGCTTGGTACATATTTGTTCCAAAGTCCTGGAACATATCACAATTTATAACATGTAAGTCTACGTGAAATAGCTATTCGACTTACGCTGAGATTATCAGGAACGCATTAGAGTCGTTAGTCGGGAATGGGTTGTATAATATATGTGTGCGTGTGTGTATGTATGTATGCGTGAGTATACGTATAAATTGTTTTTTATTTATACTCGTATTCGATGAATGTGAAACTTATTGCAGATTCTGAGTTGGTGACCTAGGACCATACAGCGAAGAATATATTTATAAAAACCGTGGTAAATTAAACTTTCGACGACTTTGTAATATCCCTACACATAATTGGAGAAATATCGATTTACTTTATTTTTGGCGCTTCCTCACTCCAAATCTCATTTCATATTTATTCTTACCTCTCGAATTGCTAGGAAAATAAATTCTGATATCTTCCTACGGCCGCAATATTAACACGATCCCAATAATAAGGAGACACGCAAAAACATCGGAATTAAAAAGCTATCCGAAAATCAAGAATTTATATTTCCCCCATTCTGTCTACTTTCATCCGAGTTCTCTGGGAGCCGCTGATTACGAAAAAATATACATATTCCACGAAACGCAAACACGTAAAAAAAAAAAATACAAACAAAAAGTCTTCAGATGTATACATAGCATTAACTACTACTCTTCGGATTTTTCAAACTCATTTCAACTTCTGCAGAGCAAACGTTATTTTTTAAAAAATAATGAGAAACCGGTTCTTTTACCGTTAATATAAAAATCGAGAAAAAAATGCGGAAACTTCCACATTTATTTTTGAGAAAGAAATTCCCTTAAAATTTTCTGATAGCGGGGATATCACGAGGGTTCCATCCCACTTGCGGTTTTCCCAACTCCTTACTCTTTTCTTTAAAAAAAAAACCTTTTTGTTGACATTTTCCTTTCGACACTCTCACCCAACATCATTCGTCCCTCCTCCGCGTCTTTCCTAGCCGTCATCGCATCCAAAAACCCTCCCCCCCCCCCCCCCACACTACGCGACAACCAAGACAGCGTGACAAATTTTCCTTATACGAAGACCCACCCTTATCGGTGAAACTCGAGTACTACTATGAAGTGACTACTCCTCATACGAAGCCCATCACTCTCCAACGAGTCCTTTTAAATCGCACTCCATCTGACTCCTGACCCTCCGTTGTCCGCCCTCTCTCCCGTCTCCAATCCCTCTCTCTCCCTCTCTCTCTTCTCCTACTCTCCTCTCCCACTCTCCTCTCCCTTTCTCTCTTTCTCACGCCATCCTTCCTTCTACACGCCCACCTCCTTCTCTTATCCATATCTCTCCTCCTCCTTTCCCAAGGCCTCTATTTACACTATCTTCCAATCAATCTCCCTCACATTCTCCCTTTTTCCTCCCTCTGCTTTTACCTTCTCTCCCTCTCTCCTTCTTGTGCCTGCATCGTTTATCGCTCTATTTCACTTCTTCTGTCCTCCCTTTAAATTTACTACCTATTCCTCCCTTTATCCCGCACAGCTTTTATTTTCCTTCCGTTATAGTTTTGCATTTTCGTCTCTACCTGTCCTATTTTTAACCTCTCCCATTTTTAAATCTTATTTTCTCGCTTTCATTCCTATTTTTCTCTTCCGATTTCTCTCTCCCCCTGCTTTATTTTTCTACTTTCTTCATTCTTCATTTATATATCTTCACACAACGCACTGCTTGATTCTCCTTCTTCCTGTTCTTATTCTTTCCAAATTTCTCGTCCTTAACGCAACCTCCTCCTGTTCAAATCTGCCTTTTCTTATATTATTCTTTATTCTCTCGTATCTATCGGCCTCCTTTCTCTCTTCTCCTTCTTCCGCTTTCCTACTCAACGCGATATGTTTTCCTTGCTCGCCAACTCTTGCATCCTTTCCAATCACGTTTTCTATCCGTCTTCCACGTTCGATTGGTTCCTTCACTCTCCCCCGATGCCTTTCCCTTCACGAATCCCTTTCATTTCGAACCCAAGGCTTCCCTGTGTGTTTATCTACTTCATCCGTCTAGACCAGGGGTCGGCAACTTATCGCACGCGTGCCACTGGGTGGCACGCGAAGATGTTTTAGGTGGCACGCGAAGAGATTTTAGATGACACCATCATCACGACGACGAAAGTGCACGAAATGTATTTTTAAAGAAATATACAAAAAAGACTATGCCATACACATCTAAAAATATTAAAGAAACAGGTATCCCTAACTTAACGTCGTAGTTATATTCCAACAAATAGTTTAAATTGAAAAATGGCTATTTTCCTGCAAGGAATAACTAAAAGAGAAGGTATGCATGCAGCCGTGAAGCCGCGGACATATGTATGTAAATGACGTTGCCCGTTTGACATTGTGTGCAAGATTTTATTCAGCAAATCGTGACTGTGTTAAGAAGAAGTGTATGCCGTTTCTCCGGTGCTCGGAACTAAAAAATGGGAATATTTCTACATTCGTAGATTTAGATTTTAAAAATAAACTGTTTTCTGTGATTAACGATGGATTACGTGCAATGATGAGTCAAAATATTGGTTTTGTTCAGCTACTCCGAAAATAGCTAGATAGGCCTAATTTGGCATTTTCGGTGGCTGAATAGAGGAAATGTTCTCTCGTTTTGTCAATTGCTTTGATTAAAGTAAGATGTTTCTCCGCGAAATTGAAAAATAATAATGTCAATTGGAGAATTAAGAATGGTTTGTAAACCTTATCAGACATAACGGTACATTTGAATACGTTGAATGATAAGCTTAAAAGTAAAAGGCTGACCTGGTTTTACTTGTATGAAGGGTGGAACTTGTTTTGTAAGACATTGCAGCTCTTCGAGGATGATCTTCAGACATGGAATATGAGTTACTTTCTCAAATTGAAACTATTTATTGAAAGTGATGAAAATTTAAAATTTATAATACCAAATTTGCATAAGTATATAATTCTCTTGAAGGAAGAGTTTTTCCGGGGATTCCAAGACCTTCAAACTCACGGTCCTATGTTTATATATATATATATATATATATATATATATATATTGTATCCTGAGAAAACAACAAATTGATCTTGAGCGACAGTATTTTGAGTTTCTTGGGATTGAGATGGAGTTAACTGATTTCCTGAGCTCAGACTTGTGGGTCGATAAGTTTTCATCTGTGAAGGACGGGGTTGAAAAATAAACGAAAACCGTTGCTTAGGTATATGATCTCGTTCTCGGTCTCATCTTCCAACTAAATTATCGCCAATGAAAAAAGTCGCATTCTCTCTTTTGTCTGCATTTGGAACTAGCTACTGTTGCGAGCAAGTGTTTTCTTTAATAAAAAATACACTTAATCCCGTTCGTAATCGGCCGACTGAAAATTCTGGAGCTTGTCTTAATCTTCAAAATACCAACTATCATCCAAAATTGACAAAATTGGCGTAAAAAATGGAAGAGTAAGGGAGTCATTAATTATATTATATTAATTTAATTCTTTTTAAAACATTAAAAACTCTTAATTTCGAAAATCACGCTCGTAATTCACGCTGAAATGTCTTATTTAAAGGTTTTATGTTGGAAGCATTTTAAGATAGCGCTATTAATTATTAAGAAAATGTTTTTAAAAATCGTTTCAATGAGAGGTTTTTAAATCGATTCATTAATAACTATTGCAGTTTTATTATAAATAAATCCTACTAAGCAAAAATTAATGTTTTGACCTGTATTTCTTAAAGTGGCACGCAAAGAAGGGCGCAAAGAGAAATATTGACAAAAGCGGCACGCGTCAGAATAACGTTTCCGACCCCTTGACATCAAAGATTCGAACAATCAGTTTTGATTGCTCCGTGTTATCTTTTTGTTCGAATACTTCTTTTTTCCGTATTTTTGCCGAAAAATAGCGGCCAGGGGATTCAAACGATTTTCAACTTCGTTAAGTCTTTACTCGAAGAAAAATTTTTATTTCAACTCTTCCAGTAAATTTCACTAAAACGTTGTGTGCTTTAAAGACAACAGAGAAAACTGTTAGCACACATCTTTTTAGACGGGTATCACCCATAAAGTAATTTAAAAGTAATTCCCCGTAAGAAAACATTGTAGCTATCGGTACCGTGATTTAATTTTCCTGCGTCTGGTTATAAGGTTTCAAAACATTCCTACTGATAGTACAGCAATTCGTCATCAAACTTGCAGTTCACGGTAATGTACTGCAATTTCTGACAGCGGAGAACGAGTCAGTGGGCAACATTCTAAACAACATGATAAAAGCTGTCTATATGGATAATGCAGTCGACAGAAGCACTGTTAGTTGCTGAGCAAAGCGAGTAAAGATATCATGAGAGGGAAGAGCTTACATTCTCGATGCGCAGCGTTATGGTCGCCTTATGAAGACTGTCATCGCCGATATTGTGCAAATCTCAGATGACATGATTCGTCAGGAACGACATAACAGGACAAAGGAATTGGCACTCAGGCCCGAAATCAGCAAAGGAAATGTAAACACAACTTTCTAACGCCTGGGTTATTCAAATGCGTGCGCGAGATGTTTTCCTCGACAGCTGACGATCGAACAAAAAAAAACCTAGCGAAAGGAAATTCTCGCAAATTTGTTGATACGAGGAAACTTTTCTGTCATAAATTGTCACTGGTGATGAAAACTGGATCCACCACTTTGAGCTGGAAACAAAACGACAATCTACGGACTGGAGTCGACAATGTCTTGGTAACAATCTTTTAGTGCACTGAAGGAATCATTTTAGTGACCGCCATGGCAAGATGACAGAAAATAAACTCAGAGATCTACATCGCCGTTTAAAATAAACTGAAGAAGATTTGCGGTGATTTCGACCACGAAGGCAAATATTCAACATGAGCACGGACCTCCTCCAAAAAGTTTGAAAATCAGTGAATCAATCAAAAAAGCACAGTTGACTTGCTCTTTCAGACTAACATCTTTTCATAGCCCTGAAAGATACCACCCGTGACCGAAAAGTTACGGACTAGACGAGGTCGCTGAAAAGATGACAAAGTTTACCGGCAAGGTGCTTCTCAATGGCATTAAGGCGTTGCGGCGGAAGGGGATTATGTCAAAAATATTGCGCATTTAACCAATACGATGAGGCAAAACAGCTTCTAAGATTTCAAATTTTTACAATATCAGATTTCTTCCTTCTGTTTTAACTAAAAACTAATAATTCTGCCAAAATTCGTTTGTATCTTATTAAGAAGTGCCTTATAATTTTCACAGTCGTATGGGGCAGAAATGGGGCAAAACCGCCTCTAAAAATAGGAATTTTTGCAATATTTTATTTTATCTTCGGTTACAACGAAATTTCTATAATCGTGCCAAATTTCAAGTCTCTAGGTCATATGGAGCTGCCTCATCTTTTTTGTTCTCGTATTGAGCAATACTGGGGCAAAACAGCCACAAAAATGGGGATTATATCAATATCGGATTTCCTTCATTAGTCGTAGTTTAACATTAATGGCATTAAAATATAAGCCTCTGATTCCTATTAAAAGCTTACCAATATGAAAGCATTAAGCCTGTTGCCTAGGCTGCCGATTGTTTCCACCCAGAAGAATTACCAATTTTTTCCGATAAAAACTATAAATTTACGCTAATTCTACTCGGATTGAAATTCTGTCTTCAAAAATAAGAAACTACAATTTATATCGTATCCGATAGTTTGTCTCGAGTTTGTATCTTGAGGTTAAAAAATTTTAAAATGCAAATATAAAAACCTCTACACCAAATTACGTGTTCCCTTATGGGGCAAAAGGGGCCAAAATAGCCCCTCAGAATTGTAATTTTGAAAGTTTTGGATATTTTCCTTCGGCTGTGAACAAAAACCTATAATCCTACCAAATTTCAAGATTCTAGCACATCTGGAAGTTTCTCATAATTTTGCATCCTCCTATATATATATATATATATATATATATATAAGGGTAGCAACAAGGTGTTGGAGGAAGCCCAGTGGACACTTACCTAGAATGAAGAGCCGCTGGGGGTGCTGAGGACACATGAAAAAGGACACACATGACAGTATATGTTTCTCCGTCGCTGAAGAAGGGCATCAGCCCGAAAGCTCCATTTTTGTGTAGTTTTTGTTCTTTTGTGTTTTTCGTGTGTCCTCAGCACCCCCAGCGGCTCTTCATTCTAGGTAAGTGTCCACTGGGCTTCCTCCAACACCTTGTTGCTACCCTTATTATTACCTTTCCTTTTCCTTAAGTATTTATATATATATATATATATATATATATATATATATATATATATATATATATGATGTGTAAGAAGCGTCTATATATTATAGATATATGACCGAGGTTAAAATCTGTTGCATTACTTTCTGGACGACCCTCGAACATTCGTAAAAAATACTACGAATAAAAATTTTTAAATACAAAAAAATGCAATTGAGAAAGTAAAAACTCTGTTGAATATGCTGAGTTGATTTTGAAGCACACAATAAAAATATAGTACACTGACTTTCTATTCATTTCATTAGCTCCCCTAAACATATTTATTTTGTCTAATCGCTAACTTACAATTTTCTTTCAAGAGTCGTTTTGTCTTTATTTTGCCCTCTTTCGACAAATTTTTTAATTTTTCAACTTCGCTCAATAAATTTATTCCATCGTTTAAACTGAACCAAAAACTCCAACTCCAACTCCAACTCCAACCAATACCTTCTACATCGTTATATGAACAATAATTTTTTCTCCTCCTTTTCATCTTTCTGTATCTTGTGGATTAAATCTCCCATACCCGCTCTCTTAAGTAAAATTTTTCCCTTGACACCCTCCTAATAAACTCTTCTACTCCCTTTCTCAACCTCCAGCCCTCTTGGAACATATTATTCTCTTTAACCTTCCCCACCGCTTATTTCAACCACTGTTCCCGTCTCTCTCCCTTGACACTTTTCTTCTCGCCTCTCTTCTCCCCTTCGGCGAATTAAGAACTCTTTAGTTCTTTCGCTCGCGACGGACACAATCATTGCAGGCGAAGCAAAAATCCTCTCTCGACTCCTGTAATATCAGAGAGTGGCTCAAAGAGAATAACTCGTCACCTAAAAGGTTGACTAATTGGAGTGCAACTGTAAAGCAATTCATAAACCAGATTATGCCGTTTGTTAAGCTCAACTGCCATTACATTACCGTAATTAGGATAACACGCAAATTTTGCATAATTTGTAAAAATGATTAGAAAATATTAATGCACGAAAAAAAGTAGCACTGAAAGCAATGCTATGGTAAAAAATCCCTAATCGATGACTCTTAGCAGAGGCGTACCTTGACGTTACGGCGCCTATGGCCAAGTTTTACAAATCACCTTGTTTTGCAGGATATCGTTTTTTCTGAATTTTAATGAACAGCAAAAGCGATTTTATTATAAATAAATCAAAGTTTGAGTGTTAAAATACAATTTATTTATGGGAAAATTAACTTTACGCACTTTTTACGGGAATCTTTGGCGCCTTTTGCAAGCGGCGCCTATGGCAAATGCCACCTTTGCCATATCCTAGTTACGGCACTGACTCCTACTATGTAAAATAATATCTGGCGAGAATTCAATCGTATTCATTAAGTGTTAAAATCACGTAAGCATGTTACCGTAGCAATCAAGAGCATGATATGGTGTACTGAATTAATTAACAACATGTACTACAACAGTATATGCTCTCTCGATCACCGGATGTAGCACCAATGAGCCTGTAATAAATTTAGTCAGTCATAAATTTAAAGGTGTTTTTTATCAAAATAGACAACTTTAGCTTTCACACGTCAATCACTCGGATAGACACGTTTTCACAATGGTTGCTATTTGATATACATACTTATCCCGTTAGTGTTTCCTTTTGCTAATTAAAATTTAAATAAATCTAAGTTGTAAAACTCAGGTGTAAGATAAATGCTTTCGATTAATTTTTGACAATCGACATGGGGCTTTGTGACAGCGGACACTAATTACATATTTGTGCGGCTAAGAAAATAATGCAGGCCACAACATTTGTGCTTATTATGCCTTCGAAGAAAGCATTTGAACCAATTCTAAGAAAATTTGGCGCTAACGTACATCATGTCGTCCCATACAAATAAATATGGCAATCCAAATTTTGAAATTAGCGATAAGGAAATATAAGAGAGTTAAATATAATAAAGGACAAAAACTGCATGACAGCAGATATCTAGCAGTAGATATTCCATATTTTTTGTTGATTTGCAAGAAATGTTTACACATCTATTTCTGTTACTGAAAAGATATTACGCATAAATATGCCTTTATTTCCATATTAAAATTACTATTACGCATGAATGCGTCGTGGAAATATGGGTAAAATATTTAACGGCCATGATTTTATTTCTATAAGGCCGCAAAAGCCAAAAGAAAATAACCCAGAAAACGAGGAAATCAAAGGTTTTATCGTCAAAACTTCCTCATAATATAAAAAACGTTATTTTAAAACAACGATAAAGAGACACATCACGTAGCGTAAGTATAACATAAATAAAGAATAATAAAAACTTTAATACCCACGACCGGACTCGGTCCAGCGACTTGAAAACATGAATCGATAAAATCAAGTCAAAGTTAAAGTTTGATGGGATTCTTCCACAGATCTAAAGAGAAGCGACTGAACGAAAAAGAGACAAAAAAGGCACTAAGAAAGAAAATGCGACATCTGAATATTATTTTTGGGGGAGTATTCATTTTGATCTGAAAATTAAAAAAAAAAAAGGCGAGCGGCTGAGTCTCTCGTGACTCAAGATGATCGCTATGATTTGTGTCTTGCGGGCAGAAAAATTGAGGTTTCAGGGAAAATAAAAGGGAAGGCAAGAAAGGAGAGTGAAAGAGGAGGAAAGGAGATGGACTGGAATATTGCCAAATCGGACGATCGAAACTTTTCGTCTCGTATCATCCCGCGGACTCTATAAAAACGACTTTTACTCTCCTCCTCCCCCTTCCTTTTTGACAAAAGAGGGGTTATTAATCGAAACCGCCCTAAAATAGATTCAATTTTCCATCGGGAAGCCGGCCAAGCGATATGACAGGAAAGCGGGAAGTGGCAATACGTTCCGATACTGTGCGGACGATAGATTCCTACGGCCGATGAGTTGGGGAAAAAAATAAAGAAACGCCCGTGAAAAATTCCCTCGAGTTGAATCGGGACAAAACTTCCTTAGATACACTTCCTTTCGGGAATATAAAAAAATGTTCCCCGCCCTTTCGATTCTGGCTCAAGGAGATAAAATTTTAAGTTAAATATCCTGTTCTTTGCTCGCGCGGTTGTGTATTTTTTAAGGGGGCCTCAAACCTTACTGTTTTTCTGGGTTCCATATATTTCGGCTCTCTTTTCCGACCTAAATCGAAGACTGCTCCCTCCAAGGTCGTGCCCGTAAGGTTTATATGACCTGGCGTTACGGAAAACTAATTATGAAGGCAAAGCCGCGTCTTTCCTCCCGAGGTAAATGTCAGCTGCTTTCCATGCATTTGATATTCGCGTACGCTGTGCGGATGAACGTGACAAAATGCCGCCCTGATGTAGAGACGAAATTTTTACAACGCGGTACACAGCTAGCGCTGCTTTAAATACGTAGATGCATTACGCTTTCATTTAGGAGCTGTGACAAAGGTTACGTGTATTAATGTTGCACGTTAGCTACGGGCGGAAATTTCTTTGACGGTTACTCACTTTTAATCCGCCAAAATTATACGCGACCCACGTTATAATATATATAAATGATGTAATTCGTGAAGCTGTATAATTTCGGAATATTTTGCGCACACTTCCTGTTCCAGCTAAAAATTATTCCGTGGCCATGTATGACCGCAATGTGTATCATACCTATGCATGAAATATTATGAGAAATTTCATAACTTATTCAAATGCCGCTGTTTTCTATTACACCACCAACCTTTTGTTAGGAAAATTCTTCCACCGGAAATGCATTACTTGAAGTTTTAATTTATGAATAGGATGTGGTTACACCGCTTTAAATATTACATTTGATCTTTCCCTTGTCTGAGGCTCTCCATACCGGCAATTAATTTACAGAGGCAAAAAAGGAGCCACCAAAAAAAAAACGACTGGTCACCTATTGAGTTAGTAAGTAGGAATAATTCAGCTTCAGGGTTCTGGCTGAATTATTAAGCCAAAAATAAATACGTACTACGACTGAAATATCAGCCCGCGATGAGTTTTATGCATTGCCGACGAATTCTTCTGTTAAAAAAAGATGCAACAAAAAAAAATTTTAAATCAGTTCCATTTCATATTCAAACACGAAATGTTTAATCATCGATATTGAAATTTTAATTAACATTTCGTAAAATTATACGCTTCATTAATGTCATGAATATCCTAGTTTTATTTTGGAATAGAGGACGAGAATTTTAATTTTATACAAATTTTATGAATAAATAAAATCTGATGTGGCCAACACACGACTTTCTCCATATTTGGCGTATAGATATTTAAATTATTATGAATAGCATTATAAGGCAATATTATTATTTCGTATCGTAAAATAATACAGTCGTCCTTATTGCCGTAAATTACATTTTGAATATGTTTACAGAATTCACCGCTACATGGTGGTGGCGCTGTACACAGGAAATTACGAATAAGCAAAATATCTCCGAAATGGATGGTTCTACGAAAATTTGTTTCAAATAAAACCTGGAAGAAATATTATTCTCTACAACTTTGGTCCTCACGAAGATTACCAATATCGACGTTTTTAAGGAGATATTTGACGGAAACTGAAAAAACCGATAATTTATAAATAATTCCTAAGAAATAACTGCTACGGAAAATTGTTTAAATTAAAGTTGTAGGAAATTACATTCTCTATAACCTTTGTATAGAATTGTATATACAATGATGATGTTTTAACGGAGAAATATCGCAAAAACCGAATCGGGTTTCGAATAAACCTCGACTTTCGGTAAACCGGTATTGTGCAAAAATTAATCACTTCTTTGTGCTCATGCTAAAGAGTTATATATGAAGTTTGGTAACATTATGGCAAGTACTTTTGAGTTAGAGCGCCCACAACCACACACACACGCACAGACACAGACATCATTCCGAAAATAGTCTAAACGTGTTATAGGGGCCTCAAAACGTGTATTTCCGTTGAAATCTCGAAGTCGATTTTTTTCGTGAACACAATACTTTCCCTGTACTACGTATGGAGAAAGTAAAAACGTTTAAATGTTTTTAATCCTGTCATGTGGTGATGATCAATCACTAATATCTAATAAGACTATGTAAACGACGAGATGATGAAAAATCAACATAATTTATTAGCAGGGCCGCTTTAATTCATATTTATTTATGTTGGTCTATGTTACCCACGTCATATGTTTTTTATTGAAATTGGAATAATTGGCAACTATACACAAGTAAAATTGGATAAAATTTTATTATAAAAAAGCACGATTTAAAAAGTACGAGTGAGCGGTACAAAATCTTTGTTTCGCGGTCTAACAAGGGTTAAGCACATGGTACCAACGCTCACGCGGCGTAGACCCCTAAAATCAGAGGGCCGTGGGCATTGGATTGCGCATTGGATAAAGCGGCTCTGTTTATTTGTAACAATCAGTACAACAAAGCTAACTTATCGTCTCAGATAACAATTTCTTTTAAATTTGGGATGAAAACAGAAGAAAAACGAATGATGCTTTGAAGGTCGGATCAGCGCATGAAATATCGACCTAAAGGAGTTTAAGAGGCAATTGACTTGCGTGGTGCGCGGAGGGGATCAGTTCTCAATTCTGCCGAGTTCCAAAGCGACTTCGCTAGCCGAAGGGGTCAGAAATACCGTGAAGGAGCTCAACAAACGTTGCCTTCACAGAGGAGACTAGTACGTTGGCCTATTGCCTCACTGTGGACTATGATTCAATACCTTCGCGGCGGCATATTTTTTTGACCTTGGCCTACCCAGCCTTCTCACCGGGCTATCAAATTCTTTCTCTTTGAACAGCAAGCTGTCCATCAGAAGCCATCAGTCCATCACCTCAAGAGCGGAAGCTTCCTTTCATCGCAAAAGGGGATGGCCGAACCCATGAATGGCATTACTACCTCCTAACAGTGACAGGCGTATGAACATCAAGGGCGTGAAGCTGCCTCGACCCCTGGCGAATTTCTTCACAAAGGGCTTTAAAAAAAAAGGTACATTTTTTTCCTTTTCCGAACCTTTATCCGACGTGGTCGCGAGCATCCGAGACCAGTTGCCGTATAGATTGGATTTTTCCTCCCGATTTATTGAGTTCCCATCAAATCTCTTTATAGTAAGGCCATTTTCCAGATTATACCAACTCGTCCTATTTGCGGTCACGCTCCCGTAGGACCGTCGCCGCCTTTTCCCTTCGCCCGCCTGCCTCTCTAACACTTCCTCGCCTCTCCCTTCCCACCTTCCCCCCCCTCCACCTCCCCCCCCCCCAAGGATCCCCTCGTTATCGAACGCTTTTCCGCATATCTGACATTGTTATGTGGTAGGCGTGGCGTTGAAGTGTTCTCGGGGAACGTAGTTCGCATTCCGAGGGGAGGACTGTGTTGCGTTCTCGGTGCATTTTGACCGCACCGGAGCGCTGCGCCGAAGTTGTTATTTCGAAAACGAACGTGTCATTTTCTTACCGTGACTAATTTCGCATTTTTTGCAAGAAAGGGAGACTTTTCCTCACGTACGTTCGGACTAATTCCGTTAATGTTTTGCGATGGAATTGGTTTTGATGAGAGATACCCTGTTGTACCGCATATATACCAAAAAACAAATGAATCTTTCTCTTTGCGAAAATTCGTTATATTATTTTGAAATAAAAAACACCGAAATAAAATGTACACTTGGACTTAGGGAAAATTCAATTTAATTCATCTCACCAAAACAATACCAATATTCGTTTTAATTTTTTATTACTAAAAGTATCGAGAAAATTTATACCTACATAGCGTCAATTCATTACAGCCATTTTCATTTATTAAAAAAGTTCGTATTTTCGACAGTTGGAAATAAAATTATAAATTAACTGATAGTCCATTGATTCCAGCGTTTGTCATCGTAATGTTCAATTTTCGTTTATATCTTTCGTGGCTGCAAGAGTGATTGCATGAAATTACGTTTCTATTCAATACCTATGTTTTTTATTCGTTAATTGATTCAGAATGAACACGGGGCAATAAAATATAATTATTCCAGAGGAAAAGGGTTCAGGGAGAACTTCATTTACCTTAGCCTTCCTTTTAAAAAATTATATACACATCGCTGTAGTTACACCGAGTAAATCAATCGCAGTAGCACAAACGAATGTCGACCTTAAATAAAATAAACCCACCCATCCCCCTCTCTAACTTGCGCGAGTAACCTTCGAATCCCGCCATGCATAAAAGATTCCCAAAGCAAAAACTAATCAATAGGAGAGGAGTAGAAAAAATAACATACTTTTCCCCTCCTAGATTAAGAATGCAGAAGCTCATCCCTACGCAGAGAGACGGGAATTGGGAAGTTTTCCCGGTTGTTGAACCTCTTTCTGGATTCCTAAGGAAGGTGTGTAGGGAGGAAGTGTACGTTTATGTGTGTGTGTGCGCGCGCGCTTCCGTGGACGTGCGTGAAGAGGGTGCGGTTGTGTAGGGAAGGGAGCGAACGGATTAGGCTTTAGCGAAGGGAGTTTAGGAGTGGTGCGAAGTTGGAAGAGAATACCGGGAAGGTTGGCAAGCGTGACTCGACGCAATTATCGCCAATTTCCTCTCCACTTATTCCAATCCCCTTAGTTCCCTTCCTCTGCGATCCTAATTATATCTCCCATTGTGTCCGGTCTTTTGAAACCATTTTTTCCCCTCCGCAGTCCTTTCCTCCCTCCTCCTCATCTCTTATTCTTCTCCGTTTTCATTCTTCCCCTTCCTTCTCTTGTTCCCCTTCTTCCATCATACCCCCCCCCCACACACACACACACTCCTATCCGAATCTTGGCAGTTTGACCTCAACAATCCTTAAAGTGTCGTCACATCGGATCGAGAGAGGGTGCAAATCTTCCCATTGATTAATACGTTAGCGTCACCCTGCTCAAGCGACCTGGTTCGATCGTTCACTTTCTTTTAAAGTTTTCCTTATGGTCCCGGAAAACGTTTTACGCGTGTTCGGCGGGATCGCGAATAATCATCTTCCTTAAACGATTATGTGACTCGTAAATTTTAAACGGTAACACAATCGAAGTAAAAGGAAACTTCAGGACTTTATGGGATTATGGGAGATATTAATCTTAAAGAAGCCAATCTTTGGGAGCCCAAGGGTGGACTGTTTCGTTATAATGAAACATTTCATTCTAACTTGCCTCACTTTTTGAAATGACGCACTGGAATGAACCCCTTTCAAAATATTTTGCTACATTCTATAGAGGTGTGAAAGAAACCACCTTTTGCACTGCAACATCATTTAAATACGTAGTTATTTAACTAGTTGTCAAAACGAAAACATTGTCCGAAAGAGACTTCAAATGACGTCCAACTTTAAAACGTTAAAAACAATAAATAAGCGTAATAACTTCTGTTAATTATTCAACTTCTTGGCTCTCCACACAGCTGTACAACGCGTATGCATTTTAACGGAACGACATTTTATGCACGGGACCTATGTTGTTTCTCTTAGTTTGCGAAGAGAATACGCTATTACAGAGCTTAAAGTATCCTAAGAGGCATTATGCCCTTCTCTCCCTCCCTTAGTGCATTGTTTAAAGAGAGAGACATTACGCCGGAATCGAGTTCCACTCGTCCCTTCGTGTAAATTAGTGAGCGGAAGGAATTTCTCTCCTTCAAGCACAAAGGACCGCGGTCCTTTAAAATTGTAAACGGTCCGTAATTCCTCACCTAACGAGTAGCAGTAAGCTACTTAAATATTTACAACGAACTAAGAAAATGATATGACATCCTTGCTAAACGGTAATCAGACTCGATGCTCTGCTTTTTTTTCGACCACCGGTCATGTGTAACATTCAGTCAGTCATCCATTTTATCATACGTCCTTCATTTGTAAGGATTAAATTAGGCCGAAGAGCGAAGAGAAATTAGGAAATCCGTGGCGACCTGCACAATTTATTTGGCGACCTGCTCAATTCATTTGCTAAACCAACTTTTGCGGAGTTTGACGAAATGAAGTAATGCAAGGCAAGAACAACACCGTTATCAAGTTCCTCGCTTTGTTTTCTGGCAGAACGATGGTCTACACGTCGCGCGCACCTATTAAACGTTGAGCCTGTTTGCAGTGAAAAATTCATTTTTACATCCCTCTGAAAACTAGAACAAGACGGCTGTAGCCTACGGGAATTTTCCTGAAATATAGTTTATAATCATCCGACTTTAAGATTTATATTGTTTTCAAAATAAAGGAAATCTTCTCGCGGTTCTCCCATGAAATTGGAAGATAACCTTCGTCTTCTCTCATAATCTAATGTCGTTTCACTTATACAAACTTACGCTTAGACTGACAGCCAGGAAAATTTGACATTTTTAAAGGGAAATGAAGGAAGAGGGCAGAATTGTACTCACCGAGCTTAACCTTTCGCTAGTGAGTGATTGCAGCGGACGATAGGCCGTCTTCTTCCTTGTCTAGCGGAATGGCTTCTTCGGGAGGGGATAGCCTTGCAGCGCCGTCTACTGGCTGAAAAAACTTTTTTCCCGAGTCGTAGGCATCGTGCGGTGCTACCCTGTAATTAAAATGAGAAATTAATGCGTCTGCTTAATACTCCTAGCGAAAACTACCGTTATTTTTTGCAATAAAACGAAAAATAAAATACAAATCCCTAGAATTGAGCGGCTTACTACGATCGTCAAGTAAAGCTAATGATGCGCGCAAAGGAAATTATACGAATAATTTCTTGCTTAGCTATTTTTTTCATTTAAGAACAAAAATTGTAAGCTGTCTTTACCTATGCAAATGTACATTTATCACATAATAGGTTTTAATATTGGGATGCATACTCGCAATATCTCAATGAAGCGATAGTTATGAGATCCTTTAGGTACGAAGATCCTAATGGGTCTAAAATATTTTTTTAGGTGTCCTCTAATCCTACATTGAATAGAAGGGCATGCATAGAAGGCGAAAATATGATGAATGTTTTTAATATTCCCGCTCTTTCAGGTAGCCATTGCCACATGGAGGTAAAGCAGTAGATAAGTTTTTTTCGAATTTTTGTCAGGTGCATCTAAATTCTCTGTCGTGAGATAATTTATTTCTATTACAAAGGCATTCACCGAACTGATTGCATAAACTGTTCGTTTCAAGTCACGGTAACTGCCCAGGATCCTGCCGTGGGCTTCCGAGTTCACATAACAATGTCAAGGGTATTTTGAGCTTGATGAAACCGAGCGAGCCTTTTGACCCTAGAGACGTTTGTACAACTGTACCCAAGGGATGACCTTCGCGCGAATACCTGCAGGTTAGCTGCCTTCGAGGGATTCTGCCATGTTTTAGCTCCCCCCCCCCTTCTTCAATATGGGAGGGGCACTTCCACCAAGTACACAATTCGAATAAAAATATCAATCGAGATAAAATTAAAAGCCTATAAAATCAGATTCAGCATGAAATCTTTACGTGGCGATACAAGTAATTTTCCAGAATTTTAATTTTTTCACTCATATTTATAATAGTTCAAAGATTTATCTTATAAAATTCAACCTTTTCTAACAATTTCAACTGATCTGGTTAGACTCTATAACTCTTTTGAGTTACAGGGTCTAACCAGATCAGTCATAGAAGAAATGCATTTGGAATCACCCCAAAAAGGTTCCAACGGCAATCATTTGACTACTTTTCTGTGTGAAGCTGCACGATAGCAACCAAATTTACCTAATGAAATAAATATTATTTCATCATCGTCGTTGGCTGTCTATATCGTAGTTTTTTGCCGATGTTCTTCTTATTAGCTTTACTCAAACAAGTATGCGTCGATAGCTGACGAAGCTTTAAACTTTCTCCTTATTAATATTCAAGAATTTTCTATCACTGATCGTCATAAAGCGCCAACTCTCGTCGCATGCTTAAGAGTATTATTAATATGATGAGTCTCTAGAGCCGAAGAGGAAGGAGAGATTCTAAACAACATCCCTTGTCTTTTTGAAATCCACGGAGATTCAAATTTACCTCGCTGATGAAATTGTTAGCGTTGTATGGATTTGATTTACTAGTTCTGCTTCCGTTCATTTCGCTCTTTCCTACTCGATGTTCTACGCGCCGAGCTTTTAGTCGACTCCTAATTTAGTTCCTACTAAAGAACACTATAAAATGACGTCGTGGAACTGTTCGATCATCCCGTCACGTAATTCCCCTTTTGATGCACTAAATATGGCTACTGGGCCGGAATGGAAGAGAAAAAAATCGCGAAAATTGAATCATAATTAACTCGCTCAGAATTGCGAAAATATAGCTCAAAAATGAAAACTCGTTCGCAAGGCTTGAAGAACGATAAAGATACCTTATTTCCGCAGCAGCGAATGCGTTCGTATTTATTTTCATTTTCTTTTGGGTTAATCTGCGACAGAGGCAGAGCCGAGTACCCACGCGTCGATTAGTGCTCAAATTAAAAGCAATTTGAAAATTCGTCTTGAAAAAAAGAGAAAGAATTTAATGATTTATATCCTCTCTATATAATAAAAATTTAAACGACGCATTTTAAATTGAAATAAAAAAGTGATGGCGCAAATCGGGAAAATCAAAATGAAATTACAAAATTTTTTATACCATCGTTATTGGTTCATTCTGCTGATTAAGTATACGTAAATTGACGGTAAAACCGGAAAAATTATGCAATTTATGAGTTAAATGTTTGAAATTGTTATCATCAGCCCGCACTTTTTGCAACAGTCATAAAATAATTTCACGATGAAGATTACGAATCCTTAATATGCATTAACGTTCCATTTTTTGTCCCCGTAAATTATAATTTCCTTCAAAATTAAATACCCGCAAATTATTAATGGGGCAAAATAATTTCTATATTTCTTTCATCCGGAATAAAAGGAGCCGGAATTTCCATCGCTCATAATTTCTTACTCATCGAGAGTTTGCAAGGGAAACGAAAGAAAAGATTCATATTTTTAAAAGAGGGCTTAATGTCACGTAACAATCTTCTGCGAGACATTTTTTTCATTTTTTCTCGTTATCGAAGAAACTCGCCGCAAGCGGTGAACTATTTGTCCCTAACTTTTATTTTTTAAAAATAAAATGAGCCATTATTAATACGAAGGAATCTTTTTCTCTTTCTGAAGTACCTCAATTTCATTAATTTGAAATTACTATTAAAAGAAAAACTCCCGTTTCCAATATTTTTTATCCAATCATAAATTGTGTATGTACGTCTTTAATTTGGCTGACATCAAAGACGACGCTTTTCCCCGCATGATTATACTCATTTTAACTTTTGATTGAAACAAAAAAGCTATTTAAATTACTAACGGGAAACGCGACGGAATAATTACTAACTCGAGCTTAAATAACGGTAAATATTAAAAATTCATCGAAGAGTACATAGTTGTAAATACTGTTTTTCCCAGTTCCCATCGAACGTAAAAGGTCGTTCATTTTCATATTCTCTATGACCTTGCACCTCAGTCACACACCCTACTAGAACTTCCACGTATTCTGCTCTCTCTCTCCCTATCTCATTTTGTCTCTGTATCTCTCTCTGTCTTTATCGCTGTAAAGCAGTGGTCCCCAACCTACGGCCCGGGGACCGGATGCGGCCCCCGAAAGGGTTTTTGTGCGGCCCGTAAAGCCATTATGAAAAAGTAATCCAAAAATTTAACACACGAAATCATGGATTTTTGTGAAAATTTTGATAAAACTTTAAATATCGGAATTTTCACCATAAAAATCACATTCAGACTTTATGTTAACTTAAATGACATCTCAGAATGTATAGATAACTTCCGATTTCAAATATAATCCGGCCCGCAGAAGAATTGCAACTTCCAATGCGGCCCGCCGAAGGATTTGCAACCGTCGATGCGGCCCGCCACGTAGAAAAGGTTGGGCACCACTGCTCTAAAGCATTCCCTTTAATGCTATCTGAATCTCTCCGATTCTTAAATTGCTCTCTCATCTGCTCGCCCCCATTTTCTCCGTGGTGTCTCTTAGCACCATACCCTTTCTCCTCACCCTTTGACACTTTATAACTAATTTATTTGGAAGTGCTTTCTAATAGTTGCATGATATTATTATTCACCGCTATGGTGAATTTCACATTTTTTAAAACAATCGTAAAATTGCTAAGGAAATAAAAGTTACCTACCATATTTTTTTTGATTTAACGACTCCTGTTTCGCAAATATTTCATATGAAAATAACAGCTCTTACTAACTGAAAATTTTATCATCAAATAACCATATTGTTTTTTACTTGTTTCAAACGAAGCCATGTTTGCATGAGTCTCATTTCGTTTCACTTCATTAAATAATATAAAATGGAAAATATATAGTACATATAAATCCGTATAAAATGACCATCGTCGGTTTATAAGAGAAAAATGGTACAAAGAACGGCTGCTAGATTTGTTACTGAGAATTTTAAAAGGGCTGAAATTGTGGCTAAAATGGCAGGGACGTTTGGTTGGGACTCCTTAGAATCTATTTTTTTTAAATCAGCTAGGATTAAATGAATTTAGAGCGCTTGTGTGGGGAAACCTTGGAGGGACATTGGTATTAGGATTGAGGAGCCGAGATATAGATGACGTAAAGACCATATATTTAAAATAGAACCGCTTAACAAAAAAAAAGCAAACCGGGTAAAATATTCCTTTCTTAATTAAGTATGGGTGTTGCTGAGTGGAATAGCTTTACTGCCGCTGCATTAGAGTCATTCATTCATGTATCTTCCGAGATAGAATTAATCGCCTCGCAAAATAGAGGCCGTTTTACTTTATATAACGTAAGTGTAAATAACGATGGAGTTGGGAGGAATTGTTGGATTGCTTTGGTAGGATGACTTACGGTGTGGACTTCGAGGACACAGTGACCGCTACGGTAGCCGTGAACCTCGAAAACTCTCAACTCCGGAGGTTAATGGCGTAGTTGTCCTTTTTTATGGCTATATTTTCTTTGCTGTGTTACCTGCTTGTTTCGTTTCACGTGTCTTCATTGTAAATTAAATAAATACTTTGGTCAGTAAGAGCGTATAATGGGATGGAGCTATTATCATGATTTAATAAACAATTACTTTTCTGAAAATCAATTTGAAAAATAGGTTAGTTTCCTCAAGGTATTCAAATTGTAAAAGAGGCTACCAGGCAGAGTGAATGAGGAATCACAGAGTTCTTCCGACGGACAAAGTAGTTAAGATCTTGAGGTAAATCATGCCTAAATCACAGAAAAGGAAGTGGGAACTGGAAACTGTTGTTTCTTATGTTACTATGGGAAAGACGAAGATAAATGTGCAAATTCTATCATAAAAATACATATTTGAAATATAAATAATCGTTCGCATAGTTCGAAAGGAGACATGCTCCTTATTGAGAGAGTCATCTTCGTAAATTTTGGACCACGAAAACAGCTAACTTTGCGTTCGTTTCGAACATGACTTTTGTTTAAAATGTACCGCCCCTCGTACCATTTGGTAATCTCGTTCTAAATTTTTATATCATTTGGCTTGGATTTAAGATATGCAGATTAATTCATTCCTGCGAGAAATTATTAGCTCTTTCATCTGTATATAAAACGAAAGTTAAGAGGGAAAAACCTTTTCATTAAGGGAACAAGGGGAAACATATTAATTGTTTGTGCATGATAATTCTATTCTTTTTAAGTATCGGCTATTTCTTAAAATAAGCATGTTGCCTTATTAAATGAAAAACATTTCATAGACGTCTTGTAGTTTTAATAGCACGAACATAGAATTATGGAAATACTATGAAACTTGGAGCGCCATTAGAAAAAGATATTTTTTCCTTACTACACCCCAGGCGCGCAACCAGGGGGCTGACGGGCTTAGACCTCCCCCTCCCCTAAACGCTAAATTTTCTGAATTAAGAACATTAAACTTTGTATTATCCAGATATGTAGGTACTTAGGAGAAGCCTCTGATCCTGCCTGTAGTTGAGGGTACCCCAAATTGTCCAAATATTCGAATATTTTTTGTTATAATTGAGCCCCCCTCCTCCTCCCCCTACCCCAAGGGAAAATCCTGGGTGCGCGCTTGCTACTCTCATATGTGTAGTACATAATCCCTTGGATATATATCAACCACGTTTAAAACATGCGTGTAGAACCGAATGACAATTTAACAACGGCTCACTATGGCGGAGGTTTCGTGATAAATTCGATTAATGCCGATGATCAGATAGCAACATTATTAAGCCGAAATATATTAATGCTTTTAGATTTAACATATTGCGATTATTATTTCGGCAACGATTCCAAACGTCACCTTGTTGCATTTGGGTACTTTCCTATATTTTACGCGATAGCCATTATTCTGCCTAAAAGACAAATAAATAAACGAATTAGGAACAGAATATTTGTCGAAGAGCTTCATCTATCTGCCACCGTAGTGCGATAGTAAGCATGTCGAGTTATCTTCGAAGTAAGTAAGCAGTCGTAACTTGCGTCTTCAGCTGCAAATAAGATTAGATATTTCGTCATACTCTGACCAACTTCTCGCGTTAATTTTGGCATCTTTTGTTTGTTTCAACTTGTTTACCTTACTGTATTTTTTTCAGTGTATTAAAAATGCCGAGAGACTTTTCGCTATTTAAATAATTATTGTGTACCATATAATTTATACCGATGTGAGAATATGTTGATTCTAATTTGAGCGCTTGTTAAAACACAAATACTATAATGTAATTATCATTATGAACTTTCTTCCATAGATAAAGCCGACTTTCAAAAGAGTAGGAAATCTTTGCCAATGTATTTTATATCCTTAGCGATTTCTTAATTACTTTACCTCCTTCGTGTTGATGAGTGTACTTTTAGCCATAATAAACAAAAAAAAATGGAAATTAGGAAAAATATCATTAAACCACAAGAGAAAACTTAGAGAGTCCACATTCATTTCACACAAGAAATTACTTTTGAAATGTTTATACAAACTAATCATTAAAAGATATTTCTCATTACGTATGTTATATCACGCAGAAATAGTTACATAACATGATTAAGATGACTTATAGGTACAACAAAAAAATTGTTAAAGTAACCACATATTCTACTAGCGTAATAGGCATCTTCAGTGGCAGTTTAAAAAATAACCTATATTACTCGAACCTTTGTTAGTTTTGATCGATTCATGTCGTAAAGTTCTTGATTACAAATTGCAACTTTGCATAACGTCATCGTGCCAGAAAATTCGCCGAAACCGCGACGCCAGCACGATAAAAAATTGTTAGGTAATTGGTGGAAAGTTCTCACAGAGTGACCCGCCACCCTCTCGCCCCGTTAAACTTCCCATTTTCGCAACGTATAACTTCCCCCTATATAAGTTGGGGTCTTGTCGACGGGAGAATTTCGCTTACCCACTTCTCCCCTCTACATCTCGTACCCGCTTCCCGTAAAGTTGGGGAATAATCCACAGCTTGGCCTTTAGGTGTAAGACGATTACGTCACCGTACGTGGTTAGGTGTGCGAGGTGGGTCTCCGCGCGAAAATTCCGTCTCGAATCCATTGTACCGACGCGGTCAGAGACGAGGATATGCTGGCGGCGGCGGCGGCGGTCGGACCTGTCCCGTGTGATATTTTGCAGGAAAAGAAAGGGGAGAAAGGGGAGGTAATGGGAACAAAGGAGAACCCTCTCCCACACTGCCTCCCTCTCCTTCTTTTCCTCATCATCCCCTATCCTATCTCACGCTCTTTCCTTACTGCGCCGCACGTCACTTCTTGTTAGTGTTTCGACTCTGGGCCGAAGAATCGAAAGGGCTCTGGCTTTTTTCCACGAAGAAGTGCTTTCGTAAGCGTAACTTCGGAAGTGTTTTCGACTGAGGGTATGTGAGAGTGTCAAAGGGGAATGCCTTCCTGCGAAACCACGGAAAAGAGAAAGCAGAAAGAACAGGAACTAATCGAATGGAGAGTTCGGGCCTTATAAAGGTGATGTTGACAAACAATAACAGAATATGAAAAATCAATCGAATAAACCTTTTAAAGTGATAAATTTATCTCTATACGGCAAGATTTTTAAAAATATTTTTGTATAATGATTCGGAAGGGTAGAAAAAATGTAGCAACGCTGTAAATGGATGAAAATGGGGCCACTGTGCGTTATTTAAAAGTTGATGAGACTGGCAACGGCCTTGTAAGGATTATGCTGAGAATGGATGTAAAAATGGTAAATATGAAGAAGCTTTTGGCTTGACTCGGCTCGGGAAGTACAAACCAAGTATGAGTCGTGGGCACGTTTTGTTCCCAGACTGGTCGCCCGAAAATATTTGCAAAAATCTGACTTGGTATAATACAAGAATTCCCAAAGTGTGTGAATCCACAGTACCCTTATATTCAATTATTTTTTCTCGCGGAACCCTAGCAAAGTGATGATGAGCCTAATCGCAATAAAGTTAAATTTAACCCTAGAACAACACACTGGGGTGTGACACACCCCACCCTTTAGAAAAGACGCTGGCATTTCTGTAAGTCGCAGAATAACGGTTCCTCCCCACCACGTAAATTCAATTCGATAGTGTGCCGATTGGTTATGTGCAGCACTGTGGTCAATTGCTTACCGGCATCGGTAGAACACGAACGCAAAGTTGGTCTGGGGTTAGCTACACCCCGGTGTGTTGTTTGTGAGTTTTTCGTAGGGTAAGTGAAATTTTAAACTCACTATTTTTTTGTAGCTTAAAGAACAAGTGCCTATCAAATTTTTCCCGTAGCCAATACTGAGTAATTTTCCTGTAATTTCTGCATTTCTTGCTATTTTTTGGTGAATTTGATGCTTAATTTTTACAAAAATAGCATGTCAATAAATACATTTTCAAAAAATGGGAATTTTCAGTCCTCAGCTATGGCGGCTTGCAGGGTATTGATGTAAATGTAAATGAATAAATCGAAGAAAATTTCTAAAACGTTTGTCTTTATCATTAATGGAAACTCATCTGCGGCAACGCATTACAAAAGCGTCGTTGCGCGCCTCACTCCGACGGTCCATTATGGAGATCCTGCACGTCGACCAGATGCCAATTACTGAACAAGAGGTCCTTCAGATGCAGGTTCGATGTGCCCTATGCCCTTGGGAGCAGGACCGAAAAACTCGCCTATTGTGTTCATCTTGCCGCGTCCCTATGTGCAATAAACACAGATGCACCCTGTGCACTGTCTGCGGTGGCATGGACGATTAGTCACACTCGTACAAAATCATAATAATTTAAAATATTTTTTAATTTTCTGCATATTTCTTTCAATTTGTAAACTTGCCTGTACCATTTAAAAGCCAATAAAAATAATCTTTTATACGAGTTCGCATAAAAAACAAGAATTTTCTTCATTAAAAATCGCCGATTTTCATACCTTCAAATAAGTATACTTTTTGGAGCGAACGCGGATAACATATATATTTTTTGGTGTTGCACTATGTCCACTTTAAGAACCTAAAAGGATTGTTTTTTAAATAGTAAAGAAATAAAAATATATATAAAAGTCCAATTCATTGCTTTTTTCTACTTTTCGCACGCTTCATTTCGCAAAAACAGAACTTCCAGGCTGTTAAGTATTTTCAAATGGATTTTTAACTACCCTGAAATGTTTCTAAGGATCCAATGAATAAGTTCTATAGATGCCATGTGCATAGAAAAAATTTCTGGGAAATGGTACACGGTTAAAGTTGTGGGGTGTGCTGCACCCCGGTGTGTTGTTTTAAGTCGACTGGAGAGGTGTGTTGTTGTAGGGTTAAAATCATTATGATGTATATTTATATAGCTTGTGTATCTTACAATATACAGTTTACAAGTGCGGCTCATGTGTCCTGCGGTAATTAGGAGATAGAAGAGCGGGGTTCCGCAGAAGTAGACACAGTTTGGGAAACTCTGGTATAATAGAATACGAAACATAAAATTACCACGAATGGGGAAAACAGTGTCGGAAAGTTCTTTTTCTGTTTCCTGTATAGTGGCACCCCTGAATGTGATCTATTTAAATAATTTTCTTGTTTACTTTGTTCTAAACTCCTACATAGCAAACTTCATGAAAATCCTCCCAGTAGCATCGGAGATGGAACATGCGGACAGAAGGGCATGGCTTTCCGATAAGGCTCTCAATTATTTTGCTCTTTGCAAGGAATGTTTAAAAATCGATATTAAATTCGAACAAGAAGAAAGTTTAAAATTTGCCATCATCGCTTGGGTTGGCCTCTACACATACATTTATGCATAAGTAGGATTATGTCCTAAAAATTTAATCCACATTAATTTTATTACGTGCTCATTTTTATTCTACTGATTGAAACAAAAAAATCCGCTACTTTCATAATATATTTTATATTATTTGTATGCATAATTAACAAATTTCCACTTATGAAAGAAAGCTACCCTAAGATAAATTCTTTCTCTTTACTGTTTCCGATTTATATTCGTGCGCTAAGACAGCCACTTGTGCGTTCTCCCTCCATCTTTTGTTAATGTTCACGTTTCTTTCCACGAAATTAATTACACCCCTTTTTCCTGAATTCTGCCGAAATACTATACAGAGCAGTTTAAGATTAACGTGCGTCGTCATCGGTTTTTCGCTGAGATTATTTATGGCACGATAAATGGAAAGGAGATCCGTCCAAAAAGGTTAAAAATTTGTATCAAAATGGAAGCTTTATAAAAATTCAAGGATCATATTTAACTCTCGGTAACGTTTGTTACAGACGAAATGCGTCATTGACACAATAGTACCTATCACTTGTTACATTCACTGAAAAACTTTGGTTATCACTTTTAAAAAAAAAAGCTAAACTAAATTTAACACATTTGTAACAGTGGAAAAATCAAAAAGCATCACTGTTTACAAAATTTTATCCTACATAAAATATTATTCGTTCGTTTTTTTCTGATTAAACGCGTACGCTGCGTTGGGTGCCAATAATACGAGAAAAATATACCACGAAGAAACATTCGTTTGTTCATGAATTACAAGACGACTAGGCTTGTAAGAAAATACTTCGCCCGTATTCATCCTTTGCTCAAAGTGAAAAACACTAAACAAAAATATTTCGGATAGTTGATACCTTAGCAACAATAAATTTCAATTATAGTCGATAAAATCTTTGATAGTAAAAATAAGTATGTAATTCTTCTCACAAATCGTCATGTGAAAGCGCATCAGCTGGAAGACTTTGAACTGTAAGAAATAAACTGAAAATCGGTATCTTTTAATATCATACCATTAAAATAGAACATACGCATCACTGACTTCCGTAACTACTCGGATACCGACACAACGAAAACACCTCAGTTTTTCGATGTAATGATATGATTATTGACTGACTTCCCCTGCTGAACATTAACAATAAAAATTCGCATATTTTCCTTCAATCGATCCTATCTGCTAAATCTGATGATCTGCTGCTTCACTACCCGCGTTCTCTCTTTTTCTGTAACCTAAACTTGGCAAATGTTGCGCAAAACTAAATTTAAGAAAAAGAAGGAAAAATTTCGCCTCACCTGTTGTCGACAGTTTTCGGAACACGAGTTTCCTCACCGCCTAAGTAAAACTGCAGAAAGGAAATGAAGAACTTGTCCGCGATCGGCTTTACTATCGTGACTGAATGATATCGAAAAGCATTGCAAAGAAAAATATTAGTACTCATGAACGATGAGTCGAGAGATGATGTGATCAAGAAATATCAACCCGTCGTGTTTTGACGATTACTTTTTAAAAAATGTGACACAAACAGACTCCCCTTTGCACAAGGTTAAAATTATTTCAAATATGTATTCGATCGAAGGAACACCCGTTCTGATTCAACCAGTACATTTTCACCATGGTATTTATTTATTTATTAGCAAGAATTCAGAAACAGCACAAAGGCCAACTACACTGAATATCATAACAAAATAAAGTACAAAACAAACAGGTAAATATAAATAAGATAAATAACGTAAAACAAACAGATAACATATAAATTAAATTAAGAGCTTTTCGGCATAGAAGATTTAAGTAGGATTTACTGAGGCTGATATGTTTTTTGTTAATGCTTATATGATTAAAGTAGTGTTATTAAATGATGGATAGGCATTTAACAACATTATTTAACAAGAACATGTCCTTAATATATACATATCTATAAAGTAAGGTGTTTGTATGTATGTATGTATGTATGTTCTGCTAAGGCTCAGAAACTACAACACGCAGAAAAAAGAGGAAGGTGTCATATTAACCGTTATCATGTGTACGGTGGTGTAGTAAGGTTTTTAAACCGATTCGGTATACTATTTAATTATAATAAAATATTTTCGTTTATATGGGATTTCCATTTAAAATTTTTTCGTAAATTTCTCGAATTTTTAACTCCTTACATATATATCGCAGACATATGCTCTCGCAGACTTTTTTGTGGTAAATTATCTCCTCTTTTGGAATAATTTTTTAAAAGAGGGGCTTACAGATCAAATAAGACGAATTGAAGGGAAAATCTTATTTTCATTATTGCTCAGCATTTGGATATACTTAGCAACCGATGTAAACAAATTACGTTTGAACTATAAACATGTCGTAAACGTAGAATAGTTGATTAAATACACATTTAATATCTTCTGATTTGATTGTATGTTTTTCTTTCATTATCTATGGTCTTCTATACACAGGTTAATTCTGCGAATAAACATTAGTGAACTGTTTCTTTTTCTGTAATCGTGTCATTCGCATTATAGGTATGTTTGGATATAAGTTAAATTGTTTTTATATGCCTTGTGTCTTATTTTATTTCATTTTTTGTTTAAGTGAATATTACTGAAGATATATGATTAAATTACTACGTTAAAGTTTTTGTGTTTTGTTTTATCAGTTTATCAATAAAAACTGAATTGAGCATTTCATGCTAACAAGTTTTTTCCCATGCTCATCCATTTTGCGTTTCAATGATAATTAGATACTTTTTTGTAATATATAATATCGTTTTGAATTAAAAGAGAGTTTTATCAATTGGAAATAAGGTTCACTCTTGAGTAATTGTTATTTTAATACGAGAACTAAATTAGATTAACATTTTCAACACGTAACGCAGTGAATTTCGAAAGATTTTCTTTGAATAATACTTTTGTTGAACTTTATTATGTCTTCTGAACTAAAATTAAGAATTCGTGTCTGCGGTTCCATGGGTAAAATGTAAACACTACCGATACACTCACGTAATTAATTACGTTAGAAAAGTAAAACATTTTACTACATTATTTAAAATCGATTCGTTCGAATATCTCAATCTATTATTCAATTAATTACGATGGAAAACACAATTAAGCACAATAATTTTATATCTATTTAGAGTAATAATAGGTATTCTTATTTAGGTTCTCCTGTTATTATGTTGACAAACAAACTCATATTCCGCGTAATCAATATTTACTCATCACTACGACACGCTATTTTGTGATTGTTGGTTGTTTATTTAGCAACTGAATAGAAAGCGTCAGTCGCCATCATCAGATACATTGAGCTTTAGGAGATTATTCGTTGGTTGGTTTTGGTTAGTTTGTTGTTTTCATTTGCTTTCGTTTCGTGTCCATTTTTTGTGTTCTTTGTTTGTTTTCTTTGTTTTCGTTCTTAGTTGTTCATTTTGTAGTCTATGTTTATATTCTTTGGTTGTGCTCTTGATTTTTGTTCCTTGATTACCTATTTGTCGGTTTACACCTTTTATGCCGGCTATTGGTTAGAGTTTAATTAATTTCTTTTTTCTTGGTGGTTTTTACATTGAACTTATATTCTTTGGTTGTACTCTTAATTTATGTTCCACGATTATTTATTTGTCGGTTTACATCCTTTTCTACCGGGTATTGGTAAGCGTTTAATTCATTTCTTTTTTCATGGTAGTTTTTGTAGTTTTCGTATTGGTTCGTTTCGTGTTCTTTCCACTTTATTTCAAGACTCCTAATGTAGTTTACAGAAAGGAGAGGAGAAGTTTTAGTATGTATCATTTTCTCAAGCTGTCTTCTAAGCGGGAAAAAGTATAACTATTTGCAGTCCGAAATTCACCCGGGCGAAGCCGGGTACGAAAAGCTAGTCCCTTATAAAATATCGTTTAAAAATGCATATTAGGCGCATTTCGCTTTCAGCGTGAGCTCTTATTAGCTTCGGTCTGTCCGTCCGTCCGCATGTTCGTTCTCGGCTTCTAATACCAAACGGATTTTCATAAAATTTGATATTAAGGACTTAAAGTCAAAGACAAGAAAATCACATAAATGAACACGTAAGCCAATCAGGGATGCCACTTGACTGGTGACGAAAAATGAACTTTCCGTCATATCCTGTAAAGTATTGCTCATATCAACATATTCAAATAAAACTTGTAGAACTAGTAGAGTATTTCTTTTCATATACATTTTTATCGTAGAAGCATCCGTTATCAAGAAAATCAAACAAGAATGTTTTAATTCAAGTTCAATTTACAATTAGAAAATTTCTTGCATGGTTACTTCGTCATTGTTGCTAACATAAACAATCTCACAAAAATACGGAAAATACGTTTAATTTCCTTACGTGTGCATGCAGTATTTTTAAATAGGAAGAAAATGTATTATTTATGAGAAAGAAAAGAACTTTAAAACTCTATTTTCCTTATGTACACTCAAAGAGTTTTGCAAGTGAAAAGAAATGAGTTATTTTCAACGAAGGAATAAAAGTGGACGTAAAAGAAATGAATAATTTTCAATGAAGGAGCAAGTTCAAAAACGTTTATATATTCATTTATTTATTATATACTCATTTCCATTTTTGATACGCTGTACACTCTCCTACCTCGTTTATTGCAGCACTAGCCCACTTGTGCAACGACGGTGAGTCTAGCCTAATCTCATAGTTCACGCGAAAGAAAACATTTTAGGAGAGTAAACTTTTCATTTTTTTAATTCCAAATATTTTTACGTTGTTCCATATTTCTGGTGTAAATGCAAACTAAAAACGTAATGCATTATTTCGTTTAGAAGAACATTAAGTGTTTTTATTCCATTAGCTAGAGATACATCAACGGCCGCGATCATAGCATATGAATATTTCGCCTATCATAAAAAGTCGCCTTATTATTGTTGTTCCGATACAATATGTAAAACTCTGCAACATTAAATTCTCGAAAATTGTATGAAATATCTAAAATAAATCGAAACCCTCATTATTATCAACTTTACCCAGAGTCTCCATAGTATATTTTTACGAAGGATGTACTTTTGGGAAAATTACGTAAAATACACTAGCGCATTATAATGGCGTGCCCAAAGAGAGTTTTTGGGTAACCTCTAAAACTTCGGCTCCGACGGCACAGGATATTTTATATATATTTAATGTGTTGCTTGTTTCACTGTTTATTATTTTTATACTGTAATACGTTGCCACCTGGACGTGTGCCTAATTGCAGCGTTCACGTTCGTAAATAAATAAACACAGTCTAATGATGTTTACTGGTTAATCTTCGTTACATATCATTCACTGCTACGAAACAAAGAGGACTTTCGCATTATTTCTAAATTCCATTTCGAAAGCGAATCTAGAAAACATTTTCTCCCAAGGAACCTTGCCTCTAATTCAGCAGCTCCCATATTTATGAGCAAAGTAATCGTTGAACGCGTACTTATGAAAGTTATATAGGATAAACTGAATATTAGGGTAGGGGTCATAAGGAGTATTTTTAAATATAACGGGAAGGCTATTTTTCAAATGTTTAATCCCCAAAAATTCAACTCTGCTAATTTCCCTGTTGTATATAGTAGCTGCAAACAAACACGTTTTAATCCGTAATTTTTAATAACAGAAAAATTACAATGTGCAGGGTAATGTACAGACCTGGATTATCCATTGAGCGCAATGGGCACATTACCCAGGGCCTACGAAAAAGTTTTACGACAAAATATCATATTCATAGTATCAAAGTATCATAGTCATATATTATATAGATCTACGATTATAATATATTATATATATATATATATATATATATATATATATATATATATATATATATATAATATATTAATCCGACCCTGGTAATGTAGAATAGCATTCCACATTATCTACCACATGTAGTCTTTCCACCATGCGTAGGACTTAACTCTCAAAAGGGGTACGCGATTATTTTAAGTTTGGGAAACACTGCTTTACGGGATATGACGGAAAGTCCATTGGCTTACGTGTTCATTTATGTGATTTTCTTGTCTTTGACTTTAAGTCCTTAATATCAAATTTTATGAAAATCCGTTTGGTATTAGAAGCCGAGAACGAACATGCTGCCCGGACGGACAGACCGAAGCTAATAGGAGCTCACGCTGGAAGCGATACGCGCCTAATAAAGAATCGTTTTCGAAGAATATTTCAACCTTCATAGAAAGTATGATGTAAACCGGGGTGATTTTCATTAACCATTATTTCCGTTATAACAATTCCGAACTATATATATATATATCACAGACTGGGATTTTTACTTCATTTAAGTGCCCATTAATCAAATATGTACCTATACACCCGTAAAGAATATTCCTTGCATTATATTCAGCTGTTTTCACCAACACCTCGCTTAAAATCCCCACTGCTCGACATTTAATATGTTTTCGTCAAAGAGGTTGACTGAAATTCGATACTCTACGCAGCTGTCGCGCTCGGATGCCAAGACTCTCAAGATGGCGTCCAGTTTAGATTCGAGTTTGGATTTATTTCGGTCGAAGCACTTCAATTACTGAGAGAAAACAATTTGCGCTCAACAAAACATTAAATGTTTATTATCCGATAGTTTTTCAACCAGACAGTAGCACTCCTTAACGCTATAAACGCAGTTATAAACTGAAATGGAAAATTCATACGTAAAAAATTATCACACACGGGCAGCCATATTGAATTAATGTTACGACAAAGCTTATAGTAACTATTACGCCTTATATGATCGAGTTATACAACATTATATTAGTATCTGTCTCTTCTTACAGTTATTTCCGCTAATTATATCTACACTTTCAATAAACGCATTGGGCTTTGTCAAATTCTACTTCACACGAAAGATTCCAGTTATTTCTATCGATAAAAGGCACTTGAATATATTCAAATTCCGAGTTCCTTGTATCCTTTACACATCATCTTTTGGTATTAAACAACTTACCACATACATTCACTTAAAACTGAATTAATGGACACGATTTTTCGAGGTACTTGAAGGGTACGTACAATACTGTTTCCATCGAATTATTCATACATCACTTCCGTCACACTAGACTAGTAAGATGAAACGTAGGAGTAAAATAAATGTATAATATTAGAGATAAACTAAATAGATTTTGCCGTGCAAATATTAGGACAAGAAACTTTTAAATTTATTTGTAGGCTCAACAGGTAGAGACGGCTATAAATTAGATGCATCTGATCTGACAATGAGTCAAACTATACAGACTTTATAGTTAAAAGACAAAGGACTAGAAAACAACAAAATTTAGATTGCTTTACTCACTGTCTACCTTAGAAAACTCTGCATTCCCTTCGAAGCATTGACAGCAACCTCCCGCACCAAAGCATAACTGAGCCGCGTCTTACACATCGCTGGAACCGGCGAGCAAAGGACTGTGGGTGAGAAAAAAAACATCCAACTTAGGTAGGAGGCGACCAGATATTTTTTCTCGGAACTCGCTGTTTTGTTTGGCTCCCAGCAAATCTGAGAAGTATCGGATCACTTTCTGAGTATCTAAGGAAAGATAGAGAGGGGTTATTCAGATTGAATTCCGGATAGCATTGTTCCGTCCTGGCTCACTGGACAATTTCTAATGTAAAAGTCAACAGCCCTACTCCGCAAATATGGCCGCCCACGAACTTTTCCTCAATATGCATAGTTTTACGATTTTTATTATATTTGAAAATTGTCATTAGCCTAGTTTAGTAAAATTTATTCACATAGATAAAACTCTGCTACAGACATTAGTGCTCACTTTTACATAAATCTCGAAGATTTAAAGAGTCGCTCAATTTATTCATTTCATACACAGTTTATTTCCTTTAATATGTTATGTCCGACTCACGACTACAATCTCGACAAAATGGAGGTTCGTTTAGATTGGAGTTTGGATCGAAATAGACACATTTACATTAATTACAGAGAGAAAACAACTTGAAATCACCAAAATTTGCGAAAATTACTTAGCGACACCTTTTGGACCGGAAATTAACTTGCTCGCACGCGGCGAATATTTTTATTGGAAATAAGAAATTATTACGGGAAAAATCTGCAAGATTCGGGCAGCCATATTGATGTTACGACACTCCCATTGATACTCAAGGTCACCATCGACGAAGGATGCTGAACTTTCCTTAGATTTTTTATGCATCTATTTTAACATCAGTCTACTTTTCGTAAATTCATATAAAATTGATTTTATGGACTGACCGTTTTTCGAGGTACATACTTCGATGGTATGGTACTTCCTCCAAAACATTCTTCATGTATCACGCCCATCATACTTGGCAAGTAACAGTAGACATAAGAGAAAATCAGATGCATATAAGAGAAAATCAGATGCATCTGATTAGAAGGAAACAAAAAAGATGATGTTGTGAAAAGTGAAGAGTTTAGAAGTTTACTTACAGGCTCGAATCCGCATTTTCCTCCGGACCTCGTACTACGACTTGTCTCGTCTCGGACGCTCACGGTACTGAGCCGTGTTCGAACGTATCGCGGTGGATTGTGGGTAGAGAAAAAAAACCTACTACCTCGGCAAAGAGAAGCCGTTTTTTTTTTCGTGACTCACTGTTTCGTTTGGATATGAGCAAAGCTGAGGTGTCAGATTTCCGTCCGAGCTTCTAAGAAATGGTAGAGGTTATCATTATTGTGATGAAACTTCGGGTGGGGCTGTTTCAAGTCCTAAATTACTAGGCAATCGTATACATTTTAAATTTAAAAATACCATTATGTGGCAAATGCGGCCTCTCGCGAACTTTTCTTCATCATCATAGGTAATCTGTCCGTAGACATGTCCGTGATTACTTCCCCGTTTTAGATGTTTTTACATTCGCCACGGCAGAAATCTCAACAAGTGTACGTATCTGGTAGAAAACTGCAGCAAAATTTGAAAAGCTTTCTTTAGCTAAGTTGGGATTTTGCTCTTGAATTGAAATCTGGTTCGCTGTCCCGGCGTTTCAGATTCAAACAACGTTCATTTTTTAATTCCGCAAACTCCTCTTATTTCAGTTGAAACAAATATATTTCTAATCCAATCATATTCCGATATTCTTTGAAAAATATCCATTTATTTTTTCTGCTAGCAATTTTTAATGTTTGAAAATCAAATCTTTTACGAGTGTATTCGTTTTCAAGATGCACTCAGATGTTTTGGAAACAAGTCGAAATTTCCCTCGTTTACTTCTCTATTCCAAATTTATTATTTTATCTTTTAGTGCTCCAATTTTGTCAGTCGATGTTAAAATATTTTCACCCTTTTCTTGCATGCTGGTATAATATATTCTGTTAAATATATATCAGAGAGATATGCCAATTTCGCGCTCCAAAGTGGATTTCGAAGTAAATCAGAAAATTCAGTTTTAATTTCACGTTGAAATAAATCCATAATTGCATCTTTCAGCTCATACACACGACCTAGTACGTACACGACCTCTTGATAAACAGCACACCTCGGTGTGAAGTATTAGATTTTTGTATTTCGACTCTTCACAGATTTCAGATGCATACCTTTAATAAAATTCACCATTCAGACTGTCTCGTTCAAAACCAATTTCAATTCCTCTCCAATGGCTTTTGCAACCAGAGCACCGCGGTGTAAAAAACGATTCGTTTTTAGTATTTTTCAATTTTGTTTCCTTTTTTGCCAGAGATACAAAACGCTTTACAACTCCCGTTGATAACCGCGTTATCACTAACATAACATTTTGTGGAATTTTGAAAAATCTTGGCGACACGTCTCGGGGCACATGGCGACACCCACTTTCAAAAGCACTGCTGTAACCAGTGGTGTCACCCAGTCTATTTTTACCGGTTTCCGGAAACTGGTTGTTAATACAGTAGAGTTTCGATTATCCGAGATTCCGCATTATCCGAAGCGCATGAGAAAAAAGTAGCAAAGTATCATTTTGAAAATTTGCAATTTGAAAGCACCACATTCGATACAATTGTGTCAAATATACACTGAACTAAAACAATTGTGGCATCTATTTCACAGTAACCTGTTTGCACTGTTATTTACTTTAACACATAGTGCAGCTAAGGTATATAGGCCTACATAACGAACGTAGATATTGGGAAAATATGTGACGGATTTCGTCAATGACATATCATACGACAGTCGTCACGTACTTTCCTGATATGAGCAACGTTCCGTATTATCCGATTTTTTTATTATCCAAGGTTCCGTCGACCTCGGATAATCGAGACTCTACTGTAATTTAATGAACTGGGAAACTGGTTTTTAAAAATTGTACGTGTATACATTTTTAAGGGGGAAGAAAAATAGCTTGGCCTAGAGGCGGCAAGTTTCCAAATCCGTCATTGGGTATATGATATGGTTATCACGTCTATATCAATATGTCAATTTACCGAAAATCAAAAGTCAAAGAAATCAATCCTCGTGCATTGAAAGTGAGAATTTCATCGCAAGATTTAACGTTGATTATAAAATGTTAGAACAATAGCAAAATTACAATTCATGCATTTCTAAAATGGCCAATGCTTCCTCTTTCGAAATACATATATAGGTTATTCAGATTAACGAAACTGCCTTGCGTAATTAGACAAAAGAATGTGCTGGCGAACCGAATTTTGGGGCAAAAACGAAAATTTCATCGCAAAATTTCACGTAGATTATAAAATACAGAAACAACAGTAAAATTACAGGAAATGCATTACTGAAAAGGCAAAAGATTCCTCTATCGATATACATATAGATTTTTCAGATGGACAAATCCCCCTTGCGTAATTAGACAAAAGAATGTGCTGGCGAACCGAATTTTCAGGGTAAAAACGAAAATGTCATCGCAAATTTTCACGTAGATTATGAAATACAGAAACAATAGAAAAATTACAGGGCAATCATTTCTGAAAAGGGCAAAGCTTTCTCTATCACAATACATATATATTTTTCAGATTGACGAATGTCTCTTGCGTAATTAGACAAAATAATGTGCTGGCGCTCCGCATTTTCGGAGCAAAAACGAAAATTACATCGCACATTTCACGTAGATTATGAAATGCAGAAACAATAGTAAAATTACAGAGGATGCATTACTAAAAAGGTCAAAGCTTCCTCTATCAAAATATATATGGATTATTCAGTTTGACGAATTTCCTTGCGCAATTGGACAAAAGAATGTGCTGCCGCTTCGATTTTCGGAGAAAAAACGAAAATTTTATCGCAACTTTCAGGTAGATCATAAAATACAGTAACAATAGTAAAATTACAGAACATGCATTACTGGAAAGGCAAAGGCTTCCTCTATCGAAATGCATATAGATTATTCAGATTTACGAAACTGCCTTGCGTAACTAGACAAAAGAATGTGCTGGCGAACCGAATTTTCGGGGCAAAAACGAAAATTTCATCGCAAAATTTCACGTAGATTATAAAATACAGAAACAACAGTAAAATTACAGGAGATGCATTACTGAAAAGGCAAAAGATTCCTCTATCCCAGTGCATATCGATTTTTCAGTTTGACGAATTGACCTTGCTTAATTAAATAAAAGAATGTGCAGGCGCTCCGAATTTTCGGAGCAAAAACGAAAATTTCATCGCAAATTTTCACGTAGATTATAAGATGCAGAAACAACAATAAAACTACAGAGTATGCATTACTGAAAAGGCCAAAGCTTCCTCTATCGAAATATATATAGATTATTCAGTTTGACGAAACCACCTTGCGTAATTAGACAAAAAATCTCGAGATCGAATTTTTTTGCGATTACAATACTTACTCAATATCTTTCGTATATGAGTAAGTAAGATAAGCATAGTTACTCTTTATGTATGTCTGCTGTATATTCTACCGTGCAGATAAACAAGCCACGTGCACTAATTGTTTACATTTCGATTTTTTCCTTATAGCATGTTTAAGTTTTTGTATTTGTTTGCATATGAGCAGCGAAGCAGACTCTTATTTTGCAAAAAAAATGACCCTTGACATTTTTATGAATCGCACAAAAACCTCGTGTTCGTCAGAAAGTTTCGCATGCGCTTCAATTTTTTTACATTCACGCCAAATGTGTACACCCGATGCATTCGGTATTTCAGCTACTTGGCCACATTTTTTTCACCACTTGACCGAACCGAGCGTAAATGTTCTACGGGACTGCCGCTATGATAACAAGCCGCGCTACTGGTAGCAGCATAGTCCACGAGGGGGAAGATAGGCAAAAAAAAAAGGTTTTCGTACTATGCGCAGATGTTATACCCGTAATATAGTCCCGTATTTCCTCTTCCACAGAGGGCGTCGAAGTGTATAGGTTCTTTTTTTTTTACGCGTCTGCGTTTATTTTCAGTCCTTTTGGAGTTAAGGGTCAAGAGCGAGACGTTGGGAAAAGGGATCGCCTGTAAGGGTCAGGAGAATCTTTCTCCTCTTCCACCACCCTCCCTCTCTCTCTCTAGCTCTTTTTCCCTTTTCATCAGAAAATCCTCTCTCTCTCTCTCTGGATTTTCCCACCGTCCATCTCCTCGTGAAAGGAGTAAGAAAAATGAAACCGCGGAGAGAAGGTTGCGAGGAACTAGGGAAGAAAGAAAAACAAACTGGGAAAAGTTCGCGTGGCCGTCTTCTTCCCTAGGAACGAAATTTTTTTCTTCCCTCGAAAAAGTTGTCCGTTTATCGAGCGCGATAAGATCCGGGTCTTCATTATTTTCCTGATGGGACGCAAATTAAATCGACGTTTAGAAAACTCTATTTTTTTACGCAATTTATTTATTTATTGATTCTCACTTGGATCTTGTTTGTCACCAATATTTAGGGTTGCCAACTCACTCCTTCCTAAATTGAAAATTTTCAAAACTAATCGAATTTTGGCTATATATGTATTAGATAATTTTAATAAAAAGACTAAAAAGTATAAAATAAAACAAATTTTAAAATTTTTTTTAGGCAATACACTTTTACGTGAATTAAAATTCACTCAAAAACAAAAAATAATTTTTTTTCTAGATAAATATTGTTATTGAAAAATTTGCATGCTTCATAAAAGTGGATGGCTTTTTTTATCAGCCAACTAATTTATTCTATTATACCAGTATCATTTCCCACAATGAGCCATCCACTTTTATGAAGCATACAAATTTTTCAATAACAATATTTATCTAGAAAAAAAATTATTTTTTGCTTTTGAGTGCATTTTAATTCACATAAAAGTGTATTCCCTAAAAAAAATTTTTAAATTTGTTTTATTTATGTCCTTCAGACGGAATTTTAGGACTAGAAAAACAGATTTCGATAACATATTCGAATGGGATAATATCTCTTTGATGTTGCATAGGGAATGCTCGCGCCTCAATCGACTTGTGGTTTACCTACGCTTAATGAATACGTTGCATGCGTGTAAAAAGACTGGCAAGGAGTCAACATGGATGGCGAATCATCTTAAATTACTGACTTAACAATCTCTGTCAAATGTATTTAATATTAAAGACAGGCAATCTATTGAAAGTATTGAACGATTATGACGATCTCAATCGCGGTAAAAGTATTCAATTAGCTGTTGCTGCTGTTTATGGGCCAATCATTTTCGCGCCTCGTTAGAATCAGATGCAGTCGAAAATCGACAAAATTATTGCAAAAACAAATAGCTAAAGTATTTCTAAATTTTATTCCTGCGACACAAAATTTTTAAAAAATATGTGTCAGCAGTTCACAAACCCATTGAAGGTTCCTTTAAAATTTCAATTTTTTATAACTTTCATATTTTTTTATGGCTCTCTTTCTCAAGAAACAGAATGGTCTACGTAATATGTAATCGATTTCATATATTGTTTGCTTCCAAATCGTGGGATGATTAATGTCGAAAAATATATTTTTATTTTTTTTTAAATTTCATTCAATTTGTGATTTCTTCCCTCGGAAAGCACATTAAAGTTTATATTATTCGAGTAAAAACGATGAATTTCTTTAATACAGCTTAATTTTTCCATGGAAGATCTCAATTTCACTTTTATTTCGAAAGGTAGAGAAATGAATATTGCACCTTATCTCTTTCTCTCTCAAAAATGGTCATGTAAATCAGTATATTATTTATCCATGAATTTCTTTAAAAAATGAAGACCAGTTACGATTGTTTCTCCTCCTTGTTGTGAGCGAGAGAGAAAAAAATAAACCCTTTTCATTGGAGCCAAGCTCCAATATTCAGGAGAATTCTCTCGTCGCAATTAAAATTGTCCTATTCCAAAGAAGCAACAAATGGTAGCTAACAAACGAAGGTAACCCCGTCTTCACTTTTATTTCCAAAAATAGAAGCTGCGTATGGACCGGTAAGGTCGGGATTGGAAAAGCACCGGATTTGCGAGGTCTCTATGAATAAATTAACCGCGGCAAAACGCGACGCAGGTTGAGCATCGGAGAAAGAAATTGACAAGTGGAACTCCGTCGGCGGATTCCTATGGAATACGGCGTCGAACTAGTTCTTCCCTAATTCCTATTTTCTTTAGAAAAAAATCACCTTTTCGCTCTTAAGATTCTCGCGTTAAAAATTTAAAGCAGACGCAATTAGACTTCTAGCGACTCCTGTTCTACTCGTTCCCTTCTTATGCGAAGGATTTGATGATTTCCCATGTGTAACAATGGAGGAAACCTATCCGTTCCACACTTCGGGAGGAATCTTATAATCTGTAAAGATGTCACCGTAATATTACCAAAACTTTCTTACCGCTAATTCGGTCTACGATATGACTCGCGTCGGAGTCTCGCTTAGTAGATTTAAGATGTGGAATGAATTCTGGAGGATAATTAGATTAGCTTCTCTTAATTTTGCGAATAAAAAATAACGCGAAGTTATATTCTCGTATTTTCTTCTTCGTAGTATATTGTACGCGCACAGGAATATGGGTACATTTTCTTAATGTTTTAGGAAATATATTTAATCATGATATAAGCGAAAAAACTTAATGGACATCAGATTTTATTTTTTGGTTATCTCAGGTTAAAATTTCTCATTAATAAGTAATTTTATCTAATTGTAAGTACTAAAATCATAGAAAGTGAAGACGCTTAATCTTTGCCCAAGAGGCCGTCAGAAATGAATGGGAAATGAATGAGTTACATATATTTAGAGCACATTTTTATCTTTCTAAGAATTTAACTGAGAAATTTTTATTTGCTTGCAAATTAAACACACACACTCTCTCTCTCAGGTAAATTTTATAACATATTATGGAACTGAGCTATAATAAATATTTTTCGTTCCAAGACATGCTTTACACAATTAATAAATGTAGACTGCATTAACTACATTATGCAGTCATTGTATTCAACATTGATCTGTACGAAGACTAATAAATAGCTTTTAAATAGATTTCTCCGCGTGACCCTATCATCTGCAACATTCTTCATTCTTAATAATTCGTCGTCGTTTTCAAATCTTCAACAACCGTAACAAACAAATCTAATGCTGTGTAATTCTTGAAATGTCTTCAAATTTACCTTACAATGTCATGAGATGTAAAGATAAACCCAAACATAACATAGCTCCTGTTTTTTAACTTATAGTTTTACCTTACAGTTATTATTACCAATATTTATCGAGAGTGAAGTAAAGAAGTAATCTCAATTGCTTGTTTGTATTGTTAAGCCATTTATGTTTAAAATGTGGGCGAAACACCCCCCTCCCCTTTCATCATTATCGTGATGCGTATAGCAGAATATTCTTTTACGGGCATTTTCATTTTCCTCTCAACATGAATGCGTAAGTGCTCGAATTCCTCGCGAGGGGGAGGGGTTTTGGTTGACACGGATGTAGTCGTAGTCTCGCGTAGTTCTCCTGGGAGAGATGAAACCGAAAGGAACGCTATCTCCTTTCCCCCGCATTTGCATATAACACAAACACACACTTCCGCATAATCAGCTTGCCCTCGAAGGACGTGATGGAGCTAAAGGTGCCAAAGCAACAAACCAAACCTTCGTCTCTCTATCTCCTCCCTCCCCCGGGCGAACCGCGAGACTCGTAATTTTTTCCGCGTTTGTTTATTCATTTTCATTTTCGACCGGGTTCTGCCGTATCGGGGTGTCACTTTCGTAGCCGTCGTTTTGAACGCGAGAGAATAAAACCAGGGTGGAGGAAGATATGAACGCAGAAAATATTTATCGTTCGAATTTAACGTGGGGATAAGCACGGCGTCTCAGTACTGTTAGAGGAATAAGAAAAAAATCGGTACAACATACATTGCACAAAATTTCTCATATGCGAATGCGTCGTTTAGTTAGCTTTTGAAGAATATGACCTATGTGGAATCGTTATAAACATCAACTTAAGTAACTATACGAAATTTGATGAAAATCGTATGAGCTGTTTTTTCGAAAATCCAATTGTTATTAAAGTTGACCAAGAATAAACTAGTCTTATATTAATTCTTTGAGAAATATGAAATATGGAGTATTATTTCAGACGTAAACTTAAGTAATTGTACGAAATTTGATCAAAATCGTTGAAGCCGTTTTAAGAAAATCACAATGTTGTTAAAGATGCTTAGAATAAAATAGCCTTATATTAATTTTTGAAGAAATATGAACTATGTTGTATTATTGATGACGTAAGCTCAAGTACCTGTACGACATTTGATCAAAATCGTTACAGCCGTTTTTGAGAAAATCAAATTGTTGTTAAAAATGCGTAGAATAAACTTCCCTTAATTATTCAAAAATGTCAACCATTTATTCATAGCTTCTGCTCTGTATGATAAAATGACTAAATACGAGATTTCATTTATTTTATCTCTACCGTTTAGGCTCTAGAGCCAGTAGCAGACAGACAGACAGACGGCATTGCGAAAACTTTTTCGGACTCAGGATCACCTAAGACGTATATTTCCATCAAAATCTCGAGGTCGAATTTTTCCGCGATTATAATACTTTCTCAATATATACTTCGTATATGAGAAAGTAAAAGGTAAAAACGATAGCTTTTTAATTTTAAAATACATGAAAATACACTTCTAACTTCGGTCAATCAACGGTTTCTTTCTGTTATTTCCTTATTTTTTTATTATTATTGTGTTTGAGGCGAAAAAAGGTAGAATAAAAATTCCGCATTTGCTCTAACTTGCTCGAAATTTCGCATCAACGAAGCAAGTATACCCTTGCTAAAACAGAAGATGCAGACACGTTTTCTTAAAAATTTTCAGAGTTCTGGTCTCCTTTGGGGAGGAGAAATGCCTCTCCGTTGGAATGTAGACCCTCATTAGACTTTTCCATCCGTAAAAAACGTCACTTCTCTAGTTTCAGTAGTTTGGCTACGATAGCATTTTAAAGATTCGAATTTTCCGATTTTGAAGCAACCACGCGAAAAATCTATGAAAATCCAATCGGAGAAGAATTCATAGATTGATCTGTATATTTCAGAAAGAATTTTCCAAATAATTCTTAAAACAAACAGTTGATTGTACGCAGACAGGCAGACGGACAGACAGCGTTATCACATTAGCACGTTTTTTCATTTAAGAAAACATGCTATAAAGATGAGATTTTTATTTAATATCTATTCTAAGCACATTTCTCTTTGCAAAAAAACAGCTGTAATTTTTGTCTAAATTGCGTCCAGAAAAAAGAAACCGAAGGAAAAGATTAAATCAAATCAATAATTGAGTGTCTAACGGTAGGAGATTATTTTATTATCTGTATCTAAAGTCCTTCAGTTTCAACCGTTGAGCAATTTTTCTTTTTAACGTTTCTTTACCAGAAATTCGGAGTTAATGACTAAGAGTCTTACAGCAGAAAGATCTAGGTGTAATTACGGATAGCAAACTAAATTCTTCTGAACATACTAAAGCAATAAAAAATAAAGCTATGTCTTTCTTAGCCATTTTGTACCGTTTTACAGATATTAGGGATCCTTTAGCGCTCAGAATGTATTTTTCCACCATTGTTTTGCCTGTTATAACATATTGCTCCCCGATATGGACTACGTCCACTGTTTCTAATCTCTCCTCCCTTGACAGAGTGTTAAATTTCTTTCTTGGAATTGTGAAATGTGACTTCTCTTCGTTATGCCTCTAATGGAGCTGTCTTATCTACTCTCCTTCTTGATAATCTTTCTGATACTCGAACTAAATATGTTCTTTCGTTTATTTATAATATTTTAAATTCCGGTACAGACTGTTCTGAATTACCATCACATTAAAATTTCCGAATTCATACTAAAACTACTCGTTCTTCTTTCTTGTTTAATATGCCTACTCCGAGGATTTCTCTATCCAAACGTTCTCTTTTCTTTCGCCTTCCTTCTCTTTTGAATTCACTACCCATAAATATTGATCCTTTTTCCTTATCATTAAAATCATTCATTAAACAAGGAATCACACACATTTCACCCAAATGAATACAGTTTGTTCTATGTTTCCAACTATTATGTAATTATTGTTATTGTTTATTTTTCCTAAGTATATGTTAATTTTATGTATTTGTCTTCTGTTATCATTTCGCTTTAAAATGGCGTATATGCTGTATGTGGGATTATGTATAAATAAATAAAATAAATAAACACATTTGGAATCGTTCTATATAGATGTGGAGAGCATTGGTTCGCTTTAAACACCTCGGAAGCTTTGGAATTTGCAATGTATTTAATAGTTATATAAAACGTTCGATACACGTTCACCATTATCCTTCGCGCGGGAGAAAATTTGTCAAATTTTATATTAGGATTTATTTATTATTTTATTTATTTGTTTATTTAAGATGGAGGAGGCATCGGACATAACGTGATGCCCCTGTCGAAATGTAAACATCCCATTTCTCTTCATCCCCACAACATCAGCATGATAATTTATTAACTGATCATTTAAAACTTACTTTAGTGTCGAGAGGCAGGAAGGAATTAAATATTAACATTGGCCTCCGCTAAGAAGAAGAAATGCAGCGATAGATTAGGTGGAAGTTTCAGTGCTCGATATGGTTCGCCACCTTAAGAGGATTAACCGAACATGCGTGAGCTCCTGGAAGCTCTTGAAGCCTTTTGGGGTTTCTGTTACTCTGGAGCCATTTGTCTCTCCGAAGAAGTTTCCCATTAGAGAGTGAGTCGGCAATGCGGATACCTTGGCGAAGCAAGGAAGTCCCCATCACTAATTGCTTCAGGTGAGCGTTCCCTTTTGCTCCTGAATATCCTCTCCTCCTTCTCAACTGTAAAACGCTTACGAACCGACTTTTATGTTTTTTTATGCTGAAACTAGTTCCTCCTAATCCGCCCTGCGACTCTCTTGGGGGAAAAAATTACAAAATTAATCGCCATAGTTAAGGCGAGTGATTTAAATTGTCAAGTTTTTTTTCAATTTAACATACATATAACTCGATTTCGGTTGCTATATATGTATGCGTGTGTGTAGAACTAATTTGCAGAATTCCGTGTGTAACTGCAAAGCTTGACTACCTCAGTTTTCTATCCATGACTACTAAAATGTTATGTTCTTTCTGTTATACCGTATGCTTCAACCTTTATGTAACCCTCTCATTTTCGTTTCTCTTCTGCAAATTCTCGATAACCGACAATATTTTTCAGCGTTTTGAACTTACCTTTTAAGCTTCTTGTTTGTTTATTCAATCTTTCCCCGACTGGGATTGATTCTCTTTTGTTTTCTTTAAATTTAGTTTTCGAACAATTTTCGTACTCTTTGCTTCGCTTGAACTACGTTTTGTTTCTTTATATTCTTCTCTTTTAGTACCAGTATTATCTTTGCTTTTATTTTTCTTCAATATTTTTTCCTTTTATCATCGTCTTGCATTTTCTTTTCTTTTCAACAGTACGGAAAACATTTTCATCAGTATTTTCATTGCAAAGGCTTTGAGCTTTAGCTATATTTCGCCCGTGGAAATGCTTCATACTTTCTCTTCCCTTCTTTATACGCATATGATTTTGGCTCTATTTCTAGCTGTGTTATCTTCCTTTTGGGTTGTGATACTTTAAGAAACAAATAAAATAGTTGGGAAGCTGATAATTTAAACCCAACCTAAAAGAAATCGTATTTTAATACTGAATAAAATGTCTTGAGAAATGTCAAAGAATTGATTTCAGGAAAGAAGCAAACAGGAAATTACATAAGTTATAAAAAAACATCAAAATGATGATAGGAAGGTCTGAGTGGATAAACCGAGGAGATACCGCTTTTAAGACTACCAGTAAATTCCTTCTACTCACCACCATATATCATTTTATATTTATCGCTAGCAAAAGTTCGCCGCATTCAAATTTGAATGTAGTTTCGCGTCGCATGAATTATGTAGACTTTCACCTGCCTACCACTTGCTTAAACATTCTGTAGTATAACTTTACGAGAAAAAGTTTTTGCCGATAAATGATTTATTTTCTTAGAAAATATGAACCACTCCACATCTGGTTTAATTTCCCGCAATTTCTATTACCTGAAATCCATCCTAACTTTTTAAATGATACACTCTTTGCTTCAACTGCGATTGACCAAGTTCACTGCCTGTTTTTTTTCAATACATAAGTTCTTACAGGAGATTATAAATCATCATAAGGTACTTTTTATTTATTGCTTATTTATTTTCATCCGGACGGGACAATAGATGCCATAATTTCAAGTAGAAAGTTATATTTGAATGTACGAGTTGTGTGTTTATTATTCTCTGTTCTATTCCATTTGAATGCCTGTATCGCTTTCTTGATTTGCTTTTTTCTCTTATCTCCTAGAGTTTCAGACGGCACCCTTTTCCCATATATCTCCAAAATTGTCTCCTCTTTCTCCCATCCTGAATGGCCAAATAGTAGCCTCTTCAAGGACCAAACTCCTTAAATTTAATGACAAGGAATACGTTAATTAACAGTTGCACTTCCGCAACAAACTCTTTCTCCCACAACACCCTTTTCCTATGAATTATTAATATATACTAGAAATGTGTAATGAGTATTCAAGTTGGTCTTTCATCGCCAAGGCGACCGTATAGTTACGCAAGACCTTTGAGTCCTCTGCATATTCCAATCCGACGTCGTAGGACCTTTCTAGCGAAAATCATAGCCATAAGCCATTTTAGAGAATGAAATCAAACAATGGAACAACGGAAATAAGCTGATTGGGATATAAAGTTTGCCAATTGATCTCCCTGTAGTTAATTATGGCATATTTATGCAGTTCTTATTAGGATAAGTCCAAAGTAGGTCCTATTTTTTCCAAATATTCTAGACGTTCATGACTTAATTAAAATCGCCGGCAATATAGAGAATGTTACTAACACGAAGATATTAATTTAAATGTTGCATTGACTGTTATTAGACAATATCCAAAATTTTACTAAGGAATATTTGTATCCTTTCAAGTTTTGGAGAATTTCTGAAGAATATTTAGTTTCAATAAAACTTACCTATATATCGTGGTTTCTGAAATATACATTTTTTGCGAACTAAAAAGCGTAAAACACGAAATTCTTAATTCAATAAATTTGTGGTTTTGTGAGATTAAAAACTCTTACAGCTTGTGCTTTCCTAAAATAAAATGTGTATTGCAATATAAAAGGACATTATGATGTAACAAGTCACAAGGTAGTTTTTAAGAATTATTAAGAATTTTTTCCCTCCCGCTCTCCTACCTCTCACCCTCCATGTCCCTCCATCCCTCTTTCTCCCTCTATCTGCCACTCATTCTTCCCACCCCTCCTCCTCTCTCTTTCCCTCCTCTCCACTCCATCGCTCTCCCTCTGTATCTCTTTTTACTTTCTCCATACGTAGTATAGGGAAAGTATTGTGATCACGAAAAAAATCGACTTCGAGATTTCAACGGAAATACACGTTTTGAGGTCCCTAGAACACGTTTAGACTATTTTCGGATTGATGTCTTTGTGCCTGTGCGTGTGTGTGTGTGTGTGGTTGTGGGCGCTCTAACTCAAAAAATACTTTCCATATCGATACCAAATTTCATATATAACACTTTGGGATGAGCACAGGAAACTGATTAGTTTTTGGGCAATAACGGTTAAACGGAAGTAGAGTTTATTCGAAACCCGATTCGGTTTTTGCGATATTTCTCCGTTAAAACATCATTATTGTATATACAATTCTATACAATAGTTATAGAGAATGTAATTTCCTACAACTTTTATTTGAAACAATTTTCCATAGCAGTTATTGTTTAGGAATTATTTATAAATAACCGGTGTTTTCGGTTTCCGTCAAATATCTCCTAAAAACATCGTTATTGGTAATCTTCGTGAGGACCAAAGTTGCAGAGAATAATATTTCTTCCAAGTTTTGTTTGAATCAAATTTTCGTAGAACCATCCATTTCGGAGATATTTTGCTTATTCGTAAATTTCCAGTATAGAGCGCCACCACCATGTAGCGGTGAATTCTGTAAACATATTCAAAATGTAATTTACGGCAGTAAGGACGACTGTATTATTTTACGATACGAAATACTAATTTTGCCTTATAATGCTATTCATAATAATTTAAATATCTATACCTCAAATATGGAGAAAGTCAAATGTTGACCACGTCAGATTTTTTCCCGTCGGTTTCTAATTCTATCCCTATCTGCCATCCTCCTTATATCCTTTACTCCCTTTTCCCTACACATCTCTTTTACCTCTCTTTCATTACATCTCCATAGCCTTTTAGATAAGCAGAATAATCCACACTAAATTCTAGTGATTCTAGTCCCATTAGGATTACGTAATATAGCGAAAAATGTAACAATGAGTGTTACCATGACGGCGGACTATTTTTCCTTTATGTAAATTACGTTAAATTCTGGCGAGGAGAAAAGCTCCTGGAATAAAACTCGTGACTTCAACGTACACGAAGAGCAGCTTTTTAAAAAGATGTATAGTTATTATTTATAAGCGGTTTTCTCATTTTTTCTATTTAACTCCGCTATTTGTTGAATTTCGACAAAGCAAAAAATAAGAAGCCGTTGATTTGTAGAAAAAATTTCTATAAATCATTTTAATATTGAGATTTTTTATATTTTTTCATAATAAGAAGTAATATATCGGGTGATTAATTTCGTGGAAAATCTCGGATTAATATAAAATATTTTTTTTCCTTTCGTCGAATTTCGATTGCTCTTATTCGTAATCCTTTTAAATTAAACGAACAAATCTCTAGTTCAGCCCCATTTTCCGAAGTGTACTACATCTGAAACAATAGCCGGAATACACCAATTGGTAACTACAAACACGGAAATAGGAACAGAAGACAAAACGGATGAATACATTCCTTTTGGTTCCGAATGGATATTTCCCTCACGCGGGTGTAAAAATTCCGTGATCCGTGATAATCGAGTTGACGTTCCAGTTGTGTTCAAAGCAAAGTGGAGGAAATAGGGAAGAGAGATAGATAGAGAGAGAGAGAGAGAAGAGGGCTTGGCAATGGATTCGATACTGGTTCAATTGATTTGCGACCGCTTCTGCCATTGTCTCTCTCTCGATCTATCTATCTCTCTCTATCTCGCTCTCTCTATCTCGCTCTCTCTATCTCTCCCTCTTTCTCACCCTCTCCCCCTCTCCTGGCCTCTCCACAACCAAACTTTATCTCTTTCCCTCCCTCCTATCCCTTACTCTTGAATCCTTTACTGTTATCTTCTCGTCGTTAATCCACTCCTTACGGTTTTTACTTTCTCATACGAAGTATCGAGAAAGTAGGTATCTATTGTTATCGCGAAAAAATTCGACCTCGAGATTTTTACGGAAATATACGTTTTAGGTTTCGCTGAATCCGAAAAAGTGGTTTTCGCAATGCCGTCTGTCTGTCTGCCTGTTACTGGCTCTGGAGCCTAAACGGTAGAGCGAAAATGAATGAAATCTCGTACTTAGGCATTTTATCATACTGAACAGAGTATATATATAAATGGAAGATATTGCTCAATAATTAAGAGTAGTTTATTCTGCGAATTTTTAACAACAATTCGATTTTCCCAAAAACGGCTATAACGATTTTGATAAAATTTCGGACAGTTACTTGAGTTTATGTCTTCAATAATACTGTGTAGTTCATATTTCTCAAAAAATGAATATAAAGCTAGTTTATTCAAGGCAACTTTAACAATAATTCGATTTTCTCAAAAACGGCTCTAACGATTTTGATCAAATTTCGTACAGTTACTTGAGTATATACCTACAATAATACTGCATATTTTATTTTTCTCAATGAATGAATATAAGGCTAGTTTATTCTTGGGCAACTTTAACAAAAATTGGATTTTCTGAAAACAGGCTCATACGATTTTCATTTTCTAAAGATAACTAAACGAGGCATTAGTATGTGAGAAATTTTGTACAATGTATGTTGTACCGATTTTTTTCCTTAGGCATAATGTTCGCCTAAAATCAAGTATAAATCGTCTTTTTACATTTTATCCCTTTTCCTTTCAGAAATTGCTGAGATGCTCCGCACCATACACAGTCTTTCTTTAAGAAATTAAGAGAGCTTTTCTTAGAACGAATCTCCTTCAATCATCGCATGCGGGCATAATAATTTTTAAATTGATTCGTAAAATTGAAATTTATTTTTCCAAATTGATTGGGTTGAGTTAACTTATTTTAGTTGCTGCTGAAGGCCCGTGCTTTCTTTTCAATCGACTTTGTGCATATACTAAGTTTATTTGAACATTGGATAAATATCATATTTTAAACCATATATCCTGTATCGACGTAGGAGTGTATACCTCCTACCTGATAGCAGTAAAAAAAACTACGTATACAATCTCAGTCGCTTTAATATATTAGACCCCTTTGGGGCCATAATCGTTCATTTTATGTTATAAAACAGTAAGGTTTTGAACATTTGAGCTCCATTTTAGACGTATAGAGACATCGATTGGGTCATTCCTTGCGGAGGAACTGGTAACGTTAATGCAACGATGAGTGTTACATTTTTTTAAATTAGCATTAAAAAAATCAAGGCATAAAGGGTTAAAGTCATCTTCCAATCCCTCCTCCTCGATTAAACTTTCTTCGATTAAAAATTCAAACGACGAGTCTGAAACATATTATTCCCGTATAATCCTTTTGTCATCCTCCAAACCATTATTTCCTTCATGTCGCCACTTCACAGAATGACCCATTTACGGTAACGTTTTTGCGCGTGACCAATCTTCGGTCCGATCTCCAAGGTGAATTTCTAATCGCGTTAGCAGGGATGTAAGGCCGGCTTTAAAAAAAAAGCGTTTCACGATGCAACTCGAAAAGTCGTAAAAATAGAAAATCCCACTCCCGGTACCGATCCACTATAAAAGCCACTATTACGGTAAGTTCACTGTATTGAGTCGTGAGCTCATAAATAACAACCGTAAAAGGGTGTGTGTGTTCAGTTTTAGATTTATTTGGACTTTTAAAACTTCTTCCCGGATCTCTTTTGAGTGAGTATGTGGGTGTGAGAGAGAGAGAGAGAGAATCTCATTCGATAGGTCGTAATAAAAAAATAACGGAATTGTTTAATCTCCTCTTAATTGGACGCCTCTCTCTCTCTTTCTCACACACACACACACACACACACACACATAGTTTCCTCATCGTTAATCGAGAGAGTAACTTTTTATTTTCCTCTCTCACCTTTTTGAATATGTATGAGGAAATAAGTCGGATCTGTCTAAACAGGGCGATAGAATTTTAACTATCGCCGAAAATAACGTTTTGTAGGCGCATTAAAAATAAAACGGCGGAATTTTCCGTTGTTTTCGAATCGATCGATTGCAATCGACGAGACGCAAATGCCCAGTCCAATCGGGATATTCTTCCATTGACGTCACAACTTTATCTCTCTCTCTCTCTCCCTCTCTCTCTCTCTCCTTTCCTTTCCTTGTGGGCGTCCGCTGTTTATTCTGTTCGAAAATGCATCTCATACTATGTACTTTTCTCGCCTTATCCACTACTCTCCGGCACCTTCCTTATTATCCCTAGCTTGGTAGGGATAATCAGGAATTCTCCCTTTCTTTTCTCGTATCCTGCTTTCACCGAATTTGTCAATTTCTTTTCAGCTATTTTTCCGATTATATATCTCTATAACTTTTGTGTGCGTGCTACGTATTTCTCCACGTTGAAAGATTTGTACGCTTAAAATATTTACCATGTAAATATTAGGTTATAAATACATGATAAAAGTCTTAGTGTTCAACCTAAAGTTGTATTTCTTTTAAAAACGATCTTCTTCGGTTAATTTCATTAAAATGGGCTTTAAATGTTTTGCGGTAAAAATCTTCCGTTGCCTTTTCGCTCAACATTAATAGCGTCGAACAGCAATTTATGATTATTTATTGTAACTTTTTTCAAATAAACAGGTCACAAAGAAAATATGGTGTCAAGACCACTTCGATTTGTACGTAAATAATAAAAATTACGTAATTATGAAGCATATTTTACTCAAACGTTTTTACATTATAAATACAAAATATTGGCGCTTCGACGTATGTAAGTATGAAAGCACGTTACTATGAAGTTAAAATTTTCTTATTTGTTATCTCCTTACACGACCTCCCACTTTCCCTTCCTGTGCATCCTCAAACACTTTCGAAAATCCTCTTCTCTTCCCCATTTTCGTCTCTTTGCACTTCTTACGTTTCCATGGAACCCTTTCGTTTAAATCGAATCAACTTCACCCTACCTCTTCCGAACCCTTTCCCATTTCCACGTGTTTCCTTATATAAGATACTTTCCCCTGCATATCCCTTCGCCTCACTGCTTTCTCCCTCTCCCCTGACTTAAACGCGTTTACAGGATCGTTTAATGCCTATATAATAAATATCCGTTGAAAAAGGCTCCTACTCATCGACCTTTAAGCGTAAAATTTTCCCTCAATCTCTTTTTACTTTCTCACATACGAAGTATATTGAGAAAGTATTGTTATCGCGAAAAACTTCGACCTCGAGATTTTTACGGAAACATACGTTTTAGGTTTCGTTGAATCCGAAAAATCGCAATGCCGTCTGTCTGTCTGTTACTGACTCTAGAGTCTAAACGGTAGAGCGAAAATGAATGAAATCTCGTACTTAGGATTTTCATCATATCGAACAGAAGCTAAGAAGAAATGGTTGATATTGCTCAATAATTAAGGTAAGTTTATTCCACGCATTTTTAACATCAATTTAATTTTCTCAGAAACGGCTGTAACGATTTTGATCAAATTTCTTACAGTTACTTGAGTGTACATCTACAATAATACTACATATTTCATATTTCTCAAAAAATGGATATAAGGCTAGTTTATTCTTGGGCAACTTTAACAAATATTGGATTTTCTAAAAACAGGCTATACGATTTTCATTTTCTAAAGATAACTAAACGACGCACTAGTATATGAGAAAGTTTGTACGATGTATGTTGTACCGATTTTTTTAAATTAAGAGATTTCATTTCTAGTCAATTTATTTACATCGGCAGTTCGCGTGTTAGTTCCCCTTTAATGCATCGCCCTTCCCTAAATCATTTATCCCTATTACTCTCTCAGAGCGCAAACCCTTAAAACCCCTAAAGGGATGATCGCCGCAGCGCCAAAACCGCGAGGTGGAAAAGAGAAACGAGATGCGAGGAGATAGGGGAGGAGGTTAGTATCAAATTTTGCGAGCGTAATGCGTTCGTTTTAATAAATTATCCGTGTATTTTTTTTTTAAATTCCTCGGATTCCAACTGAATCCGTGTGTGTGTGTGTGTTTCTCCCCGCTCGTAAAATGGCGGCGCCATACAAAAAAAATCCTCTTCTCTCTCGTTTCTGTCTCTGATCGCTTGACCGGAATTTTTTAACTCGATTTTTTTTTCGGCCGACGCGATTAATAAATTATTTCTTCCCTAGAGGTTACGTGCAAAAACGCGTTTATATGTTCTTTTCCCGCCGTTTCTCTTTTATCAGAAAGGGAAAAACGAAGTGAATGCGCTATGTATCTCTTTATCTTTACCAAAGAATAATGTCAACGTAGGCTTATGGTTTTGTGTTGCGTTATCAAAGCCGACGCTGGTAAAATTGCATATGATTAACATCACGGCGTACGGCAAAAATAGTTGGAACAGGTTCACTATTGTGCTCCCATAACTTGCCAACTAAAACTTTTCTTCATTCATTTGTTTTGTTTATTATTTTGCCTGGTAATCGAGGATATTGGCGAGCCTTCGGCTCGCTTTATTTTTATATCAGTTGTCGTCTCCGGGCGCTATCGCGCACTTCGCCTCGCTGGAACGAAACTAACCCTCCCCGTTGTCCGGTGATCGGGTTGGTAAATGTCGCGACAACCCTTATCAGTTTTGCGTGAAAAGTTGTTAAATCCAAGTAAGTGATTGTGTAGGTACAAATAAATGTCGCCACAGGCCGTAGTTCTCATTCTGCCCGATAGGTCAGTGCCACATGTACGTCAACAACCCATCGAGAGCGGAGAGCACAATAGTGAACCTAAGCCAAATGGTTAATTTTTCTAAACTAGACGGAAATGGAGATTTTATATCAGCGATAATATTATTATGAATGTAAACCTACCAACTTACTACTTGCGTTGAAAATATTGATACTCAGCCTATCCTATTAGACATTTCTTATTTCCTGAACTACTTACTGTTTTTCTCCTTCAATGGCCTTGTCATATACGACTTAATTTACGTCAAGCCTAGATCAAGACACTATGCTAATTATGTTACGCGCTTCATTAAGGTTCAACCATGAATAATATTATCCGATATCTTATTTCTAGTATTTTCCCGATACTTCAACCAAATGAAGACCTTTCGTGCAGATTAAAATTTATTTTTAAGTTTTTCATATAAACAGTTTTTCATTCATGTATTTCTGTAATTTACCTAAAATTTTCATATTGCATGTTTCAAAAGATCTTTTATTATTTTAAAAACATCCTGTATATAACATTTTATATATATGACTGCTTTTATTGTTTCAACTATACTCCACAATTATTTTTAGAGATTATTCGCGTATCAAGACAAAAGTTTCATTGGCAATACTTAATATGATTTTAAAAATCTTATTAACATAACTTAAATTTTCAAAATTTTCATTTTAAATTTCTAATATGAAAAACAAATTCAGACAAAAAGATAATTTGAGAAAGTTAAAAACGATTTTCCCAATATAAATTATTTTGGCTAGAATGTTTTGCTACCTTAAAAAGTTTACCTTTGAATTACAAGATAAACGTGTGCATATACGTATACGTTATTAGACAAAAGTCTTTCGTTTTCCTTACTCAGCAGTTTGATCTAGGAACTTGTTCGGCATATATTCAGAAATAATGTGACAGCTGGACGTTTCCTGGGAGTCCAATATGTCACCAATAAGTATAAATTATTTTTTCTTATGACAGAATTTATGCGTTTCATCTACCACGTTCTAGTAATTGAAATATTATGGGAGAGTTTTATATGCGCGCGAGTAAAATTATACAGGAATATGAAAATCACGTTTTCGTTTTCTATCCATTTTCATTACGAAACGTTTAATACGCAAGTTTTTAAAATGAAATAGTGAAGTTTTCGATTTAATTTTTCGACAAGTTATCATTTATTGATTCAAATATGCCGAATAGTTAAATTTTTTGCTTCTTAATGTTTGGAAATATTGCATTTAAATTTCTTTGGACTAAACAATTTCTACTCCTGTCTCGAATTTTATGATCAGGTCTGTGTAGACTTCTATACTCGAATTTTCGTCCTATATTTTTTGTTTTATTTCCTATTTGAAATGAGGTAAACAAGTTCTTTGTGTGTCTTAATGGAGACATTGACGGTGATAGATTTAGTAAGAACTGATATCAACTGATATTAATAAGAGCTGACTGACTGGTTGAGTTAGTAGTTAAATAATATGCCCGGCAAGTCGTAGACATAGGTTCGATTCTCACTTGAAAATATATCGTCCATCCTTTATGTTTGATCGATTGAAGCTTCATGATTATGTATGATAAGCATCGAATTTTAATAATGGAATGAACATTTTTAAAATGTTTTTATTATTTTAGAAGTATTTTGAAGGATATCCGTAAAACATTTATGTTCATAAAATTTACATCTCTGATTTACGAATAAATATTTAGATAAATTAAACGTCTCAACGATGGTAAATTTCGATGTATTTTGTTGAAAGCACAAATCATCATGTTACGTGCTATCCATCGATAAGATATCGTAATAGAAATCCGTATTAGTAATAAAGTGTTATTTTATTTAAACATTGGTTGAATGAATATGTAGTATTTTATATCCAGTTCGATGTATAATAATCAAATATTTAAATCTAAACTGAGTCTTAAAATAAGTTTTAATATCTACCCTGATGTTAGAATAAGAATGTTAGCTTATTTGTTCACTAGCTCTCCGTATTCAAATTTCACTATTGTATTAGGTATGCATGAATACAGGGCATATTTTTTATTTAAAACTATGGAACAGAAATACGTTAAAATTAAATAAAAAAGACTAAAAATGCAGTAAACAAAATATGGATTTATTTACATATATAAACGATGCTTCACTACTTTCTATGGTCCTGTCTCACTGAGGTCTAGCTTTGTGCAGTGGTTCTGTTAACATCTACTTTAGAAGACTTCAGATCGTCGGAACATAAACATCTGTGACATCGCTATCAGCTCCGGTAAAAAAATGCTTTCACAAGTATCCGGGCGATGACTCACGCAGCTTATATAACGCGTCATGCCTGAAGAGCCCGCCATGCTTGCTTTTATCTGAAGTTAAAATGTAAATATTATTTCCTATGATCATATCTGCTACTTTCGGGGATATACTATAGATGGCTCTAACTGTCAAGGCATCTAGAATGTGACGACAACAACGACGAAAAGATTTGAATGACTGCCGCCAGAGGGTTTTAAGCAATCATTTTTTGAGGTAGTGCATCGAACGTAGCCGTACATGTCCAGCCGACGCAGTGGGATGGACGTATTTGGAGTTAATGTATAGTCGCATTTACCGCCACAATTTATTTCAGATTTTTAATTTGTCCTAAAATTAAATTTTTCCTAAAACAAACAGCGCAACTGCTTAGCAGCCACCAGCGTTGGACAGTAGCAAGCGCTCCTCGCGTAATGAAATCACGCAGTCGAGATGTCTTGATATATCTCTTTAGGTATATAATAAAAGTATAATTAAATTTTAGATTAAAATGAAGCACAGCGAAAAATAGGATAAATGAATAATTGTTCAAATGTAATAGGTCTGCGTGACGAAAAATACAGTAACTAATTCATTTAATTTCTACGCCTGCATATCATAACAGTATGCTGCTGCCCTTCTAAATCCAGAACATTTAAAAGTAATTTGTTCTAACAGAAGATTCCGTTGTAGCTTGAAATTGTGACGATGCGAAGACATCAAGGCTACGGCGGCATTTCAACCGTAATTCTTATATCGTTGTTAATTTAGCAGGCACGTTATCGTCGATACGAAATCGCTGTAAAACAAATCGGCTCACATAAGTCATTCTTTCATAAAGTAATCCTCAACGAAAACTGCCTTATATTTCTCCGGAATCTCTCTTTGACGTTCGTAATCTTTCCGGTTAAGTCCCATTTTAACGCCGCCATCACGTGCAAGGGGCTAAAGGCGGAGAAAGAGAGGGTTTTCAAGTCCTCAGAAGTCGTCTAAGTAAGAAGATGAGGGCGAGGAAGAGGGATGGGAGAGAACAGGAAGGAGAATTAAGGATGGAGGGGTATTGAACGAAAGGAAGAATGATAGCGAGAGAGGGAAACAAAGGAAGAGAGGGGTAGGGAGAAAGGATGAGAAAAATTGAGTGAAGTGGATTAAGAGAGAGAGAGAGAAGCAATAAGATAAATTACCTACTTTGTTTAGCGATTCTGAGTCTAAAAAGCCAAATTCTCCTCCTTGTCACTCTACAGTGTTAGGCATTCACAATACAATTTGTCAATATACAGAATTATAGAGGAATATATTAATTCAACCGAGATATTCAGAAACCTTTCAATAAAGATAGAATATGAAAAGAGTTTATACGAAATAAATTAAGTACACTCGTGCAAATGTTTCGGTAAATATAATAATTACGGAAAGCGATACATTCACAATGCAGGGGGTTCGTTCCTGGACGGGACCGCGTTTGGAAAAACCGCGTAAGGAAAAATTACGATCTCGTACGCGCTACGAGCTTTCTCGCGTCCGAGTGTACGTAAAAGTTCGATCCGTGCCCTGTCCATGACTGCGTGAAAATAAATTTTGTACGTGTTGGAAAAAAAAAGCGTCACGTTTATTCAACCGTCTATAATCGAATCCACGTCGAAGAAGCCAGAGTTGGAAAAAGATTTACCGTATAATAATAATAAAACTTTAAATGTAAAAAGAAAAGAGGCAATATAATAACATAGGGCAAGGTGAAAAGTCTTTCGAAGCGGCAAAAGACGTGAAAAGGAGAGATCGGAGACAGTGTGAAGAGAAAGAGAGAGAGAGAGAGAGAGAGAGAGAGAGAGAGAGAGAGAGAGAGAGAGAGAGAGAGAGAGAGAGAGAGAGAGAGAGAGAGAGTAGAGTTAGAAGGCGGTGACCCGGAATTACACGGTTTTTGAAGCTTTAATTTCCCTGAACGAGTATTATCCTTTGGAATTAGCAGAAAGGAAGCAATTTCGCCGTCGGAAGAGCTATGAAGTTCTGATTCTGGAAGAAAGAGAGAGGGAGAGAGAGAGGGAGAGAGAGAGGGGGGAGAGAGAGGGGGGAGAGAGAGAGAGAGGAAAGGGAGCGGATGAAACGGAAAAAGAATGGGATTGTGAAAGGGAATGGAAATTTAAAGCGGGATCTCTAATTAACTTTTGTCTTTGGAAAATCGCCTTGTGCATTAAATCAGGACAAACACTTCATACTGGTTGTGTTTGAATTATAATAAAATTGTTTGCTTGTTACATTAAGAGGGAAGTCGTTAAAAAAACCTTCTATTGTAAGCTAAAGAAACCGGTTACTTTATGGACAAAAAGCGACAATGTGATTATATTTTTTTCGAATAACTGGTAGCTTGAATGTGAAATGTTTAGATTGTATTTTTCAAATCCACAATCTATTTCTACATACATTTAGAAGCCCAAGCTGTTATAAAGTTTTATTTTGAGAAATACGGATTAATAAAATTTTTTATTACTTCATCTTAACTTAACAAACTTAACGAATTTCAGGCAATTTAGAGTAAATCTACATGAATGTACGACCCCCGGTGGTTGGGCGATGTTAATCAATCAACAACAAACCCACACACATTCGATGTTTCATCAGATTCTGTTAAACCTTTTAGTCTCAAGAGCGGCAGACGAGAAACGAATTTTAAAAAATAAGTCACTCTCTAAGATTCAAGGGTGCCTAAAACGTGCGCATTCATCAAAACCTCAAAGTCGAATTTTTTTCGCGATCACAACACCTACTTATATTCTTAGTGTATGGGAAATTAAGAAGGTTAGGAAATGTTCCGTGGAAATATTCTGACAATATTAGGCCACAGCAGTTTCGTTTACGGAGAAGAAATGATTCAGCATAGAAAGCCAGCAAAACGAGAATACGACAACATTTCAAGTAATACTGGAATAAAAGAAAATGTTTTTGTGCAGAGGTGGTGTGGTTCTGTGAAAGAGAGAGAGAGAGAGAGGAATCGGTGCGTAATTGGAAAGAGGGGTGCTGAAAGTTAAAACCAGCAGAGAAAATGCTCTGGCGAAAATTTGATAAAGAAACGCATATCGACTGAAAGCTGAGCCAACAGAGAAAATGAGAGAAAATGGAAGGGAAGAGTGATAAGAGATGAGGAAGAGTAAACACGAAAAGGTCGTTGGCCTCTGTATCACATTTTCCGGAACTCAAAGTTAATCATGGCGACAGCAGAGTGCATGATAGCCTTCGCGCGGAAAAAAAACTATCTTCGCCAGACTAATCAAAGACTATTATTTCAACCGAATACGGAGAATGATTGCGTATTCGATTCATTACTTGAGGATTCATGGATAAATTTAGTACGCGTGTAAGTACATTAGAGTTGAATATAAACCCGAACAGTAACAGTTATAGTACAATTATTAAGAAAAGAGAAATTGGATACAATTCTAATTCAACTGCAACATCTTATTTTGATTGGACGTTGATTTTCCTCGTTGATTCTGGCATTAATGACTCCAGAATAAATCTTGTCACACGATATTTTCCCGAATATTTCATTGTAAATATGAAACAATCATTTATTTCGCGCTTTCTTGTAATTATTGCCTGAACCACTTTCATTCTAAAGTCTCTATTTACTTACTTCTTCGTTGTTTTACAAATTCGATCTATTCCATGATTGTGTGATTAACGGAAACTTTTTCTATTTTAGTGATTTTATTTTATGACGGTATATGATTTACAATACTAGCTAGTTATAATTTTTTATCCAAACGCTAAAATAAATTATCAAGAATTTAAGGTTGTTCCTATCAATTATTTTAGAGAGTGATCCTCGATAATGTAAAATACATATATGCACTTAAACCCTCCAGAACCATTGCGATGACTGAGAAAAGGGATATGTCAAGAATTTTATACTCTAAAGTTTGAAACGGTAGCAATTTGCAGCTAAATTTCTCGAATATAAGAGCCTTTCTCTCTTTCATGACGAGAAAATAAATATGTTTAGTCTCCCATCAGCCCATTCCCACATAACAATTCCGTTACTGATTCCCTTTTCTCCGGCATTGGAAGATTTTTCATAATCGTTGCCAAACTATTCTAAACAAGCCGTTCATAATATCTCAATAATATTTTTCTCAAATAAAAACGCAAAATAAAAATGACGCATTCCAAATTAAATTTTCGTTCAACCCCTCCCAGCATTTCCAACCATAGGCCAGGGAAAGCTACTGGAAGAATTTTAAAACAGTACTTTATAAACGGTCGGATTTGACGCCCGGTCCCTATCTCGAAATTTAGCCGGAAAACCTTTAAAAAAAAAAAAAAGAAAAGCTCAGAAGCTCGGTTCGATGAGATGGGACGCACGCGGTGAAAAAATATATCGCCCGAGATGGCGAGATGATATAAAGAGATTGAAGGAGAAATAAAGGATAATGGGAGATAGTCTGGATGAGGGCGGCGAAGTGGAAGATGGGGATAGCGAGTTTCCGAATTCCTGAAAGAGTTGGGATATTTGGGAAGGAAAAAAATCAAAGAATTAAAATGCAAATGACGGAGAAGGAAAGGAAAAAGGGTAAGAAACGCTTGGGGCAGAAAAACGGCGTCGGAGGGGCAGTAAAGAGAGAGGGCGAGGTTAATGAAGAGAGGATAGAGAGAATGCGGCGAAGATAATAATAAGTTGATTCCATCTAAAAGAGAGAGATGGAGATGGAAAGGAAGAGGTGTGAGGAGAAAAGAAAAGATTTAGTACGTTTGAAATAAGGAAAGAACTATAGCGGGTGTTTAAAACTTAAATTGCACGGAGACCAAAGAGATACGTGGCGTGCCGCATGTCGCAATAACGAGCCTGGATAATTTGTTTAAACTAAAAAGAAAATACCAACTTAAGAGAATGAATTAATTGTCTCGCGATTCTATCATACATTAAAATATTTTAACATTTTTTCTTGCCCAAAAGACACTTAATTTTCGTCTTGCCCACGCTTGTCGTCCTCCTCATCCATATGGTATAGTCAAACTGATGAGAGGACCGCATGAGAACCGTGTTTGAGACTAATGAACTTGAATATCTTGCTGTAATGTAGTACGTCACCGTAGTTTTATTGAGAAGTCTACGACTTATTATCAAACCGCGTCGATTGCCCTATATATTAACAGTACAATGCGAGCGTCTATCACACCGGTGTGGAAGTGACATGACAGGTATGTAGATACAAACTTGAAAGTTTCAGGAAAAAGCTGGAGACCTTAATATGTGAAATAGCTATGAAATAATTAATCTTTTATGATATGTTTTTACTAGAAATATATTAAGTCAGTAGCATAGGTTTGTTAATTTCTAACAATTGAGATGCAAACACGAGACATTTGTACAGTCGAAATAAGGAAGTATGTATATTTTTGTGGAAGGAAAAATCCAAATCCATGCCGAATCAGTGTATGATACCAGATAAAACGGAATTTTTTCAAGGTTTTAACAATGACAAATTCTGATATCGCGGAAGTGAGTCCGATGTTTTTAAATTGCTTAATGTTTCTGAATGGGGAATAGGAGAGGGAGAGATAGACAGAGAGAGGAATGAACCACACAGCTCTCGCAATTTAGTTCATATACCGTATCTCGACGAGTTTCGGGATTTTCAAACTTGTCAGTCTCGCTTTTATTCTAGATTTCGTTTTCGTTTTTAAAAATTTCCATGGATTTATTTCAAGAAATTAATTTAGTGCTTTAAAATTTGCATCTTGTTCTTTTACAATCAAGATATTATGTTTTATTTTCAATTTTTAATAGAGCCACGGTTCCTTCATAACTGATGATTTATATACACTTTTCGTAGATTTTTTTAGTACGACTACGAATAAAATAAAATCATCGTTCTTTTTTTTCATTTTTTTAGTATACGCTTGCTCTTGAGTCGCCTCGAATTTTAATTATGGTCATTCTTGAAACACAAGCTAGCGAAGTACTGAAAAATGATTGCAAATTATATATATATATATATAGAGAGAGAGGGGGGGGGGGAGTTGCTTAATGATCTTGGCATCAAGGGGATCTAAAAGTTTCTTTTGTTATAGCGGTATAAGAAGGCTAGAAACCGTTTTACACGGTCCAACACTCTAAATCAGCCAAGTTATGATATGTTCCTAGAAAAATTAAAGAAACGGCTTAATCTAAATTTCAACGCAATCCTTTCCACTTTGTTTTACGTAGCTATTTGAACACGCTGCCGCCGATCTTGGCAAGAATAACCTTCTCCACCCCTATTTGGCATCAAGTTTGTCAACAGCACACACTCTTAGGACATATCATCATCTAATTTGAGTAGTGAAACAACTTAATTTGAGATTATGTTCTCTTTATATCTTCTCCATAGTACGAATTCATTGTGTTACTTTAGTATCTTTGGTTTCTTTTAATATCTAAATATATCAAAGTCACGTGTTATTTAAATTGTTTTTCAGATCCCTTCTTGACTTCTACTCAGCAAACCTGTTCAAAGCCTCATGAAGAATATGTTTACAATTTCGCAGCCAAGGTCGGAGCACATTTTGTGAACGGGAAAAAGATTACACAACGAAAGGTAAATTAATACTTTAGTTTGTCATTTTATTATTTACAAAATTCTGAAGATATTGAAGTAAGGCCAAATTTGAAATTAAAGAAATTTTTAATTTGGCATTACCCATAAACAGTTAAAGGTATTTTCCTATAAGGAAAGCGAATATACTTAAGTAACTTATATATGATAAGTGATAAAGATTTTCATTGTATACTTAACAAATTCAAAATTTTTAAAAGTTGATTGATGATCTGAGACAACCTTAAATAAAGAGAATTCAAGACATTCTTCGCATTATCAGAAGTTCTGCAAAAAGTCTCTAGCATATAAATTAGTCGTAAGCGAGTTATTATTACTGAAGACAATAACATATGTGATATCATTTCTGATGCCAAGATATTTTGCACCTCATTCCTATCGATTACTCCATGAAATTTCTATTGGAAAAATATTTACATAATAATTGGTCATTAATTTAATTCATTAGTCCCTTTACGTAATTTTGACATACTATAATGCAAAAATGTTTTTATAAAAAAAATTATCAAATATTCTCAATTGAAAAAAATGTGTAAATATTTTTATTTTCTACTGTTCACTGTCCGATACTGATAAAAAATAGTAAGATAAGATACATTAACATAATTAAAGTCTTTATTAAGTGCATTTTTTTATTAGGAATATTGTTCGAATAAAGCCAAGAGGGGTAACCCGGTAAGAAAATTTTCTTCGAATATTTTGGATTTGTTCTGAATTTTTTTTTTCATAAGTATATTTCAATGCATCGTACAACAAGTACATGGAAGGATAAAAATCAGAGAAAAAATTTTAAAGGAAGATATCTTTAAAAAATTGTGTCTTGGGTAATCTCGTTACCTCCCTTGATAGTCTGAGTCAGGGCCTGATTAATCGGTACGCAAAACACGTAAGTGCGTCGGGTCCAGAGGACAAGAGGGCCCACTGCGGGTCGAACGTGTCTCATCTCGCCCTTTCAAAGTGCTGCCACACAGATCACCAACTTTACAATAACTGTTACTTGTTACAAATTTACTATTTGAGTGGAACCTTAAATGTGTTGTGCTTGGGGCCCATGGGTCTCTTAATCGTGGATAGAATTATTAAATTACGCTCCTCACTCCCAAACCATAATTTTTCCTGTTCATCGAGCTGTTCTTTCTTCCTTTTTCCTCAAATTGTTGAAATACTGCAAAGCATCAGCTTCTTTGAAATATTATATTAAATGAGTGTGCAACCTTTTTTTATTTACACATTATAAATTTCGGTTCACGATGGGCCGAATAATGGTTTTTAACGGAGCTTATTACCATTTTTTAAACGGCACCAGAAAGGTTTGATAACCATAATTTTTATTTAAAAGAATATAAAATTGCCAGTATTAAATACAGGTTTTAAATAGAATAGACGCTTCTCGGATCCAGTTCAACAAAATGCATTCGAGGAAAGAAAATGGAATTGATGTAAGTCGGAAAAATAGCAATCGTTCCGACAGAATCCGCAAAACACGAGGTAAAAATTTTGCAAAAACGACAACGGCACCCGGTGTTCCCAGGCGGTCACCCATCCAAGTACTATCCAGGCCCTACGATGCTTAACTTCGGTGATCGGACGAGAACCGGTGTTTTCATCGTGGTATGGCCGTTGCCGAAGTAGTTATTCCTGAGAATTGGATTTCTTCTAGCTTACTTGTTTACAGGGCCGGATTAGGCGGTATGCAAAACACGCGAGGAGAAGGAGACCCTACCCCGTCTTGCCGAATCCCTTTCCAACTTGCATAATGTTACTTTTAAAAAAATTGACGATTTCGGTGGAGCCTTAAACGCGCTGTGCGTGGGGCCCATGTGTATCTTAATCCGGCCCTGGTCTGAGTGTTAAAAGGTTATGAATTACACTTGTTTTAAAACGTACAATCTTAGCCTTGCGGTGAAACGTCCAGTTCGATAATTGAAGTTCCAGTGTTCAAAACTAAGTGACCGTTTAATTTTTTTTAGATTTTTACTTCATTTCACGTTATCTCCTACTCTGTAATAAAGTTGGGAGTACCTACCTGTGAGTAATTTCGTTAATTCTTTTCATTTTGATAAATCATATATTTGCATTGACTTAGTTTTTAACAAGTATACTGGTGGAAACATAAAACACACCGGAAGACTCGAGCGTGGTTATTTGAAATGAAAAGTATTATTGAATCATTAAAAATACTTTTCGAAACATTAGTTCATGGGTCTCCAATCGTTCAGCACCCTAGATCTACTATTCATCTTTAAATTTACCGAAGATCGACCCAGTGGAGAGAGGTTGGATACGAGAGCAGGGGAGGGGTGATCCTTGCAAATTGCCTCACAACTTTAAGAGACATCGAAACCAGCGTCGTAAGGTGAATTATCCTGCTTAACACGTCAATCCAATTTAATCGCGAACAACTTTTTATTCGAGTTAAATAATCTCCAATAAAATTTTATTCCAGTTTTCGTTCTGTACAAGAGAATATTTCAGTTAAAACAAAATTGATTAACATGTTATCCACCAGGATAATTCGATGCATCACTAAGTGGTAAGCTATAAGAAGTTAAAGAAAAAGGCTATTAAGTAAATATGCAGACGGAAGAAATCAACAAAAACATAACTTTTGTTAGTTAATCAAGTTTCACATAAAGCCGCAGTTAGCCTCAAACCTTTTCCTTTTGCAATAATTCGCGGTTGGAACACCACGTATCGAGTTACACTTAAGCATACTCAGGGTCGATAAACAACGGTACGCACTTGTCTCGCAGCAAGAACTGTTATCGAAAGATATCTGTATTATTTGGTTTATGAATTTCACCTGCTCTTAATTTTTTAACAATTATAAAATCACCTGCGTAGCTCGATAAAAAAAGTTCCAACTGTAAATTGAAAATCTATGTTGGATCAACATTTTTCACTTGATTCAATAAAAAGTAATAACGCTGAGGGAAAATTCAGCAATCGACTTTAAAAGGGCCAAAGATCGACCGGTCGATCGCGACCGACTGGTACGGATAAATGGTTTGGAAAGAATTTCATGTTGGGTCGTAACATTTTGCGGCACCAACTTTTGAATGCATATGTCGCCTAAGAAATAATAACCATCGAAAATCAATTTTTCTCTTCGCAACAACAGGTTGAATATAATATATCTACGCCATTTTAGGCGTTAAGAGGATTTCCTGTCGTCACTGAATTGCTCCAACGAATCTCCACCTCCTTCTCCTTTTTCTTCTGCAGTCTCGCGGCCGCGAAGTCCTCTCCAGTACGTGCAGTCGATGACCTGCCTGAAGCTGTGCTTGTTGTCTAGATGGCGCACGGAACGCATGGACGAAAAGAGGAGCGACTTGAAGCGATCCTGTCGGTTGCGGACTTCGCCTGGCGACTGGATCTGAAGCGTGCACCTTTGATTTCAACTACCCATTTACGAAAAATTCCCTGTTTTTAAGGGCAAAAGGTAAATGATAACTCATGTTTGAATCATTAGTTTTATCACTGCATTTTGATGGCGAGAAAAACATAAAAAAAGGTAAAAAAAGTGCGATTTTGTTAAAATAAATTCCCATTTGGCGGGACTGCCTGCTGTGCTGTTCAGAATTCTTTCCTAAATTTTCAAAAAATCTAATCGCAGATTATGTTGTATTCAAATAATCCTAGGTACAATTACTCAAGCGATTTATACCTAATGTGGACATTTAAATGGAACTTCGGTTTTATCATCATTGAATGAGAAGATTTATATAATTAAAAATATTTATATGCCTCTCTAATGGATTGTTTTTTACATTTATCTGTGTAAATTATCAAGAAACCGAGCTCTATGCAAGTTTGTACATGTTTTTTTCGTCATAAAACTGAGTAAGGAAATTCATTGTTGCTTATATACACAGTAAACTCCTAAAAAGTAGTTCGTAAATCGGGAGTGATTTTCCCATTGATGCAATGTTAAAAATCATGGGATGTATTCGAAAACCAATTTTTCCTCCTACATGTGCAATTAAAAGGAGAACAGAACAAATTATAATAGATTTTAACAAATTGATCTTATAACGAGCAAATTCCATGACCTTATCTTGGAGTTATCTCATCAATATTTACGCGAAGTTTTTATCTTTAAAAAATTTCGTTGTCATATGATGGACAGATTCTTTATAATGAGCGTATGAAATTTAACCTTTATAGGTTCATTTGATTTATAAAATACAAAAACCGTATTATCACCTGTGTTCAATTTGTGTCTTATCACGAATTACAATAATTTTATGTAAAACTTTATTCAAAGTTGTGATACGCATACTATATTTTTGTAAGCGGGATAGCGTGTTTCCGAGCCTAGCTATCAGTGAGCGTCATTATTGATCTATATTACATTCACAGAAGTAGATGTCCAATTATATATTAAAAAGAAACGGAGTTAGTGACAATAGCTTTTTTATTTTAAACAATACGACAAAACATTTTTTCCTTAACTGCTAATAAAAGTTTTTAGGAAACGGAGAAAGGAGCAGGACCCTGTTACTGTTTTTACGGGGCTTTGATGAGGATCAACAGCGAAGAGGCATTGGGAACATGGTAGATGGAGTTTGTGAGGCGCGAGGCAAAATATAATCGAATAATTCGCAGTGTTCTTCGGTGTGGAATAAATTCGGCATTCATCCAAAATTTGGGTCCAAAAACAACTCCTCCACTTTTTTATATAATTTGCCGATTATATCCTATATTTGTTTTTTTCTGGATGCCGCTCAAGGACACCCATGAAAACTGAAGTACTAAGATATTCTGTTATTATAAATTGAAATAATCCAGAGATTATGTGCATCGAGCGTTGACCGATCATCGACGTTATTAGTAGCATTTATTAATCCACCAAGAGAATATTAAAGAGGTAACCGATGAATCGCCACTGATGGCGGCTGCTTTTTATCGGAAACGCTCAAGCTGTTTTCACATTTTTTTACGGTTATCGGTTCAATCTAATTTACATAATAAGCTGCATGTATATATAAGCTATGGGTCATTGGAAACTAACAAAAGTCGTTATTTTGATTATGTACATGTCAGTATTCATTGACACGTATAAATATATCTTTTAATTCTAAATGGTGCGTATCATTGCATTAAAAATTTATCTTCAATAATAATAATAATAATCTTTTGCTGAATTAACGCTTCTTTTTACATCTATCATAAGCATTGAACCTTACAAGTGACTGGCTTCTTTAAAAAAAAAAAAAGATGGTTGCAAGTATTAAAGCAACCAAGACATCACAAGCTGGACTTTATGAGCCGCTTGCCTCGTTATACCTACGGCTCTGCTCAGGCTGAACAGACTCTTCTCTTTAAAGAACGGCACTCGGAGGACCCTTTTACATTATGGCTCCCTGCGAACTTGGTTAATGCTTCATTCAGGATCATTAAGTATTTATTTTCAACCAACTGCCCACAGGAGAAACAATACCCTTTCCCGACACGCTCCCCAGGCAAAAGCACATGCTCCCAAGGCACCGGCTCTGTAATTAAGTCGAGCCAACACACGAAACCTGCACATCTTCAGTGAAATTAAGACGCTTTTGATAGTTTGGAAGAGTAAAATTTGATAACAAGTAATCATGTACGCATGTTCATTTTTTTCCAGCTTTGCGGGAAAATGATTACTTTAAATCGGTAAATTCCGTTATATAAAACTTAGCATCAGAATAAGTTTATTATAGCATTATTATGAATTAATTTTAAATATTACTATTGTTCATCGTGGAAGGGGATAACAATCAAAGCCACATGCGGTTCGTCTATCCTCATAATGCGGCACGCGGAATCTCCCTACATTATAATAGAACGGTAGGTGGTAACTTTGTTACCAAAACCGTCCCCAGAGCTGTTTCGTAAATTTTTTAGAAATTTTAAAGAATATATGTTCCTAGCGTACTATGTTTACTTTTATTTATACATTTGTGCATTCATATCCGCAAATTTTTTGAAGGAACCTGCCAAAATATTGGTCCTATACTTTTCTTTCATAGTCTGTATAAAATCGTAAATTCGTAATGGCGTCCTCGTTTTGCTTTGCAATAGGATGCCCTACGGACTTGACAGGGAATAGTGAAATGTTTTGCCATCTGTTGGAAGGCTGCTGAACTTTTTCTAATAGCTTTCTCTCTGGCCTTGTGTACTTAAAAAAACTCGTGTCATTTATGCTTGATGATTCCAGCCACTGTGCTTCCAACTTTGAAACAAAAAAATTCTCAGCTGTGCCGTAGGCACCAATTTACGACGTCTGAATTGACTGAAGTTTCATGTGCGAATTATGTGATGCGGGCATGTGCGTAGAAGGTTGCCTTTAAAAAAATAACACGGTGTACTAAATTGCTGAAAAGGAGAATAAAACTGATAGTATGTATTAAATATATAGTATGAAATTTGCGAATAAAGACAACGACCGAGTTTTGGTTACCATTCAATTAATTGGTGATTAAATGTTTGCTTATTTTGGCATATGAAGTATGATGTGCAAAATTGACGGATTTCGATAAAAAAAAGTGTAACACAAAAAAATCTTCGAATTGAAACGGTAAAAAGAGTAGATTCTGCGACGTCCCACGGAGACCCATGGGCGAAAAAAGAAGCCGAAAAATAAAAATGTACAAACAGATTCCGAGCATTCAATTCGATCTCCGGTGATCGTCTTACTGTTTTGCGGGGCATCTGAAAATAAAACAGGCAGATACATAAATTTTCGGCGCCGTAAATGTCTAGTATGACAATTCGTTCCGTTGGGCTGACTAACTTCTACCTTAATAAGCTCACTTTCCAGTCCCCTGAAGATGAACTGGTATATACACCAAATATACTTTATCTTAATAATCAACTACACAATATCGAACTCGAGTTGCTAGTAATCGCGTTTTAAGAGACATAAAAAAACGAATAACTTTTATATAAACGACTATCATTAGCTGGCGTTGCCTCGCCAAATTAATGCGCAGTGTCAGCACTGTTGCCTAAACATCACTCGTTAAGCAGCTCCCATATTATGGAAAACGAACTTGCAAGAAGTACAGAGTCAAATGCAATATAATAACTTATATAAAAGTTATATAGGATCATATCTCTTATAGCGCGATTGCAATACAGGTAAGTCGAGGTGGTAGAGTGACAAGTGCGTTGGCCTTTCATGCAGCGGTCCTGGGTTCAAAACCGGCGTAGGTCGGATTTTTCTACCTGGGATCGTACAGTACCATAGTTACGTAATTTCAACATGTAGCAAAAACAGCGCTTCGCCATCCGGAAGGGACTTTTAAGCAGTTGGCCTCCGTGGTGTTCTTCGTAAAGAGTAGGCTTATGCCGGCACAGGGATTCTCACCTCCATTCAGTTTGCTCGTTGCGGGAGGACTAATGGCTATAACTGTCAAAAAGACTGACTACCCAGATAAACAGACAAAATAATAATAACTTTATTAATTATTTTTCAGGACACCTACAAGATGGAGGACTGAAGTGAGGGACATCGTGAGAAGAAAAACGGCGAGTGAGAGTGACTTGGACTACTGAAAGAAGAATGGCGGGAAAGGAAGAATGGATAGCGATAAACGCAAAAGGGAATAGTGAGAGAAGGACTGTGGGAGATGACAGAGAAAGAAAGAATAGGTGAAAGAAGAGGCGAGGAAGAAGAAGAAGGGCGCGGAGATCAAGCGAGAGGGTAAACAACGGAAAATCTTAGAGATGAAGGACGAATCTGAGGACGAAAGGAAGATTAAAGGGAATAAAAGTAATTAAAGAGGCAGACGGATAAAAGCAAGAAAAAAAGAGTTGCGAAGATAACAGCAATAGAGTATTGCTGAAGCGTGAAAAGACAGAGAACGAAAGTATGAAAAAAAGAGAGAAAGAGAGGAGAAAATGGACTAAAGAATAGCAGAAAGAGAGAACGGCAAGAGGGATGACGCCGAGCAAATAACGATAAGAGAGAGTATGGAGAGAAGGAGAGAGAGAAAAAGAGAGAGAGAAAGAGGGAGAGAGAGAAGAGCGATAGTGTAGAAGGAGAGCGAACTACGATAAGTGAAGGGCTGCGAAAGAAAGAACGGGAGAATGAATAAGATAGAGAAACTGAAGAACGAAGGGGAATACGGCGGTATAAATAGTTGGGAAAGAGAGAACGGTGATAGCAAAGAAGCAGAACGAACTACGACAGGTTAAAGGAGAGCGAAAGAGAGAACGCGAGAATGAATACAAGAGGGAAACAGAAGATCAAATAAGAATACGGCGGAATAAATAGTTGGGAAAGAGAAAACGGCGATAATGTAGAAGCAGAACGAACTACGATAAGTTAAAGGGCAACGAAAGAGAGAACGGGAGAATGAATAATATAGAGAAACAGAAGAATAAATGAGAATACGGCGATAAAAATAGTCGGGAAACAGAGAACGGCGTTAGTACACAAGCAGAACGAATTTCGATAAGCTAAAGGACAGCGAAAGAGAGAACGCGAGAATGAATATAATAGGGAAAGAGAAGAACAAATGAGAATACGGCGGTATAAATAGTTGGGAAAGAGAGATCGGCGATAATGCAGAAGCTGAACAAACCACGATAAGTTAGAGGACAAAGAAATAGAGAACGCGAGAGGGAATAAAACAGGGAAACAGAAATAAAAATTAGAATAAGGCGGAATAAATAGTGGGGTGAGAGAGAACGGCGATAATGTAGTAGTAGAACGAACTACGATAATTTGAAGGACAACGAAAGAGAGAACGCTAGAATGAATATAATAGGGAAAGAGAAGAACAAATGAGAGTACGGCGGTATAAATAGTTGGGAGAGAGAGAACGGCGATAGTATAGTAGCAGAACGAACTACGATAAGTTAAAGGACAGCGAAAGAGAGAACGCGAGAATGAATAGAATAGAGAATGAGAAGAACGAAGGGTTATACGGCGGGAGGAAAAGCTGGGAAAGACAGAACGGCGATAGTATAGAAGCAGAACGAACTACTATAAGTTATAGGCCAACGGAAGAGAGAACGAGAGAATGAATAGAATAGAGAATGAGAAGAACGAAGGTTAATACGGCGGAAGGAAGAGCTGGGAATGAGAGAACGGCGATAGTATAGTAGCAGAACGAACTACGATAAGTTATAGGACAACGGAAGAGAGAACAGGAGAGTGAATAGAATAGAGAAAGAGAAGAACAAATGAGAATACGGCGGTATAAATAGCGGGAAGAGAGAGAACGGCGATAGTATAAAAGCAGAACGAACTACGATAAGTTAAAGGACAGCGAAAGAGAGAACGCCTGATTGAATAGAATAGAGAATGAGAAGAACGAAGTCTAATACGGCGGTATAAATAGCGCGAAGAGAGAGAACGGCGATAGTATAAAAGCAGAACGAACTACGATAAGTTAAAGGACAGCGAATGAGAGAACGCGAGAATGAATAGAATAGAGAAAGAGAAGAATGAAGGGTAATACGGCGAAATGAATATGTGGGAAAGAGAGAACGACAATAGTATAGAAGCAGAACGAACTACGATAAGTTAAAGGACAGCGAAAGAGAGAACGCGGGAATGAATAGAATAGAGAATGAGAAGAACGAAGGGTAATACGGCGGAATGAATAGTTGTGAAAGAGAGAACGGCGATAATGTAGAAGCAGAACGAATTACGATAAGGGAAAGGACAGCGAAAGAGAGTACGTGAGATTGAATAGAATAGAGAAAGAGAAGAACGAAGGGGAATAAGTCGGTAAAATGAGTTGGGATAGAGAGAACGGCGTTAGTATAGAAGCAGAACGAGGAGGATAAGTTATAGAACAAGGAAAGAGAGAACGCGAGAATGAATACAAGAGGGAAACAGAGCCACATAATAGAATACGGCGGTAAAAAAAGTTGGGAAAGAGAGAACGATGATAATGTAGAAGCTGAACGAACTACGATAAGTTAAAAGACAGCGAAAGAGAGAACGGGAGAGTGAATTGAATAGAGAAAGAGAAGAACGAAGGGGAATAAGGCGGTAAAAACAATTGGGAAAGGGAGAAGGGTGATAGTATAGAAGTAGAACGAACAACGATAAGTTATAGGACAACGAAAGAGAGAACGCGAGACTGAATACAAGAGGGAAACAGAAGAGCAAATTAGAATACGGCGGTATAAATAGTTAGGAAAGAGAGAACGGCGATAATATAGAGCAGAACGAACTACGATTAGTTAAAGGACAGCGAAAGAGAGAACGCGAGAATGAATAGAATAGAGAAAGAGAAGAACGAAGGGTAATACGGCGGAATGAATAGTTGGGAAAGATAGAACGGCGATAATGTAGAAGCTGAACGACCTAAGATTAGTTAAAGGACAGCGAAAGAGAGAACGCGAGAGTGAGAGAATAGAGAAAGAGAAGAACGAAGGTAATACGGCGGAATGAATAGTTGGGAAAGAGAGAACGGCGATAGTATAAAAGCAGGACGATCTGCGATAAGTTAAAGGACAACGGAAGAGAGAACGCGATAATGAATATAATAGGGAAGCAGAGGAACGAATGAGAATACGGCGGTATAAATAGTTGGGAAAGAGAGAACGGCGATAGTATAGTAGCAGAACGAACTACGATAAGTTAAGGACAGCTAAAGAGAGAACGCGAGAATGAGAAGAACGAAGGGTAATACGGCGGAAGGAAAAGCTGGGAAAGACAGAACGGCGATAGTATAGAAGCAGAACTAACTACTATAAGTTATAGGCCAACGGAAGAGAGAACGAGAGAATGAATAGAATAGAGAATGAGAAGAACGAAGGTTAATACGGCGGAAGGAAGGGCTGGGAATGAGAGAACGGCGATAGTATAGTAGCAGAACGAACTACGATAAGTTATAGGACAACAGAAGAGAGAACAGGAGAGTGAATAGAATAGAGAAACAGAAGAACAAATGAGAATACGGCGATAAAAATAGCGGGAAGAGAGAGAAAGGCGATAATGTAGAAGCCGAACGAACTACGATAAGTTAAAATACAGCGAAAGAGAGAACGCGGGATTGAATAGAATAGAGAAAGAGAAGAACGAAGGGTAATACGGCGGAATGAATAGTTGGGAAAGAGAGAACGGCGATAGTATAGAAGTAGAACGAACAACGATAAGTTATATGACAACGGAAGAGAACGCGAGAATGAATAGAATAGAGAAAGAGAAGAACGAAAGGGAATACGGCGGTATAAATAGCGGGAAGAGAGAGAACGGCGATAGTATAAAAGCAGAACGAACTACGATAAGTTAAAGGACAGCGAAAGAGAGAACGCCTGATTGAGTAGAATAGAGAATGAGAAGAACGAAGTCTAATACGGCGGTATGAATAGTTGTGAAAGAGAGAACGGCGATAGTATAGTTGCAGAACGAACTACGATAAGTTGAAGGACAGCGAATGAGAGAACGCGAGAATGAATATAATAGGGAAGCAGAAGAACGAAGGGTAATACGGCGGAATGAATAGTTGTGAAAGAAAGAACGGCGATAATGTAGAAGCAGAACAAATTACGATAAGGGAAAGGACAGCGAAAGAGAGTACGTGAGATTGAATAGAATAGTGAAAGAGAAGAACGAAGGGGAATAAGTCGGTAAAATGAGTTGGGAAAGAGAGAACGGCGTTAGTATAGAAGCAGAACGAGGAGGATAAGTTATAGAACAAGGAAAGAGAGAACGCGAGAATGAATACAAGAGGGAAACAGAGCAACTTATGAGAATACGGCGTTAAAAAAAGTTGGGAAAGAGAGAACGATGATAATGTAGAATCTGAACGAACTACGATAAGTTAAAAGACAGCGAAAGAGTGAAAGGGAGAGTGAATTGAATAGAGAAAGAGAAGAACGAAGGGGAATAAGGCGGTAAAAACAATTGGGAAAGAGAGAAGGGTGATAGTATAGAAGTAGAACGAACAACGATAAGTTATAGGACAAAGAAAGAGAGAACGCGAGACGGAATACAAGAGATAAACAGAAGAATAAATTAGAATACGGCGGTATAAATAGTTGGGAAAGAGAGAAAGACGTTAGCATAGAAGCAGAACGAACCACAATAAGTTATAGGACAAGGAAAGAGAGAACGCGAGAATGAATTAAATAGCGACGCAGAAGAACAAATGATAATGTGAAACAGAACGAACAGCGATAAGTTAAAGGACGGCGAAAGAGAGAACGCGAGAATGAATAGAATAGAGAAAGAGAAGAACGAAGGGTAATACGGCGGAATGAATATGTGGGAAAGAGAGAACGGCGATAGTATAGAAGTAGAACGAACAACGATAAGTTATAGGACAACGAAAGAGAGAACGCGAGACTGAATACAAGAGGGAAACAGAAGAGCAAATTAGAATACGGCGGTATAAATAGTTAGGAAAGAGAGAATGGCGATAATATATAGCAGAACGAACTACGATTAGTTAAAGGACAGCGAAAGAGAGAACGCGAGAATGAATAGAATAGAGAAAGAGAAGAACGAAGGGTAATACGGCGGAATGAATAGTTGGGAAAGAGAGAACGGCGATAATGTAGAAGCTGAACGACCTAAGATTAGTTAAAGGACAAAGAAAGAGAGAACGCGAGAGTGAGAGAACAGAGAAAGAGAAGAACGAAGGGTAATACGGCGGAATGAATAGTTGGGAAAGAGAGAACGGCGATAATGTAGAAGCTGAACGACCTAAGATTAGTTAAAGGACAGCGAAAGAGAGAACGCGAGAGTGAGAGAATAGAGAAAGAGAAGAACGAAGGTAATACGGCGGAATGAATAGTTGGGAAAGAGAGAACGGCGATAGTATAAAAGCAGGACGATCTGCGATAAGTTAAAGGACAACGGAAGAGAGAACGCGATAATGAATATAATAGGGAAGCAGAAGAACGAATGAGAATACGGCGGTATAAATAGTTGGGAAAGAGAGAACGGCGATAATATAGAAGCAGAACGAACTACGATTAGTTAAAAGACAGCGAAAGAGAGAACGGGAGAGTGAATAGAATAGAGAAAGAGAGAAACAAATGAGAATACTGCGGTAGAAATTGCGGGGAGAGAGAGAACGGCGATAATGTAGAAGCAGAATGAACTACGATAGTTGAAGGAACAGCGAAAGAGAGAACGGGAAAACGAAAAGCATAGAAAAAGAGAAGAATGAAGGAGAATAACCGTGAGGGACGACAGCGCAAAGAAGAAGAATGGAGGAACGGAAGATATAAGAGCTACATAATAAAATTCTATTTAAATATGTAATTATTATGTTTTTTTTGTAATATCTTGTGTTAATAAATATTTTGAACCATATCTTGTGTTTATAAAAGTTTATTTAATACCACAGTATCACTCCGTAATATTTAATAATTGTTTTATTTAAAACTTATTGAATTATCCACGAAATAATATTACATTTAAGAAGGCCATGAATTTAAAACACGCGCCCTTTAGAAATCGGGTGTCCTTGAAGGCAACTTTCACTTTCTAAAACTCTGACTTTTCTGAGCAAAGTTGGAAAAACTCGATTTTGGCCCGAAATTGGCGTTTAACCTTTATTTGACATTCAATGACCGCTACCTCACCTTCAGAGCTCCTTTCGAGCCTCGACCTAGGAAATGGGGTCTGTCATCAATATTTTCTGCACGTACCTTTACATTTTAGTTGAATGGGATATACTTCGCGTTACCTGAATGTCTGTACATTTCCATGGGTTGTCGATATCGGCGATGGTAGTCTGGTGGTTAGCGTCCTGGGCTACTAATGTCGGTGTTGGTGGTTCGAACCCCAGGTTAAGTGAGTTATATTTTATATCTTTTTTATCATAAAAAATGCGATGAAAATTTTATTTTGCTGCGTGTTAAAAATTTACTGTCATCTCACTTATTTACTTATATTTTCATTTATATATATACCTTTTAAATGGAATCATTTTTATTATTATAGTAAATTAGATTTAATCATTTTCCGTACATTCTCTTATTTTTGCACTTATTTTTATTTATACTTTGTAGTTTTTTTAAAATGAAAGAAGTTGGGCATTTGTTTTCAGTTTTTATTTATACAATAGTACATCTTTATATTCACATTGTAATTATCACACTTTCTGAGAGAAATTCCGCTGGTGATTGCGCCTCACACTTTCGATTTGTAATAACAATCCACCGCCTAAAATGTCAGCCATTATATGAGTTTGTGAAATACAATGGCTACATATGGAATGCCGTTGGTAAGAGATCATCCTGTCCTGCCGTTGTCCAGGAGAATCGGGACGCTTGGCTGCTACAAAAGCTATCTTCTGCTTGCCCCCATGCTTGGCGACGAGATGACGTATGTAATGCATGGACGTAAATATGAGCCAGCGCTCTGGAAAGACATCATGTAGTGGATCCACTGGGCGACTGTAACAGAGAGAAAGAGTACAAATTATGATGCAATAACTAATTTAAGGAAAACCACCAACTTTCAGCGAACAAGATTACAATTGACAAGTCATATACGTTTTGGTTACAACCCTACAACCCGCTAATGGCGTATGGCAGGAAGTGTCGTTATACCATGTAGGCACTCTTGTTAAAGCAGCTATTATCCTGTCTAATCCAATTGGGAAAAAAAGACCTTTCAGTTTTAACTACTATAACAATGCCTTCTTGTGCTCTGTTATAATAAATGTTACAAATTTCTTCAATGAAAAATCAAAGGAAGTCGTAGAAAATGAATTAAAATACTAAGTAAATAGAAATTAATATATACTTCATTGAACTGTCGTATTACTAACTCCTACAGAGAACAGGGGTGGATCCAGAAGTTTACCAATTTTGGACATTTTATATATTTTATAAAACACTGTAATAAACGAAAACGTTCGAACGAGCGCTGAAGTTTTAACTAACATGCAGGAGATACTAGAATTTTCACTTCAGCGTCCTTTAGAGAATATTTTACAAGTATATTTTCAACGCTCATGTTAACATGCTTATTGGTCATAAAAATTTAAACACTGATTGCGAAAAAGTTGAAGTAATGAAGGTTTCCTCATTTCAGTGCCATATGTTGGTATACAGATTGGACAGATAACTCGTCGGTTTTAGCGAAGGGGTGGCTAGAGTTTCTGTCTCCTGAGCCTATGGTCGCGGTTTTGAATCCTGCTCTGGCCCTTGGATCTCTGTGATCGTTATTGTATGGAAAGTTCTTTACAAAAGACCGTGGATTTGCTATTTAATAGTTCATTAACGTGACTGCATAAAAAATGGGTTCCTGCCCTCCGAGAACTTGTGCCGGTCCTGTTTAGAAGAAAGGGAATCACTCGAGGCGGGTTGTTTGAAATTACTCACCAACGAAAAAGTTCCCGAGTAATCCGTCCGAGTGCGCTACAAGCACTTGAGGAAAGATCACTTGTGCATCATTATCAAGCACTAACGTTTAGCTATACAGAGAGATAACAACCACTCGCATTTTTAGTTTATTTGTTATAAGCTGTGTAGTATACCTAATATTTCCGTGTTAAGTGCATGTGTGTGCGTATTTGTGGAATATAGGTATATCTCTAGGCAAGCTGAGTACGAGTTATCGCGTTTCTGGAGATGATTTCCCCGTAACTTGAGTACATACTTGTATTATTTTTTTATCATTCTTAATTAATGACTGTTTCTGTTGAATCATCTATTATTTCTTCTACTAGTTGCTATTAGTCTCCATAAATATTGCAACATATACGGTAGAGGAGTACTTTTCCAAACCGAAAAATCACCATAGTCATTCCTCTATGCAAGTGGTGGCAGCCTTTTTTGTATGGTGGGCCGCATTGGTGGCAGTGAATCCTTCGGTGGGCCGCATTGGAAATTTCCAATGGATTATAGTTAAATCGTAAGTTACCCAGAGATTCCTGGGCACCATGTGCGTGGAAATCAAGATAGAATTAGCTTTTTAGGGTTAACATTTCAATAATAAAAATCATGATGGAATTCAAGATTATAAATATCTTTGAGAAAAATCAAAAACACTATTTAAAAGAATTTACTTGAATTGAGAAATATTTACTAAGATGTCGGAATTTAACGTTAGAATTTTTAACAGATTTCACTACATGGAAAATATTATTTGGTCCTTAATTAAAATAAATGAAAATAGTTTTGAAGACTATGAAACACTGGCGGTGGGTCGCATACAATTTCTTAATGGGCCGCAAGTTGGGCACTCCTTCTCTATACTAATATAAAAGGGAGCAGTTAGACGATATCGATGATTCGATCACACTAAAGATAAATGGAAAAAAATTAAACCTAATATGCCCAATTTATTCACTTATATAAAACGTAGTGTTTTGGTGATTTGAAAGCTTTTAGCGCCCTGTACATTAAAATTGCAAGTTAATGTTATAATGGTTGGAACTTTTCTGCTGCTGTTGTACAAACATGTGCAGGATAAGGAATTTATAATGCCATTATTTATTACCTAGCATATCTATGAATGCGGACTGATATTACCTTCTAGGGAAAATTTAATATTTCTCAATTTTATTTGTATTAGTATTTGTTAACAAGGAGCGGAGACAACGAATAAATTAACATATCCGGACAGAAATGAACTCCATGGCACAATTTAAAATTAATTATATTACGGCATTGGAGTTCATTCTTTTATCTATATATTAATGTTGTTCGATTGACACATCGTTTTTCTGGAGCTAGTACATGCTTTTGATTCCGACATGATAAATTTAGCTGTAGTTTTTGATAGCCTTTTGATGTACGATGACAATCGCGTGACCGATGGAGCGACACTTATAGGCTCTTTAGACGTAAATTTCAAAATTCGAGCTTCATCTTTCTTTCGGCTTCGACACCATCCCTCATCACCCACATCGTCCCTTCGTCCGTTTGTATCGCTTCAACACCGTTCTCCTCTGCCCTTCTCTTCCTCACGACATTATTCATGCTATAAACTTTCCCTCTTCCTCGTCTTTCCAACTTCATTCAGGAACTTGCAAGCTTCATGGAGTCATCGATCTTCCTTCATCTCCCTTTTACGGAAGCCCTATCAAGAATCCCTTTCCCTTCTCTCTTTCTCTTACCGGACAGGAAATACGTGTCGAGAGAGCGGAATCAGCGTCCCACAGAATGTCAAGAGGATGAAGAAGTATGAGTCACGCATCTCTGAATGAGAGATCATCCATTTCTACTCTCGTTAATCTTTCCAAATTTTGAAATGCGTGTCGAAGACGTAGTTAATGTCTTCTGGAGACTAATGGCAGTTTATAATTTAAAAAAAAATTGGAAAAATTATCAGCGGCGGATGGACTTTAACCTAAGACTCTTGTGCTTCACATAACCCAAGGGGGAGGAATTAATTTATTTTCTAACTGTTTTTTCTGTCGGTTTTTCCTTGTTCATTTATCTATTTAACGTAAAACATTATTCTACATTTTCTTTTCCAAAGACTGCTCTTCCGTGGCGGATGGAATTTAAGTCTTGACAAACTTCAAATTAAAATGAATCTGAATTTCATGGATGCTGGAACCATATCAGCTTTTTCATAAGGTGGTATTTTATTCTAAGATAAGAGCATGCATACTGGCCTTATAATCGGGGACAAAGATTCTCTCGCGCTTATTCTCTTGAATGCTTCCAAGTCAATAGCAGTAAGATGACCAGATATTTTTTACCAAAAGGGAGAGCAGATTCCAATTTTTTATACAAAAAGAAAGGACACATTTCATTATAAAAAACTGTTTATGTGCGTTATTTCACATTTTTAAAAATAAAATAAGTTTTTATGTAAGGGAGTGCTATATTAAGAGCACTTTGGTGCTCTTGGGAAAGATTGTGCTTCGTAATACCTGAACGCCCACCAAATGCGATACGAAATACTGCTGAACACATACAACATTTAATGACAGTATCATCATTTCCAACAGGTTTTCAATATCGGAATTGCTTACATCTAACTGTAAGTAAAATTTTCTTTTCTTCACAGAAGACATTTCGTTGGGTATTACAACAAAGATTTAAAAATCAATATAATGAAACGGAATATTGCATTGTAAATGAAAATGAGAAAATTACATTTACCATAATAAACAAAACAAGCAATAGGAAGCCTAGTACGCACAGAAACAAAAACCTACTAAAATCACTCAACTCCATTACATTGACGATAACGATTAAGTGAAATGGACTGAATCAACTTTGTTTTACAAAATAAACATTTTGAGGAGTAGGATGGAAGATGGGATACATTGTATGTTGTTTAAACCAGAATTTTAATAAAACAGAAACCAAACAAATATAATCAAGGACAAAATATAACATTTATTCTAGCAGACAAACTGTTCTTTATCTCTATGAAAACACAATCAGCGAGCTGGACAAAGATCATTTAACAAGCAGCTTGCCGGGAAGCTTAGTGTACACTGAGAATCGTGTCTTGGGAGAAAGACGAACGCCCTGCACGTATAATAATGTAACAGACAGGAGCAAAGACAGCCAATCCACAAAAATCATATGGTATTGGTTAGCATTGGTCTGAGTTCTCAAAGTAGGTATAAATGTTCCGTGGATACACAAAGTTAAGAAACCCTAGCCCTAAAACCCTAAAAGGAAGGACAAAGATAGACAAGTTATCAAAAAAGGAGGACATGGAAGGACAAAAGGATTAGGAAGGACAACAATTGTAAAAGGAGGACTGTCCTTCCAAAGGGAGGACGTCTGGTCACCGTAATAGCTGTCTGTTGGTAAACTACAAAACCCCGCATTTTTCATCCTATGGAAGTATTATATTTTTATCATAATATTAAATTTATGTTGGAAATAACTTTTAAAGTAGTATTTTGAATTTAAAGTGAAAATTTCTATCCCATTCAAAATAGTTGTTCTTCTGAGAACAACTTTTTCATACGGTGTATATGAAAGGACGTGGCCATATTTGTGAATGGTTACTGAAAATAAAAGTATTATATACGCAAGTAAGATAATGATAGAATGCTGAATTAAGGAGGAATATAATTACTATTATAAAATAGGAAAATAATACGTCTCTGTGGAAAACTTGTTTTTTAAGCATATAAATCAAAAGGTGGAATTTTAAAAATTTATGAAACAGTCAGGAGAACTGAAATTACATCAATGACGTAGATTTAGCAAAAACGAATCGCGGAAGAGATTATAAACAAATGAACTTGGTTGAGGTTGAAAAGAAATGTTAATGCGCCGAAACTAAACTAAAACTTTCAGGCTCCACTCGATGTAAGACAAATTTGGCAACATGTTAACTCTGGAGGTTTAATGCAAAAGAGAGGCGAACGCCTGTGAGAAAGACAGATGCAGAAATCAGTTAACGACGGAAATTTGTACCTTGAATTTCTGGAATTAACCCGAAGCCTCTCAGGACCTCTAAGGAATTGAAGGTCATCTACGTTGCCAGAAAGGATGGCAACCCTATAACTAGAGGGAGGGAGCGGAGTAATGAATGAAAGTGATGAAATTTCCGAGATGAAAAGCGGTAGGATTCCAAGAGAAAATTTACCTGACAGATGGCTAGGCCTGGTAAGGAAAGGACTGAACGAGAGGGAAATGGATTGTGACGCGTTTAGTATAAGGCTATCCAGAGGCGCAGGTCTGCAGATCCCGGACTTGAAAGGTTTAAGGAATAAAAGGAAATGGCGGTGACGATAACAAGACCAATTTTAATGCTGTCGGACCCCGTGGTTTTGGCGGTGTTTGATTATAAAGATAAATATGTAACTTTCCGAATATTATGTCCCAATTTTTCATCGATGACTTCAGAAATAATTTTATTTCGGGAGAAACTTTAACATAGCTGATTATTTCGCTTAACATTTCATATACCAATTAGTTAATAGTATATTTTCTTTTATTGACGTTGCAATGAGCCCTTTTATGACTCGTATTTTACTCTTCCAATCTTATTAAGGCAAAAAAGACACCTGCTGAATATATATTTTATTTAATATTATATAATCACGCATTTAAGTCGACCTACCAAGCTCAGCATATGCTTTACATTAAATAAATCAAATTTGAAAACAGAGCAATAGATAGCATCTACCGATGATATCTATTGCTCTGCAAATAAACAATGGCAAAATTCTATCCCCGTACTTGTTGGAATTAAATTAAAAATTCAGTAAAATCATTACAATTTAATTTATTTTTTCGTTAGGTACTTAAAATATATTCACTATAGCAGCCTTAAAAAATTTCTAAAAATACGAAGAAATATTTGCTCAAATTGTGCCGCAACATAAAGAGTATTTGTTACCAAATCACGAGGAACCTTTTAAATAAATTCTAGAGTACCGTTCGAAGCACACAAGATATCAAACAGTCGGGAACCGTTTTTAATGCATAAATGATGTCTTTTTCCAAAATCCAATTCCATCACCATACGACCTACATATCATCTTCGAGAATCAAAATTCTCGAAAAGAAAATTATAAAATAAGCTCAAGAATTTGATTTGACAGAGGAAATAAGATATTTTTTAAGAACCTTCCATTCGCCAGATTTAATCTGATTATTCGGAAATAGAACGACAAATGGAGAAACTGTAAACGGATGTTTGAGCATTATCATTTGCGACAGGAAGCTGGCTTATCGAATATTTTGTTTACGTTTCTTGAATTTCCCTGTGAATAAATGGTTTCATATAAACACGTTCGAAGAGAAAGTTTTTTGAGGGGTCGTAAAACTTTTAGCTCGTGAGATAGAATCCTATACTTCATTACCGTTAGTATGTCCAGTTTTATTGGCCACAATATCTCTTAGTACTTAATAATAAATATTGACGTTAAGTAAAATTTTAAACATCTTCCAAAGATTTAATTTGCATATGCCCACTTGGAAAATTGACAAAACATTAATTTGTGCGTTATGCAATTAAAGTTACGTTACTCGATGCCAAAGTATAGATCTATCCTAGCGGAAGACGTTTTTTCCTTCGTGTAACTTAAAATTAAATTGACGTAACTGGTTCGATTGCATGTACAACACGTAAAAAATGCACGTCCTCATTTTTTTCCCTCTCAGTTCTGAGGCAACCAGTTCTAGCTCGTATATTTGTACATATATTAGATTCTGGTAGAGCATCTTGAGATACTCAACAAATTATTTTTGTTAAATTTACCACGCGGATTGCATTTGCAACTTTCTTCTTATTCGTAGAGTAAAAATAAAATGAAATATCTTCTTCAAATTTACTACTGTGGAACCACCACATCTGTTTTTCCAACAGCAACTTTTATTAAATTAAAAGAAGAAAATGACGTGTTTCGCTCGCAATATTTAGGGCTGCCAACATCCCTCAAATGTTACCATATAATTTAATTTAATTTAATATTTAGATTTTTTTAAATTCATTAGATAATGGTGTATCTGAATCATGTTAGTTAGTACATGTTAGTAGGCCCGCCACGCAACGCGTACGAAAATTGAGTTATAAATTTCTGGGTCTACTGAGAGAAACGCACGTAATTCATGTTACGCATCTATTCCACGTCTTTACATTGTAATAAGGGCTAAACGAAAATGCAGATTGCGAGGAAAAGTATATGGCAAAGAGATGCGATATAATGCACCACCTTCTACCGATTGAAGCGAGCCTGTAACACCATAAAAAGGTTTTTGACAGAAAACTCGAATTGTTTTGTGTTAGGTATCTCCAACAGCGATTATAAGACTATGAAAATCTATGTGCGCATTTAGGCTACAGTGCAGCTGAATGCATATTTTTAAAACCAGATCCGTTTCCCCAATTAATGATGAAATTCTAAAACTCACGAAAACATTGCACTCAGCTCTATCTTCCCCGGCGGGAATCGTTAAATTCAACAATATTTTCAAAATCCGAAACGGATTGGAATCGTGTGCGCGTGTTTCTAAAAGGGTTCAAACGAAATAATTGAGTCAAAAGTGGAGAGACGTCGAGGAACACGACTGAACGATTGGCGAAGTAACACAACAACAGCGTAAGGTGATAATTAGCGAGCGCAGTAAATCTCTTCCTCAGAAAGTCAACATTGCGGAAATTTAATGATACCTAATTAAAAAACGAAACTTTCCGTAGAATACAGCTTTCCGTAGCAGACAAGCGTGTTACCGTTCAACTTTATTCTTAATAGGAAAGCCGACGACCACACTTCACGCTATAACGATGGTTCTAGCAGAATCACGTTTTAAGATATTAAAATGAAACGTTTATTTTCCATTTACAATTAATGTTGTTAAATATAATTTTTCTGCTGAACTAAGTGAATTTTTTTCAGGTAAAGTCACTTACGCGATAAAAACTAAGTATCAGCCAGATTTTGAGTAAAGTGAGTTTGTACAGGTAATTTAGAAATAATTCTTACAAAAATGACTGATTTATAACAGCTAATGCTAAAATTGAACTCCGTCATTAAAGATGCAAACTTGTGTATGCTTGAGAAAGTTGAAAAAAATACCTTCCAAGTGTTTGGAATGTTTTTGTAGGTATAATCCTTTGGCATAGCCATAGAGAGAAATCAAAAAGCAACAGATCGATCAATTAACACGTTTTCAGCTCTTGACTACCCAATAATTATCATTATTGCTAGGTGTTCTCATGAAAAAACTATACATTTTGCAATAAAATTACAAATCACCAATTAAATCGTACAATTTATGCGACATATAAATGCAACACATCTCTCCTTTAACCAATTCTCTGGGATCTCCAAACCTTTACCTCACAGTCACCCTTCAAAACGCCTATCCACAATCCATCCTCTCTCTCTCTCGAACTCAAGTATTTCCCTTCTACTCACCAAACCCCCACCTCTCCTCCTCTTAGCCATGACTATTACACGCTCTTACCAACCAATAAACCATCATCTCCCTCTCTCTCCCTCTCTCTGACACTCTCCCACCACTCCACCACTCCATTACCACAGAACCTCTCTGTCAGCAATCCTCTTTTCTACCTACTCCTTCGTTTTAAGCCGTATTGTTCCTTCGCGCAAGTCGACACCTCCCATTCCTCCCCCTTTCTCTCATGTTCCACTCCGTTCCTATATCCAGTCAACTTAACAGACTACCCTCAAAACTCTTGCCAAAAAATATAACCCGCTACCTGCCCGACACCCACATCATCCGAGATCTAACAACTTCCCCGCGCTTTTCATCCTCAAAATATTATATATATATATATATACATACATACATACATACAGGGCCGTGCCCAGACATCTTGCCGCCTGAGGCGAGATATAATATGGCGCCCCATTAATTTTCTTACTATGTAATTTTATTATATGTTAGTCTAAAAAGATAGGGAATAATAAGAATAATATAGTTATTCAAATCCATAATTTTATTTCTGATCGATCTAAATTTTGCTTAATTTTATTATCAGGTATACTTAAAGAAGTTGATTTATTTGTGTGGAACTTAAGACATTTAATTGAAAATTTGAAATCGTGTGATAGGCTTAGACATTCGTGAGCCCCAAGAGGATTTCAAATATGACGCTCATAGAGTCATACAAGTTATATGATGAATAGTTTATTAGTTTAATAGGATACAATTATTTTGATTTGTGTGTATTTTTATGATTGCTGAAATAAACCGCATTTTCACTTTTTACGGATTCTCTCAATGCTAGATCTTCTTTGAGGAATTAATGTAAAGACCCGGATTGCTTTTTCAGTTCTAATTGAGTATTAGCCTTTCTTTTGCGATATTGAGCAACAGATAATTTTTATGGCCAACCATCATCCGCCTCGGGCGCGGGCTGGCCTTATGAATTTATTTTAATAGGTTTTCATTTTTGTCAAATTTTGGCGGTTGCCTCACCGCCTCACCCTGTGTATGTATAACGGCTACAGTAGTGCGATGTGGAAAGCAAGAGGGGAACTACCACATTACAATTCCCTAGTAATGATTATATGGATGGACAATATGAGTTCCCTCAGGTAAAACATTCCGGAGGTAATATACACTCCCAATCGGATCTCCGGGCTGGGACTGCCTTGAGTAAAGTATTTGTCGAAGGTAACTTACGCATGGATACTTGGAATGTAAAAACCATGATGAAGGCAGGAAAGCTAGAGAACCTGCAACAAGAAATGAGAAGAAATAGGATTGACATCATTGGGCTGAGCGAAGCTAGATGGTTAGGAGAAGGGCAGTTCGACTCGGAAGAATTCACAGTAGATTACTCTGGAGGAAATAGTGGGACAAAGGGAGTAAATCTGCTACTTAGGGAATATATGATGAATAGCGTGACAAAAATAAAGCAACGAACAATAGGCTGATGGTAATAAAGCTAAAAGCAGTCCCAGTGGACATGTTGATAATCCAGATATATATGCCAACGTCCGCTCATGAAGAAGAAGCAATCGAGGAGATGTATGAATAAATTAACGACATTCACGAAGAAGAGGAAAGGTAAACTGCATATTAATGGGAGATTGGAACAGCATCGTTGGAGAAGGACAAGATTGCTGCGTATGTTTCGTCGACTGGCAGAATGCCTTTGATAGACTAAATTGGGTACTGCTGATGAGGATATTAAAGGATATAGGTGTAGACTGGAAAGAAAGAAGACTGATCAGGAATCTACGTATATGTGAATCAAGTTGTAAAGGTCAGGTTGGAGAATGCTACCGATGAGAATGTACCGATGAAATCAGGACTAGAATAATGAAAGCAAAAGCCGCTTTCAGAAGAAAGAAACTCCTACTAACGAGGAATATAAAGGAGGATATCCGCAAGGAGTTGATAAAATGCTATGATGGAGTATAGCTTTGCATGGGACAGAAACATGGACGCTAAGGAAAAATGATATTAAATACTTGGAAAGCTTCGAGATGCGAGCATGGAGAAGAATGCTGAAGATAAAATAGACAGATAGCGTGAAAAACGAGGAAGTATTACGAATAATAGGAGAGGAGCGAGCGATTATACAGACTATCAGAAAGACGAAGGCGAACGGGATTGGATATTACCTGTGAAGAGAGAGCATGATTATAGAAGTGCTAGAAGGAAAACTGGATAGAAAAAGAGAAAGAGGTAGGAAAAGGTTTCAGCTGATAGACGACTTGAAAGGGAAAGAGGGCTATCAAGACATGAAGAGAACTGCGGAAAATAGGAATATATGGAGAACCAGGTTTAACCATGAATAATCACGGACCTGTTTATGGACAGACTACCTATGATGATGATATACGTGTATATGTATATGTATATATATATATATATATATATATATATATATATATATATATATATATATATATATATATATATATCGCTCAAACTTCATCTTCTCAACCCGATCGCTGGTTTCCCATCTTCAATTTTCTATAGCTACTCACACATCTTTTGCTATCTTTTCGAGTGTTTTTTTTTCGCTACGTAAACTTATCGAGGAGAAGAAAAAAAGCGTTCTCCTTCCGTTTGAGCAAGCGGTCGATTCCCCCCTCCCCCCTTGTTACTCGAACTCATCGATCTAACACCCTCCTCCTCCTTCTTAGCGATGACAAAACACAATCTCGCCGATCTTCTGCACCCATCCCTCCGCTCCTTCACTTTAACCTCTCCTCCTCCCTGTTCTCCTCTCCTTCGCACGCACACCCTCACGTTCGCACTTCTGCTATCATACCAATCACCTGTCTCGCCCCCAAAAATATCCAAATCACGCAACGAACTTTGTGATCGTTTTCCCCCCCTCTCTCTCTCTCTCTCTATCTCGCCGTCGGCGGAGGCTTCTTGGTTTCGCTTCCTGAAAGATAAACAGTTCAAGGAAAAGAAATGTTGAAGGACTTAAGGGTATATAGTACATTAATCCGCTTTATTATTTTTCCCGTAATGCAATGAACACGCATCTGATTGTATTTTTTACTGTTCTCTTTGGAGGAATTTTCTTGCTTTAATAAGTTTTATTTGCCGACATTCTATATCAGTACGCAGCCAAGATTGTTTCAAAAGGTAACAGAAAGAAAGTATCTTCGATTTACGTCGATCCTCATATACGGCAATCGTCAATTTCCACCCATATTATTATATACTTACGGCGGTCAATCCCGCAAATGCCACTTTAAGCGACTTTGGAGCAGTCTGACCATCTGCAGCTAGAATTTGAAGAAGTTGATGTTCAGGAATTATTTGCCTCTCACTCCCATGAACTTACCGATTATGGACTGGCTAATCTTCATTGGAGAAAGTTCTTTAAAAGGCGCCAATACAATTAAGTTTTTGAGTGAAGCCTTTAAAAATTTGGAAAATGCCATGGCAATTTTTGAGGTAATTGGTCCCAACATGGAGCGTAGCGACAAGACCAACAGCACGATATACGACTCCCATGCTTGCTTTATGGAAGTTTACAATGAGAAGAAGGGGCAGAGAAACAAATTTCCCTGGATGCATTCTTCAAAAAGCCATCAAGCCGTCATAAATCTCCCCAAAAATAATCCCCCCTATTTATCGCAAATATTTCGGAGAACTTTCTAAACACTAATTTTAAGACAATTATTGTACTTTATATACGATTGGCAGTGGATTAAACCTGCATTCATATCTATACATGATATCATACTAAATCATTGGCCAGGAACGCAATTTCCTATTATATCATTGCCTCTATGGTAATTATTATGAAATTTTTTCAGACATTATTACACACACTTCATTAAAAAAATAAATAAAGTAAAATAATTTCTAAGAACGTGGTTGAAAGAGACGTTTGTTAAAATTTTTGGCGCTAGGCGAGCCGGTTGTTGAGCTAAGAATTCCACATTATCGGGAGGCAACGCATCACGGTCTGATAATAATGGGATGCCAAAAGTTTAAGGACGCTTTCTAGATCGTGTTACGCAGCAATTTATTATCTGAAAGACGCCAAGCAATTGTACATGAAGTATGCTTATTCGAAGAAGAATGATATTTAAACATTTAAAATATAAATGTAATTTTTGTTTAGGATAGTATATTGTTTTTTATTGAAATCTCTTCTAATTTCCGCAAAGATCAGATAAAGTGAACTCAGGGCCTCAAAAAAAATCGGTACAGACTATACTAATGTGTCATTTAGTTAACTTTAGAAAATGAAAATCGTATCAGCCGTTTTTTAGAAAATCCTATTTTTGTTCAAGTTGCCCAAGAATAAACTAGCCTTATATTCATTCATTAGGAAAAATGAAATATGTAGTATTATTGCAGACCTATACTCAAGTAACGGTACGAAATTTTATAAAAATAGTTTGAGCCGTTTTTGAGAAATTCAGATTGCTGTTAAAGTTGCAAAGAATAAACTAGCCTTATATGTGTATTCATTTTTTGAGAAATATGAATTATTTTATATTATTGAAGATGGAAACTCAAGTCACTGTACGAAATTTGATTAAAATGTTAAAGCCGTTTTTGAGAAAATCAAATTTTTGCTAAAAATGCGCAGAATAAACTTCCCTTAATTATTAAGCAACGTCAACCATTTCTTCATATACTCTGCATGATAAAATGCCTAATTACGAGACTTCATTCATTTTCGCTCTACTGTTTTGGCTCTAGAGCCAGTAACAGACAGACAGACGGCATTGCAAAAACCACTTTTTCGGAGTCAGGTACACCTAAAACATATATTTCCATAAAAATCTCGAGGTCGAATTTTTTCGCAATAACAACAGGTACTTTCTCAATATACTTCGTAAATGAGAAAGTAAAAATCTGATGTGGCCAACACATGACTTTCTCCATATTTGGGGTATAGATATTTAAATTATTATGAATAGCATTATAAGTTAAAAGCAAGGACACTATAATATTAGATTTGCAAGAAAAAATTAATATACTAGAACAAAAAAATCTGTCAAAAACTCTAGAAATTACCGGAATAGACGTCAACATAAATAACGAAAAGGAGTTATATGATACACTAAACAAAATTGCAATCGAGGTAAATGTAAAGGATCATAGTAGTAATGATATAGAAGTTGCCTATTTTATTAAAAGTCGTTATCCCGGTAAGCTCAACAAAATAATAGTGTCCTTCCACAACAAAAGCATTAGGGACATATGGTTCACAAATAGAAAACCTTTATATAACAAAAACTTATTCCTGTGTAAGAACGAGACAAAAATCTATATAAATGAAGCCCTTACCAATTATTATAAAAATCTTCTCTGGAAAGCAAAATCCAGAGGGAAAGAAATGAACTATAAGTACATTTGGTACAAAAAATTTTAGCTGAAAAAGAGGAAAATTCACGTATTGCAAAAATAAGAAATGAATCTGATATACAAAAACTGGTATAGGCTTCATTTATCGTTGACAATTTCTGATATTAACTACTTATATAAAAATTTTGGTATATGGCTATGGATTTACTTCCTAAACTGGTGAATGACTTTAAAGAACTGCATTTTGATTGCCTAACAGACGTTGTAGCTGATTTTCAAATCAAAAAAATTAGTACATTGATCTATCATGCTAATGTTCGAAGTCTCAGAAGGAATTTCAATGAAATACATTTAATCAACAGACACATAACAGGTAACATAAAAAACATTATACTTCCTCTCTCCGAAATCAATATAAATGAAGAGGAATTAAATACGTATTATTTACCTGGATTCAGGATGGTATAAAACATTAGAAAAGAAAAGCGAGGAGGAGGGCTTATAATGTACCTTAAGAATAATATCCAGTTTGGAAACCTTAACTTGACAATTACTACTGCAGAAGTGCTGGCAATCAGACTTGAGTTCCAAGATAGTATACTAATAGTTTTAGGTATTTACAGACCGCCAAACTACAATATAAGCACCTTCATTATTGAATTATCTGAGGTAATGTACAGTTTGGGATCACAGGATATAGTTTTGGTAGGTGATGTTAATATTAATTTGAAAGATAAAACTAACCATGCTGTACATCAGTATAAAAATATGTTAGCATCACTGGGCTTTGAAGCACTAATAAAAGACTATACAAGAGTGGAAATAGTTGATACGAAAACACAGAAATCATGTATTGATCATATTTACTACAGGGGAAAACTTAATTACATAAATAGCTTTATATTCAATCACCGACTATCTGATCATTATCTCATTGGAATGTATAAAACAATAGATAACAAAGACCTAAACTTAAACAAAAACAATGATGTTAAGTACCGAATAAATGAGGACAAAATGAAAACTCTGATTTGTAGCACACAGTGCGATGATCCTATTGTATTATATAGCTCCTTAAAAGAAGAACTAACAAAGTTATATCATATAGTAAGAGAACCCTGCACAAGAAAAATGAGAACTACTAAAAAAGATTGGATGAATAATAATTTATGTAATGAGATGCAAAAATGAGATGAGCTCTTCAAAAAATGGAAAAGTTCTCCCTCTAATAATAACTACAAAACGGCTTACAAAATTTACAGAAATAAAGTGAAAGCGCTCATTAAAAAGGCTAAGAAAAGATATTATATGGTCAGGTTAGAAAATCTTCGATCAAATATGAAGGATCTATAGAAAATAATAAATGAAATTACGGGAAATAAATTGCACACTGATCTTGACCAGGCATTGATTAAAACATTTCGTAACCTGTACAAGGAGAATGAAATAGGAGAATTATTTGCAAAACAGTTCACAGATAACGTACAAGGAATTCGAATGGATTGTACTCACAAAATAATGAACTGTGTTAGAAGTACTACTGTTTGCAGTATTAACATTCCCCCGGCTACAGAAATTACTGTCAGGTATGAATACTAATAAATCTCCAGGAATTTATAGAATTAGATTAAAAGACCTTATGCAAGATAAGACTGTAATATCAATATTGAAGGATTTAATAAATTTTAGCTTAGACAAGAGTGCAATTCTGGATGATCTGAAGACTGCCATCATTAGACCCATTCATAAAGGAGGCAGCTATAAGATGACTGAGAACTACCATCCTATTTCAGTACTGCCTAGCATAAATAAAGTAATGGAAAAATACATAAATAATCATTTGACGGAGTACTTGTCTAAGAATGAAATCCTACATCTAGCTCAATATGGTTTTCAATCAGGTAAAAGCACAAAATTGCTCCTAGAAGATATATCAGAATATATCAGGTAAAACTTAAATGTTAATAACCATGTTATTGCTATTTTTATAGACTTCAGTAAAGACTTTGACACACTAAATACAAATATATTGTTACAAAAACTATATGATAATGGAGTTAAAGGATATGCTCAGGTCTGGTTTAGGGACTACTTGAGTAGAAGAAGAGTCACTGTTAAAGTAGGGAACTCTTATAGTAGTTTCAAAAACATAGAATCAGGTGTACCATAGCATTCCATTTTGGGTCCAGTACATTTCAATATTTATATTAATGATATAATGTCCACAATAAAATATTGCAAAATGTACTTATATGCAGATGATGTTGCTTTGGTCGCTGCCCACAAGAATTTCAAGGATGCATTTGAATACATCACGAATGACTTTCACAATATACAAGTATGGTCTCATGACAATGATTTAATTATTAATGGTAAAAAAAACCTCTTCAATGTATATAAGAAATTATAAAACCCAATGGCAAGAGATAAATCTTAAGTTTCGTTCTCATGAGTGTTTACAAACGCTCTCTAACTTAAATAATTACTGTAATTGTAACATAGTTAAACAAGTTGATACAGTAAACTACCTAGGCCTATATATAGGTGAAAATTACAGTTTCGATAAGCACATACAGAAGCTTAATAAAAATTAAGAGTCTTAGCTTATAAATTCTATCACATGAGGATTTATATGCCACAATATGCTAGAATATTAGCTTATCATGGCTTAGTGGAATCTATCATTAGGTATGGCCTTACTGTTTGGGGAAGCTCATCTAACTACTATATGAATAGTTTAGAAAATCTACAAAATAGAATTGTGAAAAGTATCGCTTACCCCCATCCCACTTCCATAACAGATATTTATATCACATTGAACTTACTTCCCATAAAATTTTTATTTAGGTATATAATCATTGTTGATCATTACTACTGTTCAAAATTCAAAAATGAAAGACAACTAATACACAATGTAAAATTGAGGACGGCTCGTGCTTATGTTACTCTAACTTATTACAATACACATGGGAAAAGAATGCTAACATACTTACAATTAGTACCATCACTCTTTAATCAACTGCCTACTAATCTTGTTGATATAACCACCATAGGGAAATTAAAGAAGGAACTTAAATCTTGATTGATAGGTGAATACACCCTATGTGAACTTTGATGCTGATCCATTTGTCCAACTTCATAAAATTTATTAATTATATTAAGAGTAGAAACAGTACTACAAGATGACGTGGTGTACTACTATGGTGAGATTATATGGTGATGTGTTATGGGGTGTCTTGTGGTACATGTTGTGATGAAGTTTTCTGATTTGTTAGGAGGTTAGGTTACAGTAGGGTATGGCATTAATGCTGACACTGAGATGTGATGTGATTCTGAAGTGTACTTCATTATAAAGTATAGTCATCTCTTACCTAATATGAAAAATCTATAAGAAAATGTTATATGTTGTGATATGCTTAGGCCTCTTGTGAATTGCAGTGATTATGAATTGTGGTGGCAGCAGTGTGTTTGAAAATTGCTATACTACTAAGCAAAGCATGCTTAACTATTTTAAGTGGTACAAAGATTATAGGCTTCATTACAAGTTGATGTGGTGTACTACAATGGTGATAATCTGTGGTGATGAGTTATAAGTGGCCTTTGCGTAAATACTCTGGTATTGGTAGTGGTGAGACATTGTGATGAGTTGAGGATGTTACGGTGATGTGCTATAGGTGGTTTTGTGGTATATGTTCTGGTACTGGTAGTGGTGACATATTGTGATATGTTGCGAGAAAATGTTATGGTAATGTTATGTGGTCATGTGTTATAAGTGGAATTGTGGTATAGATTCTGGTAATGGTAGTGGTGATATATTATGATATATTGTGATATGTGGCGAGAGGATGTTATGGTGATGTTGTGGTGATGTTTTGTGGTGATGTGTTATGGGAGTCCTGTGATACAGATTCTAGTGGGAGTGGTGGTGAGATGTTGTGATATGTTGTGGGAGGATGTTATGATGATGTGCTGCAATGATGTACTGTTTTCTGAGAAGTATATTCAATGTACTAAATGGTATAAAGAGTTGAAGCTGCTATGTTGTTGTGTGCTAGGGAATGATATTGTTATGATGTTGCCTTGTGGTGATACGTTATAGGAGAGTCACAGCAAAGTGTATATTTTCTGTAGGCACGTGTTGTGCTATCAGTATTGTTGAGATATTGTGATTTGTTGTGGAGAGATGTTATGGTGGTGTGCCATTATGATTCGTTGGTGTTAACATTTGATGTGATGGTCAGGTGTGTTGTGTAGTGGTTGCCTGACTTGATATGACAAAATGTTAACAAAATGATATATGCAATCTTGCTCCTTATGATGTTATGTACCACCACAAAATGTATTTTTTTATGAGCACCTGTAGACGAGTCTTTAAAAGGCTCTGCAGGACCCTACTGTGTATTGGGAGGGGGAGGTGACATGTGGGTCTTCTGGTGAGGAGCCCCATCAACCATTCATCCATATTAATTTCCCATTATTGTATATTTTATGGAAGCAATAAAATTAATATTATACATATATGTAAAAAAATAAGACAAAATTATTAATTCGTATAGTAAAAGAATACAGTCTTCCTTATTGCCGTAAATTACGTATATTTTCAATATGTTTACAGAATTCACCGCTACATGGTGGTGGCGCTGTATACTAGAAATTACGAAAAAGTTAAATATCTCCGAAATGGATGGCTCTAGGAAAATTTGTTTCAAACAAAACTTGGAAAAAATATTATTCTCTATAACTTTGGTCCTCACGAAGATTACCAATAACGAACGTTTTTAAGGAGATATTTGGCGGAAACAAAAAAACATTATTTATAAATAATTCCTAAACAATAACTGCTATGAAAATTTGTTTCAAATGAAAGTTGTAGGAAATTACATTCTCTATAACATTAGTCATCAAAATACTTTCCCTATACTACGTATGGAGAAAGTAAAAAGGCTATGAATTCGATGCTTGATGGGATGCCTAACTTCCAGGGGCGGTGGTAATAGAGAAGCTGTTATATATTTGGCAGCACATCCCTGTTTATATCCTCAAAATATAACTAAATTGTAAAATATTTTCTCCACATATACTTTCCCAGTTTTAGTTGAATTGCCAGAATATTTCTCTCGTCAGAATTATTTGTAAGTTTTACAATAGCAACTGAAGCTTAGTCACTGGACGTGGATGCATCTGATAGCTACTTTCTTCTCCAAAAGAACTAATGAGTAGTTAGAGTAAATTATATTCAAAGAAAATTCAATTCCAAAATGAAGTAGGAATAAGTTTAGAAAGTGAAAGAAAAATTGCAGAAGGCTGACAAAAAATTATAAACTAGGTTTGGAGACGATGTATGTTTTATTTTTCCTTGTTTTAGAACACGTTGTTCGTGGAAAGTTGACATTTCAAAATGTTCATAGGTCATCAATAAGATAAGAAAGTGTAACTTTTAAAAGATAAAACTTGTATACACTATGGCTCCATAGTCTTTATAAATCTAAGGGACGTTATGTATCCCTCGTGTGTTTTTAATGGAATCTTTTACGAGAATAATGCTACGAGGAGTAAAAAAATAAATTAAATTTTTGAGAAACATTCATTTGATTGCAAACATAAATATCATTAAATTATACAACAAAGCAATAGGAAATAACATTAGAGCAAACAAACACGAGAAAATTCCAAATAAACGAAGGGTTTAACACTCCAATACAGATGAAAGAGTAAGTTTTTAGGGGACGATTCTGAGAAAAAAAATCACCAATAGGGATAACAGCGAATAGGACCATCTTCAATGTTTGAGAAAGAAAGACATTATATCACCCTCACATTTCGCCGGGAAAGTGCCCTTCGAATTGAATTGGTTCGATTGCCTCTTATCAGACAAATAGTAAGGGCAACTCCTACACATACGTATTTAGGGAGCGATTATACCATTTCCTTTACTAGATATTCATCATCTATGGGTATTCATTGATATTTGAACTCCAAAAAGAATTCATAGTTAACGTTCAGGCTAACGCCAATGGCAATTAATTCCCTATGGGATGAATGAGAATATGGTGAACCCAACCATTTCGTTGCCAAAGAAATTACCAACGCCATTTGCTGGAAGAGGCAGTGTAGATTTTTTCTTAACTAAACCTCCTCGTTCTGAACATCCGATAGATCTCGCACCCTTGTAATTCTCAACCGATATGCTTTTGACGGCGCGCGCTTTGTAAAACGACGTCGTATCGAATGACATTCAAAACGCTCCTCCCTCTCTCTTTCTCGATAGCTCTCGTTCGGTAGGGCGTGATCTTCTCCCAGCCTATTTATCACGTGGAATTGGCGCACGGAATAACCCCTTTTATTCCATTTGAAGCAATTAACTTGGACTTGTCTGCGGTGTATTCGAGGCCCTTGAAAGCATTAGAGGGCGAGGGAGGCGTGTCAGTGGGATGGGCAGAAGCGAGGCGGCGGAATTCACGATAGAGGATGTGGGAACACGATCGAGGGATATGAGGTGAATGAGGAATGAGGGTTCTTTGGTGGGTGGAGAGAGAGAGAGAGGGATGTTTGAAGGAGTGAGGGAACATTTGATGATGATGTGGAGATGTTCTCACCAATAACGGAGGTATGCTTCGGGGACGAGCCGTGGTTAAATCAAGCGGCAAGACCCACGCCCGAAAAAACCGTATGAACTTATAACCAACGCTAACATGCTCCCTTCCATTATCTGCCCTTCTCGCGTATATTCTTTGTTCTCCCTCCCACCTCCCTCTCTCTCTCTCTCGCTCACTCTTCATCTCTCTCTCTCTCTCCATCATATTCTCTCCTCCTCTCTCTTTTTTACTAGGTTGGCCATGTCAGGTCCTTCCTAGGTTTTCTACGTCTTCCCCTTTTTAGGAGTTTCCGAATTTATAATTCAATCTCTTAATTGCGTATTTGTCTTCTGTTTGTATGTTTATATGTTATTATTTTTATTGTCATTTGTAATTCATAACGTAGGGTTATAAATGTAAGAAGGGACTATGTAGTCTCAATTTCGCCCTAAATAAAGTCGTTTGTCTGTCTGTCTGTCTGTCCATCTCACGCTCTTCAACTCACTCTCTTTTCACCTCTCACCACATAACTCTCTCCGCCCAGGACCGGCGAGATTATCTGCGTTGCCTAATTCGATAGTGAGCGGAGCCTATTTACGTATGCATTTATAGCCGGTGGCGCAAAAAATTACTTTTTTTTTAAGAACAGCGGTAATTTTTAAATGAAAAATAGTCATTATTAAAATTCGTTTTTAAAGTTATTATTGCGTAATAATATTAATATGTAATTAAAAACTTGTTTAAATATCAGTGAGAATTGAGACTTGTGGGGAGGGGGGGGCCCTAATAAAGCGCGGGGCCCTGTTCGGGGGAATCGACTGCACGCGTCTCACGCCGCGGACCTGCCTCCTCTCCACTCTCTCTCCACCTCACTCTCACCACCTCACTCTCTAACACATTTCTCCCTCTTCCTCCTTCCAATCTCTTGCTATCACTCTCTCTCTCTCTCTCTCTTCTATATCCTCCACATCTCCTCATCTTTCTACCTATACATCCACGCCAATCCCCTTACATCTATTTCTAGACTTCACTCTCCCCCACCTCTCTCTCTCTTATAAACCTTTCAAGCACACATTTCTCTCCTTTCAAGCAACGAAAACCTTGGTGTTTGTTCGGTTTCTTTAATGAAATAACCTCCATTCTCCCTGGAGTACAAAGAAGGGCAATGAGGTCTGTAAACTGTTTCGCGAAATGAGGGAATGCTGACATAAGGAATTTGATGGAAACACTGAAAGGGAGAATTGGTGGGGAGAGTGTAAGATGATTGAGATTATGCGTAAGAGAGGGAGTGAGAGAGTAGTGGAGTCGGGGGAGAAAATACCTAAGAGTGAGGCGAAATAAAACGAGACAAATGTTGAAGGGTTAATTAATTTTGGTGACGCTAAAAACACGAACCACGTCGTACATTTCATCAATCTTCATATATGATTACAATGGGGACAACGATAAAGGATACGAAGGAAATCTTGAGGCAATTATTCCCAAATTTTCAAAGATGACTCAGCATGAGGTGGTAATTAAATAATAACCGCACTTGGTCTTATTACTGCATAAACCCAGTAAAGGAAATATCATTGGAGGGGAAACAACGGAGAATGAAAGGGGAAAATTCATATAAAGGCAACAAGTAAAACAAGAAATTTCTACATAATTGTAGAGATAGCGGAACGAGAATTGAATACAAAAATAGTAAACATGATTGAATACACGTGAGAGTTACAGATCGATAGTAGCTTAAACTTCAAACTCCGTTAAAATTAAAAATATTGTATATTCCACTTGAGACGAAAAAAGCTGGTGAAATACTCTTTCACTATTTATTATCCAGCCAAACAATAATATGAAAAAATAACTCATCAAAACTGAGCTTCCAATCCTCTTGATTTTTACGTAATACGCATGCCTTCCTTTATGACTTTATCAACTAAAAGTTAAATGAATTAAGAGGTCTCTTCTAAAATTTAAAAGGAAGCTCATCCATTTCGTGGAATCACTGCGTATTATTTCAGCATAGTAGATTAGTTTCAATATTTCACTTTCTATAAATATCAAGTAGTTCTTATAAATAACAGAGAAATTATTGAAACGCGTTAAAAATATATATTTTTAAGCCCGCGATAAACATTTCTTAAATTCGACGGACATTTGGAAACGTATAGAAACCATGAACTTTGAACGCAAAGGACATAATAACCGTTTTATTAATCCGTATTTTTGCACGCAATGCAATCCGGTTGTTCTCGAAAGGTAAGATAGAGGGAGTGAAAAAGGGGTAGATGGAAGCAGCTAGACTATTTACTCCCCGCAGCGTATCAACAGAAACTCAATGGCAGCCAATCCCTCCCTCCCTCCTGCCTCCCTCCCCCTCCCTTCCCCCCTCCCTCTCTCAACCTCTCCGCGTCTCTTGATGGAAACTTCAGCGGCTGATCTTCGAGGAGTAGCTACTCACCCTGCAACAGGCAGCAGTTTCCTCTCTCATTGACATGCAGGAAACTTTCTCCCACGCTCCTGGAATATCGCGTGTCTAACAGGATAGGGCTTGATTACCCTCGTGCTCTTCCCTTACCTTCAAATTTTACCGTCCTCTTCGTCTCCCTTGGGTTCCTTCATCGTTCGCATTCTCTCTCTCTTCTACTTCGTCCGCTTCTGTCTTCGTCTGCCGTTTTTCCTTCCTACCCATTCCCTTACAGTACTCCGACGGCTCCTCTCCTTCCCCCCCCCCCCCACACCTCGATTTCTAGCCCATCCATCGTCGCTTCCATATTCTTCTTGTTATCCCTGCGCTTCCCTCTCCTGCCTCACCTCCTCAAGGCTCCTCTCATTCAAACACCGTGAGGTGGTCTGGCGATGAGGCGCCGACTAAAGACGAGTGGCATTAAGTCGATGCAGCGAGGAAAGGCAATCACAAGGTGGAGGAGTTGGGCTTTAGATAGTAGCTCCCTCACTTGAAGTTGACGCAGTTGAGAAGAGAAAGAGAGAGAGAGAGAGGAGTTGAAGCGTTCGCGCGCCCCGTAATGGCGTGAAGAGGTAACTGTTGTGTACGGTAGAGACTTTACCAACCCACTGCTCTTCCCTTCTGGTCGACTGAATCAGTCAAGAGTTTTTTCGTAGTTTGTAATCTTTCGCTTTCGATACTTTTCAAGCACAGAAAAAATCACGCGTGATTCTTCCGATTTTTTTTTTTGGCATAGCTCTCTCAGGCGTTGTAAAATATGTTAAATGTTTCATCAGTGTTTTTTTATCCATGTACTTCGGCAAAGTTGCTCCTTAAGACAACAAAACCTTTCTTGAGACGATTGTCTGTATAACCTCGTTGTTATTACACGTGTACACAGTGCGATTCGGATTGAATTGTCTCATAGTTCCGAGTTCTCTAGTTTACATTTCGTCGGGTTAAGCTGTCTCAAGAGAAAATAAGTAACCTCTGGATGGGAAACACTGGTATCGCATGATTAACACGTTCCTTCGATCCACGGAAAGGCTTTGGATGTAATATTTGTTTTGTGAAAATGGTTTTCTCCGAATCACGCTCATATAAGAAGCGATAAAATCATTTTAAATTAATAAGAGTTTCAGTTCGTCTTTGGATTTATCACCATACAAATGAGATGGAACATAATCTAAAATTGCCTTTTTCGATTTTGACTATGCTCTACACTTTTACAAGACATTAAAAGATAAAATTTGTACAAGTAGAATATACTAGTCCGTAGCAACCAGGGCATCGAACCGGAACCGAACCGGAAACCCGAACCGAAAAAAACCGATATTTTTGGCCGGAGCGAAACCGAACCCGAACAGAAACAATTAAATGATATGAACCCGAACCGAAACCGAAAATCGATATTTATTTCTCTCTTTTTTTTTCGGTTCGCATACATAGCGGAAGCAAAAGGCGAGATTTTCCCACTGCTCAGTAATCTTCCATATTCAAATGCCCATTTCCTCCCTCACACTCCTATACCCTGTCGCCATAGGACCCAAACCCTCAAGTCCCTTGGGTCGTTTCGTGAATACGACCTTAAAAGTCTTTTGTAATATAATACCAGCCGACTTCCGACAATTCCGTGGAGGAATTTTTTGTATCGTTTTGAAAATTAGTATATTTTAAATAGCTTCCATTTGCCCCTCATTCTGTTAACCTATATATACAAGTGCAAGTAAATATTCGGGCTAATAAATATGTAATACGTATTTAATTCCAAATGTAATGTTAAATAAATAAAATACATACTAAATATTTACATTTAAATAATTTATTTTCTTGTTGTGATTATTAGTTCATTTTAATAGCACTGACGTTATAGTGAAGATGTATTTGTTTTAATTAAAAATTACGTAAATTAATAAATCGTTTCCTGAAACCGAACCGAAATTTTGTGTTTTGAGTGAACCGGAATGAAAACCGGAGTGAAAAAAATGACGGCTCTATGCCATGGTAGCAAACATCGAAGAACTGCATAATTCAGATTTTAGTCAATATTCTTTGTTTGAAACGGTTAAGTAAAATATTTTTATTTTTAAATGTAGATGATTTGTGTAATTCATCTGATTTAAAATAAACATCTTAATGTACCAAGTAAATCAAGTCATTTTTTATATTTTCAGGATTTAATTTTAATTTTTTCAAACGATGCCTTTCAGATCATATAAGAGATAGAGAGTGAAAAATATGTCATTCAATTGTTGCTTGATGGATGTCATTTAACGAGATACGAGTACAAGTTTATTTAAGTGCTTATGTAATTTTTAAGCACTAATTGACGGAAGCAGTTCAAAATCATTAGTCGGCGATAAGTTTTAATAAGGATCACTCATACTTCCTTTAATCAACACCCGCCCAAAGGTTCAGGAGATGAAGCACCGACGGACGGACGAGACGTTCCGGTAGGTACTAAAAAATGAAAAGAAATCTATTTTATTAAAAGAAATTTAATTGTTACATAAATGGCTACCAAAAACTAAACATTAACTTGTTTTTCCCAACTCCAGAATGAACAAAAATCAAGGCAATCCTGAGATTGCTAAAACATTATTTATGCGCCATTACTACTTCAACCAAACTTAAAATTACACAGAAATTAATAGAGGAGACATTTAAAATTTAAAAAATAGAATAAGAGTTATCACTCCTCGTACGTTTGATTAGATAATTTGCCAATAAAACTGGTTATTTTCCTTGCACATGATATTTTATATGATACTTCAGCTCAACACAGATAGGCAGTGAAATAAGTTTTTGGGTAATTAGAACAATGAGTATGGCATTTTATTAAGTTCGTGAATCTATCTAATAATAATCTTGAAATGCAGTTAATATTATCTTGGTTACTGTATGGAAACAACTTTATTTTAATTTTAATTTTGCAAGTAAATTACTCTGCAATGAAAAACGTGCAATCCAAATTGCTGGTGAATTTCAGTGCTAAAATTTGGTATTTATTAAAAATATATCATTGAATTATTAATGTGTCGTTTATCTTTGCATGGTGTATTCTAATTTTTTTTCTATATTTAATAATGTTTGCGTTACAAGTTGTTTTTAATACCATTTCGATATCTTGGTAAGATTTCCTGAAGATTGTAAAAAATAAAATTAGTTTTCTGTGACAACTAAACGTTTTATAAGTAATAAAATCGGATGACAAGAGTTTCGCTTATTAACTTTTCATAAGCTAAATAAATGGTGGAAATCGGTCAAAAGACAGAGAAATGCATGTTTATCTAGCATAGCTATGCTCGTGTGAATATAATGATGTTTTCCTAATTGATCGTTCCGAAGTTACAAATACCAAGTATACATATAAAATATTTAGCCTTTTATTCTTATAAACAATTTTGGGTACTATTAAACTCTGAACTCATCTTCTATCGAATATGAAAATTTTCAATTTTGGATTTGTCGGATTGACTGACCTATGATATTGTTCTTCTTGTTATTTGCGTTGTTTTCAAACATTTTATCAAATTTATAACCTGTAATTACGTTTAACGGAATGTGAAAATTATCAATCTTCTCTAAAATAGATTCAACTCACAGTGAGATTCTTTAAAAACGGCGTCTCGAGGTTGACGTCTTGGTGATTGATGAGTGAACGTTATCTGCACCGACCTTGACCCTGTGAACCCCTCTCAGGCTCCGTCTTGGGATGATATGATACAAGTTGACTTCCAATTTGCACTTCAGACACGTCCGTATCCCTGGCCCCGGTAACTTCGTGGCTAATCTTAGTAATCGAACTATGCATTGGACACCACACCTTACCCGACTGGGCATCACCTGCCAGAAAATATAACTGCATTTCAGTCAAAATTTAAACAAATTTTGAAGATATGTGCCATTGGCCTTCAACACCTTTGAACTATGACTAACGTCCTTATAATTTTATAAAAATTTAATAAATGTACATGATAAACAATTGTTTTGAGGGTATATATATATATCAGTACTAGATAAATTAAGCCACTTAGAAAAAAAGCTGATTTGTGAATGTGCTTAAGTTTGTCTTCTTTTAACTTTTTGTTGAATAATCCCTAAAGATGGATAATAAACGTTTAACTTGCAATTCATTTTAGGGGAAAGGTTACCCTATTCCAGGGGTGCCCACTATTTTGCTGCTTAAGATCTACTCTTACTACGATAAATCAACATTGATCTACTTTTCTTCAAATTCGTTTAATTATTAAAATTTGATAGGTATGAAGGCCATGGAAATAAATATGTATATAATTTAAAAAATAGAAATTACAATGTTTTAAATATAGAAAATAAAAAATGACCTGAGAAAAAATTCAAACAAAATTTTTTAGCACCTCCGGCGGTTGGTTCACATTGAGCGCTGGATGATCTGCATTGCATGGAATCCACAATGTTTTAATAATTTGGTGTAGAAGTTGCTAATGGAATGTTTCAGGCATGAGTCCAGGTGCTCGTCGGTTAAGGTTTATCGGTATTTTGATTTTATTATTTTCATGTGTGGAGGCGAAACATGCATACACATTGTCCGCACGTTTCCGCAAATTGGGACGTCTATCTTCGGAAACATACTTCCAAAAATTCTCCTCAGATACTCTTGATTTTACGACGATATCAATTTGAAGTGTTATTATTTCAGTCTCAAGAGCAAAGAAGATCCATTTCAGATAAGGTAGAAATTTTATCTGCAATAGTTTCTACTTCAATGTGAGTGTTGAACGGAAAATAAATATACGAAGACACAGGTTATAAATTTGTAAAATCTGAAATCGTCTCCCAAAATCCGAAGATATTTTAAAAATCTGTTCTATATATATACCTATTCATGTCATAGTTTTTACCACCATTAGCTTCTATATGAGATTTCACGTTAGGAAAATATAAAAATTATTGGGCTGAAGTTTGGTTATAAGGAGCTTTAATTTCTGTTTGAATTTATATGAAAAACCAATTTATCCTTGCCTTGCAATTCTAGGTTTAATTCATTCAAGTTGGCTGTAAGATCTGTTAGTAAAGCTAAAAGCCAAACAGCATTCTCCAGCTGTTTATAACCAACATTCTTTGTGGCGAGAAATGATATAATTTCACTTAACAGATCCCTGAATTTTTGAAGAAATTTGCCCCTGCACAGCCACCTGACATCTGTATGCATCAAAAGTTCAGAATGCTCAAGGTCATCATTTTCTTCTACTTGTAACTTGAAAAGTCGTCTTTGTTACAGCCTGCCATAACTGGAGCTCCGTCTGTTGTTATTGAGACCAGCTTATAAATAGGTAATTGAATAATGTTACAAAAGCTCTTAAAAGCATTAAATATATCTTCTCCTCGTGTTTTGCCTTTCAGTGGAATAACTGTCAGAAGTTCTTCCTCGGGAGATAAATCTTTAAACACCTTTCGTATGAAAATAAGCTGGGCTACATTAGTAACATCGGAAGATTAATCAATTTGAAGTGAAAATTCTGTACACGAAAAAATGTCGCGCTAATTGTTCTTTTAAATACGAACTCATAATTTCCGCTCGGCGGGTAACTGTATTTCGTGATAACTGCATATCGTTAATAGCTGAAATAATTTCTGATTTATTTAAAAAATCACAATTCACCGAATCTGCCGCGTCTAAAAAAGCTTGCTTAAAGAAGACACCATCCTCAAATGGCTCCTTATTTTTCGCAAATATGCTATGACTAACTCGAAGAGATGCGACAGTGGCCGCCTTTGACTCTTCAGTTTTGGTTTTACAAAAATAGACTTCCGATTGAAAATCCTCGCTTTCAGATCCTTAACTTTACTCTTAGGCAGTTCACTGTTACGCCGGTAATTAATCTCATAATTCGTATGCATAGTATTAAAACGTTTTTCAATATTTCCCTTTTTCGGTATTGAAATTCTGAGATTATAAATCAAACAGCAACACTTCTTATTGACCATTATGAAAAAGTAATCGTTCTTCCACTCGTAGTGATAATGATAAGATTTTAATTTTTTCGAATTCATCGGTATATGGAATTAAATAAACTTACTGTTTTATGTGTTTATAACACTTTAATACTACACAAGAACACTCTCATTTCTACAATATTGGAACATAACTGACCAAAAAATACTAAAGGGCAAACTCATGACGACATGCGCGCACACAACTAAGTTATTTCTAAACATAATAAAGAAAGAACTAGCCATGTAAACAGACGATTCGTAGAATATTATTAAGATGTGGTAAATACCTAGCCTGGCATTTTTTTAAGAAAGGTAAAGTAATTTTTTTTATTTTTAGTTCGCGATCGACTGAAAAGGATTTTGAGATCGACAGGTAGATCGCGATCGACCGTATAGGCACCCCTTCCCTATTCACTAATACATTAAACACCAAAGATTTCTCAGGAATGGCAGTGTAATACATTAATATTCTTCAGAATGTGTGCATGCTAAGAATAACTAATGACACCTTCCGATATAATTCTTATTAATGTGTTCTTCCAATTTCCACTGATGTTTCAACAACAAATTCCTTCTATAGTCTTTTCTAATTAATCAACCACAATCCTCTGCCTTTTAACCCAATTCACAGTCAAACTAGCGTTAAAATTCCTAACTGCTGCACTAGAACATGCGAGACCAACCCTCTTCATTTGGTAGCTGCGCTTATGAATTCTGCAAACTGCGTATGCTTCTGTGCAATTCTCTTTGCGACCTTGTACAACACTATACCAACATCTAATTCACACTTGCAGAATACGTCTTCAGCTCCTTGTAAACAGTGAGGCATAACTTGGAAAATTACAGAGTCAACACGGATGATGACCTCGTTTGCTTGGATACTTCATCACGCCAAAACAGGGCGCGCATATCTTGTTAAAACAAAACCGACTTAGACAAGTTTCACGTCAATGTCGCTCGGATTTTAAATGGTAGAAAAATCACATTGTGATTTTACTTCGCTTATTCTAATATGAAGACACGCTGAGTGACATTTAGAAATAAATCTTATTTTTCCTCAAAGTCACTCTGGTTTGATTAAAATTTTAATGTTATAATAATTCAAATATTTCAAAATTGTCTTTACAAAGAATATATAATGTTAACATCTCAAAGTAAATTTAACAAATGTGACGTTATTCCTAAAAGTTTGAATGGCCACGAAAGACAGATGGAAAGCTCTGACGATTTATGAAACCGTAAAAATTTACACTGGATGGAATAATGAGTCGTTTCGTCATAAAAATGGCTAATTTAATCAAAGGTTCTCTCCTAGAAATGCTTTTATAGAGAATTTTTTGAAATAATGTACATCCTTTAAAGCAGCGTTTCTCAACCGATGGACGGTGAACCATTGATGGGCTGCAAAAGGATTTCGGATGGGCCGCGAAAAATTTGAAGAACGGACAACATTAGTTAAAAACTGTCATAAAAGTATAACGAAAACTTAATATTTTGTGAAAAGTAAACGTAATAAATAGCCAAGTAAAACTTTGATAAATTGCTTTGTTTTTTTACTAACTCGCTACTTTTTATTTCTTTCCATTTCCGCAAGCTCATCAACAGCACTTTAACGACCTTTACAATGATCCTCACAACAATAACAAGGAAGAACATACACGACCATGCCCTCGGAAGGATTCGAACCTGTGACCCTAGCATAGGGAGCTATACAAGGTCTACCAAGACTGATAATAACCCCTCAAATACCAAGGCCAATAACATAGGATAATAATATAAAATTTGTTGAAGTTTAGGTGGACCGCGGATTATTTTCTACAAGTTAGGTAGACCGCACAAACAAAATGTTTGAGAAATGCTGCTTTGGATAGTGAGGATGTCAGAAAATGAAGAGTGGACTTAAAGCGGCCCTGGTCTCACTGGAGTAATCATTTCTAAAAAACCTGAAATTTTTTAAATTATTACGGTAAACAATTATTGTTTACATAAAAAATGCACCGCGTACGAGTGAGCGGTATAAAATCTTCGTTTCACGGTCTAACGAGGGTTAAGCACATGGTAACGACGCCCCCGCGGCGAGGAGCTCCAAAATTAGGGGGCCCTGGGCAGATGCCCACTTCGAATAAAGCGACCCTGAGTGAAGTAATAATATATCGAAATCTAATGTCTTCTGCGTAATTCATGTATATTTATGTTGGTTTATGTTACCCACCTCATATCTTGATCTTGTTTTTGTATTGACACTAGAATACTTGACGAGTATAAACTGCGTAATTCATGTATATTTATGTTGGTTTATGTTACCCACGCCATATCTTGATCTTGTTTTTTTATTGAATACTTGAGGAGTATAAACAAGTAAAATTGGGTCAAATTTTATTATCAAAAAAGCACGATTTAAAACTTAACTTCTTTAAGTAAAAAGAATGCGCCGCGTATGACTGAGCGGTATAAAATCTTTGTTTCGCGGTATAACAAGGGTTAAGCACATGGTACCGACGCCCCCGCGGCGGGGAGCCCTAAAAATCAGAGGGCTCTGCGGGCAGATGCCCACTTTGCCCATTGGATGAAGCAGCCCTGAATGAGACAATAATATTTTGAAGAGAAAAAATTTGTCTGACTAAGTTTCTTTATAAAACAACCTAACGTTTTGCGTAGAAATGCTTTTCGGTTGCAACCGTAATTCTGCTTACGACAAATAAGTAGACGCGTAATAAATAGATGTTACACACACTCAGCCCTCGACATTAAAGAGTCATCTGGAAAAAAAACGTTACGTCCGGAACATTATTGTACTACCGACAAGCAAATCCGCCACTTTTTTCTGCGCATACGATATCACGACGTGGATGGCAGCACCTTCTGTACTCTTTCGCGGAATCCGATTAATCCGACAGTTAGTCGGATACCCAACCGATGTCGCTACCGACACGTTTCCCAACGCACCCGTTGACATCGCCGAGGCGCCAGGTGCCGCACCCTTGCTTCCCAGTGCCGTCCAGGTCTTCGCAATCGACCGTGGAGGGAAGCCAAGGGGTGGGAGGAACGGTAGAGGAGGGTGCGAAGGAGAGGGTCGATTGCGAGAAGAGATCGAATGGAAGGATGACCTCCAATGGCCCTGTGTGTGTGTGTGTGTGTGCGCGCGGTATAGGAAGATTCAATAAAACGGAACAACGATCTGTGTGCAAAAAGGAGGTCAGGAAGATCGCTGGCAGTGCCCATTGATTTTCCCCGAGGAGAGCCCTCGAAAAAGAGAATGGAAGATAGTTCGCGACATAAAAAGACGCTCGAGTGGAAAAATACGTGGTTACGAATACTTCCGCAAATAATTTCAGTTCCGAACATTTTTATTTGGGAAATTAAAACATTGGCGTATTAACGTCTGCGCTAGATCGTAATAAACGGTAGACATTTGCAAAATAAATATTAAAAAATTGAAAGTTCTGATGTAAAAAAACATCGGACAACCTCAGATAAACAAAAGAATATTTTTCATGGCAGTCGATCAATATAATTACCGGAGATAATGTTAGACAATAAACATTCATGCCAAACTGGCGTTTCAAAATATTTATGCTATGAAATAGTATCTAGAAAATTATTAAGCGAACCAAGAAAAACTCGTCTATCGATTCAAAGGAGTTTCCGACTAAATTTTTAATGTTTTCTTTTGTTGAAATGTTATTTTTCCAGGACTAGACAAGGAAACAAGATCGCAAAAACGTCTTGGGAGCAATTTATTCACTTTCTTACATTTTGTACGTTCTGATTTATGCCCATATGGACAACAGATCCTGCGCAATAACACAAGCGAAACTTTTGCATAGACGTCTGTGTTTTGCAAAATATGTCCTGTTTATGTATAGATATCTACTTAAATACGTTTGAATGGGTGAAGAGTCTTATAATTTAATTAATGGACGCGGAAGATGGATGACGCTTCCTAATCGTTAAACTCCCCATATTTTAGGTGATGAGCAGCAGCTGCTTCCAGCGACAAAAACCATTTCGGAATCATATGTAAAAAAATCAAAATTTATATCCATGCCAGCTGAGCAAACATATTTCCAACGAAGACAACACGAGAACTTGAACTTTTAACAAAACGCCATTATAGTGGGACATGTTCACAAAATATTAGGGGTCAAATTCATTTTTTAAATAATGTTCATGATTGTATTCATAGATAATTATATTAAATAAGATAAAATGAAATATATGACTTCTTAATATTTTAAACGATTTATAATTCCTCAATCTCAAAATAAAATATTTGTTTTGATGAATGTAAATCAAATTAAATTTCTATTTAACAATTGCTCAGGCAATTTCTGCTGGCAATGCATATCGTACATGCATACAAAAGATATCACAAAATAATATTGAAAAAATGTTTTTAATAATATTTATGTGAGGAGCAAAGAAGTTTCAAAATTAAATGAAAATGCTATCCTCCTGAAATAATAAAAACAGATTTTATACAGATTATAGTTCAAAGACATTTTATTATATTTAAAGTAGTTGTTACTGAATATTATGCAACGGTGTAGAACTGTTAAATTGTTAGATAATATAAGTGATGAGTTTAAATGGGAAAATTTGCATGGATTACAGAAATACTTTTCATATCACATTTAAGATTCTAAAACACATTTTGCCGTCTACAGGAATATGTGGATTGTTGCCAGGTTGATTCTCCACTGTGGCATTTACAATCTCATTCATAAATTGATCAAAAATAAATGAAATTTTTTAACATTTTATATTCTGTCGCTATTTTTCCAACTCTACTTCAAAATTTGCACTAATAAGTTGTCAAATGCTCTAAAACTATCAACATTTCATTAGTTCGTTTATAACTATCGTTCGGAGGAAAATGCCACCTATTGGATTCAAGTGTAAATTAAATTGATAGGAAGGGACGAAGAAGAGACCTGCCTCTTCTGAGAGAATCGGGAACTTCTAAACTCGTGGAATGGATTTAAGTAAAATATTTCAACACGAGAGACCAGTATTGAAATTTTGTTATATTTTATGATGCAAAGCTGAATAATTACATTTCTAATTGAATTCCGACATCTGAAACAGTAGAAATAGTCTACCACTACGTTTCAGGAGTAGAATATCCACCCAGAAAGTGGATGATCTAGGTTCGATTCTCGGTCATGGCAGAATTTTTCTTCTGATTTCAAATTTCTCCCATATTCCATCATTTATGCCTATCGCATACGTATCTGTGATCCATTCCATCTGCTATAGAAAGACAGTATGTAGTTCAATGAAATATTGGAGAAGGCATAATCGTCCCTCTGCATTTAAAAATGAGTTTTCGATAATTAAAATCAGACAAAACTCTGTAAGGCGGCCATCTCGTGTTTCATGAAAATATGGCCTCTTTGAATCCGTCCAAAAGTGGTTTGCAGAAAGTACTTGCCATATCGTTACCCAATTTCATATATAACACTTTAGCATGAGCACAAATAACCGATTAGTTTTTGAACAATAACGGTTAACCGGAAGTCGAGGTTTATTCGAAACCCAATTCGGTTTTTGCGATATTTCTCCGTTAAAACATCGTTATTGTATATACAATTCTATAGAGAGGTTATAGAGAATGTAATTTCCTACAACTTTCATTTGAAATAATTTTCCATAGCAGTTATTGTTTAGGAATTATTTATAAATAATTGGTGTTTTCGGTTTCCGTCAAACATCTCCTTAAAAACGTCATTGGTAATCTTCATAAGGACCAATGTTGTAGAGAATAACATTTCTTGCAAGTTTTGTTTGAAACAAATTTTCGTATAACCATCCATTTCGGAGATATTCAACTTTTTCGTAATTTCCAGTGTACAGCGCCACCACCATGTAGCGGTGAACTCTGTAAACGTATTCAAAATATAATTAACGGCAATAAGGACGACCGTATTCTTTTACGATACGAAATAATAATTTTGCCTGATAATTCCATTCATCATAATTTAAATATCTATACCCCAAATATGGAGAAAGTCATGTGTTGTCACATCAGATTTTTATTTTAATGTGATTCGATCCGGCTGCAGAAAATAAAGGGAAAGGGAAAGTAATTTAGCGGAGTGGTCGTTGTGAAAGGTTTGACTGTATTTATGTGGGTGCATAACATAATCATTTAAATTCATAAATTATTCGTTCAATCAAGATACACTGTGTATGTGAGAGAAAACTATATCAACCGTATTCAAGAGCGAGTAATATACCTGAAATTGTTAAAGTGACTGCTTACTTTCTGAAAAGACAAAAGCACCTCAAAAAGTCTTTTATTGTTATTGACGGATGTTCAAAAGGATTTATCCCGCAAAATGGAGATCTATCACAATAGTCGACTGAACTGAAGGAACTCCTTTCTCGAGGGGACACCGGGCGTTCCCAAGGGAGGGGGGAAAATTCTTCTCCCGCATTCGGGAATCGGGTCAAACAGAAGAGGAGAAATAAGGGTCAAATCCATTTTTCGTTTCGAAAGAATGGTCAATAAGTTGCGGCCCAACAAATAACGCATCAGAACCTGTTAATGGCGCGCGTGGCGTTACTTGTACTTATATTTTGACAATTACCGTTAGCTATATTGTGTCTGCCCTTTTATTAAAATCGTTTGTATTATTCTCAGCGCGTAATTTTCGGAATTCTGACGGTTTTTTTTTATGCTGCCAAACCAATAAATTAAGATGTACTCCTTATATCAGGCTTGACAAACTAGAATTTTGCGAATACAGCTTCGATCCAATGTCGGTTGCAAACCTATATACCAACTTCATAAAATGCATTTATAACGAAGAAATATGGCATAAGGATATAAAATCAAATTGCTTAACATCCAGCCAATAATATTCTTACCTGCGGGGTACCTTCCAGAAAAATAATGATGCAAATATTAAAATAAAGGTGAAATATACATACGTAACCATCGGAGTAGTCACAAAAGATACTTTGAGGAGCACCTATCTCTATACTTTATTGAAATGCGTGACCATTGCGAAAATTTAAGTACTAAATCACCAGGTGTTGCAACGCAACGAACCAGTAGCAATTTGAGTCAAGGTTACCCAATGCAACTTTTTATCGTTCGTTTATTCGCAACGAATGAATTTCACAAATAGGAGCCTTCCCCAATCTATCCTATAGTTGTGATCATTTATTCGGAATTATCATTAATGTCTGGTGTTGTGCTCGAGGGAAATATTATAGAGCTAGTTTTTTTTTCTTTCGTGATTTTTCGATTTCTCAGATACGCTAATAAACGTTCCTCTCCCAAGCATTTTAATCAGTTCCTTTTTATGGGGGAAAAAGCAGTCTCGAATATTGGCACTCCGGCACACGATCGAATACCCGGAAGCAGTACACTCGATGAGTTTTTCGACGATTACGCTCCAATAAAGTGAAGAACCCGATCTTATTTACTCAACTTATCAAAATGCGCTCACTTGGATGAAAGTTTTCGCTCAGGCTGCAAATAAACTACAGGGCAAATAATTTGTTTCCATTACTCAATTTTCCGTATATAAAAGGCCGTGGACCCATTTATGTTCCTTATAAACTGGCGATTAGTCTATTAAGTTGCAAGCAGAAGAAGCAAAAGGTAAAGGAACAGTTGCAACGATCATGACGCCGCTTAGAGGGGTATTTATGCTTTTTCTACTAGTGGAAGTGCTCGTAGGTAGGTGAATATAAATTTAGAATCTTGTCTAATTTAATTCGTACCTTATTGAAACTTTACACATTAAGTGGGTTTATAAATAATTCAAGGCTCCAGTAACACTCCCTTTCTTGATTTTCTGTTTTTACTATCCTCTTCATTCAAAATTTCCAAAATTTCTCAAATTTTGCATCTGTGCTGATCTCCTCCGAGTTTTCCGTCCTCCTTAAAGTGTAGTCTATTTTTTACCATTAATAGCGCTGAATAGACTTTATTCTTTAAACATGTTCAATGCACTAGTAATAATTTAACTATTTCGCGTCAATTATACAATTATCTTCTTTCTTTCCAAGAGTAATGGATTTTAGCAAAATTATACCGTTATATGATTTCCATGTTGAATCTCTGAATACCTAATTATATATATAATAATATTATTTATATTTACTTGGTAAAAGTTGCACATTTATAATGTGAGCCTAAAATTACTTTTTCTCTCGTTGAAAATTCAGCCTTAGAAATGAAGTTATGCAGTTAACTGGTCACAACGAAAGTAAGGCAATATCGGTTGAATTAAAGTTGAAACAGCAATTCGCTTTTCTAACTACGAAATTAAGAGAAATTATTGAAATTCATTAACGAATATCGGGTCAAATGATTATGATAGAAAATCCTCATCTCGTACAATGATATTGCTTACCTTTCGATTTTCCGCCCTTTTCAAACTCAACTTCTATATTGACTAAGCATATTTTTAAAAAAATTTCTTGAAGCTTGAAACGAGGTATTTATTTCTTCAATTAAAACAAATCAATTCACATGTGACTATTTACCTCTATTGCAACTATAAAGAAGTTACTGACTGCACGAAAAATTTACGAACGTCAACTAATGAAGGATTCTCCGATGGAGCAAATGCAACGGCGTCGCAAGATGCGATGTATTTTGAGGACTCGCCCATGGAAAGGATAATTCAAGGCGTTTTTGCAGAGAGAGGGGAGTTTCCAGGTCAGGTGAGTTTTGTTAAGGTATTCTTTTAAATAGTATCTTTCGTTGATACGTTTTTCTCTCGTATGTTTTCTCTCTCAGCTTTTAAAAGCAATAGACGAATCTCGGTAGCATTCGGTTGGACATTCTCAGGTAGGTAGGTACTATTCATGCGAATCGGGACCTTATTACTTTCTCCATACGTAGTAATGGGAAAGTATTGTGATCACGAAAAAAATCGACTTCGAGATTTCAACGGAAATACACGTTTTGAGGTCCCTAGAACACGTTTAGACTATTTTCGGAATGATGTCTGTGGGTGCGTGTGTGTATGTGATTCTGGGCGATCTAACTCAAAAAGTACTTGCCATATCGTTACTAAACTTCATATATAACACTTTGGGATGAGCACAAGGAACGAAAGTCGAGGTTTATTCGAAACCCGATTCGGTTTTTGCGATATTTCTCCGTTAAAACATAATTATTGTATATACAATTCTATACAAAGGTTATAGATAATGTAACTTCCTACAACTTCTATTTGAAACAATTTTCCGTAGCAGTTATTGTTTAGGAATTATTTATAAATTATCGGTTTTTTCAGTTTCCGTCAAATATCTCCTTAAAAACGTGGTTATTGGTAATCTTCGTGAGGACCAAAATTGTAGAGAATAATATTTCTTCCAGGTTTTGTTTGAAACAAATTTTCGTAGAACCATCCATTTCGGAGATATTTAACTTTTTCGTAATTTCCTGTGTACAGCGCCACCATGTAGCGGTGAATTCTGTAAACACATTCAAAATATAATTTACGGCAATAAGGACGACTGTATTCTTTTACGATATGAAATAATAATTTTGCCTGATAACTCTATTCATAATAATTTAAATATCTATACCCCAAATATGGAGAAAGTCATGTGTTGGCCACATCAGATTTTATAGTATAAGCGCTCATTTCTTCAATTACAGGTTTCCGTTCAGATTGCTGGAATACATATGTATGGAGGGACAATAATTACAAACAGATGGATCATGACTACAGGTCGTGTTTCCAGGTGATTACTTAATGCCCTGATTTCCTGCACTTACATCACTCTCGTTACCACATAAATTTCCTCAAATTGGACTCTATTAAATACAGAAAGACAAAATAGTTTTGTTTTCCCATTTAGTTATATACACTACTTTTATACAAGGAGGTTACTTGATTATTATAACTTTATTGCTATTGAGCAAAATTCAACTATAGCTACATTATAAAAGGCGTTTTAGACTTGAAACTTACAAATACATATGCATGAAAAATTATTACATAATATAAAATTTACTTTTACAGGCATAAAGCTGACAGCTACATGGTCCTAGCAGGAACAAATGTGTTGCTATATGGTGGAACCTATCATCGAGTCGAAGAAGCAATTCATCATATAGACTTCGACGAGAACAATGGACTTGTAAATGATATTGCACTCTTAAAAGTAAAAGTTTAAATTTATTTTTATTGACGTTTAACATATGTCCTCAAATCTCAAGTTCAAACCTTGATTTTTATCACTGCACTTCCTTTTTCAAGCTACTGATCGATTAACACTAATTGCAGATTTAATGTATAATAATGCAAGTTCTTTAAACTGAAAGTTAAGTAACAACTTAAACATATTCAAATATATAATTAGATAAAATACTCGGTTTTGTCCAGTGAACCAATAATATTGTCACATTTTTGATGCAAAAAATAAATATATAATAAAATCAAACTTTAGGATAAGTGTATCGTTTTAAATTTGTGTTTCAAGCATTCGGTCTTGCTTATAGCTGAAGGATCCAATTATGCTTGGAGTATTCGCTAGACCTGTCACTCTTCCAGCAATAGGAGACCCATTACCTGTGGGGACGGAAGGAATTGTGGTCGGTTGGGGTTGGTACAGAGTAAGTCTCATTCAGATATCATGAAAAATATTACAGTTTATAAAATTTGAGCAGTAGTGACCAATGTAGTCTGCATAAGGGTTGTGCTCAAAGTATATAAATTTCAATTACAGCGATCAACATAAGGTTAAACTGTAGCTGATATTATAACCTAAGTTTTTAAAAAATTAACCTTGTTATTTGTAGTTTATTTTTTAAATAAATACACATTATAAAATTATATGAAAAATGAATACAAAAGCGATACCTATTCGTTTTTATGAATACAACTGTTTCCTGGTGTACGGGTAAAAATTTCGATAAAAAATTATCATGCTTATAATTTGAATGCATTGATTCCTAAAGCTTATTCATCACGATTGAATATTATTTATATAAATTATGGAATTATTCCGCAGGATTTCTATAATACATACATAAATGACAGACACTTGATCCACCTTCACACAGGATACACCTCCAGAGTCTAACCGATTGAGGAAGGGAAAAATAAGTATAACCCGCCACGATAAGTGCAATAAAGCATATTCTGAATTTGGAATCCGAATACGCTCGACTCAAGTATGTGCGGAAGATATTCGAGGACAAACAGGACCTTGTGGGGTGAGTTGCACCAAATTTCTTGACAAAGAAAATATGTGAATGTGCCATACTAGTTAGGAATACTTACGGCATAAATTAATGGGGTGTACCTGAAAACACGAAAAAAATTTAAACATACTTTTACTACACATCTATTTATTTTGCTTTCACTATTAAATTTATAGTACTTAAGAAGAATAAAAGTACGGAAATCTGAAAATAAATGCAGTCCAAGAATTAATTTTGAGCATGATTTTAAATTTGTCAATAGTTTACTGAATATTTTTTCTTTAATTGTTCATCGTGTTGCGATGTTGCTCACGTCGGCAAAAATGTAAATTTGATCTAAATTGAAAAAGATTCATAAATCGGGAATTTCACTTTACTTAAAGCCATATATGTTATATACTTAAACATGTTTCTGTCTAGATGGCACTATGATTGAAATAGAATGACTAGACTCAAAAGATTAAACAGCATATATGATCTCTTTTATAAACGTAATTGTGTGTTAGCTGCCTGCCCATCTGTGCAATCAAATTCAAAATAGCAAGTAAAAGGTAAGAGATATATGTACCAATGAAATTTGTAGAGTGTATGCGGCCTTCAGAATCTTCAAGTTAAAATTCTGAGCAAATGGTTATAGAAAGAAAGTTAAACGTTTTAAAATTAACTACTGAACTACTTTACGCCATCTACTAATAATACTAAATTATAAATAAATCTCAATAAACAAAATGCGCTATTTTGTTGTGCGTCAGCAAATGAAGCTTTATTTTTTCCTTAATTTCGCAGGGCGATTCTGGTGGTCCTTTCATCGTGGATGGAAAAGTTGTTGGGATAATATCATTTAGTTTGGGATGTGTCATCGATGCCTATCCAAACGTGCTCACTGATGTTTCAAAGTACATGGAATGGATCCGTGAGATCATCGTTCTTCACCATAAAAGTGACTTGTGAAAGTGGCATTAGCAAATTTCTTCAAAATTTTGGGAATATGGACCGTTTTCAACATAAGCTACCATAAAAAAGGACCCAATCTGGTTTCTTAGTGCATTGCTATAAATGAAAAACCAGGGAAGGATGTGCAATTAATTAATTATATTAGATTAGGAATTCATTTTGTTAAATATAACCTAACACTGAAATTTACTGAAAGTGAAAATAAATCCATAGAAATCTTTTTTCTTCCCCTGCTAAAATGTGCCCAAATGAGCTTCAGATATCTGCCAAGACTGCAAAGAAAGGAAAGTATATCATTTGTTCAAGAACTAGATAAATATGATGTGTAAATAAAATAATCAAAAGATGAGGCAAATTGATCCTTCGTTTAAAAAACAAATTTATTTTATTTATTTATTTATTTTCGAAAACTTTTTGATATAACAATAAATTTATGTGTTCGCGCTTCTAGTCTATTTTTACTTTCTCATATACGAAGTATATTGAGCAAGTATTGTTATCGTGAAAAAATTCGACTTTGAGATTTTGATGGAAATATAGGTTTTATGTGTACCTGAGTCTGAAAGAGTGGTTTTTGAAATGCTGTCTGTCTGTTTGCAGCTCTAAAGTCTAAATGGTAGAAAGAAAATGAATGAAGTCTTGTAATTAGGCATTTTATCATACAGAATAGAAGCTATGAAGAATTGGTTGATATTGCTGAATAATTAAGGAAAGTTTATTCTATGCATTTTTAAAAACAATTTGATTTTCTCAAAAACAGCTATAACGATTTTGATCAAATTTTGTACAGTTACTTGAATTTATGTATACAATAATAGTACATAGCATATTTATTTTTAAAATGAATATAAGGCTAATTTATTCTAGGCATCTGTAACAACAATGTGATTTTCTTTAAAACAGCTTCAACGATTTTTATCAGATTTCGTATAGTTACTTGAGTTTACGTCTGAAATAATACTAAATACTTCATATTTCTCAAAGAATGAATATAAGGTTAATTTATTCTTGGGCAACTTTAATAACAATTGGATTTTCAAAACTGCTAATACGATTTTCATCAAATTTCGTATAGTTATTTAAGGTTATATATATATAACAATTCTACATAGTTCACATATTTCAAAAGATAACTAAACGACGCATTAGTATATGAGAAAGTTTGTACAATGGATGTTGTACCGATTTTTCTATCTTGTTGTTATCCAAACATAAAAATCTGAGACAAGCGCTAGATCTATAACTGGAAATGGATTTTATCAAACACCAATAAGTTCTTACAGGAAGTCATTTATTTACTTGGTTCACTTATCTAGAGGTATGAAATTAAATACTGCTTAAAGAAGCACTTGTCACAAAGCGATTAAACGTAGACTGTAGACGTCACGGAAGATTATAACCAGCGAAAAATTCTAAGGCAGGGTTTATGATTCACAATAAGGTGGGTAAAATTGATTCCCAGGCTATTTTTACCTGATATGTCGAAATTATCTATAAACAAGAAGTAAATCGAAACTTTCGATAGATTTTAATTTCAATTCTAGAGATAAGAACGACATGCCATTTAAAAGTGCTGTTTTCCCCAGATATAGAATAAACCGATAATAAATTAAGGAAAGCGATAAATCAAACGTGTCAAAGAGATAAAATTGTTCTCAACAATCTATAAATCCCTCCAGGAGTAAAGTGCATCGACAAAAAAGAAACACACATTAATTTGATAATATCGGCTCAAGTATGAAATCACTGACAAAGAGAGTGTCACCTTCATTTGTAGTGTTTATTAAATTAAAAATGCGAACTGAATTTCGATCAGCTCCTATAACTAGTAAGTAGTACCTACTGAAATTAAAAATATTTTATGAACTTACAAATTTTGCATACAGCCGATTGAAACGATATATCAATAAAAAGCATAATCATTTTTTTAAATGCATGCATAGATTTAAGAAAAAATCATCACCTTATAAATGTGTTCAATTTAAATGTTGTACGCCAAACTCTTCTCTATGACAGGTCAATAATCACAGTCCGATAAATAAATGAATGCATCATTTTGTAGAATATAAAAATAATATAACTGTAAAATTATATTGAAATTGAAAATTTGTATATGTATAACTTAAATATCTGTAAAAACGTTATGGAAACCAGATGCGTATTTTCACATTTAGAACGTTTTATCAGTGAATAGTGACATACAAAAAAAAAATGTGGTCACTTCAACCGTAGTTTGCTATTAGTGAAAAATAATTCAATTTAATATAAGCAACAAAGTGAGTTCACTGAGTACTTCTTGCTTTAAGGATCGGTCCAATAAGTATTGCACAAACTTTCTTATAAGCATTATGCATTACTCTATTACAACTACTGCCTATCACAGACTTATAAAATTTTAACTTAGCGATGCATCTTCTCAGTAAAATGTGCACAGATGTTCTAGTGCAGTGATGGCGAATGTATGGAACCCGTGCCATAAGTGGCATGCAAGACGATTTTGGTTGGCACGCCAACGAAAGACGAAAACCATTCAAAGCATTTATGGTACTGATTCAGCACTGCAAAAACATTTGTGTTACTTAGTCAAGTATGGTAAATGTTAGTTTTATGGTTACAATCTTATGTCTTGATCACGAATTTCATTTATTTGGTACGCTAAAAAAATCAAGGACTTTTTGTGGCATGCAAGTTGGAAAAGATTCGACATTTTTTAGTAATATTGGCACGCAGACAACAGAAGGTTCGCCATCATTGTTCTAGTGTATATTTCATACAACTGAACGTATCAGCGATTCGTTAATTGTAATGACTTGAAATATGCAACAGATGCAAGATATTAAACCACCAAAAATTAAAATTACAACAAAATACATATATTACTCGAATCTCGCTGAGGGCATGGCAGTGCGTGTACCTACTGACAATTTATTATCGTTTCCTTGCTCGTATATATTACGCAAATGTGGACTCAGAAAATAATGCTATCTCAACAATGGAATGGTCGCCATGGTAATCTCCAGAAATGAACCCAAGATTTTTCACAACTTACCTGTCAAAATTCGAGCGATATAGAACCGAAGTCAAAAATCGATGATTAGAATAACAAACCTTATTCATTTTCCTTCAAAACAGTTAAAATCCAAAGATCAGGTCAATTCTAATTTTATTTCTTTATTAAATGGCATAAATTCAGAATGAAGGTGTGCGCGTCGAAAAATCTATCTTTACGTGTTATCTAATGGGAGGCAAAAATCATCTCCTGGGATCGAACCTGGGACCTTATGATAATAAAAATAACTTACCAGAACCTCCTAGCTAGTAGAAACAGAACGCCATTCACAGCATAACTCCACATCAAATGGTTTTTGAGATGCAGTGGACGGAAGGACAGACGCTTCTAAAAATATAAATGAGATATATTTTTGTAATCAAAACCCAAGCCATCATTAAATTAACAAAGAAATGCTTCCTTAAACAGCTAATTAAGAGTGATTGTTAGAAATTTTAATTATGCCTTCACCTTTTTCGTCCCTTGCCCCCTTTTGATCTTCAAAAATCCCCACCCCCTTCCCTCCCCCTGAAATTTTTCATTAATGTTTTTAAGGGTTTTATTAAAAAAATATTTGTAATTTTTGTTTTATTATTTTTTTTGCCAAGATCAACAGAGCAAAAGATTAGAATAATCGAAAACGCATCATTTTTCTGAATTAGGCATATTTTTGTAGCAACTTACCCTGCAAACACTTCAAAGCTTAACATAAAACAATAATATTTTTACAATTAGACACAGGATTATGATAGTAATCACCCGCGGCAACTTCAAGTGGGTGAACTCGTGAGGCGGTCAGACACACTGCTGCCACACAATATTACGATTTCCAGTTAGGCATAAATTGCGTAAAAAATCCTTCCTGTTTTTAGGAAAAAATTATTTTGGTCCAAAAAGCTTCACGCCCCTCTCCCCCCTGCAATCCTCTCTCCCTCCCCCCCCCCCCCCAGTTGCTGCACTATCTCTTCGCCATTCCAGGTAGGCACCCTCTGTTTAATAAGCATGTAGAGACAACTACAAGGAAAATATAAATTAAAAGAAGAACCCTCTCCTTACTCTGATAAAACCTTCAGCTCACTTTTACGTATAATGATCAAGAACGAATGTCCCAGAAGACCCTTCGCCTCAGAAGTTGAGAGATATTTGTTGTTTTTTATTTTTGCCTTTTTCATGACGAAGATGAGTGACTAGTAATCTTTTACATTAGGAGCGTTTAATAATTACAGTTTTCAATTGCTAAGCCCATGATAAGTAAGATGAATCGTGAAATTTGATGCCACATTATCCTCGTGTGCTGAAACAGCAACACACGGATGTTCTTGATTTTTAGAAAAACATTTGATACATAATTGAATCTATATATATATATATATATATCTGAAGTTCAGTTATTGTTTGTCCGCTATACAAATCCACACATTTGAAGATATCGCCATGAAGCCTCGTATAGACATATAATTTTACCCTGCGAGTAACATAGGCTATATGGCGAAGAAATGGGGGGAATGCTTAATTAAATAAATGCCATTTTCCACCTGGTCCCGGGTAACGCTGTGTATTTCAGCTAATCATAATATAATAATAAATATGAAAAATAAAAATATATTACAGTAAGTATAAAAAATTTGACGTGTTAATTTTTTCTGTTCAGTCATAACAACCGGAGGGAGGGAGGAGGGTAAAAAAACATTAGGTACACCCTAATCATTCACACAAGATAGCACAGGTAATTAAAAATTTCCCTTTGCATTTAAAAATAATATCTAACGACACTATGAATTCGTAATCTAATCTGAGGTAAATTCTTTCGACAGCCAATAAAAGAGAAGCTCACGATTCTCCGTGTATATCGCGTATAAGTAATCAAATTTCCTATTTTATTCTAGAACGCCATCATGAAAACCGTCGCGCTAATGTTTCTCCTCGTCCTCGGCTTGGCAATTGGTTAGTTTAAATTAGTATATATATCTATTACATATTGATATACTATAAAATAAATTTAATGCGGATGTAATTCCAATCCGTCATATGAGTCTCGTTCAATGTTTTTGTTATCCACAAATTTATATACGATCTACCTTACTACAACGCAGGAGATACATTCCTGGAAAACACCGTCTAACTGGAAACCGCATTATAGGGAAATGAAGGGATAGGAACATGCCAGAATAATTTCCGATATTAAAACTCCGAATATTGTTTAAAACGTGGCATATTAAAATAACTAATCGATACATTAATATTAAATCAATACGAATTATCCTTAATAAGATTGGATTAACAAAAAAACTGTTTAATACAGTAATAAATGAGTATAAGGTTCATAAATTTCAAGTATCACACATATTGTAATACAACTCATTAAACTCGGTTCCTGAAATAATGAAACAATATGTACACTGTAACAATACAGGACAATTTTCATGATAGAAGAACATGTATAAGTTACTTTTTAAAAATGTCACCTTTAAAAGAGTTTTGACATAGCTTAAGTGGGCCTAATGGAGAAGTGTCCAACCATACCGACTGGAATGGGATACTGGATTCACGTGGGAGCGCTGAAATTGACCCACGTCAGAAATTCTTTGCTAAAAATTGGAGAAATCGGTCTTCGAAATTCGCGTGAATGAGAACCCAAACCGCGTTCTAGGATGTTACGGTCACACTTTATAAATCGCCTATATATGAAACCGCGCTCTAAGATTTTGCGGGACGACTATAATAAACTTTCAACTTAGCGATGCATCTTTTCCGTAAAACGTGCACAGATGTTCAAGTGTATATTTCATACAACTGAGCGTATCAGCGATTCGTTAATTATAATGACTGTTGAAATATGCAACAGATGCAAGATATTAAATCACCAAAAATTAAAATTACAACAAAATATATTATAATATATAGTTTCGGAGATATGTACTTCTGTTCATTTGTTTGTTTACAATTGCAATCAAATATATTATAAAATAATATGTGATGGTACATTCTCATAACCTGCGAGCCTCTTTAAGCGTGCTGTTTGGAGGCATTGCACCATGCAGGTATTCAAACGATAACCCTAATAATTTTTTGTCGTCGTTTTTAATAAGAACCCGTAATACTGTCCAGTTTTCGATTACTTCGAAATAATTTCTTTCACGATTTAATCGGGATATGAGCAGCTACCGGACTTCCAAGCGCAATCAATCATTTCATTGTTGGAGGAGAAGTTATTGAAGGTAGACAATATCCAGGACAGGTAACAAATGTCCCGCACTTAAAGTGCTCAAAAAACACGTATTTTATCCAAAATGGCCTTTTCGTGTTAACTTGCTAATTATTGATGTTATATATAAGCTTAATATCTGTCACTTTCTTCAGGTTTATATTCAATACAATAATGAAATTGACTGCGGAGGATCTATAATAAATGAACAATATGTTCTTACTTCTGCCAGATGCATCTTGTAAGTTATAATGTACTGTGTAGAATTAGGATGAAAATTGAGTTTGTCAGACACTTCTTCGCATTTAATGCCAATTGGTGCCATAAAATTTATTCAAAGTATATGCCTATAGAGCCATGTTAAAATACATTTTCATTCGTCAAATATTATAATGGTCTTTATCGTAATATAAAATTACTTGGGATGTATATTTGGACGTAAGATATTTGACGTCTGTATTGAAATTCTATTATTAAAATGTATTATAATAAACGCATTTCGTTACAAAAACTTCTTTTACAGCTGATATTAACAAAATGTTTTTCAAAGCGCTCTTCTGCAAAAAGAATTCATTTTATTCTATTAAATGGAAAAGCAGAGTATGAATAATCTGTATGGAATGAACACATCATTGAAATACTTGCCAATAAAATTGAGCTAAGTCTTTAAGAGAAGCATTTATTACTCGTTGGTGAATAATTATTATTCTTTAAATTTTCAGTGCAGGACTTCCTGGAAAGACTTTAGTCCATCAAATTTATCCAAGGATATAGCCCATGAAATTTTTAAAATGCTATACTCCATGACATCTTTCAAAAGCTATAGTCCATGAAATTATTCAATGATTGCAGTACAAAAATTGTTCAAAAGCTACAATCCATGAAATTTTTCATCTTTAGTCTAAGACATTCTTGAAAGGCTATAGTACAAGATATTTTTCAGTCTATAGCTCTTGAAACTTTTTAATGGCTAGGTGAAACACCGATTTGAAAAATTATTCGGAGAGTACAATATTTGCCAAAAAAAGTATGTGAGGGCACATATTTATATAAAAAATAAATATATAATAAACATAAGAAAGTCAAGCTATTTTTATCCTCTAATTGGGAGTATAGTGAAATGGCTCCTTCAAGAAAATGGCTAAGGATTTTGAGGGTTTAATAATTAGAGTTTTTAGATACTAAACCCATGATAAATAAGATGAACCTTGAAATTTGATGCAGCATTGTCAGCATGTGCTTAAATCAGCGATATTCACAAGGATCACCCTGATTGTCATAAAGAAATTGTCAACTAATTGAATCATTTTTATTATTATATATATTAATAATAAAAATATGTTACAGTAAGTATAAAAAATTGACGTGTTAATTTTTCCTAATCTGTCTAAACACCTGGGAGGAGTAAGGGACTTTAAGCTACACCCTAAATATTCACACAAGAGAGCACAGGGAAATAAAATTTTCCCATTGCAATCTAAAATGTTATATAACGACACAACGAATTCATAATCTTATCTGACAATCAGTTAAATTCTTTGGACAGCCAATAACAGAGAAGTTCACGATTTTCCGTGTACATCGCGAATAAGTAAGCATATTTCCGATTTTATTCCAGAACGCCATCATGAAGACCGTCGCGTCAATCTTACTCCTCCTTATAGGCACGGCCCTCGGTGAGTTGAATTTGCATCTACGAATTAGTTTAAAAGTGACTTGATTTAAAAAAACGCCCACTTCTCATTACTGTTTTAGTCATTGCAATTGTTATACTCCATCTAGATATGAGAACCAAGTTTGCTATAGTAAATCCCAATTTATATCTCCATAGTGTATATTACATAAACTGTATGATTTAAAAGTGTAAATTCAAGAAATACCATTTTAGTTTACTGCATAAGGAGTATCGAATTTACTTTTTTTAAATGGGTATCTTGTTCCAAACGAGTTGTATTTCGCAGCTTAATTACACGGATTAGTGAATTCTAGTGGAATAACTACATAAAACACTGATCTCGAGACATGAAAATAAGACAGGTGATTAGGTTAAAGTGACATATTCACATTATTTACAGGCAGCTTGAGAGTGTGGAAGGTGATGCCAGTGTTTTATTCAGGCGTTTAAGATTTCTAACAGAATTTGTATCGCAATTACGAAAGAAGACTGGTAGTTCATCTCGTTTCTGGTGCATCGAAAGATCCATATGTTAGGTAACGCCAGATGAAATAACAGTGCGATGCACAAACATCAAGGAATTCTGTATCACATTCTTTTGATAAGTTTCAGCTCTTCAATAATCAAACGATTCTCTGTTACATATCTATAATAACTCCAGAAATGATGGTGACTGAATTTATGTAAGACACATCTGATCACATATTACTCATATCTGTTCCTGTCAGGCTATCCTGAAAGGAGACCCAAAGGCATAAGAGCAGCCAAAAGACTTCCCGGGGATCCTTTCCCATTCATTTATGGCGGAGAAGATGTTGAAGGCAGACAATTCCCAGGACAGGTGACAAAAATACATCGTCCAATTTTCATAACCGATAAAGCACCTGTGAAAAATTAATTCGCAGAAGTCGATGTAATATTCATTCCTTACATATACATGGATAAAAATTTCAGGTATCTCTTCAGTACGACAATGAACATAACTGTGGAGGATCTATCGTTAACGAAAATTATATTCTTACTGTTGCTCATTGTGCTGAGTAAGTTATACTGCATGGTGTTACATTTGGATGGAAGTAGATATTGAGAGATCTATATCATGATTGAACATACGAATTACAACGAAGTAAATGATAAATCTTAAAGGAAAAAATTCACGCTTTATATACTAAATTAAAACGTTCATCATAATAACTAAAAATCATCCCGGTTATAAAGGTAAGAACACAGAATGCTGATTTCCCATAGTATTACGATTTAAATAGGCGAGTTGAGAAAGTGGTACGTTTGTAACCATATACTTTTGTAATAATTGAATTAACTGCGATAAAAGAACCTCATTTGTATGCAATATTACCGAGCAGTAACTTGTTCTTTAGGAATGCCACGTCTCGTTTGTTATATTTACCATCAATCATTTTTGCGTACGGAAATGTTTTTTAAAACAAAACTCAGGTCAGCCCTGACGCAATAATGCACGCCAAATATTATTTTCAATACAATTCAGTTACGGGGCATCCAAACTAAGTTTTTTTTCCGGAACCAATTACCTGGATAAGGGCGGCGTCAAACACAATGTTGTCACGTTGAAGGTGCACGAAAAATACGACCCTAGCCATTCTTCGCACAACGACATAGCCGTTATGAAGGTAAGTATTCCCTAAAAATTCCAACGCCTCTTTGCAAACGAGCAATTCGATTCGTTACCAAATGTGGCGAATATGCGATTCCAGGTCGATCCGCCTTTCATTTTTGACAACGCCACCGCTCCAGTGGACCTGCCCGCTTTGGGACAAGAAACCCCAGTTGGATCCAAAGCCACAGTAATAGGATGGGGAATGTTGTCGGTGAGCAAAATTAACTAGTAAGGCAATGAGTCCACGTTTACAAGAAATTCCAATAATAGTTTATGGTAGATATCTGTATAAAAATATTATATTACACGCGTTGGAGTATGACCGTGTTTCCTTTGGGATTAATTAGAGCTCTAGTATTATGTACGATGGTGGTTATTAACATAGTGTTATTTCATTCTTCCTGCAGAACAATGATTCTCCTAACGATCTACGCAAAGTGGACATCTTCATTTCGGACCATGACGCCTGCAACCAAGCTTACCACAATGAAGGCCTCGTAGTATACAAAGAACAAATCTGTGCAGACACACCAGAGGGTGGCAAAGGATCATGTTACGTAAGTTCTATTCATATTTAACGTTTGAATATCCACTTATTTAACACGAATCTATAAGACAGGTGACTATCATTAAAAGTACGTTGTCCCATGTGAATTTCTGAACTTAGCGATCGACTCAGTGCGACGGTGAGTCTTATAGTTGTATGAAAAGAAAGTATGAGTAGGAGAATAGAAGGGAAGATTCGAACCATCCGGTGAATAATAAAGTTAAGAAATTCTAGTCAATCTAGCAGGAAACGCTACGGATGTGATTCGGCCTCGTGCAGCACAGTAATTTCTGCGTTTAACTTTATTTCATGGGGTGATTGCGTGTAAAGGGAGTGAGGATTTCTGCGACTTTTCCTTAAAATTCATGTTTTGCGACGACAAGAGAAAACAACAAACATTAAAAATTAATTCTACGATGAAGGAAATTTATATATTCGATCAAGTAATATTCAAATATCGTAACAAATCACCATGTTAGCGGAAAGTGAAGTGGATCCAAAATATTTAACTGCTGAAGTACGCGATCAAATATAAGTTATAATAATTCAATAATTCATTGAATTCTAAAAATGATATTCTCCAATTTTTCAAATATATTTAGACAAATTATGAACTATTTAAGAGTGAATTTTTTCTACCTATAATACCCATATAATTAGCCAACTTTGGAAATAAACTCCATAATAAAAAACAATTTTTTCCTTTCCAGGGTGATTCCGGTGGACCCCTCTTTGTAAACGGGCAAGTCATAGGACTCGTCTCCTGGGCAAGAGGTTGCGCAGCTAAAGGTTTCCCGACCGTTTACACCGAGGTGTCAGATTATATTGACTGGATACAATCGAATATAAAGGCATAAGACTATTCATTTGTAAAAAATATTCACGTTCTGACATTTTAAGATGCTCGCCAAATACATAACTATATAAATATGGAGATGAAAGCTTTCATCAATTCACCGCACCTTACATCGAAATCCTACTTACCTATTGATTGATTAATAAATCATATTTTTTTTCAACGCTATGGGAGCGTCGAGGAACCATGATCTTCCCCGACACAGTCTTGCTAAGAATAGTGGTCAAAAGATATCATTATAATTGAAGCCAACTGTTAACGTTTTCAATGAATAATTATCTAGCTCGTTTTATGGCTGAAATTTTTCCAGAACAAGCACTTAATATGTCCTTGATTTCAGGTACCTCAAATAGCCGCAAAATGACTATAAAAACAAGTTTTTTAATAACCATGTTGTGACTATTAGAGATACCTGAAACGGTCTTGAAGTGCTTAACTTATTAAATCAAAATATATTAAGTAAATGTAGAAAGAGGAGCCATCGATGTAATAGTTAATTAAATACAACAGTTAAAGGAAATCGTATTTATCGAGAGCAACGATGCCGTGTATGCGGTTAAAATTATATTATATGACCCATGAAAAGATTACAATTTCAAAAATAGATGTAGGTTACAATTCAAGAATAAAGAAAACTTGCAATTTCCCAACTGTTAAGTTTTTCTTGAGATATAATGAAGCGAATAGAAAAAAACGAATCTACCAAGAAGATAAAACGTAATCCATAATATCTTTACGAGTGAAGAGTTTCGATTAAGAAAGAATAAACAATATTGGCTTACGTAAGAAGTTTAAAAGATGAAATATGCTAATGTAGCTATGTTTATTCCATCATTTTCTCACTTTCTTTTTTATAAATAAAAAAGTTTTAATAACAAATTCTATCCCATCATAAATTAGTTATATTTTATCATTCCATTCAAGATTAAAACTTTCATATTTCAAGTTGCGTGAATTTCAATAAAACGGTATACATTTGTGAAACTATCGATGCAAATGCCGACACATTTAGTAACTTGTTATATTCTGCATTTTGAAAAACTTCTGGGGGTAATTAATGAGAAGATTCAAACGAACTTATCAGACACCCTATAATCTTAATACAATTTGTCTAATAAATAGCATGGGAATGGAAAACAAAGGTAAATTCATGGACTACACCCTTTGAAAATATTCATGGATTAGAAGCATTTAACAAGGCTGAAAATTTTCATAGACTACAGCTTTCAAAAATTTCAAGGTCTATAGATTTCGAAAAATTATATGTACTCTAAACTTTGAATAATTTTATGACCTATAGCCTTTGAGGAAATGCATGGACTATAGTCTTTCAATAATTTCGTGGACTATAGTCTTTGATAAATTATTTTTTAGCGAGTTTGAAAAATTTCATGGACTATAGCACTTGAAAAATTTCATGGACTATATTCTTTGAATAATTTCATGGTCTATAGCCTTTGAAAAAATTTATGGGCTTCAGCTTATGAAAACATTTATTCACTATAGCCTTTGAAAATATTCATGGACTAGAAGCATTTAAAAATGTGAAAAATTTCATGGACTTTAGCCTTCGAATAATTTCATCTACTGTAACCGTGTAATAAATTCAGAGACTATAGCCTTTAAAAATTTTCATGTGCTATATACTGAAAAATTTCATGCGATACAACCTTTGAAAAATTTCATGTACTAAAGTTTCCAAAATTTCATGGATTTTGAAACATTTTATGTATGTACATGAACTATTTGAAACTCTATAGTCCATGAAATTCTTCAAAGGCTTTAGTCCACAAATTTATACAAAGATAACAGTACATGAAATTTGTTAAACACTATAGTCAACGAAATTATTCAAAGGTAACAGTACATAAAATTCTTCAAAATATAGAGTCCATTAAATTTTTCAAAGACTTTAGCCCATTAAATTTTTCAAAGGATATAGACCATGAAATTTTTCAAAGGCTACAGTCCATCATATTGTTTAAAGATTACAGTACAAAAAAATTCTCAATGGCTATAGTATGTGATATTTTTTAATGGATTTAGTGCATGAAATTTTTCAAAGGCTTTTTAAAAAAAATATAGAGTTCATTAAATTTTTCAAATACTTTAGCCCATTAAATTTTTCAAAGGATATAGACCATGAAATTTTTCATAGGCTACAGTCCATCATATTGTTTAAAGATTACAGTACAAAAAAATTCTCAGTGGCTATAGTATGTGAAATTTTTCAAAGGCTTACAGTCCATGAATTTTTTTAAAAATTACAGTACATAAAATATTTCGATGGATAGAGTCCTTGAAAATTGTCGAATGCCATAGTACATGAAATATTTTTAACTCAATAGTCCATGAAATTCCTCAAAGGCTTTAGTCCACAACTTTATATAATGATAACAGTACATGAAATTTTTTAAACGCTATAGTCAATGATTTTATTCAAAGTTAACAGTACATACAATTATTCAAAACTATAGTCTATGAAATTTTTCATAGGCTATAGTCCATGAAATTATTCAAAGATTAGAGTACATAAAATTTTACAAAGGATAGAGTCCATGAAATTTTTCAAGGCTTTCAAGTTGAGGTTTATTCGAAACCAGATTCGGTTTTTGCGATATTTCTCCGATAATACGTCATTATTGTATACATTGACCATGACAAAAAAACGTAGAAAATATAATTTCCTACATTTTTTGTTTTGAACAATTTTCCATAGATTTTATTGTTTAGGAATTATTTATATATAATCGGTTTTTGGGGGTCCGTAGAATATCTCCTTAAAAACATCGTAATTGGTAATCTACGTATATAACGACACAGCGAATTCGTAATCTTATATGACAATGAGATAACTTCCTTGGACAGCCAATAAAAGAGAAGTTCACGATTTTCCGTGTACATCGCGAAAAGTCAGCATACGTCCCATTTTATTCCAGAACGCCATCATGAAGACCGTTGCGTCAATCTTACTCCTCCTTATAGGCACGGCCCTCGGTGAGTTGAATTTGCATTTACGAATTAGTTTAAAAGTGACTTGATTTAAAAAAACGCCCACTTCTCATTTATTGTTTTGGTCATTGCAAAAGATATACTCCATCTAGATATGAGAACCAAGTTTGCTATAATAAATCCTAATTTATATCTCCATAGTGTATATTACATAAGCTGCATGATTTAAGGTGAGTTTAAAAGTGTACATTCTAGAAATACCCTTTCAGTTTACTGCTTAAGGAGTATCCAATTTACTTTTTTAAAATGGGTATCTTGTTCCAAAGGCGTTGAATTTCAGAGCTTAATTACACGGATTAGTGAATTCTAGTGGAATAACTAGATAAAACACTGACCTCATGACATGAAAATAAGATACGTGATTAGGTTAAAGTGACATATTCACATTATCTACAGGCAGCTTAAGCGTGTGGAAGGTGATGCCAGTGTTTTATTCAGCCGTTTAAGATCTCTAACAGAATTTGTATCGCAATTACGAAAGAAGACTGGTACTGCATCTCGATTCTGGTGCATCGAAAGATCCATATGTTAGGTAACGCCAGATGAAATAACAGTGCGACGCACAAACCTCCAGGAATTCTGTATCACATTCTTTTGATATGTTTCAGCTCTTGAATAATCAAACGATTCTCTGTTTCATATCTATAATAACTTCAGAAATGATGGTGACTGAATTTATGTAAGACACATCTGATCACATATTAATCATATCTATTCCTGTCAGGCTATCCTGAAAGGAGACCCAAAGGCATAGGAGCAGCCAAAAGACTTCTCGGAGATCCTTTCCCATTCATTTATGGCGGAGAAGTTGTTGAAGGCAGACAATTCCCAGGACAGGTGACAAAAATACATCGTCCAATTTTCATAACCGATAAAGCACCTGTGAAAAATTAATTCGCAGAAGTCGATGTAATATTCTTTCCTTACATATCTATGCATAAAAATTTCAGGTATCTCTTCAGTTCCAAAATGAACATAACTGTGGAGGATCTATCGTTAACGAAAATTATATTCTTACTACTGCTCTATGTGCTCTGTAAGTTATGCTGCATGGTGTTACATTTGGATGGAACTAGATATTGAGAGATTTATATCATGTTTGAACATACGAATAACAACGAAGTAAATGATAAATCTTAAAGGAAAAAATTCACGCATTACATACGAAATTAAAACGTTCATCATAATAACTAAAAATTATCCCGGTTATAAAGTTAAGAACACAAAATGCTGATTTCCCGATAGTATTACGATTTAAATAGGCGAGTTGAGAAAGTGGCATGTTTGTAACCATATACTTTTGTAATAATTGAATTAAGTTCGATAAAAGAACTTCATTTGTATGCAATATTACCGAGCAGTAACATGTTCTTTAAGAATGCGTCGTCTCGTTTGCTATATTTACCATCAATCATTTTTACGTACGGAAATGTTTCTTAAAACAAAATTCAGGTCAGCTCTGAAGCAATAATGTACGCCAAATATTATTTTCAATACAATTCAGTTTCATGCCATCCTCACTAATCGTTTTGTCCGGAACCAATTACCTGGATAAGGGCGGCGTCAAACACAATGTTGTCACGTTGAAGGTGCACGAAAAATTCGACCCATACCATTCTCTGCACAACGACATAGCCGTTATGAAGGTAAGTATTCCCTAAAAATTCCAACGCCACTTTGCAAACGAGCAATTTGATTCGTTACCAAATGTGGCGAATATGCGATTCCAGGTTGATCCGCCTTTCATCTTTGACAACGCCACCGCTCCAGTGGACCTGCCCGCTTTGGGACAAGAAACCCCAGTTGGATCCAAAGCCACAGTAATAGGATGGGGATTGTTGTCGGTGAGCAAAGTTAACTAGTAAGGCAATGAGTCAAAGTTTACAAGAAATTCTAATAAAACTTTATGGTAGATATCTGTATAAAAATATTGTATTACACGTGTTGGATTATGAGCGTGTTTCCTTTGGGATTAATTGAATCTATAGTAGAATGTAGCATGGTGGTTATTAACATCTTGTTATTTCATTCTTCCTGCAGAACAATGAAGATTTTCCTAACGATCTACGCAAAGTGGACATCTTCATTTCGGACCATGACGCCTGCAACCAAGCTTACCACAATGATGGCCTCGTAGTATACAAAGAACAAATCTGTGCAGACACACCAGAGGGTGGCAAAGGATCATGTTACGTAAGTTCTATTCATATTTAACGTTTGAATATCCACTGATTTAACCCGAATCTATAAGACAGGTGACTATCATTAAAAGTACGTTGTCCCATGTGAATTTCTGAACTTAGCGATCGACTCAGTGCGACGGTGGGTCTAATAGTTGTATGAAGAGAAAGTATGAGTAGGAGAATAGAAGGGAAGATTCGATTCGACGACAAGAGAAAACAACAAAAATTAAAAATTAATTCTACGATGAAGGAAATTTATATATTCGATGAAGTGATATTCAAATATCGTAACAAATCACCATGCTAGCGGATAGTGAAGTGGATCCAAAATATTTAACTGCTGAAGTACGCGATCAAATATAAGTTATAATAATTCAATAATTCATTGAATTATAAAAATAATATCCTCCGATTTTTCAAATATATTTAGACAAATTATGAACTATTTAACAGTGAATTTTTTCTACCTATAATAGTACCCATATAATTAGCCAACGGTGGAAATAAACTCCATAATAAAAAACAATTTTTTCCTTTCCAGGGTGATACCGGTGGACCCCTCTTTGTAAACGGGCAAGTCATAGGACTCGTCTCCTGGGCAAGAGGTTGCGCAGCTAAAGGTTTCCCGACTGTTTACACAGAGGTGTCAGATTATATTGACTGGATACAATCGAATATCAAGGCATAAGACTATTCATTTGTAAAAAATATTCACGTTCTGACATTTTAAGATGCTCGCCAAATACATAACTATATAAATATGGAGATGAAAGCTTTCATCAATTCACCGCACCTTACATCGAAATCCTACTTACCTATTGATTGATTAATAAATCACATTTTTTTTCAACGCTATGGGAGCGTCGAGAAACCATGATCTTCCCCGACACAGTTTTGCTAAGAATAGTGGTCAAAAGATATCATTATAATTGAAGCCAACTGTTAACGTTTTCAATGAATAATTATCTAGCTCGTTTTATGGCTGAAAATTTTCCAGAAGAAGCACTTAATATGTCCTTGATTTCAGGTACCTCAAATAGCCGCATAATGGATATAAAAGCAAGTTTTTTAATAACAATGTTGTGACTATTAGAGATACCTGAAACGGTCTTGAAGTTCTTAACCTATTAAATCAAAATATGTTAAGTAAATGTAGAAAGAGGAGCCATCGACGTAATAGTTAATTAAATACAACAGTTAAAGGAAATCGTATTTATCGAGAGCAACGATGCCGTGTATGCGGTTAAAAATAATATTATATGACCCATGAAAACATTACAATTTCAAAAATAGATGTAGGTTACAATTCAAGAATAAAGAAAACTTGCAATTTCCCAACTGCTAAGTTTTTCTTGAGATATAATGAAGCGAATAGAAAAAAACGAATCTACCAAGAAGATAAAACTCGACATAATCTATAATATCTTTACGAGTGAAGAGTTTCGATTAAGAAACGATAAACAATATTGGCTTACGTAAGAAGTTTAAAAGATGAAATATACTAATGTAGCTATGTTTATTCCTTCTTTTTCTCACTTTCTTTTTTATAAATAAAAAAGTTATAATAAATTCTATCCCATCATAAATTAGTTATAATTTATCATTCTGTTCAAGATTAAAACTTTCATATTTCAATTTGTGTGAATTTCAATAAAACGGTATACATTTGTGAAACTATCGATGCAAATGCCGACACATTTAGTAACTTGTTATATTCTGCGTTTTTAAAAAATTCTGGGGGTTAATTTAATGACAAGTTTGAAACGAACTTATTAGCCTCCCTATAATCTTAATAGGATTTGTCTAATAAACAGCATGGGAATGGAAAACAAAGGTAAATTTTCACGAAAAAATTTAATTCAAATTTATATGCAAATACTTTGTATTGTCCATTATAAATTTATTACATAGAGTAAATATTAATTAATTTTACGAGATTTTTATACAAAGAAAGCTAAAATCATAAGGAAATAAATTAAAATCGATTATTTTCCTTACATTTGTGGCATTGATTCCTAACAGAATAATGCCCCAACAACTTTCTTATAATTTTAGTTTCAGCCCATTAAGAAGCATATTTTTTCATAAATTATGGAATATTTATAGTAGCAGACCCGCGCCGGGCGTAATTGCCGCCCGGGTGCAAGCAGTTCATGCCGCCCCTTACGGACTGATAGAAGCACCCTGGCCCAGATTTTTTTCGATTTTTTGATTGAAAGTTGTATTTAATTTAAGAAATAAATGGTGCAAAACACATTGCGCAAACTTTCTCGTATACGAATCATTTTGATATATTACGTAAAAATACTTGGTTATAGAAGACGGTCCATCACATGAGTTTACGAACACAGCGGAATGTAAAGGACGTTTGTGCGTTTGTAAAAACACAAAATTATGATATATTCTTGCTTCCGCCCGTGAATTGCCGCCCCTAATATGTTGCCGCCCGGGTGCGGTGCACCTCTTGCACCCATAGGTCGGCGCGGCCCTGTATAGTAGTACTAAAGGTAACTTACGAGAAATACTGCAATATAAGTAGATCTGATACATCCGCTGAAATTGCGTAAAAGGAAAGAGGAAAAGGATAACTTGATAGATGTATTAGAGTCTATGCCAATCACTTGAAATCATGAAGGCTGTCACACTAATCTTCCTAATCGGCCTTGGCACGTATATATCATATAAATTTTTTTAAAAAACACGAGAGAGAAAAAACAGAATAACTGAAATCCTAACTTCATTATTCCAATTTTTTCCGCTGCTGTTGGTCCTGCTGGGAACGTTTTCTACGCGAAAACTGCATTAATGTAAAGCTAGATAATTTACGCTGTTTTTACAAATATTCAAATGGATAATAAAAGAAAGATCTATCTGGAATCCAACCGATAAATCAGGCGTAGAAAACAAATAAAAATTTGTTGGGAATACCAGAAGCTCATTTCCGTTAAAAAGTACCTGTCATCAGTGATGATTCAATTTTAGTCATCTCTGATATATTTATATAACCGTGTAATATTGGTGAACCGTCGCTGATGACGACCGGTTTTGTTGCCAGGACGAGTCGCTGGTTTTCCCAACATTTTTATGTTTATTTCTTCAATAGGTATTTAAAAGGGAATTTTTATATGGGAATCAGTCTTGCATCATCTCAAAGGATTATCGAATTTTAAAATATCGAAAAAAATATCTCGCACCGACTGACAGTGAGTGAACATTTTATGACAGTAAGAAAATGCCTCGAATATCTGATTTTATCAACCCCAACCAAGATTAGCGTAATTTTCGATGAGTTAAAGATAAACAACACCTAAAATAAAAAAGTAATAGTGCAAATAAAAATTATACCTTATTCGTCCATTAAAACTTTTTAAGATTACGCATACAGATAGAGCACAATCAGATTTAAACGTTTATTTTTTAGTGAAAACTCAATCTTATCTTTGAAAACATCCTGAACGTGATCAAAATTTCACCACCCATTATCAATCATGAAAATTTAAGGCCTTCATAAGATGCGCTTTCCACTATAAAAATTAACCAATAGAGGACAAGATGTTTAAGGTAAATAAATATTTTATATGAACTGATTTTATTTTTTGCTGTATAACAGGCAAGGTTAAATTTCACGAAAGTATTGGCAACGATTTAATGTCATAATTAACTTCGGGATAAACATCCGCTGCTAAACTAATCCGTAAATATTTCCTCCTTTCAAAGTCTTTCTAAAGAAAAAATTCTATAATCATAGCAATTACCTAATTTATTTCTTTACTTTAGGATGATATAATGTCAATAATGTTATATTTACAATCAACTTAATGCATATGAATATATCGAACCGTAAGAGCAAAACTGAAGCTTTAAATGGCCCAAGTCGCATAAGGTGCATTTTTCCAACTAACTATTCAGTTTCATAAGTAGCATATACATCACGTTTATGATATGCAATGAGACACTCCTTTGCTAAAAGTTGTCCCTCCCTAGTATGCAGTAGTATGCTGCAACAGAGAAGAAATGCCAGCCAAACTAAAACACTGGATTATTCCAGAAAACCAAAACTATTCGGAACATTTTTCAGAGGCCACATAAAATCGATTCGGACTACATTAACATCTAGGATATCTTTAAAGCGATATAACTGTCTTGTTCTTAATTTTAAATCTCCAATAATAATCATATCTGTGTGACAGGAAAATTAATTTTTTAATCTACATCTACAGATATCTATAAAGTGTTTTTATGTATGTTTTTTATAACTCAGAAACTACAGCACGTAAAAGCAAGAGAAATGTGTCATTTTAACCGGAATAAAGAGATAAATGGTGCAGTTAGGTTTTTATATCGATTTCGTAGACCTTTCTAATTTTAAAAAATATTTTCTTTTTTCATTTTATCCATTTGAATAACATAGGGATGAGTGCAGCTTATTTTTCATTTGAATTTTAAAATTACTTAGAAACATGGTACGAACATGAGACTTGGATGGTTCTATGCAGGAAAGAACAAAAGTTTATTTTTCTTGAAGACAGAATCCGAATCCTGATCTAATTGGCGCAAAAATGCGTTTAGAACAAGAAAAATACGTGATTTTATCCGTTTTACGGCAATACCAATTATAAGCTACTAGTTGAAAGCACCCGGCGATGCCCGGGTTATGCCAGACGTCTTTGGCGAATAAAATTATGTATTATATGGTAATACAATCATTTCTTCCTTTGCGCACCTCAAAACGTGTATTTCCGTTGAAATCTCGGGAACAGATTAGATATAAGGCAAAACCGGGTGACGCGACGCACCGGGACAGTTGCCGCACTAGCTGTAGTTTTTAAGTATGAAGCTATATGGCTCCATTGACCATGGCATCAGCTCCGTTGAGTGAAGAACAGTATTGTGATGACACGTGGTCAAACTCCGTTGTGTTTTTTAGTTGTGGCTCTTGTTTTTGTTAGGTACGTGCACAAATTTTATCATGAAACTTTTTATTCATAGTTGCTTTATCGTTTTCTAAACTACTTCTTTCAAAGTTTTACTGTAGCTAATTATTTTAAACGAAAATAGTCGCTGTGCTGATGCTTCTTCGTTCAAATTCCGCCATTACAACACAAGTTAAAGCTTATCAGCTAGGTACGGCATCTATTCCGGGAGTTCGGGACACTTGCCGCGGTTTTTTAAGGGCGACATGCCGCACCCAATAGTATTGATAGCAACAAATGTCTCGAATGTTGGGAGAATTATTATGTGACAGAAAGCAAAGCAGACTGGATTAGGTGTAAAGTTTGTAAATATTGGCTCCATGAAACTTGCACAATTTATGGTGAATTGTGTGGCAACTGTGGGAGAACCAAAGTACGGCATGAAAATCAGAAAACTGCTAATTTATTGTTCTCATTTACGTTATTTTCTATTTTCATTTGTTTTCTCATTAGGTAATTGCATTTCTGTATTATCAAGACGACAATGAAACTTTTTTGTTTACCTTTTGCCAAATTTTTGAAGTTGTAATTTTTAGACCTAAAGGTTTTCTGAAAATTTTCTTAATTTTGAAAACTGAACATTAGGATAATATTAAATCCTTTTTTTATTGTTGAGGCCAATCACATAGTTCTGTAATTACACTTTCAATTTGATTAAGTGCCTTGTATGTTTTTAAATTTTCCCTTTGAAAATGTGTTCAATAAATAATTTTCAACAGTTAATACTACTCTCACAAATCGTTTTATTCTTTTTTTCACATTCTATTCTAAAATTTATTTTATTATCACAAAAATGAAAGGCATTTCGATTTTTTACATCTGCGCGGCAACTCTCTCAAGGGTGCGGCATAGCACCCGGCAATGCGGCAACTCACCCTGTCTGCTAACTTCTTTTCTTTCACAGTAAATGCAATCTAAACAATTTTTTAAAATTACTTTTCTAGTCGAAATATGTAGTTCAAGGACCATGTTGTTATGTATAAATGTTCACATCGCTACAGCAATAAGTACGATGCTTAAACAAAGTGCGAAGCGAATAACGCTACACTTTCACCTATTTGAAGGTTTAATTGGCATTAATTGAATCGAAGGCAACAATGACTGTCGCCTTGACAACGTCCGGAAAGAGTACGAAATATCCGTAAAATTTCGAAAAAGAATGCGTATTTCTGAATGATTCGACCGTGTAACATGAGGGCATCGCAAGAATAAGATAGTATAGAGTTTTAGCCGTCGAATAAAGCAAAAACGAAGAAAATCGGTCCATATGTACGTGCTTTAATGAATGAAGGAAATGAAGGAAAATCGAAAATCCCGTGTAAACTTATGGGAAAATAAAATTGTCTCCTGCATTCGAACCCGGGTCGATTTTGGAAATCTCGGGTATCCTATGTTACTCGTAGAGTCATATGAAGTCAATTAGCAAAGTTTGGTCCCGATAGCTCAAAGGGAGTGGGAATGTATAAGGAACAGATGGGCAGACATTCAATTTTATTATATGACTATTGTCGCCGAAGTTGAGAGTCCTATGCATTTATATGGGAAAATTTTTAACTTAAAATCGTTTTCCAATTTCTGTATGCGACTTTGCTTTGTTTACATGGAAATAAAATATTTGTTGACTTTAATTGAAATATTGCTAATAAATATTTTTTAATAATATTTTCTTTTGGCGTAGAGATCTCCAAAGCAAGCTGTTTTTACTACGTAAGTATCTTAAATAATGAAACGTAGATTTTCCACAAATTGTGACTGTATAAATCGTTTCATTGTTTCCAAAGTATTGTTGATATAAACATTTTCTTGTAACAGAACTCATGGACGACAGAATCGAGCTAATAATATTCACTCTGTGATTCTTAAACGTTCTCTATTTACTTTTTTGTGTTTCGTTAAATTAATTAATTTTGTTTGTTCCTTTGTTCATCCATTTTCTGTAGATTATTGTGTTCTTGCTGGTTTTACTTATAGTTTTCGTTTTGAAGATATCGACACGAAACTTCGTATGGATATATAATTTTACCCTGCGGGTAACACAGGCTATATGGTGATAAAAAATTTGGGCTTAGCTTCCGAATAAACCAGCCAGGCTCTTGCACTATTGTGGACGGTGGACGCAAGAGGAACTACGTGCTCACACGTACTGGAATCCTAAATATCCTATTGGGTACCTGGCACTGTGTGCGTTACTCAATGTATCGGCGATGCTTCTATGTTTTCATTCCTGGCGGTATGAGAATTCCTAGAGTGCACGCAACACTGCATTTTTCGATACTCTTTATTTATTTGCGAATGGAAATTGGTGACGCCGTAATAATACAAAAGTACCCTAAAGCTTGCTAATCAACGACTGATCGGCCTACCGCGACATTTACAAACCCGATCACCGGAAAACGGGGAGGAATAGTTTCGTTCCAGCAAGGCGAAGGGCGCGGTAACGCCCGGAGACGATTACTAAATTTAAAAAAAAGCGAGACGAAGGCTCGCCAATATCCTCGGTTATTAGGAAAATTATTACAAACACCGGTATCCCCGACGACAAGTAGGTCAGATTAAAACAGAATTCATCAAAATACATTAGAATACATCCTAATCAGAATTCTCATACCGCCGAGAATGAAAACGTAGAAACATTGCCAAAACATTGAGTAATGCACACAGTGGCACGTACTGGTGGAAATTCCACATGAATTTTACCGTCAACATTAAATTGTTTTGATATTTTTATATAACTTCCTCGATTCTATGCATTTTGACATGTGGGCGGATGAGAAGACTATTTAATACTAAACAAATTAGTTAGTAACGAGATTCAATTATTACGCGCTATTTTCCACATGAAATACATGATGCTATTAATACATAGTACATTATTCGACCGCTAGAGGCGTTGCTAGCTCTGGCTGGTTTAGTTGCAAGCTGTACCAAACTTTGGAATGAGGGAGAGTTTAATTCAATAATTACGTATCTTCCCATAATTTTACACGTAATTTTTGATTTTTCCAGTACAAGATTTTCGTTCTTCATTCATGTAAATAGGTAAATGCGGAGAGGTTTTCTTCAGTTTTGATTTATTCGACGGCTAAACCAGTGTACTATCTCATCTTGCGATGTTTACATGTTACAAGGTCGAAGTTTTAGATTCACTAAATCCGTTAAAATCAACGGGCACTTCTCCTAGTCTCCAATAATATTCATATCCGTGTGATAGAAAAATTAATACTTTAATATCAACTTTGAATTGCAATAAAAAGCTGTTATTCATTCGGTGTGTATCGTCAAACAAAGTATAATGATACAATCCATTTTGAGTGTTTCCATACATTCTACATTTTAAAATAGCCAGACGATAAACGTCTTTGCTAATCAGACATATTAATAGATATGAATGACATACTCAACGAAATATTACGACATCGCGTAAAAACCAAGATGTAAAACACAATTTATTTTCAACACCATGATTCGATGAAATACTAAGAAAAAAGAAATTCCTTATCTTATCTCCGAGAAATTCCCGGGTTAAACAATGGAAGGGAAGGTCGCGATCACTAGTGACAGTAATATATAAGAAAAGCGCGCGTGGCTAACTGTGTGCTCTGCTTGAGAACATCTTGATATATCATGAAGACCGCCGCACTGATCTTTTTCCTCGTCCTCGGCACGGCGCTAGGTGAGTTGAATCTACGTAACGGGAAAGGCGAAATCAACTTCATCACCTTTTATATTTCCTGCCACTTGGCGTTAATATTAAATAAAACTATATTCTCAAAGGAGGGATTGTTTACGGAACAAAAATTGTTTTTAATAATGCCTATTTTGCATCAGAATTTTGCATTTATATTGGTAGAAATTGGAATCACTATTAGGGGTAATTTGAAGAAAAAAGCGTTATAAACGTTATGGATTAACAATATTGTGGTAAAAACACATAATGCTGATAAAAAGTTACCGATGAATGAATGTTATTGAGGTCCAAAAAATAGTGTAACACTCTAAATGCATAATCACCCTGATTAGTTCAACCTGCATTCCAGATGCACAACATCCGTAAAAAAATATACAAACATAAACGTGTTAAAATATAGTGCATCAGTTACACGGTCCCCGTCAGCAATATATATATATATACAGGGCTCCAGAAATCCGCTCGCCCACTCGCCACGGGCGAGTTAATTAAGACCGGTGGCGAGTAAATTTTCAGCCTCTTTCAATATGCATTTTAAATGTATTACGTTATTTATTTACAAAATTCACACAAGATATTATGCAGCCAAGAAAAGACAAACTGGAGAGCATAAGAAGCCCTCATCAAACTAAACTAAATTTTATCTGTGTACATTCTAGATCCATCTAAATCAAAGAGTGTTACTGTATAATAATGTGTAAGGTATTGAAAGAATTAAAGAATAGTTTGTTTTTCTTTCATCATCATAAGATTTAATTCTGAGGATTTTTTAAATATCACCTATAAAAATACATAAAACAGGCCGCAATACTGTGAGCGAGCAAATACTTCTTGTGGCGAGTAGATTTAAGTTGTATTTCTGGAGAATAAAATTTTTAGGCAGTTTTAATTTATGTTTAACTATCCCATAATTAGCATTTGAAGGTTTCTTAGAATGGGCACATCAGCATTAACAAATTCGAGCACATACCATTCCTCTCGGCTAGATTCTAACCCTCCACATTTTTATTTATTTACCTTCTTCTCTCAGGGTCTCCGCAAAGGAAACCTCATGGCGTCGGAGCTGCCAAAAAACTTTCTGGCCGACCTAACCCTTTCATCATTGGTGGAAACGTTGTAGAAGGCAGGAAATATCCAGGACAGGTAATTACGAATAAATATTGTACTTTGAAGCCTCAACATTACATTAATATCTTCTTTAAAAAAGCCGTTTACAATAAAGGTCTTGTTAGTATCCAACCTCCCTAAGATGTAATTAGGTACGATGATAGAAGCTGCCTGACAAATCTAAACAAAAATAATAATATGATTATTTTATTAAAAATAAATGCTGCATTAGGTCATTAAGAATCTGTATTTGCGTAAAACAAGAGCTACAGATCAACATCGAATACCGATGTAAGAAATATTTGGGAGACTCAAGCATTATTCAAACCGCTACAAATAACCCAAAGTATCTTAAGTGGTGCATGTTAATTTAATGTTTTGACGAAGTACAAAAACTTGTTTGATAACTAGTAGTCAGCAGTTAGGACTTGTATTGCACTCACTTTTTAATGGTGACGTATTTGCTCGCGAATAAAATTTCCGAAAATCACTCTTCCAGATCTCCCTGCAGCGCTATGGAAGTCACACCTGCGGAGGTTCCATCGTCAACGCCAATTATATCCTCACTGCTGCCCACTGCTCTCAGTAAGTTATTTTTCGACTGGCGGCGAGAAGGGTCAGAAAGGAGCGCGCCATAATAAAGTGTGGCCAAACACAAAAAACAAACAAACCGGAATTTACTTACCAAAAATATTCACATTATTAATTACATTCCGCTTTTCAGATACGCCGCTTCTGAGTACAGCGTTATGTCCGGAAGCAACAGCCTACTTGAGGGAGGCACTACACACAAGGTTACAGAGGTCCACTATCACGAGAAATACAATCCAAGTGACTCATGGCACAACGACGTTGCTGTTATGAGGGTATAAACCTTTGAATGTCATGATTTTACTCGAACTCTCGCAAGTACGAAGTACGAAAACAAATACCATATTTCAGGTCGACCCGCCTTTCGTTTTTGACGAAGGCACCTCTCCAGTGACTCTTCCTCCACTGGGACAACAAACACCAGTTGGCAGCAGGGCTACAGTTATCGGATGGGGATTGATGTCGGTGAGTGTGATTTTCTTTAGCACTAATAGTAAAAAAAAAGTACTCATGAATATGTACGCAAAAGACATTATAAGTTATTTCTACAGTTTGCTTATTCAAATTCATTCGATTTGAGTTTCGTAAACACCTGATGGTGAATTCAGAATTCTTTTCTTAACACATCGATAATCACAGGAGGGTGGAATGATTTCAAACGACCTCCGCGAAGTGGATATCCTGATTTCGGATCATGACATATGTAACCAGGTTTACCAAGGCGATGGTCTTACAGTATACCCGGAGCAAATCTGTGCAGACACACCAGAGGGCAACCTAGGATCTTGTAACGTAAGTTTTCTTGGCAGATACTGTTTTAACCGTTCCTTATTTTAGTGAAAGACATGGTCTCCCTAGTGCAACAAAAGTATAGTCAGCAATATTGAAAATATTTTATATTCAAAAATACAGTAATCTATTAATGGGAACCTATTTCGGTGAGTAACCCACTGAAAAAACCAGAGTATTTTTTGCGCTTGTAATAGTTTGGATCCCTATATCTATTACGGAAGAAATAGTCGAAAATGCTAAAAGTAAATTGATCACAACATCAATTAACACCCACAGGGTTAAATTATAGGGTTTAAGGAGGTAATTTATTTACATTGCGTTTCCTAAATATAATTTTCTTGTATAAAACAGTTATTCACTTTTAAATGTTTTATATTGAAGTACTTAAATTTAAATCAGCTGGTCGTAAGACTGCTGTTTTTCTATATCGACTATCTTTCAACTTTAAAAAGAAATGTTATTTTATGGCACCTCTCACCTTTCCAGGGAGATTCCGGCGGACCTCTTTTCGTCGACGGTAAGGTCGTCGGTCTCGTTTCCTGGGCACGTGGTTGCGCGGAGAGAGGATTCCCCACTGTGTACACTGAGGTGGCAGACTACGTTGACTGGATAGAATCCAAGATTGGCGCATAAACTTTGTGAGAAATTTATGCGACGACGGTCTGGTGTATCAAGATGTTCGTCAAGGACCATTAAAAAAACATAATTACCAAAAATATACGTTTTCTTTATTTATTTACCTGCAACAAATTCATCCTCCTATTTACATAAAACGAACATAGAATTCGGGAAAATTATGTTCGACAATTTTCTGATATTTCTACGATTCATACATTCATGGTTTTTCAATCCTAAGATTTGTTTGAAATGATTAGGGAATAAACACATATGATGTGGTGGTTTTCTGTTGCCTTCCACATCAGACATACATAATTGTTGAAATATGAAATTATGAAAACGACACACAAACATCCATCCCCTTGGCGGAATTCTAACCTGCGACCTTAGCGATGGTATGCCAACACGTTAGCCCCTCCGCCACCGGGACCGGCATTTCTACGATAAGATCTTGAAAAAAAATCTGATGTGGCCAACACATGACTTTCTCCATATTTGGGGCATAGATATTTAAATTATTATGAGGGAAAATTATCATTCCTTATCGTATAAGAATACAGCCGTCCTTATTGCCGTAAAACTCGTTTAATACGTATTTGAGGGGACCGACTCATTGCTTCGTTATAAGCGTGACTACGTTATATACGAGAAACATGTTTTGGCCTATACATCCCATATAACACGTATACACATACAGTAAAAGCTGTGCTATCCGGCTATTTAGAACCGGCCCCCCTTAGATACCGGCAATTACACAAATACAATTCATTTTGTATTTCTTTTTCTTTTTTATGAATTTTTGTATGAATAGTATATGTGTAATACCACAACTTCTACTTTAAAATTTCTTAAAATATAAGATATATATATATATATATATATTAGGTATTTACTCCGTATACTTCTGTGGCTGCCGAGTAAGCATGGCGCTTTTGGTTACGTAAGCCATTTGCATTGTCTAGATGTTTTGGTGGACTTCTACAATTTCCAGTTTTATCGCTTTTTATTATTTAAAAAGTTACCAATCCATTGAATATGGCATCAAAATAAATACCTAAAAACAAGGAACAGGAGAGAAAAGGTTGGTTTAACGCTAATACAAAAGCTGGAGCTGATCAAACGAATTGAAAAAGGAAAAAAATAGAGTAGCCATAGCAAAAGAATTCAACATCGGATCTTCCACGCTCTACGATATCAAGGCTCATAAGGCTAAATTAATGAAATTTGTGTCATCTTCTGAGACGAGTAAATCAATTAATAAACTTCATACGCTTCATAAGCCAAAAATTGAGGAACTGGATAAAATATTATGACTGGTTTTCACCGAAATGTTCAGAAGAATTAAATAACTTTGTCCTTTTCTAATAGAGTAAATAAAGATAAATAAGAAAGATATAATCCAATAAATTCAATTTTGGGAACAGGTTCACTGCCGTAATCCCCAAACTTCCCGGACGTCCTAAACTTTTCAATAGTCTTTTTGTTTTGCATGTAAGCGTAGCAACGTATTAAATAAGAAAAATAGTGTCCATATCTAACTACGTGTGGAAGAATTAAAATGGAAAATGCAAACCCCATGCATAGTTATGTTTGGGGAGTACGAAAATGAACCTAACATAAGCCCAGTTTTGTTTGGTTATTGCTAAATTTGCGATGTCAAAATTGAAAATCGCTCCCCTAACCGGATGTTTCTCCTAATCGGCTTTCCACAATCCCCAAGATAGCCGGATAACAGAGCTTTTACTGTATTTGCAGTGAGTCGACTTCAATGCCGTACTTACATATGCAAAGAGATGCTTATCAACTTCGCGGCATGTAAAATGTTCGACTGCTATTACATACGTTTTTTTAAATGGTCAGTTACTATTATTATTATGGTCATTAATTTACATAAACATTTCACATTTTTAATATCAATTTAAAAACAAAGGGAGCGTGGAAATTCGTATGGAAGGGGTAGATGGAGGAAGGAGACCTCTACGAACAAGTGCGCGGTAAACGGGCGGAAACTATTCATTACTTATCGCTCTGCTCGCCAAAATTCGTTATATATGGGGCATTTTTTGCCACGGGACCAAACATTTGTTCGTTACAGCCGAGAATTCGTAAAATGCGTGTTCGTTACATCCGAGAAATTTAACCAATGCCCTTATGGAGAAGTTCAAGGCACCGAGACATTTCTTCGTTATAGCCGAAATTTCGTTTTAGGCGTGATCGTTATAAACGAGTTTTACTGTATTTTGAATATGTTTACAGAATTCACCGCTACATGGTTGTGGCGCTGTATACTGAAAATTACGAAAAAGTTGAATATCTCCGAAATGGATGGTTCTATGAAAATTTGTTTCAAACAAAACCTGGAAGAAATATTATTCTCTGCAACTTTGGTCCTCACGAAGATTACCAATAACGACGTTTTTAAAGAGATATTTGACTGAAACCGAAAAAACCGGTTATTTATAAATAATTCCTAAACAGTAACTGCTATGGAAAATTGTTTCAAGTGAAAGTTCTCTATAACATTTGTATAGAATTGTATTTACAATAATGATGTTTTAACGGAGAAATATCGCAAAAACCGAATCGGGTTTCGAATAAACCTCGACTTCCGATTAACCGTTATTGTCCAAAAATTAATCAGTTCTTTGTGCTCATGCTAAAGTGTTATATATTGTATGAAGTTTGGTAACGATATGGCAAGTACTTTTTGAGTTAGAGCGCCCAAAATCACATACGCGCGCGCGCACACACACACACACGCGACCTCAAATGAGGACGTTAGGCAGATACATGGTATTTTTCGTAACAACCTTTTTCTATACGTTTTCTTTATTTTTTTTACAGGACCATCTAGTCTTCGTGTGACACACGCAACTTTTTAACTGTTTTTCAAGTTTTTCGGGAAAATGATATTCATTGCTCAACTCGAGATTGCTACTGCTTCTGAGTCTTTTGTTGCATTTATTTGCCCTTGCGTCTCGTAGATAGCTTCTTCCTACTGGTCATGAATATCCACACCACACATGCCACCATTATATGTAGCGAATGATGCAGGTTGAGGAACGCTAATTTTACCCTTTTCCACTTTAGACCATCGTTTTACATAATGCAGTGGTTCAACGAAATCATAGTTTGTTAGGATAGAGCAGACATTGCTATCCTTCCACTTTACACACAATGTCATTTCTCTCATCAAAACGGAAATCGTAGGTTTCTCTTCTTTTTATTTTCTCATACGAAGTATCGAGAAAGTATTGTTATCGCGAAAAAATTCGTCCTCCAGATTTTTCGGGAAATATACGTTTTAGGTGTCGCTGAATCCGAAAAAGTGGTTTTCGCAATGCCGTCTGTCTGTCTGTCTGTTAATGGCCCTGGAGCCTAGACGGTGGAGCGAAATTGATTGAAATCTCGTACTTAGGCATTGTTTCATACTGAGCAGAATATACATAGAAATGGTGGACATTGCTGAAAAATTAAGACGAGTTTATTCTACGCATTTTTAACAACAATCCGATTATCTCAAAAACGGCTATAACGATTTTGATCAAATTTCGTAGAGTTACTTGAGTTTAGGGCTTCAATAATACTGTATTGTTCATATTTCTACAAAAATAAATATAAGGCCAGTTTATTCTAAGCAACATTAACAACAATTCGATTTTCTCATAAAGGCTCTAACATTTTTGATCAAATTTCGTACAGCTACATGAGTATACATCTACAATAATACTACGTATTTCATTTTTCTCAATGAATGAATATAAGGTTCTTTTATTGTTGGGCAACTTTACAAAAATTGGATTTTCTAAAAACAGGCTCATACGATTTTCATCTTTTAAAGTTAACTAAACGACGCATTAGTACCTATATATGAGAAAGTTTGTACAATGTATGTTGTACCGAATTTTTCATATCCTTTGAAGGCATAATAGAACAATTATGAACTCGATTGTCTGTTACAGTTCCCATTGCTCTCATTTTTTTTATTGCTGTGGTATACCAGTAACGCATAAGTGGTGAAATACTTATCGAATAAAACCGCGTGATTTTAGGGATTTGGTACGTGGTTCAACAAGTCGATCACGACTCTAGCGCCTACAGGTGAAGATTTGGAATGTTCCGATTGATTATGATTTTTTCCACAGTAAATATCAAAGACTTAACAATACCCAGAAGAACTGCTCAACATCCAGTTTTTGTGCCCAAACCTTACCTACAGGTTTTCCTTTCATAAATTGTTTTCCTGGATTGTGTCTGAAATACTTTACCATGGATTCATCTTCTGATAAGTCTTTGTGAAAGAAAGGCCACTGGCAAAAACATTAAAAAACGTATTCATAAGTGGTCTACTTTTGAACATTCGGTATTGAGATTTTCCTATTTCGCTATTATTAGCCATGGGCAAAAACCGTCTGGTTTATAAATATCGATCTCGCGAGATGCTATCGTAAATAAGTGAAACTCCCAGGTCCTCATCGACAGAACAATACATTCGCTCTTGTGGTAAACAAATATAACCTGTCAGCAATAAAACGGAAAAAAATGTTCACATTTCATTCACACTAATGTTGAAGGCATGATGGTTTTTCTGTTGTGCATATAAAATAGTTTGGTCACAAACATATTGTACGATTTCATCACTAAGAAGTTTTTCAGATATACATCTCGGAGATAAACCTTTCAGTTCATTTATAACAGTATGAAATACATCAGTTAAAACAGTACCTATCATTTGTTCCAAAAGCAGAATATATAGGATGTTTTTTAAACTATCTTGGCTTACAAAATCAGAATATTCATCACCTGAAACAATATCGTTTTTAATGATATTTTCGTGTGGTGTAGAGTATTTCAAAGCAAACAGTATTTAAATTACGTTAGTAACTTACATAATTAGACGTAGATTTTCCACAAATTGTGATAGGATAAATTGTTTCATTGTTTCCAAGGTATTGTTGATATAAACTATTTTCTCGTAACAGAACTTATGGATGAGAGAATCGAGCTAGTAGTTGTAGGATGATATTCACTCTGATTCTTAAACGTACTCTATTTACTTTTGTCTTTCGTTAAATTAATTAATTTCGATGGTTCGTCCATTTTCTGTTGATTATTGTGTTCTTGATGATTTTCATTACATTTCTCGTTCAGAAGATATCGTCAAGTACTTCGCATAGGTATATAATTTTATCCTACGTGTAACATGGACTATATGGCGAAAAAGAATTAGGGGTGAGGGAGAGCTCAATTCAATAACTATTTCACCATAAGTTTACACGTAATTTACCATTTTTCACAGTGCAAGATTTTCTTTCCTCATTCATAAAAATAGGTAAATGCGGAACAGTTCTCTTCCGTTTTGATATATTCGAAGGCTAAAACAGTGCACTATCTCATCTTACGATGTTTACATGATCCAAGGTCGAAGTTTTAGATTCACTAAATCCGTTAAAATCAACGGGCATTTCTGCTAGTCTCCAAGAATAATCATATCCGCGTGATAGGAAAATTAATACTTTAATATCAACTTTGAATTGCAATAAAAAGCTGTTATTCATTCGGTGTGTATCGTCAAACAAATTATAATGATACAATCCGTTTTGAGTGATTCCATACATTCTACATTTTAAAATAGCCAGACGATAAACGTCATTGGTAATCTGACATAAGTTTTCGTTATATTAATAGATATGAATGACATATTCAATGAAATATTACGACATCGAGTAAAAACCAAGATGTAAAGCACAATTTATTTTCAACACCATGATTCGACTGAAATATTAAGAAAAAAGAAATTCCTAATCTTATCTCCGAGAGACGGCCGGGTTAAACAATGGAAGGGAAGATCGCGATTAGTACTCAAACTAATATATAAGGAAATCGCGCGTGGCTAACTGTGTGCTCTGCTTGAGAACATCTTGATATATCATGAAGACCGCCGCACTGATCTTTTTCCTCGTCCTCGGCACGGCGCTAGGTGAGTTGAATCTACGTAACGGGAAAGGCGAAATCAAGTTCATCACCGTTTATATTTCCTGCCACTTGGCGCTAATATTAAATAAAACTATATTCGCAAAGGAGGGATTGTTTACGGAACAAAAATTGTTTTTAATACTGCCTATTTTGCATCAGAATTTTGCATTAATATTGGTAGAAATTGGAATCACTATTAGGCTTAATTTGAAGAAAAAAGCGTTATACACGTTATGGATTAACATTATTGTGGTAAAAACACATAATGCTGATAAAAAGTTACCGATGAATGAATGTTATTGAGGTCCAAAAAAATAGTGTAACACTCTCAATGCATAATCATTCTGATTAGTTTAACCTGCTTTCCAGATGAACCACCTCCGTAAAAAAATTTACAAACATAAAATTGTTTAAAAAATAGTCCATCAGATACACGGTTTCCGTCAGCTATATATATATATATATATATATATATCATCATCATCATCATAGGTAGTCTGTCCGATGACAGGACCGTGATTATTCTAGGTTAAACTTGGTTCTCCATATACTCCTATTTCCGCGGAAAAAAAAATATATATATGTTTTATTGTCGACTTTTGGCTACTTTAGAGTAAAATATTTAGGCAGTTTTAGTTTATGTTTAACTACCTCATAATTAGCACTTGAAGGTTCCTTAGAATGGGCACATCAGCATTGGCAAAAGCGAGCACATGCCATTCTTCTCGGCAAGATTCTAACCCACCCACATTTTTATTTATTTTCTTTCTTCTCTCAGGGTCTCCGCAATGGAAACCTCATGGCGTCGGAGCTGCCAAAAGACTTTCTGGCCGGCCTAACCCTTTTATCATTGGTGGAAACGTTGTTGAAGGCAGGAAATACCCAGGACAGGTAATCTAATATATAAAATTAACTTCGTCGTCGAAGGTGGGAAACATTGTAATGCTATTTTTAACAAACTTTCCCAGTAGCTGGAAGATTGATATTTGGTAGAAATGTTCGGTTCTTAAAGTAGAAACCATTTACGAAAAAAAAAATTTTCAAAATTGACCCGGGATCGATTCACGAGAATGATTGCCATTCGTCATAAGATAACATGGAAAAATCGATATTTCGACCTGCAATCTTATTTTATTTTGCTTATTAAAATTCATATGACCTACGATTTTCGGACTTCGACTGTATTAAATAAAAATAAATGCAGTTTCTTATTCTTATCATCTTTTATCGCTTTCGAATGTAAATCTTTCGAATTAAACATTTAAATATCATATTCTGAAAAAAATTAGCGTTTTTAACGTGAAGTTGCCTTGCCAACCGATTACTTTGTTAAACTCGAAATCTTATTACTCTCACGTCTGCTCACGTTCTCTCCGGACCTCGATGGACCCTCCCGGCTGAATTCATAGGTATCAGAGATATCTCAGAATTAGTTTTTACTTTTTCAATATGCGTAGTATACAGAAAGTATTGTTTTCTTTAAAGGTGGCGGGCATTCATTAGGAAAATCAATGTTTTTCTCATGGCCAACTCTACGTTGCATGTTCAAGTGATGGATCCAGAAAAAATTTGTTTATTTATACTAATGAAGGAAATAAAATTCTGTTTAAAAGAAAGTTTGAAATAAATATTAAAACATTTTTCTAAGTTATAATGCCTTCATCCTTTGGTAAAAAAATGCGCCAAAGGTGAAATGACTGTATTACCATATAATACATAATTTTCTTCACCAAAGACATCTGGCATAACCCGGACTTCGCCGGGTACTTTCAGCTAGTTACGAATAAATATTGTACATTGAAGCCTCGCCATTGCATTAATATCTTCTTATAAAAAGCCTTGTACAATAAAAGTCTTAGTATCCAACCTCCCTAAGATATAACTAGGTAGGATGATTGAAGCTGCCTGACAAATCTAAACAAAAATAATTACATGATTATTTTATTAAAAATAAATGCTGCATTAGGTCATAAAGAATCTGTACTTTTGTAAAACAAGCGCTCCAGATCAACATCAAATACTGATGTAAGAAATATTTGGGAGACTCAAGCATTAATGAAGTTTTGTGTGAATGCATGTTCCATTCCTTTTATAATCCGTACAAGTTATATTTCAAGCATAAAATACTGTAGAGGAAGTCTTTCACTTATTCAAACCACTACAAATAACCCAGTGTCTTAAGTGGTGCATGTTAATTTCATGTTTTGACGAAGTCCAAAAAGTTCTTTGGGTTTGTCAGATAACTATCAGTCAGCAGCTAGAACTTGTATTGCACTCACTTTGTAATGGTGACGTATTTGCTCGCGAATAAAATTTCCGAAAATCACTCTTCCAGATCTCCCTGCAGTACTATGGAAGTCACGCCTGCGGAGGTTCCATCGTCAGCGCCAATTATATTCTCACTGCAGCCCATTGCTCTCAGTAAGTTATTTTTCGACTGGTGGCGAGAAGGGTTAGAAAGGAGGGCGCCATAATAAAGTGTGGCCAAACACAAACAACAAATGATATTGGAAAAATGTTTATTTCGCTTCAGAGAACGCTCAAAAGACTTCCGTTACCCGTCAACAATCTCCGCACGGACAACCATCTTTAGCACGCGCGATGCCCAACCAATATTCCTTTTGGCGACAAGTGTTCCTGTCACGTCTCAGATGACGGAAAACACTTGGCACGAAACTGAATACGGGTTGGAATTCCCGCGTGCTACAAATGGTGCTCATGCGGAGATTGTGTAACAAAACTCTTAGAGTTGTTATTTCAACTGAAACAAATTGTGGCTACCATGCATTCTTCATCTGCGCTCGATCGTAAAAAAGGAAAAAACGTCCGTATTATTTGGTTTGGCCATAAGTCTGACGGTCTGTGTGTAAATTCTGAAATTATTCGGACGTGACGTCGTGGAAGTAAGTAATGTCATCCATATTCAATGCGACCCTTTGTATTTTCCACAAACTTTTTATTCTTGCGACCGGTTTCGCACGTGATACGACATATCTGGAATATTCGTAACATGCTTCTAGTATGAAGTACTGCCAATTCTTCTGTATTATTTTTTTTGAGAGAAAATTACTCAAAGTAAGTGAAACTGATTTATTAGAAAGGGACAGAAAAAATATCGAAAATGGTATTTTCGTTCATTAAATATTATTTCATTACCGTTATCGCCAGAGAATTTGAAATAATTATGACTGAATAATTATATAGGTAGAGGGTGACAAAAGTCAAATTAAATATTCGATCACAGATTCATTGGCCATCTCCCTTTATCCACTGAAAACCCTTGTTTTATTCACTGCAAGTCATATTCTGACAACAACAGTTATTAAACGATAACGGGGCTTCAAATTATCGTCTCTTCGGAGTATCATTGCAACAATTAAAATTAGGTTAAACCCTGAATACCTACGGCATTTATTTACCAAAAATATTCACATTATTAATAACATTCCAATTTTCAGATTCGAGGCTTCTCACTTGAGCGTTATGTCCGGAAGCAATAGCCTACTTGAGGGAGGCACTATGCACAACGTTCAAGAGATCCACTATCACGAGAAATACAATCCAAATGACTCATGGCACAACGACGTTGCTGTTATGAGGGTATACACCTTTGAATGTCACGCTCTTACTCGAACTCTCGCAAGTACGAATTACGAAAACAAATACCATATTTCAGGTCGACCCACCTTTCGTTTTTGATGATGGCACCTCTCCCGTGACTCTTCCTCCCCTGGGACAACAAACACCAGTTGGAAGCAAGGCTACAGTTATCGGATGGGGATTGATGTCGGTGAGTGTGATTTTCTTCAGTACTAATAGTAAAAATAGCATGCATGAATATATACGCAAAAGACATTAAAGTTATTTCTACAGTTTGCTTATTCAAATTCATTCGCTTTGAGTTTCGTAAACAGCTGATGGTGAATTCAGAATTCTTTTCTTAACACATCGATAATCACAGGAGGGTGGAATGATTTCAAACGAACTCCGCGAAGTGGATATCCTGATATCGGATCATGACATATGTAACCAGGTTTACCAAGGCGATGGTCTTACAGTATACCCGGAGCAAATCTGTGCAGACACACCAGAGGGCAACCTAGGATCTTGTAACGTAAGTTTTCTTGGCAGATACTGTTTTAACCGTTCCTTATTCTAGTGAAAGACATGATCTCTCTAGTGCAATAAAAGTATAGTCAGCAATATTGAAATATTTCATATTCAAAAGTACAGCAATCTATTTACGGGAACCTATTTCAGTGAGTGACCTACTAAAAAAAAACCAGAGTATATTTTGCTCTTGTCATAGTTTGGACACCTATATCCTCTATGGGAATACTAGTCGAAAATCCTAAATTCACAACATCAATTAACACCCACAGGGTTAAATTATAGGGTTTAAGGAGGTAATTTATTTATATTGCGTTTCCCAAATATAATTTTCTTGTATAAAACAGTTATTCACTTTTAAATGTTTTATATCGAAGTACTTAAATTTTTAATGAGCTCGTCGTAAGATTGCTGTTTTTCTATATCGACTAGCTTTCAACTTTAAAAAGAAATGTTGTTTTATGGACACCTAATACCTTTCCAGGGAGATTCCGGCGGACCTCTTTTCGTCGACGGTAAGGTCGTCGGTCTCGTTTCCTGGGCACGTGGTTGCGCGGAGAGAGGATTCCCCACTGTGTACACTGAGGTGGCAGACTACGTTGACTGGATAGAATCCAAGATTGGCGCATAAACTTTGTGAGAAATTTATGCTACGACGGTCTGGTGTATCAAGATGCCCGTCAAGGACCATTAAAAGAACATAATTACAATAAATATGTTTTTTTGTTTATTTATTTACCTGCATCAAATTCATCCTCCTATTTATATAAAAGGAACATAGAATTCGGGAAAATTATGTTCGACAATTTTCTGATATTTCTACGATTCATACATTCATGGTTTTTCAATCCTAAGATTTGTTTGAAATGATTAGGGAATAAACACATGTGATATGGTGGTTTTGTGTTGTCTTCCACATCAGACACACACCAATAATTGATGAAATATGAAATTATGAAAACGACACACAAACATTCAACCCCTTGGCGGAATTCGAACCTGCGACTTTAGTGATGGTAGGCCAATACGTTAGCCCCTCCGCCACCGGGGCCGGCATTTCTACGATAAGATCTTGAAAAAAAATCTGATGTGGCCAACACATGACTTTCTCCATATTTGGGGCATAGATATTTAAATTATTATGAGGGAAAATTATCATTCCTTATCGTATAAGAATACAGCCGTCCTTATTGCCGTAAATTAGGTATATTTTGAATATGTTTACAGAATTCACCGCTACATTACGAAAATTACGAAAAAGTTGAATATCACCGAAATGGATGGTCCTAAGGAAATTTGTTTCAAACAAAACCTGGAAGAAATATTATTCTCTGCAACTTTGGTCCTCACGAAGATTACCAATAACGACGTTTTAAAGGAGATATTTGACTGAAACCGAAAAAACCGGTTATTTATAAATAATTCCTGAACAATAACTGCTTTGGAAAATTGTTTCAAGTGAAAGTTGTAGGAAATTACATTCTCTATAACATTTGTATAGAATTGTATATACAATAATGATGTTTTAACGGAGAAATATCGCAAAAACCTAATCGGGTTTCGAATAAACGTCGACTTCCGGTTAACCGTTATTGTCCAAAAACTAATCAGTTCTTTGTGCTCATGCTAAAGTGTTATATATTGTATGAAGTTTGGTAACGATATGGCAAGTAATTTTTGAGTTAGGGCGCCCAAAATCACATACACACACACGCGCGCGCATCACCCACACACGACCTCAAATGAGGACGTTAGGCAGATACATGGTATTTTTCCTAACAACCTTTTTCTATACGTTTTTCTTTACATTTTTTACAGGACCATCTAGTCTTCGTGTGACACACACAACTTTTTAACTGTTTTTCAAGTTTTTCGGGAAAATGATTTTCATTGCTCAACTCGAGATTGCTACTGCTTCTGAGTCTTTTGTTGCATTTATTTGCCCTTGCGTCTATTAGATAGCTTCTTCCTACTGGTCATGAATATCCACACCACCCATGCCACCATTATATGTAGCGAATGATGCAGGTTGAGGAACGCTAATTTTACCCTTTTCCACTTTAGACCATGGTTTTACATAATGCAGTGGTTCAACGAAATCATAGTTTGTTAGGACAGAGCAGACATTGCTATCCTTTCACTTTACACACAATGTCATTATTCTCATCAAAACGGAAATCGTAGGTTCCTCTTCTTTTTATTTTCTCATACGAAGTATCGAGAAAATATTGCTATCGCGAAAAAATTCGTCCTCCAGATTTTTACGGAAATATACGTTTTAGGTGTCGCTGAATCCGAAAAAGTGGTTTTCGCAATGCCGTCTGTCTGTCTATCTGTTACTGGCTCTGGAGCCTAGACGGTGGAGCGAAAATGATTGAAATCTCGTACTTAGGCATTTTATCATACTGAGCAGAATATACGTATACATTGCACAATAATTAAGACGAATTTATTCTACGCATTTTTAACAACAATCCGATTATCTCAAAAACGGCTGTAACGATTTTGATCAAATTTCTTACAGTTACTTGAGTTTAGGGCTTCAATAATTTTATATAATAATAGCCGTCATCCGTTGGTTGGTTGATCACGCTATGCAAATGCTAATAACTCGAGAAATAATAATGATAGAAACTCGAAATTTGGTAGAGATGCTTGATTCACACTTTTTCAGGTGATGACGAATTTAAATCGCGAAAAAATTCCTTGGTTCGTCTCCAAGAGAGGCATTTCCTTTCCCCATTACTTAACATGTAAAACGCGATTTTTCGACGTGCAGGTTTTTACTCATTTGGAAATTAAAATTAGAAGATATTAACAGACGACCTTCGGATTTGAGCCATTATGATGAAAAATTTATAAAGTTTCTTATTCCTTTCGTCTTTTTTCGCCCACAGTTCGAAATACTCCATGTTAAACGTTTAATTTGCATATTTTGTGGAAATCTCGCCATTTTAACGTGATGTTGCTATGTCGACCATTATCATTTTAGCTTCAATACGAGAGAGAGAGAGGAAGGAAGGGGAGAGATTGGCGTGTTTTTTGGAAAATAAGTATATTAACGTAAATATAAAAAATGTTAAGTATCAACAGTGTCATTTTAGAAAAATTGGAAATAAAAAGCATTCTTAAATTAAATTCTTTGTAAACCACACGTGCTTACGAATTTATATTGTTATTCCTCGAATTAATTTCGTAACAATGGCCGAAGTTAGGAAACGAATATAAATTAAAATACAATTCTAATTAAAAGGACATTTAAAACCGTTAACAGGCAATTTTCGAAGAAATAACAGTGGATCTTTTAATAAATTGATTCGTTTTTATAAAAGGAATTTCGATGCTTATTTAATACAGAGTAAGTTCTAAGGCTTATAATCCATTTAAATCTAATATCAGTGGCTATTATAGTTTAAAGAAAGAACTTTATTTATTCACTTTACAGAATGAATTAATTTTAGGCTAGCATTGCCTATTATAAAAGGAATTACTTTGGAATTTACAGTATGTAAAGTGGAAGATGTACTGAATTGACTCAAGTATTTTGGGTACTTTCCTGTTAACGGGAATACCTCAAAAAATAAACACGTATTGTTGTGATATGTTACGACATATTTGTTTGTTTGTTTGTTTGTTAACAATGCGTAACAACGGGGGAATTACTTAAAAATCACACTTTTTTGAAACTTATTTATTAATAAAAGCAACATAATTACTAATACATTCTAAATTTATGTTACTAGGGGGCCAATATGTCCTTATGGCAATTAAAATAGCTGGAAATATGTTGATTTCTTTGTTATGTTGTCGCCACATGAATTCTACTGCTGACAGGCTTTTGCGTTGCATTTCCAAAATATTCTGTCACAGAAGGAAAGTTTTATAATATGATCCTTCTTGCACATTCACCCTTTAGATAAAATACCATGGTCTTGAAGCAAAGATACAACTTCTTCATCACTCCTCGGCAAGCTCCACAAATTCATCATTAAGGGATCAACGTAAATATCTTAACGAGATTTGTTACGCATTGGTAACAAACAAAATATCACAACATATCACAACAATACGTGTTTATTTTTTGAGGTATTCCCGTTAACAGGAAAGTACCAATTCAAAGCAAAAATCAATTTAAAACTATTGAAAGTTGTTGTTTCGGAAACTGAGAAGTCCAGAGTGGTGAGCGGACACTAAACGATATTAAGGTACATTTTATTCCAAAATCTATTTAAAGTATTATCAGAGGCAATTGAAGATTCAACATTTTTTGTTACCGGAATTCTGCTTATTTCATGAAATTGAAATGCTAATGCATTAATCCATTAAAATCTGTTAAGAGTGGATATTTTAGTTGAAAGAAATATATGTACATGGTACTTTTATTCACTTTTCAGAATGAATGAATTCTAGGTTAACATTGCATATTAAAAGGATTTTCTTTGGAATAAGAAGTTTGTTATGTGATTATTTTAACTGAATTGAATCAAGTTCTCTTTTAAGTTTGAAATCCATTTAAAACTGGTGAAAGTTGTTGTTTCGGAAAATGAGAAGGCAACAGTGCTGAGCAGACGATAAACGATATTGAGGTACAATATATACCAAAATCTATTTAAAGTATTATAAGAGGCAATTGTAGATTGAACCAATTATTTGGAACCGGAATTCTGCTTATTTAATGAAATTGAAATCCTAATGTTATAATCAATTTGAAACTAATAACAATGGCTATTTTAGTATAAAGAAAGGTACTATTTTATTAAAAGGAATTTCTGTGAGATTTTAATTAATTAATTAAAACAGGCATAATATAGAATTATTTGATGGTTAAAACAGTGCACAATTTTATTGCGATTTTTACATGTTGCATTGACGAAAATATAGATTCATTAAACCCGTTGAAATTCAACGGGCACTTATGCTAGTACTCTATTGTTCATATTTCTCAAAAAATAAATATAAGGCCAGTTTATTCTACGCAACTTTAACAACAATTCGTTTTTCTCATAAAGGCTATAACATTTTTGATCAAATTTCGTACAGTTACTTGAATATACATCTACATTAATACTCCGTATTTCATTTTTCTCAATGAATGAATATGAGGTTAGTTTATTGTTGGGCAACTTTAACAAAAATTGGATTTTCTAAAAACGGGCTCATACGATTTTCATCTTTTAAAGTTAACTAAACGACGCATTAGTACCTATATATGAGAAAGTTTGTACAATGTATGTTGTACCGAATTTTTCATAACCTTTGAAGGCATAATAGAACAATTATGAACTCGAATGTCTGTTACAGTTCCCATTGCTCTCATTTTTTTTATTGCTGTGGTATAACAGTAACGCATAAGTGGTGAAACATTTATCGAATAAAACAGCGTGATTTTAGGGATTTGGTACGTGGTTCAACAAGTCGATCACGACTCTAGCGCCTACAGGTGAAGATTTCGAATGGTCCGATGGATTATGATTTTTTCCACAGTAAATATCAAAGACATAACAATACCCAGAGGAACTGCTCAACATCCATGTTTTGTGCCCAAACCTTACCTACAGGTTTTCCTTTTACAAACTGTTTTGCTTGATTGTGCCTGAAATACTTTACCATGGATTCATCTACTGATAAGTCTTTGTGAAAGAAACCCCATTGGCAAAAACATTTAAAAAGCATATTCATAAGTGGCCTAATTTTGAACATTAGGTCTTGAGATGTTCCTATTTCGCTATTATTAGCCATGGGCAAAAACCGTCTGGTTTATAAATATCGATCTCGCGAGATGCTATCGTAAATAAGTGACACTACCAGGTCCCCCTCGACAGAACAATACATTCGCTCTTGTGGTAAACAAATATAACCTGTCAGCAAAAAACGGAAAAAAATGTTCACATTTCATTCACACTAATGTTGAAGGCATGATGGTTTTTCTGTTGTGCATATAAAATTATTTGGTCGCAGACATATTGTACGATTTCATCACTAACAATAAGAAGTTTTTCAGATATACATCTCGGAGATAAACCTTTCAGTTCATTTATAACAGTATGAAATCCATCTGTTAAAACAGTATCATTTGTTCCAAAAGCAGAATATATAGGATGTTTTTTAAACCATCATGGCTTCAACAATCAAAATATTCATCACCTGAAACAATATCGTTTTTAACGATATTTTCGTGTGGCGTAGAGTACTTCAAAGAAAACAGTTTTTAAATTACGTTAGAAACTTAAATAATTAGACGTAGATTTTCCACAAATTGTGATTGGATAAATTGTTTCATTGTTTCCAAGGTATTTTGATATAAACATTTTTCTCGTAATAGAACTTATGGATGAGAGAATCGAGCTAGTAGTTGTAGGATGATATTCACTCTGATTCTTAAACGTACTCTATTTACTTTTGTCTTTCGTTAAATTAATTAATTTCGATGGTTCATCCATTTTCTGTTTATTATTGTGTTTTTGCTGATTTTAATTACATTTTTCGTTTTGAAGATATCGTCACGTACTTCGCATAGGTATATAATTTTATCCTACGTGTAACATGGCTATATAGTGATAAAGAATTAGGGGTGAGGGAGAGCTCAATTCAATAACTATTTTACCATAAGTTTACACGTAATTTGCGATTTTTAACAGTGCAAGATTTCCTTTCTTCATTCATAAAAATAGGTAAATGCGGAGCAGCTCTCTTCAGTTTTGATTTATTCGAAGGCTAAAACGGTGCACTAACTCACCTTGCTATTTTTACGTGTTACAAGGTCGAAGTTTTAGATTCACTAAATCCGTTAAAATGAACGGGCACTTCTGCTAGTCTCCAATAATAATCATATCCGCGTGATAGAAAAATTAATACTTTAATATCAACTTTGAATTGCAATAAAAAGCTGTTATTCATTCGGTGTGTATCGTCAAACAAAGTATAATGATACAATCCATTTTGAGTGTTTCCATACATTCTACATTTTAAAATAGCCAGATGATAAACGTCTTTGCTAATCTGACATAAGTTTTCGTTATATTAATAGATACGAATGACATACTCAATGAAATATTACGACATCGCGTAAAAACCAAGATGTAAAGCACAATTTATTTTCAACACCATGATTCGACTGAAATATTAAGAAAAAAGAAATTCCTAATCTTATCTCCGAGAGACGCCCGGGTTAAACAATGGAAGGGAAGATCGCGATAAGTACTCAAACTAATATATAAGGAAATCGCGGGTGGCTAACTGTGTGCTCTGCTTGAGAACTACTTGATATATCATGAAGACCGCCGCACTGATCTTTTTCCTCGTCCTCGGAACGGCGCTAGGTGAGTTGAATCTACGTAACGGGAAAGGCGAAATCCAGTTCATCACCGTTTAAATTTCCTGCCGCTTGGCGCTAATATTAAATAAAACTATATTCGCAAAGGAGGGATTGTTTACGGAACAAAAATTGTTTTTAATACTGCCTATTTTGCATCAGAATTTTGCATTTATGTTGGTAGAAATTGGTATCACTATTTGGGGTAATTTGAAGAAAAAAGCGTTATAAACGTTATGGATTAACAATATTGTGGTAAAAACACATAATGCTGATAAAAAGTTACCGATGAATGAATGTTATTGAGGTCCAAAAAAATAGTGTAACACTCTCAATGCATAATCATTCTGATTAGTTTAACCTGCTTTCCAGATGAACCACCTCCGTAAAAAAATTTACAAACATAAACTTGTTTAAAAAATAGTCCATCAGATACACGGTTCCCGTCAGCAATATATATATATATATATCATCATCATCATCATAGGTAGTCTGTCCGATGACAGGACCGTGATTATTCTAGGTTAAACTTGGTTCTCCATATACTCCTATTTCCGCGGAAAAAAAAAATATATATATATGTTTTATTGTCGACTTTTGGCTACTTTAGAGTAAAATATTTAGGCAGTTTTAGTTTATGTTTAACTACCTCATAAGCACTTGAAGGTTCCTTAGAATGGGCACATCAGCATTAGCAAAAGCGAGCACATGCCATTCTTCTCGGCTAGATTCTAACCCACCCACATTTTTATTTATTTACTTTCTTCTCTCAGGGTCTCCGCAATGGAAACCTCATGGCGTCGGAGCTGCCAAAAGACTTTCTGGCCGGCCTAACCCTTTTATCATTGGTGGAAACGTTGTTGAAGGCAGGAAATACCCAGGACAGGTAATCTAATATATAAAATTGACTTCGTCATCGTAGGTGGGAAACTCTGTAATGCTATTTTTAACAAACTTTCCTAGAAGCTAGAAGATTGATATTTGGTAGGAATGTTCGGTTCTTAAAGTAGAAACCATTTATGAAAAAAAACTTTTCAAAATTGACCCGGGTTCGATTCCCGAGAATGATTGCCATTCCTCATAAGATAACATGGAAAAATCGATATTTCGACCTGCAATCTTATTTTATTTTGCTTATTAAAATTCATATGACCTACGATTTTCGGACTTGGTGTGTATTAAATAGAAATAAATGCAGTTTCTTATTCTTATCATCTTTTATCGCTTTCGAATGTAAATCTTTCGAATTTCACGTTTTAATATCATATTTTGAAAAAATTTAGCGTTTTTAACGTGAAGTTGCCTTGCCAACCGATTACTTTGTTAAACTCGAAATCTTATTACTCTCACGTCTGCTCACGTTCTCTCCGGACCTCCATGAACCCTCCCGGCTGAATTCATAGGTATCAGAGATATCTCAGAATTAGTTTTTAATTTTTCAATATGCGTAGTATACAGAAAGTATTGTTTTCTTTAAAGGTGGCGGGCATTCATTTGGAAACTCAATGTTTTTCTCATGGCCAACTCTACGTTGCATGTTCAAGTGATGGATCCAGAAAAAATTTGTTTATTTATGCTAATGAAGGAAAAAAAATTCTGTTTATAAGAAAGTTTGAAATAAATATTAAAACATTTTTCTAAGTGATAATGCCTTCATCCTTTGGTAAAAAAATGCGCCAAAGGTGAAATGATTGTATTACCATATAATACATAATTTTAATCACCAAAGACATCTGGCATAACCCGGACTTCGCCGGGTACTTTCAGCTAGTTAAGAATGAATATTGTACATTGAAGCCTCATTAATATCTTCTTATAAAAAACCTTGTACAATAAAAGTCTTAGTATCCAACCTCCCTAAGATCTAACTAGGTAGGGTGATTGAAGCTGCCTGACAAATCTAAACAAAAATAATTATATGATTATTTTATTAAAAATAAATGCTGCATTAGGTCATAAAGAATCTGTACTTTTGTAAAACAAGCGCTCCAGATCAACATCAAATACTGATGTAAGAAATATTTGGGAGACTCAAGCATTAATGAAGTTTTGTGTGAATGCATGTTCCATTCCTTTTATAATCCGTACAAGTTATATTTCAAGCATAAAATACTGTAGAGGAAGTCTTTCACTTATTCAAACCACTACAAATAACCCAAAGTGTCTTAAGTGGTGCATGTTAATTTCATGTTTTGACGAAGTCCAAAAAGTTGTTTGGGTTTGTCAGATAACTATCAGTCAGCAGCTAGAACTTGTATTGCACTCACTTTGTAATGGTGACGTATTTGCTCGCGAATAAAATTTCCGAAAATCACTCTTCCAGATCTCCCTGCAGTACTATGGAAGTCACGCCTGCGGAGGTTCCATCGTCAGCGCCAATTATATTCTCACTGCTGCCCATTGCTCTCAGTAAGTTATTTTTCGACTGGTGGCGAGAAGGGTTAGAAAGGAGGGCGCCATAATAAAGTGTGGCCAAACACAAACAACAAATGATATTGGACAAATGTTTCTTTCGCTTCAGAGAACGCTCAAAAGACTTCCGTTACCCGTCAACAATCTCCGCACGGACAACCATCTTTAGCACGCGCGATGCCCAACCAATATTCCTTTTGGCGACAAGTGTTCCTGTCACGCCTCAGATGACGGAAAACACTTGGCACGAAACAGAATACGGGTTGCAATTCCCGCGTGCTACAAATGGTGCTCTTGCGGAGATTGTGTAACAAAACTCTTAGAGTTGTTATTTCACTGAAACAAATTGTGGCTACCATGCATTCTTCCTCTGCGCTCGATCGTAAAAAAGGAAAAAACGTCCATATTATTTGGTTTGCCCATAAGTCTGACGGTCTGTGTGTAAATGTTAAGGGCTTCTATTCTGAAATTATTTGGATGATATTTGGGATTTATATTAGATTGGAAAACTGTAATGATATACTTGACTAAAATCCCTATATCCGAGGGCTGCAATAACGGAGACAATAAATGATTATTTCATTGGATATTTATATATATATATATATATATAATATTTATTTTCAGATATCGTCTATTCGTGGTGCCTGTTGATACAATTTCACAATGAGAAAATAGCTATAAAAATTTTCTCTGGCATGGAAGTATGAATGTTAGAATTTTTATTTTTATTATGGCTAATATACAAGGAAATGGGATATCATAATTTGTCTCACCCATTACGTGTGATGAAATACTGAGAGAAAATAAACATTCAGATATTTTCACTCAATCTGGACCTCTACGTTAGACAAATAAATAGAAATTTCCTTCCGTAATCCTATGATACATCTAAATTAGGGGCATGCAGCCAACGGTCCTCGAAGCTTTGATTAATATATGGTCTGTGATATTTATTAAAAATAATTGTGCACATTTTAACTACGATTGTCATCATAACCCCATTATAACTGTCAATGACTCAGATGTGACGTCGTGGAAGTAAGTAATGTCATCCATATTAAATACGACCCTTTGTACTTTTCCACAAACTTTTTATTCATGCGACTGGTTTCGCACGTGATACGACATCATCTGGAATATTTGTAACCCGCTTCTATTATGAATTACTCCCAATTCTTCTGTATTATTTTATTTGAGAGAAAATTACTCAAAGTGAAACTGATTTATTAGAAAGGGACAGAAAAAATACCGAAAATTGTATTTTCGTTCATTAAATATAATTTCATTACCGTTATCGCCAGAGAATTTGAAATAATTTAGACTGAATAATTATATACTAGGTAGAGGATGACAGATGTCAAATTAAATTCTCGATAACAGATTCATTGGCCATCTCCATTTACTCACTGAAAACCCTTGTTTTATTCACTACAAGTCATATTCTGACAACAACAGTTATTAAACGATAACGGGGATCCAAATTATCGACTCTTCGGAGTATCATTGCAACAATTAAAATTAGGTTAAACTCTGAATATCTACGGCATTTATTTACCAAAAATATTCACATTATTAATAACATTCCAATTTTCAGATTCCAGGCTTCTGACTTGAGAGTTATGTCCGGAAGCAATAGCCTAATTGAGGGAGGCACTATGCACAACGTTCAAGAGATCCACTATCACGAGAAATACAATCCAAGTGACTCATGGCACAACGACGTGGCTGTTATGAGGGTATAAACCTTTGAATGTCATGCTTTTACTCGAACTCTCGCAAGTATGAAGTACGAAAACAAATGCCATATTTCAGGTAGACCCGCCTTTCGTTTTTGACGAAGGCACTTCTCCCGTGACTCTTCCACCCCAGGGACAACAAACACCAGTTGGCAGCAAGGCTACAGTTATCGGATGGGGATTGATGTCGGTGAGTGTGATGTTCTTTAGCACTAATAGTAAAAATAGCATGCATGAATATATACGCAAAAGACATTAAAGTTATTTCCACAGTTTGCTTACTCAAATTCATTCGCTTTGAGTTTCGTAAACAGCTGATGGTGAATTTAGAATTCTTTTCTTAACATATCGGTAATCAAAGGAAGGTGGATCAATGCTTCCAAACGACCTCCACGAAGTGGATATCCTGATTTCGGATCATGACATATGTAACCAGGTTTACCAAAGCGATGGTCTTACAGTATACCCGGAGCAAATCTGTGCAGACACACCAGAGGGCAACCTAGGATCTTGTAGCGTAAGTTTTCTTGGCAGATACTGTTTTAACCTTTCCTTATTCTAGTGAAAGACATGATCTCTCTAGTGCAACAACAGTATAGTCAGCAATATTGAAATATTTCATATTCAAAGGTACAGCAATCTATTTACGGGAACCTATTTCAGTGAGTGACCTACTGAAAAAAACCACAGTATATTTTGCTCTTGTCATAGTTTGGACCCCTATAACCTCTATGGGAATACTAGTCGAAAATCCTAAATTCACAACATCAATTAACACCCACAGGGTTAAATTATAGGGTTTAAGGAGGTAATTTATTTATATTGCGTTTCCTAAATATAATTTTCTTGTATAAAACAGTTATTCACTTTTAAATGTTTTATATCGAAGTACTTAAATTTTTAATGAGCTGGTCGTAAGATTGCTGTTTTTCTATATGGACAAGTTTTCAACTTTAAAAATAAATGTTGTTTTATGGACACCTAATACCTTTCCAGGGAGATTCCGGCGGACCTCTTTTCGTCGACGGTAAGGTCGTCGGTCTCGTTTCCTGGGCACGTGGTTGCGCGGAGAGAGGATTCCCCACTGTCTACACTGAGGTGGCAGACTACGTTGACTGGATAGAATCCAAGATTGGCGCATAAACTTCGTGAGAAATTTATGCGACGACGGTCTGGTGTATCAAGATGCTCGTCAAGGACCATTAAAAGAACATAATTACAAAAAATATGTTTTTTGTTTATTTATTTACCTTTACCAAATTCATCCTTCTCTTTACATAAAACGAACATCGATTCGGAAAAATTATGTTCGATAATTTTCTGATATTTCTACGATAAGATCTTGAAGAACAATCCGCAATGAACGCTGTTCAACGCCATCCTTCGTGAACACCGAGAAACAATCCAGTGAATTAGTAATAAGAATGGTGCTGATGGGTAAACTGTGACACATTTCAACAATTGGGAGCCGTAGTTGGTAGCCACATTCTGTGCCCCTTAAATCCTCGCTACTACGCTAAATACTCGATTCAATTTCCCACGAGATCGTCCTCGTTGGCTGCTTTGATTAATTTTAATTCGACAAAATTTTTTTATGTGACAGAGATGATAAGATAATTTACGAAAAATGCATTATCATAACTTATTTAAATACACAAATTACGTAGAATGGGATATACGAGTTGCTATTAAAAATAGTAAAAATGGACACTTGTGGAAATATTTGTACCTTGAAACAATCGTTCGTAGTGATTGCATGATATTTATTATATATAAAATGTATTTGGTTGTTGAATGCTGTTTAAAATAGTGATATAATTTATAAGTTCTAATTGTCATGGACCATCCTTAATTTATTTCGAATTTGTTTTGATGTAAAGAATTTTTCATATTTGTTTTAAAACATCGTATGTGTCAAACGCCCCATAGACAGAGAAATTGTTAATCGTTGCGTTTTGGAGGAATGTTTTACTTAAATTATCAGTTGGCCTGAAATCGAATCGAAAAATAAAATTATAGTTTTATTTTCGAATGCAATATGCAAGAACGGCAATCATTCACTGCATAATTATTTTCAATCGCATCTTTCTAATTGAAGAGAAGATTACGGTTAGCTTCGAAAATCGTATAAAAGGAAAGTATGTATTCGAGCCCTCGCTCGGTAGCCATGTTTGAGAACGCACAAAAATGATGAAAACCGTAGCGATGATTTTCCTCCTCGTCCAGGGAACGGCCTTAGAAGAGTTGAAACGTGATATTGGAAAAGTTAATGTTGACGTCATAATCAAGTTAGATTGGCAGTCTGATCGTTTCCCAAGTTTAATATGTGTTACAAGGATTAACGGGTGTGAACTTTCTGCTACCAACTAATGTTTACTCTTTCTTATTCTCAAAGGAGCTTACTACAGAGTTAGCTTTCCCTCAAATCCAAAATGTTTAGCTAATAGTTGTCCTAGTATTACATTTTTATTTTAAGCGATTTTTTTACAGAAAAATCAGCTTCTGTCCGCATGTCCATCTGTCTGTGCAGGCAATATCACTTAAACGTTTCAACCGAGAATAACCAAATTTTCAGGATAAGTGAATATGTACGTGACAAGAATTTGTTGGATACCGGATCAGCTGCTGTGGATGGGCGTGGCCAAAAGGGCTTATAAAAAAAATATTATATATTTGGAAATTGATTCGACGAGTCAATTTTGTGTAGCTGCATTTCATTTAGAACCGCATCGCAAATGTCCTTTCCGGTTGTGGAGTCATTCAAAGCAACTACATTCAGCAATTCCTCCACAACCTCGAAACTCTCTGTTACACCTCGAATAAAAATCGCTAATTGAGCAGTATCGGTGATGTCAGTACATTCATCGATACGCATTGAATACTTGGCAAAATGTGAATATATATTTAAACAACAAATAAAATTACGACAATCGAAAACATTTTGGAATTTCTTCTCTCGAAAATGGCCGCAAGTACATTAAAAATTAAAACCATTCAGCGGGCCGCACGAAACCGTGAAAGTGGCCGCAGTTTGGACACCCATGCTCTACTGTTTCTACTTGGCCGATTCGGTTTAAGTGACCTTGTCGAATTTAGTGTTTGGCGTTGAAACGTGGCAGGTGTGTCGGGTAGTAATTTTTTGGTGCGTTGGATGTTTAAGTGAAAATCAATACGATCATTTGAAGATTACTTCGGCATTGCTACAAAAATAATCGGACCTCGTCTCGTTATCACTATCTGCTCTTCGAATAACCCACGGCCAAACAGTTGCTACTTAAATGGATTACGCGCTTTCTTCAATTACCGCGGACCTCTCTACGTGGACGCGAAGGTCGTCGGTCTCATTTCCTGGAAAAATGTTTGCGGGGAAAAGGAATTCCCGACTGATTTCATTATGAAAATGCACTCCATCTAATTTATCCTTGCTTTCGTTATCAAACTAATTCCGCGTGCAAAGTATTTAGATCGGCTAAATGACGTTTCTTTCTATATAATGGATTTGTTAATGGTTTTTCCAAAGAGGATATTTACGGGACGGCGAGAGTTGTTGGTAGGAAGTCTGGATAGAGATAATAAAAAGAGATTAGTGAAAATGATGATAGGGAGTGTGGCCTTCTATTGGTGCGAGACGTGCAAAATGATAAAAAATGCGAGCAGATTAAAGGCGTTCGTGATACCGGTATGGCGTATACTAGAGAAAAGTAGTTGGATAGAGAGGAAAATGAACGAGGAAGTTTAGTACACGACAGTAATAAGAGCTAGACAAAAGAATTTAAAAGGAATCGGCCTACTGAAAGAAGCTGTAGAAGGAAGAATGTTAAAAAATAGGCATGAAGATGCGAAGACAACAAAGGTATATTAGTTTAAAAGATGGAATTGGGTAGGTAAAGGTAGAATTACATTATGTGTAAGCATGTTACGGTTTTCCCGATATAACTATCTGGTTCCAAACGTGATTCACGCTTCTCCTTAGAGTGGAGGGCTCCTAACTTATTTTGACAGTTTACACCCCATGAGCATTTTTATGCAATGATAAGTGTTCATGAAATCAGCTATACGTTTACAAAAATTCGTAACTCGTGTTTAGCAAAGTAAAAATTAAGAAGTGGTAAATTTATGTTTTAGTACATATCCTTTGCCCAAAACGACCGGATGTAACCTTCAGGGTGGAATAAAATACCACGAGTACTTCCTAAGATAATCTTTGCTCTTTTTAAGCAGCTTTTTTTAAAAGAGATACGTGAAAATATTAATATTATATCACTATTCCTATTCATCATTTGTCGGTAAATGTTTCTTATATTATTCTCTAATATTTTCTAAAGTCATCAAATATTTGGTCAATTCATGGCATAAAATTACTCAGAATCCATTTATTTTTTATATTTATTTGAAAATGTAAATTTTTTGCGTAGATATCTCAACTTTTGTCAAATATTGCTTTTTCAAAGGCTTTTAAGCTGAAAGGCATAATTCTCTTCTATCCTTTATCATTTGATATTTTTCCGATTAAGGTCGAAAAGAACAACTTAAGGTTATCTTATTATCTTGTATAAAAGCGTGGCATTCCGAAGTAATTCTATTTTAGAAAATCGTAGACAGTGATGAAGAACGCCGCGCTCGCCTTTCTCTTGGTCTTCGGAGCAGCCTTAGGTGAGTTGGAACACAAGAAAATATTAGCCACAAGCTACTTAAATCTCATTGCATGGCGCTGAATCGCTATTTAATCTCACATTCTCAGCTCAATGGTCTGTCGCCTAGAATGAGGAATTATTAATTACTTTTTATGAGTGCTTGACAGTTTTTTCCATTATTTAATTCCAATATATATATTATTTCGACGATATTGTACGAGTAATCTGGTAATGGTTCCTTCGATAATTTAAATTGCTGATTAAAATATCCTTGACAAAATTTTTTAACACAATAAAGGATTTTGTCCGTCTGGCGAAGATAATCACGTATAACAAACGACATAGACCTTTCAATAAAAAAAAATGTATATCTTATTTTAGTAGTAAAAACAATTCTGAATCGTAATAATATGACCAACCAAATTTCAAAGGTTCCCCGATTCGGATGCCTAGAGGCATAAGACCATCCAGGCGACTTCCCGACCGACTTACAATTAGTCCTTTTATCGTTGGAGGAGAAGTTGTTCAGGGCAGACAATACCCAGGACAGGTAATTCGAAATCTACTATATCAGTCCTTTACACCAGTACTTTCGAAATTACTGAAATCATGAAGGAAGACTTGACTTTCTTCGTTTATTTTCGGCGACGAATTGTAGAGAAGTAATGCTTTCCTATTTTTTTACAGGTTTCCATCCAATACTTTGGAAGAAATAATTGCGGAGGTTCCATCATCGACGAAAATTATATCCTCACTGCCGCACACTGTTCCGAGTAAGCTATTCTTAACGATAAGTGCAACTGGTCACGAGTCGTCGAATCTTAGGCGTGCACTTGCTTGGTTGTGGTGAAAAGAAACTAAGTAAAATTTTTCGATGACCGAAATATGGCTAGCGCTAGCATCAATCGGGTGGGAGATCTTACTTAGCATTACAATAAAATTCGCGATGAGAATAATCTCCTTACCTCCAGAAACGGCCACAAAAGACACACGGATACCTGATTTGATTATTAAGTTTCTTTAACAATTTATACATTTTTCTTTTAAAATTTCCATCTTTGAAATTTTTATTTATTAGTTTTTGCCAAAGAAACAATATTAATCACGTCTAACAGTCTTGAAGTCAGAATTAGACAATATATTATCGTTAATAAGGATTGCCACCATCTCGCAATTTAAACCCATATTTTTTGCATGGAAATATAACAGTATTAACATTTTAATATTATACAATAATCAACCTATTCTCCGAAAAAATATTACAACTGATCATCCATGCCGTGATATTCCAGTTTCGTACCAGATGTTCTCAACGTTCTGTCTGGAACGAATGATCTTTTTGTGGGCGGCACTCAACATAGTGTCTCGGAGATACACGTGCACGAAAAATACGACCCATCGTACTCCTGGCACAACGATATCGCCTTGATGAAGGTACTTTTCTTCAGAAAATTTTCACTCATCCCTCGCTCTCAAACAGATTGAGTCCGGCACGTTGATAAACCATTTCAGATCGACCCTCCATTCGTGTTTGACAACTCCACCGCTCCTGTGAAGCTCCCCGCCTTGGGTCAAGAAACTCCAGCAGGCAGCGTCGCTACGGTTATCGGATGGGGGAGGTTATCAGTGAGTAATTTTTATTCTAACAATACGTGCGTATGCATATATGTGTGTACGCACACATACAGACGTTTACAGGGTCATAAAAGAGACGCGGTAGTTTTAAATGCCTATATTCGTTTATGTATCGCACAGACATTAATGAATTTGGTGTCATAGAACACGTAACAGTTGGGAGTTTATTATTCACGTAAAAACACATTCAGTATGTGATCCCCGTGCAGCTAATAATATCTGCTGACGTCAACTGAATTTTTCCATAACTGTAGTCGGTGTTTCCTCAGTGATGCAGAGAAATCATCGGGGACAGATTTTTTTATTTTCCAAAAATAAATCCGACAAATATAAAATTAATAGCTTAAGAGACATAACGCACTCGCTATTGAGACCGCTGTCAGAAATCAACCAGATGAGTCCCGGCAGATCGACTTCTTAAATTACTATACTTAAGTATTCTTTCATTAACTATTAAATACTTAACTATTTAAATTAAGAAAGGATAGTTTTCACTTAACATCCATTCAAACGGTTAATATTACCTTTCGTTATTCTAATATATATCGTTTTTGCTTATCTCTGTTTACAGGAGGAAGGTTTACCTTCAAATGATCTACGCAAAGTAGATATCTTTATTTCCAGCCACGATTCATGTGACAAGATGTATCAGGAGGATGGCCAAAAAATATACGATGAACAAATTTGCGCTGGAGCGCCAGAAGGCAACATGGGACCTTGTTTTGTAAGTTCATCTGTGACACAACGTTTCAGTATCCTTTCTCTTTATCGCAAGTGGTTGTAATTCACAAAACTATCACTTTCTGATAAAACCTTCGTCACATTAAAAGCATATCTAATACTTATGTGCAGGCATCTTTCTGAGCTTGTTACACAGTCGTCTTGCTTCGCGACAAGTGAAAAATATACGTTTAGTCATTTACATTTCAATACTCTCATGAAATCCTATAAGCACAGTTGAAATTATGGATTATTAAGTGTGAATAGTGTTTTTGAAGTTACATTTTCCTACTCGCGTGCGTGCTTCCCCTGCAATAAATGTACACCTTTTCCGATGAAAATGAACTTATCCAGTTCCATTGATTACATACAAGAAAAATTATTTCAATAGTCATCGAGATTTAGTCAAATAAATGCCTTACGTTCAATTTCATCCATTCCAGGGCGATTCTGGAGGACCACTCTTCGTAAACGGTGAAATTATTGGCATAGTATCCTGGTCCAGAGGTTGCGCTGAAAAGGGATATCCAGCCGTTTTCACTGAAGTGTCAGATTATATTGACTGGATCAAATCGAAAGTAACAGGCTAGACAGCTTTCTTGAAGCTTTATCTTAAAAGATCGAGTGTTTCCAAATGCATCTCATTATTTTTATAAAACTCATACTCGGACAAAGTTTTCTTCTCAATTCTTTTAGCATTTCCACGAAAACGCATTTGCAATTATCCAGAAGATAATATAACATATGTAGAAGAAGAATAACTTTCAAATTTGATATCCCAGAAATTAAACTTCAAATATTGATGTTTTCTGCGAGGAACTCTGCGACAGCCAATCTTTCATTTGGTATACGGAGAAAAGCATTGAAATCGGACGACATTAATACATCCTTTCCTCAGTGCTCTCAATCCTAATATTAGGGAAATGAAATCCACGAGAGTTTATTAAAGCGCAACGTGAGTGTAAAATTAAAGGAGAGATTTAAAAAAATCGATTTGATAAACAAAATGCCAATATTTCCATTTGCTATTAAACTTGCGTTCTGATAAAATATTATAAACCTACTGTACGCTGATGTAATGCCAATGAATGTGTAACGTATTGTGAGAGCATTTAATCAAAAGGAAAATAAATACCTGGAAAACACGTCCCACCTCCTTTTTATTGCAAATAAAATGAACTTTTGATTGAAAGAGGCACTGGATTAAATCTTATCTTATCTTTTCAAATCTCAATCATCCGATATTTTAGCTGAAGTTTCCACAGCGTTCACACGTGAGTTGATTTTGTGGAATATAGCAACATGGGAAAGTTATCATCGCTGCTAAGCATCGTTGTTGTTTTTGTTGTTGTTGCAGCCGCGGGTGAGTTTAAAACTTCTTATCACAACAGGAAATTTTTATATTTAGTGAAGTTAACCTTCATCTAGGTCAGGGGTCGGCAACCTTTTTGACAAGAAGAGCCATTTTTTCCAAATTTGTATAGAATATAACATAAGATGAGCCGCAGAGCATGTATAATGAAAAAATACTTATGAAATACGGTCAAGACATATTTAATGACATATATTTATTTAAAAGCTGCACACACCCATACAATGATGTTTTGGAGATAATTCGTAAAAAAAACTTGAGAAATGGCAGAATGTTTTACATAATTTTTTATTCTATGAAAATATAAGTAAACATTCAAATGAAGCAAATAAAGAGATTCTTTCAGAAAATGAATCTAGGACTACAGATTAAAATGAGAAAGTTGAAAATGAATTCTGGATCCTTCTATTGAAAGCGATTACATTATTATTATCAATTGAGACCGTCATTTTCGTCTGGTGCGCTTTAAGCGGGAGAGCGGCCGTCACGAGCCGCAGGTCATTCCACAAAGAGCCGCATGCGGCTCACGAGCCGCGGGTTGCCGACCCCTGATCTAGATCGTTTAAATGCGTTGCTGATAAATACGGTGCCCTTTCCATAAGACTACATGTATAAAAAATATAATGTATATATTTTATTATTTTAGATCCGAGTGTATATCAAACGCAATTCCGATCATAGTCCTCAGTTTAGCAAACAGCAATCCTAAAAAATGGGCATTTTTCTGTAAGAAATTTACGGTGAGCTATTTCATCTCGATACGAAAGACAGAATATCTACTTTAAAACTTCGAATTTTGGTTGAAGCACGTGTTTTCATCTATTTTCAATTATTATTCATCCAAAGTCACGCGATAGGAAGAATAAAAAGTTGAACAGAAATCATCAAATACAAAAATAGAAAAGACTGTACCAAATTACGTCAAGCATAGATCAAGGAAACAGGACTTTATTTTTAACTTATGTACGACTTCCATTGATCAAGTACTTCAGAAACTGATTACTTCTTTTTTGGCTCCTAGATTTCCGACAACAACAAAAGTCTAGTTTGATTATAAGAGCCGAAAGACTACACCATCTACCAAATCCTTTCATCATTGAAGGAGAAACTGTTAAAGGTAGAGAATTTCCCGGACAGGTAACATTAATATCATATTCTTTAGCTATTTAAAGTAATACATTGTAGACAAGTGTAGAAAAGATATTATTGCAATTTGGGTGCTGAAAAAACACTCTGATTTCAAAATTTCAGATTTCTCTTCAAGTCAACGAACAACATCTTTGTGGAGGCTCGATCGTCAATGCTAACTACATCCTAACTGCCGCACACTGCTCTCAGTGAGTGATTGACCTTCTTCTAAGCGTATAAGCCCACTTAACTATACATTATAATAATATATAAAATAAATAAGCCTGAAAACTACCGGCAAAAAGTACTTTTCTGATATAATTAAAATCTCGCGTGTGTTATTATTATTTAATGAATGTATCTGTTAATACAAGTGAAGAGATTAAAACCAAAAGAAATAGCTACACTACGTCTTAAACTTTAAAGTAATAAAATACAGTTTATTCCCTAATGTAAGTTACGCATCTAAAAAGGACTTAGATAAAGCATGTATAACCTTTAACTAAATATTAACTTTTAGATATCAGCCTTCTGAACTTAGCGTATTGTCAGGAGCAAATGAATTGAACGTGGGTGGCAACAGACACAAAGTAGTTTATATCCAGGCGCACGAGGATTATGACCCCTACGACTCTTGGCACAACGACGTCGCCGTGATGAAGGTATTTCCCATCGAACCCAGAATTATTAGACGATATCAAATCGATAAATCATCCACACGTTTCGGTGATTAAAAATTTACAGGTGGATCCACCATTCGCATTCGACGACGTCACTTCTCCAGTAAACCTCCCTGATCCTGGTCAAGAAACCCCGGCGGGCAGCCTAGCAACGGTTATCGGATGGGGAGTTTCTGCGGTAATTCCAAATTTGCCGTGCAAATAACGTGTTTGTAATGACTGAACTGAAAAGTACTTAAACTAGATTTATGTTGCCTAAATTTCATTACAGTTTCAAGAAGTATGCTCGATTATTTAAACGGAGCAGAGCATAGCTCACTGGTAAATGATATTTCACAATTTTTAATTCAAGTTGGCTGAAAGGCATGTAGACGACTTGAGAAAAGTGAAACTATATATTTCTGACCATGAAGCGTGCGAAAATATATACGATCGTATAGGATTCACGGTTTATCCAGAGCAAATCTGCGGAAATACACCCGAAGGAGGAAAAGGATTTTGTTTCGTAAGTTAAATATATATATTAATTCTTTATGCAAGTTTATTGTGATTTTATTTTAGAAAGAAAAAAACACGAAATACTGTAAAAAAAACAGCAGTGAGGAGAAACATTAATAATTGTAACCCTTTTAATGGAGATTGATCGTTGAATATTACATTTGTTAATAAATCAATACTTTAATCAAAGAATCCTTAAAAATGTTTACAAACTTTGAATTTAATTACATAATCATTTGAATCTGGTGATTAAAAAATGAAGTTTTTACCTGAAGACTAGAAAATGCGAGACATATCGGCTCCTTTTAAAATATTCTTCAATAATTTCGTACAATTGCCATTTCAAAGAATTTCTTCGGTGAAGTAACCTTTATAATTGCGAGAAAGAAAGGCTGAAGACTCAAAAACACTTTGAAAAATAGAGAAAAATTCACCAACTTGGTCATTTTTCCAATGCCATTCAATGAACTGTTTACTATGAATTTAATGTTTTAGAATAAAATATTTTCTGTGTTTTTATATCTTTCTAGGGCGATTCCGGAGGTCCTCTATTTGTAAACGGAAGCGTAGTTGGCCTTGTTTCATGGGCAAGCGGTTGTGCGGAGAAGGGATACCCTATTGTATACACCGAGGTTGCAGACTACGTGGAATGGATTCTCTCGAAAGTCACCGTCTAAAGGCACCTATTTCAAAATATCTTTAATGGATCAATTCATAAATGTCGGACTTCCTGTGAATAAATCGTTAAAAAATTCAATCGAAAATTTAAGATCTTTTCAAAATCCCTCGCATTATTTAGATAATTTAAAAACATTATTCTGCATTTAAATATATATTAAATTGAGTAAATTAATATTGATGTTCTGGCAGTACTGATTATAAAATACAAAAAAGAAACATGAATTTTAGATCCTTTTAGTTTGTTATAATGAATGAATTCCCAACGCCCTTGCACGCGTATTAATTTTCAAGCAAAGAACACAAAGTAAATCAGCACTATCCATTTATATAATGAATAAGAGCTCGACTAGAAAAAGTCAATAATATTATTACAACTCAAACATTCTATTATTACGCAGAGAAGCTTCTTGCCTATGAATGAATTTCACCGTCGTAACGAAATACTTGCTTCACCTTAGATTTAATGAATTAAAATTTCCATTCACATAACACCTGGCCGCTCACTCAAAATGGAGACAACGTATAATTTATTTTCCAGTATAAATGATTCAGTAAATGTCTTTATACAAAGTAGATACTAATAAATATAAGGATCAATTCAAACTTATATATTCACCTTTCATCAGGTTCTGCGCTGAGAAAATGTAAGTATTACTGCAAGAATCCCCTGCCAACGAAAACAAATTTACAGTCGGACTAAAACTTTTCCAGTTTAGGAAATTCCAATGAAAGGGGTATGTGGAAAAATCCTAAATCGTACTATCCTTGAAAAATTCATCGCAATCTCAAAAGTGTCATAATTTTTTGTTTATTTTAATCTTGGCTGAGGAAGTTTGATGATTAATTTCCCCAACGCGGCAAATGTAATGAACCATTTATCGGTTTTTAACTCAAATTATACATCATTGTAATTACCTCGGTTTTACTTTATATAATTAGTAACTAAGAAGCTATAGCTCGGAGTTTATTTAACTGCTTATCCAGAGCCGCTTAAAATGATCTTAGACTTGCGAAATTATTATTTTAAGGTATCCCAAACTTTTCTGCGGCCTTCTCATAAAAAAAAGTCAAAATGCCTTTAGTGGACCATCCTTTCTTGTATTCCATCTCCAAAAGTGTAATTGCGTTATGAGATTCCACTTACGCAATTGAGATATCTGATACAGGAACGCAATATACAGTGATTAAAAGATAAAATAAGCAAGGACATCAAAAAGGCGACACGTTTACTATATTTAAACTGACTGTGAAACCTACCAAAAAAATTGTGCAGTCCTTCAAATGCGATGAACGCAACCATAAATAATCGTTCAACAAGATGGTGTACAACCTCACTGGCGATATGTGGGCTAATTCAGTGGCCTTTACGATTACTGCACACAAATCCACAAAATTAAGGGCACCGTGCATCGCACACACATTGGTATCATCAGGGACATCATTTCAACATGTAAACATTGTTACGTTGCGACGATTATGAATTGGAATTGGACATAAGTTAAATCGACAAGGGGCATCACGCGTAAAAGTTTGTCGCTAGGTTGATAAAAACTTTGAGCCGGGCTACATGATGCTGAAAGCTGCGCCTTTTTATATTTTTTAAAAAGTTATTTAATCATTAAATTTTCAAGTAGAAAAGATAATGTTTTATCTCTCCGCATTATCGTCGCAAAGACGAACAATGTAATCGAAATTGGGTTATCGTTTGATTTCTAACCCTGTCAATTCTTTTAATACCTTATGGCACAACGACATCGCTGTCATGAAGGCGGGAAGTAATTTCGATTCCCAAAAAAAACACTAAGAATGCACAGCTTGATAGAGGTAAAACATAACACACAAAATATATAAATTAGGGCAGATTCGATAGAAATTAATTTCATACTGAGAAGTCTTAAAATTTAAAGCTAAAATACGTTTCAATTTGCTTTGGGTGTTTATTTATGATGAATAATCCACTGATGTTATTTGTTTCAGGATGATTCGGGCGTACCACTTTTCGTGAACGGTGAAATTGCGGGTCAAAAGGATTTCCAACGGTCAACACTGAAGTTGCAGACTATATTTACCGGATTGATTAAAATATATTTTGAATGAAAGTAGTGTTTTCACCACATTAATTCCAAATTATAATTTTCTTGCCTTAATCCCTACCAGATTTCATTGGTTCCAATAAAAAACTTACAATTATATGTTGTTCTTCTCAAATTTTAAAGTATGTCACTGTTACTGTTGCCAATATATCTGGTGAAGCTTCAAAAATTAGTTAATCAATATGAAGCTATAAGATAGTTATTACGTTTTTATTTTCCACTAAAAGAAAAAACTTTTTAGAAATTGAATGTAAGTGGGTATAAATAAAAATAATCACGAATTAGGAATCGAAAGCTTAAACATGCTGAATAAACAGTAAAGTCCAAATTGTCACTTCCAAACATTTAGAATGCGCATTCAAAAATTTTCCGCAATGTTTGCTGTTATTATATTTTTTAAATCATTAAAGCAATAATCTTCTCAAAGGCTGGATGAATGTTTCTATTTTAGCACAAGTAAAATATGTAAATCAGTTTTAAGAGAGCACATATATCCGTCTGGAAGATATTTCTCGTGATTTGTTGCGCTCTATATCTAGCCAAGTTAGTTGTTTATCTCTAAATTTTTATCATGTCCCCAGTCGTCATAGGAAAGTTAATAAAAATGAAGTTTTTATTCTTGTCATCGGTAGGCAAGTCTTACTAAAATGAAGTTCTACGGTATTACTCAACTCCTGCTATTCGGATTAGTCATTTATTAGCAAATCATGATTTCTCTGTTTACACTTCTCTCTCCCTCGCAGCAGTAAAGCTCCGAATAACATGCAACTTGCTACCATAATGACAATGAACGAGTCGTTATTCGTCTACTAATTTGTTTCTTCAGATTTCTACGTCTATTTGTTGCTACGATATTGATTATTTTCATTTCTAAATTTAAAGTTTATACGATGTAAGGTTTTTATCGTGGTTAAATAAACAGTTCATCAAAACAGATTGTTTATGTGAATTTGACAAAAAATTTTGCCCTCGAAAATAATAGCAAAAGCAATCAAGATATAAATATATAAAGGTTTCTTAGGCCCTTACTTTTTCAGACAGTATCTTGAGTGATAACATTAAGTACTTCACAGGAATTTTCGCTATCGTGTTGCTTGGCGGCATCCACGGTGACAATCTCTTTGGCACCTATATAAGTGTCCTCGAATCGGTATCTGAAAACGGCACGTGTCGGCACTTATTTTAATTTATTATCAATCAGTCTATCTATTTTAACATTTACTATCTAATTCAACGCATGATAGGCTTTATTGTGCTCTTTGTATAAACTTTCACACTTGGGCTTTATTTTTAGTAACCACACGAGTTTGTGTACATCACTGCCAGCGCTGAATCAGAACTTATAACGAGAAATTTATTTCTGAAAAGTGTAATTAATCATTACGTTAAATAATAATATTAATTATTTTTTGAGTCGAAGAGTTGACCTCTCTAAGAAGACGGTCTTAACAATTTTAGTAAACTTTATTACAACTGTTATAATTTCTTATAAATTACTTGAAAATACTGAAAATTTTCAGCTCATGCTAACAATAAATTTTATTTGACCCCGATATGATAATAATTCTAATATGAATCAAAACAGACTTCCGATCTTGAGAATAACTCGTACATATGTATATCGTAACATAAATCCCCTCATAGAAAGAGTACATTTAGAATAGTGGATGATGAACTGCCATGGTGAATCCGTGAAATCCAACGATATCACCATAGGTACTTTTTAATTCATTCCTACGGCGATCTGTCCCATCACGTAATAAGTAACGTGGGAAGAGATAATCCTCCAAAATGTAGCAGAACGACAGAAATAGATGATTTATACTTTCTTATTTGTATGAACGCTTATCTGAAAATCGTAAATTTTACTTGAAAGCGATGCCAGATTTGCAACCCTTTACCGTTGGAGGAGAACCCGTAACACCACGGGAGTTTCCTGGAATCGCAAGTGCTTCGTGGAGTTTTACAGATACGGTAGAAGTGGATGTTGTTTCGAGTAGTGTCACAGCACAAATATAAATACAAAATTACTGGACTGCAAATCCGCTATTGCAAGAGAGATTTATTTATCGCACCCTTGTGTTCCTCGTATTTATTTTCATCTGCAGGTGTCGCTTAAAATCAATGGTCTACACCGATGTGCTGGATCAATCCTGGATTTGATGTGGATTATGACAATCGCTCAGTGCATGGTATGAGGGTCCAAAAATGTCTCAAAATTGTATCGGAGATTCACTCGATAATAAGATTTCCCCTAGAATATTCTATATTAAAAATTAATCCTGAACAAATGTCCGTAGGATATTAGGGTATATTTACTGTGATGTGATAAAAAACACACCAAATCACTATAAATCACTATTCGGAATTTGCATATATATTTTTCATTATCAGATACGCTCCCGACCAGTACACCATAGGGGCGGACACGGATAATCTGGCCAACGGAGGTACAAGTCACCAAATAAAAATCGTCATCATTCATCAAGACTACGACAGGGGTGACTCCTGGAAGAACGACATAGCAGTTGTCGAGGTGAGAACCAACGCAATATGAGGCATGTAAAAGAAAAGGTATTCGTGCGAGACATACGGCAACTCCAAGTTCGTGAATTTCACTATCATTTTTCATCACAAAGTCCTGCGAGATGCGAAGGTCGCTTTGGTGTCAGTTGGAGGGATTGCCACATTAAGAAATATTATTTCCGTTCTATTCGTGCTTCATATGGCTAAAAATCTCTTAGAAAATAATGATTGGCATTCGGGTCATTTTATCAACTAATAGAAAAAGGCGAAAGAAGAAGATAAATGGAAATACTGTCGGAATTCAGCTTTGACATGTTGGTGAAGGTCCGAGGAATTTTATGGCAGCGCTGGTTTTACCAGCGTTCTTTGAAGCGTAATACCAGGCGGGCTGCACTGCCTCAATATTGCTACATCTTCCTACTATAAAAGTATTTTATTTTGTAATTTTTTTATGATAAACACGTTTTTTAGTGTAGCATACAGATTTCTAACATTGACCGTCCAATTTCCCATAAGCTCTGGCTCTCGCCATATATACATATATGTTTGTGGGTGTTCGTGTAATATAATCCAGTAATATAATTTGATTTAATGAACAATATTATAAAATCCATACTTCTCAAAATAAAATTTTACGGCCTTCAGCAATAATATAATATATCAAATTTTACGCTCAGCTACAACCGTCCATACAGTCGATCGACTAGATAGAGTCAGTAAAGAAAAAGAAACATTTCTCTCGGTAGAAAAGTTTAAAAGGATATACATCTCTTGAGAGAATATTTATGTAGCAAAACTTTATCGCATGATCGCATCCATTCTAAAGTCGTGTAGAGACTGCATGTCTTTTTCATCTCGCTGAAGCAGGACTACCAAATTATGTCAAAAGAAATTTTTAAATACTAACCAATTTAACTGAAAAACCGGAACTGGAATGCATTGGGCAATTATAATTTAAAACACACATGGAAATCATATCGATTTACAATCATGCCCCTCCGGTAGGTTTCGCATCTTATAGGCAGTGGCGTAGCTACGCATTCGCGGACCCACGGGCTAAATTTTTTCCGGGCCCCAATATAAGTGAACGTATTCCGTAGTTTCAGGAGAGGAAATCGCCCAAATTTAAAGTGCGTTCTTCGTTTTTTGGACCCGCTCAAATGTTTGTAAGTCGACCTGATTGGGCCTCACAATAATGAAAATATTATGTAGATGAAATAATTATTACCGTTGATCGCTAAGGAGAGAACCGACTTCCATCAGCAAGAAGAAAAAATCTCAAACTGAGTTAGCTATGGTAAAGCAGTAACGTGCCATGGGAAGTGGACCAATCAACGGACGCAAATGCAGCGTTAAGAGCAGGCTAGGAAAATCGCGGGACCAGGTACAAAGTGTGCGCGCGCGTCAAAAATTTTTAATGTAAATTTCAATAACTAAAACAATCTCTCTCACTACGACACATCGATATTTTTTAGATCTTATTTAAATGCGTGTACTTTTATAAGTACGACAAATGTTTTTTATAGGAATCGCGGGGCCCGGTGCAGTTGCACCGCTCGCACCGCCATCAAACCAGCTTATCCGTTTTATTGGCTTGTTTTATTTTCATAACATGGCTGTATAATATATTTTTTTGAGATTCATTTGTTTCAACTGACTCATGAACATCCTTGTACAGTGAGCATATTAACGATAACAAAGACGATCACATACAACCATACCTTTGACAGTATTTGAACCCGCGACTATAGCATTTGGAGACACACTCTAACCACCCTTATTTATCTCTGTTCTATGTATGCAAGTAAATAATCTATGAAAAATGTTTATGTGAGAAAGTGATAGTTAACAGTGTAACATATTGAAAAAATTATGTGCTACACGATGAATATCACCGATATACGCTCTCAGTACGCTAAGGCAGAAGTGGGCAGACTCCCTCTCTTCCTAGTTTAATTACATACTGACTAAAATTCTATTAAGAAAATCTAGTTATACTAATATGAAGATATGAAGACTTTAGTTTTTTGTTAATTAAAAAAACCATTAACAATGGTGCTTACAAAAGTAATTTTAAATGATGGCATAAATATGATTTATTCTGAATGAGCTGGATGAGCTCGCTTCCCAACTGCAAGAATACACATCCGGGTGTTATTAAAAAAACTAATAACCTGATTTCTGGTTATACCTTCACACATTAACGGAATTCGTTCTTTATTGCTGCTGGTTTGGAGAAGATAATCTCTCTCAGATAAGTTTCAAGATGAGTATGTTATAGAAGGACTAATCTGACTCCAATTAATATTGGTTTACTAATGCGCGTATGTGGATGTACGTATCGGCAACATCTGTATAAAAATATACGTTGAAATAAATACATATATGTACACAAATAAACGCATATTTTACATCCAAAAGTTTAAGTTAAACTTGGATATCAACGCTAGAAGTTCAAATTGTGCAAGTTATTCCTCGAAATTTATTGCGCTCTAAATGTCTAGCCAAGCCATTTTATCTCTAAATTTTTATCATGCCACTGCCGTTATCGGGAAAGAAAAAATGAAGCTTGTATTCTTGCCAGTAGGCAAGTCTTACTGAAATGAAGAAGTTCTACAGTATTATTCAGCTCTTACTATTCGGATTATGTGTTGGTAAGTCCTCCTTCAATTATTAATGATTTTAGGAATAGTGAAGAACGGGGTTATATTCAGTGTAAACTCATCTTCTCTGTTCGTACTTATCTCTCTCCCGCAGCGGTAAATATCCGAATAACTTGCAATCGTTGGCCTACCACAATGACGCTGATATATTTGTTTTCCGTCCGCTAATTCGTTCCTCCTGATTTCTCTGCCTCATTTTTTCTCCGATATTGTTTATTTCCGATGCACCAGCAGCATGTATTCCTGTCCAATAGCGGTGACGAAAACTTACAATTTCATGTAGGTATTTACAATCGTTATGTACTTTCTATTTAAAATTATGCGCTACACTTTCCTAGTGCGGTCCTTCAATTCTTTCATGGTTCGTACTGTTGCGTATGATTTCTCAAATTATAAACAGTTGGTCTATGACCCTATACTTGTTTGGTTAATTTTCTCCTTTTAATTATCTGTGAAAATACACATACGTATACAAGGATTCTGATCATAAGGGACAAAAAAACCGCAAGGCTGATTCCAGTACGAATAACGTTTTAACAATCATACTTAGTTTAATATACTCTAAATGAGCGTACCGATTATTTCCCTTGTAATATTTAATTTTACTATTTGATGAATAAAACACTTATTCCAATTACACATCGAAACGCCGCATTACGAAGAATCTTCTAATGCGAAACCGCGCGGTTTTTATGCTACAACGAAGGCACACGGCAATCAAGAACCATACATCGTTGGAGGGGAGGTGGTTGGAGGAAGAGAATTTCCTGGGCAGGTATGTCGGCCTATTGGTGGATAAATGTTAATATTTGCCATAGAGACAGTCCTTTAGAATACGGAATAATCATTGTAAAATGATTTACCAAAAAGGGACTAATTAAAACAATGGTTCTCAACCTTGTTTTCTCTGCGTCACCCAGTGTCCAGTTATGCGTCACCCCGTCTGCAGTTCCATTACCTTCAAGTCACATTTAGTGATGAATTGTGCCTTCCCTGCCACATAAAGATAAAACTCTGGCATTTAAATAAGCACGCGTGTCTATTCTTCTGGTTGTATCTATTTTTATAAAACAGAATATGATACACTGTGAATTTATCAAATATTCCCGTCACCGCTCAATAACTCTCGCGTCACCCTGGGGTGTCATGTCAACCCCGGTTGAGAACGGCTGGCTTAAAATGATGGTTATTTTCAAATTATCCAGAGCTAGGCTTAAATGTGAGGGCAAGAATAACACAGTATTATCTTATACTAATAGACTTAATAGCTGATTTCAATGAATTGTATTCGATGTTTTTATTCCTTGATATGCCTCAATGGTTGAAAACATGATAAATTTTCGTTTCAGGTATCTCTACAGTTTGTCGGTGAACATGAATGCGGAGGTTCAATATTGAATTCCGATTGGATTCTCACAGCAGCCCATTGTTCAGGGTGAGTCATGTCACTCTTTGTGAAATGTTTTTATTTTTCAGCTTAATAGTTTATAAAAGGATATATTTGTCACAAGTTTAGGAAATAATCTTAATAGTGCTGGTTTTATTTAGCATCATACGTACTTGGTACATTCATATTCTACAAATATTATAATTTTATATTAAAGTGAAATTTAATTTAATTATTTCGTGTATATTATTTACTAACTATCAACTTCATTTTAATGAATATTAAGGTCGTCTATAAATTAATATTCGACGGAAAATTTTCAAAAAAATTAGTTTATAAAAAGTTTCAAAGACTATTTATTGTCTTTCAAAAAATTTCAATGACTATAGTATGTGAAAAAAAATTCAAATGTTATAGCCATTAAATATTTTCAAAGGCTATACACCTTGAAAAAAATCAGAGATTATACTATGAAAAAATATCCAAAGATATTTCGAAATTTGAAATATTTCAATTTCTTTCTCCAAAAAATTTCACTGACTATACAATTTGAATAATCTTCCAAAGATTATATATATATATATATATATATATATATTTGAAAATTTTTCAGATTAAATTCTTTGAAAATATTTTTTTTAATTTTAATTACTATAGTATTTGAAAAAATTCCCAAAGATTATAGTCTTTGAAAATTCCAAGATAATTTTCTTTGAATAAATATAATAGTCTGAAAAAATTTCCGACTACAGTCTATGAAAAAATTCATGGAAAATTTTTTTGAAAAATTTCAAAAGAGTATAGGCTCTGAAATTTTTTCATAGACTATAGTCATTAAACAATTCCGTGAACTATAGTCTTTAAAAAATTTCAAAAAATAAATTCTTTGAAAAAATTTCCAAAGATAAAATATATAAAGTTAGATATAAAATCTGAAAAAATTACAAATATAAATATTTTATAGAACTATAATCCATGAATTTTTTTCAAAGACTAGTCTTTGTAATTCTTTTCAAAGACTATAATCTTTGTAAATATTTCAGTGCATAGTCTATGAAAATTTTTCAAAAATTATAGTCTTTTAAAAATTTTCAAACTTTTGTATTTATAATTTTTTCAAAATGTATAATCTATGAAATGTTTCAAAGTTTATGAAATTTTTCTTTGACCATATTCTGTAATTTTTTAGACTGTAATCTATGGAAAAATTTTCAGAGAATATCAATTGAAATTTTCAGAGCATAGTCAATGAATTTTTTTCAATTATTATATTCATGGAAATATTTTCGAAGTGTATAGTCTATTACATTTTTAAATGATTATGAAATTTTTCGAAGACAAATGCACATGAAATTTTTTCAATGACTATAGTGTGTGAAATTCCTTCAAAAATTTCAAGGACTCTTTGAAGAAATTTCAGGTTATAGTCTTTGAAAAAATTTCAATATTATACACTTCGATAAAATTTCCAAATAATATAGTCTTTGAAATAATTTATGGACTATAGTCCTTGAGAATTTTCAAAAACTATAGTCACTGAAAAATTTTCATGGATTTGTAAATATTTTTCAGAGTATCGACTAAAAATTTCAGACTATAATATGTATTTGGAAATTTTTTAAAAGAGCAGTCTTACAAACATTATAGCGAAATTTTAATCTGAAATATTTTTGCAGAGTATAAACTGAAATTTTTTTAAGTTTATTCAAAATGTATTGAAAATTTTTGCGATCATTTTGGCCTGAGATATTTTTGGCTTGAGACATCTTGAGCGCGATCAAAAGGTCTGTGACATTTTGAGAATGATATTTTGACAGAACCAGATAGACTAGTTTTTATTTTATGCGTAATTATGACATTATAGATATTTCTGATTTTTCTTGAGGGTAAACTATTCATCAGTTGTAACATAATCATTGATAGAACAAAAAATATCATAAGAAAGCGTTCTCTTTTGGTGTTCATTTTAGCCTTCCATCCCATTACTTGGAAATACTCTCAGGTACGAATATTCTGAGTACTGGAGGGACAAGGCATAATGTTACAAAAGTAATCATCCACGAATCTTACAACCCCAAGGACTCCTGGAAAAATGACTTAGCTGTCATTCAGGTAAATTTCTTATAATTTTCGTTGGTATTAAAAAATAAGGTAAATTAAAGTGTGATTATCTTTTCATAAATTACACCTATGCAAATAAAAAAAATTTAATGCATACTTCAAATGAATTTGGCTCACACCATAAATAGAGCTTACACTAAATATCAAACATGTAAAAAAACTCTTTACGTACCGGCTAGCGTATAATTAAGTAATTGAGAAAATAATGAACTTCTTCAAAGTTAAGTGAAAGATAAAGTTTTTCCCAATAGTGTAGTATGTTTAATCCTGATGGTGATTATGTGAGGTTCCAAAATGTCATGTTGATGCAGAACTTCTTTTTATCGGATTTTGGTTGCGTATATTAGTTAATCATCAAACACGAGATGCAAATTTATGCCACTATGAAGAAATACAGGCATATAATATCGGTCATTTTTTATTACTTTTAGGCGCATTTGTAGTACTCATCGTCCTTTTCGGCTTTTAATGTAAAAGATGCGACGGAAACATCGAAGAAGTTTTTCTTACACTATTACAAATTTAGGTAAATGGAAAAACGGAGTATCAATGGACTCCAATATCGCATGCATTCTAATATAAAACTCAACTTTTAGGTAAGCCCTCCATTTCAATTTGACGATGGAACAGAACCAGTTAAACTTGTAAAAAGCCACCAAGAACCATCAGAAGGGAGTAAAGCTACAGTTGTAGGATGGGGAAGAACGTCGGTGAGTAGATCCAAATAACAAACTTGAACTCATTATTCCAGGTTTGCACCGATGTGCGCCGTTACAAATACAAAGAAATAAAGTCAAAAGCGTAACCAGTAATGGAGATACATTCCCGCTAAATCCGTCGTGCGATTTCAGGAGAATGGACCTTCTTCCGACGAGCTGAGGAAAGTCGACATATGGATTTCAAGCAGAGTCGACTGTGACGACGTTTACTATTCACAGTTCCAGCTTCACGTCTACGCAACTCAAATCTGTGCTGGAGTCCCCGCTGGAAACAAAGGATCGTGTAACGTAAGTATATTCACGCGCTCAAGCAATAAATACAGTAGTGCTCGGTTATAACGGCCTCGGTTAATACGAAAACTCGGATATAACGACATATTCTTCAGGTCCCATCCCTGTTTCTACAATATTGCAATATATTCACCACGGTTATAACGTATTAACGCACTCGGTTATAGCGACAATGGAAGTTAGTTAAGTAACAAATATTTGTATGCGTAAGCGCAGGGTCGGCGCAACACGTGTGTGAGTGAGAAGAAAACTAATATCATATGTTACAGGTTTTATTATTAATTTTTGTTGATCGCCAATACATTGAAGGACCAAAGGCAGCCTCTTGACCACCCGGGTGGGGAGGGATCCAACAGGGAAACTCTTTGCTCAGTGTGGTTTGCACGAGCCTTTTTTTTTGAAGCTCTGTGACCCGGTTGTTAAGCGTCACTAAATCGGATGATCCCGAAAAGGCCCCCTAAGGAATAGTGACCGAGAGGCAATGGCGGATACAGGGGGATAATTACCCTCCCTCCCCTCTCCCCAAGAAAATATTAACCCCTAAACCTCGTCCTACGTGGTGAGCAAAATGCGCTCTTAGACGCATTCGGTACAAAATATCTCGAATTTGCGCCGCAGGTTAGTTCTAAGCAAATAAATAACCTTGCAGAGTGAGAGTTACACCGATAGAAGACTGGTTGGTCTACAGAAGTCTGAGAGATCAGATTATTTTACTAATCATTAAAGATATTTTTATTGAGTTTAATGTACTTATTATATCATAATTTAATGTACTATGTATTATGTCATAATATATTATAATGTTTATTGTAGGGGAGACCGGGGCAAGTTGATACGTTTCTTGGTTTTTAATTTCTGAATTTTTTTGTTTCTATTTTAAAATTTTTTAAAAATCATGAAATTATGTCTTATTTCCCCGTCTTTTGATTTAGCCTATTATAACTACTGAGATTAGAATAAGAAACCCATGAAAGCCTGTTTAGTTAGGCAAGTCGAAACGTCTCAATTTAACCACCCTGGGGCAGGTTGATACAACAAGAAGCTTGAGCAAAAATTTGTTTTATTGAATAAAAATAATAATTTTGAGAGATAACAGCATAATGAGCAAAAAGATTGAAAAAATATGCTGTGTGTGTGTAAAAAATTACTTAAAATTGTTAATATTTTTCTTGAAAAAAGTAATTTCAAAAGGAAATGAAAGTCAGTTAATCACTTTCACTGTCATCGGACAAAATCAACAGCTCCCGCGGTACTTCACCACGCTTCGTCTTTTTTATGTAATTCCGGACCATTTTCCTGTGAAAAACAAGAAAAAAAAAGTGGAAGTAATCCGGGTAAGTTGATACATAGTATCAACGTGCCCCATTTAAAATGTATCAACTTGCCCCAAACGACGCCATTAACCTCAAACCTTGATACGCAAAAAGAGACAACACATAATCAATCAACAACAACGGAATTTTCTTACCTTTGGACGCCCAAATAACATCTGAATCCGAAAGAATGTGAAAAGGTTTATCAAAGTACTCCAGGTGACTTCAAACAACAACAAAAATATTTACTTTACGTTACCAAAAACAGTTTTACCAGAATAACTTTGACACTATGACAGCCGCATCGCCAGACACACGTGCGAACTGGAGGCACCAGTGGAAGGCTTCTCCCCATCCGCAGACGCAAACCTACGCATGCGCGTTGTCGCGCTACTCGCACTGTATCAACCTGCCCCTGTATCAACTTGCCCCGGTCTCCCCTACTTATTAGATCATAATATAAAATTTGGAAAATGATTCGATGTTCCCATTCACCTCGGTTATAACGGCAATAAATGCCCACTCACTTGAATACCGTTATAACCGAGTTCTACTGTATTATAGTTTCTTGAAAAAACAGTTCATTAAATCTTTTGCGTAATTTATAGTTTTACGGCCTATGTATTTAAATCAACTTCAGTAATATTGCATATTATTATTCGTTGCATAATAAATTTATTCTATTTTTTCCAGGGCGATTCTGGTGGTCCTCTATTCGTTAATGGAGAATTAGTTGGATTGGTATCATGGGCCGAAGGATGTGCCGAATCTGGATACCCCACGGTTTATACAAATATAGCTGAGTATCGAGATTGGATACAATCAAAAACTGAGGCATGAGAGGTTTAGTGACAATATGAACAAAGAAGCTTAATATAAGTCCATTTGCCTTTCAAATAAAATAATTAATAAATATCCTTTATGAATTAATACAGCATACTGAATGTGGGTCTTTTATTAATGTGTTTATCGTTTTACTTATAAATGTAAAACTGTTATGGCATGCCTATATCCATTAAGGACCAAATAAATTATTATGCTCATAAAAAAAGAATTGTTATTATTTATGCTTTCGAAAATTAAAAATTAATTCGGTTATCTACAATAAAAAGTTTTTATCGTTGATAAATATACGGTTCGTGGATCAAAACAGATAATTTTAGTGAATTCGGTTAATTTTTCTGCCCTCGAAAATGATAGCAAGAGCGATCGAGATGGTGAAATGGTATATAAAGGTTTTTCTTCCCTAACTTTTTCAGACGGTATCTTGAGTGACAACATGAAGTACTTCACAGGAATTTTCGCTATTGTGCTTCTTGGCAGCGTCCAAGGTAAGCGACAAATCTCTTTGGCACCTATATAAGTATCCTAGATTCGGTATCAGAAAAAGAAACGTGTTGGCATTTATTTTTATCACGTCGATAACATGTGTCAGTCTTCATAATCATCAACGCCTGATAGGCTTTATTGTGATCTTAATATAAACTTTCACGCTTGGACTTTGCTTTTAGTTATAACGTGCATTTGCGTACATCACTGCCAGTGCAGAATCAGAACTTAGTGTGAGAAATTTATTTCTGTATTAGTTAAGAAATCATTACATTAAATAAGAATTGCAATTGTTTTTTTAGAGCCGGATAGTTAATTATTATGTCTAAAAAGACAGCCTAAACACTTTCAGTAACTATTATTTAACTGAATTTGCACAACTTATAATAAAATATGGACAACGTAACAAGCAGTTATCAAAGGAAACTTGGAAGCTCTTTCTGACAATCCTTTAAATATTATAAACGCGTAATTAATCCTCCCAAAAAATAGACTGAAGGACAAAATTAACTGTGAAACATTATTCGACCGTCTTAATTTCTTGTGAAATAGAGGTAATAACTAAAAATAAGCTATTTTAATCTGAAGATAATAAAATTTTATTTTACTGTAATATGATAATTACGATTTATAATCAAATCAGGTAGCAGATATTCAGCTCACATTAAGATTAACTTTAACCCTTTTAGTTCCACGGCTACTTTGGTGGGTATGGCCAGAAGGGCCACGGCTATTTTTGTGATTTTCAATCACTTTTTTAGAAAAATCATATACACTTTATTTATTATTACGTGAAAGATTACAAATATTAATATTTTTAAATTATTAGTAGGAAATTCCTTTTAATTTACAATTTTTTTAATTTCTTGTTTATTATTTTTTATTTACAAAATCTTAAAAAGTCATATTTAAAGTAAAAACGTACGTGTTATTCTCTTATTTTCCCAAAAATAAATATAAAATCATATACACTAGTTCCAGGTATGACATTGAAAAAAATCACAACAAAATATGAAACAACAAACATACTGGAGTAAATTTTCTACATAACTCCCATTTACAAATGATAAGGATACAAGGCATATCTATTTTGACATTTACCATTTTTGTTAGCACATATGTAATGGCAAGCAAACCAATAAACATCGACTTCAGAAAATTTTCAAATTCGACGTAAATAAATTGTAGTCGATTTTTCACCATTTAATTTTTAGGAAATTAAGCGTCATGACTTTTGAATTGAGTTTACCACAATCAAACTTAAATTATCACCAAACATCCTAAACCGAAGAAAAACCGGTGTTTGTCATACAAGAAGGCCACATCATTCGGAATTTCCTATACTATATACTAGCATAATGTCCCTTACGTCATTGTCTTAAGGACCCACACTGAGCTGACATAGGATCCAAAGTCAAGGTTACCGGAAGAAAGAATATGATCGGTTTATTAACTTCGACTAGAGTAGATCAACACCACGCATTTGGATCATTTTCACGGTACGATCATCCGCCATACTAATTACCGAAAATTTGGTCGGTTGCCTCATATGTCTTCTGTGCGGCAAGATCTTCCGACCTCCTCCAAGAAGCTAAATCTAAGGGTTTTCTCAAGCTGAAAAATGAATGCCAATAGCCAGATGTTCCTGTATTTCCCTCCGGTATCTAATGTAATCACAGAGATAGGTCATTTAAAATAGCTTGTTTACATTAATTTTAATCTGAAAATTGGAAGTTTTACTTGAAAGGGAGGCCAGATTTGCAACCCTTTATCGTCGGAGGAGTACCTGTAGAACGACGGGAGTTTCCTGGAATCGTAAGTGCATTGTGGAGTTTTTCAGAGACTGTATAAGTGGATGTTATTTCTAATAGCGTTACAACGTAAATATAAATAGGAATACGCTGGACTGCAAATCCGTTATTGTAACTACGCTATGCATACCTCGTATTCTTTTAATAAATGAATATAAAAAACGCGACCAGGTTCACAATATTATTCCATCATCAAGCCCGATTATGCAGTAATGCAGTTCCGGTCGCATTGTACAAGTTGGGTTGAAACTGTGTATCTTTATTTATTAAAATAATAATGACGTTCCGTAAAGTGACACCTGAGTTGTTTCAATATATCCCTATGTTTAATTTCACCTGCAGGTGGCGATTAAACTCAACGGAAACCAATATTGCGGTGGATCTATCTTGAATCCGAACTGGATTATGACAGCCGCCCACTGCATGACGTGAGTGTCCAAAAATTTCCCAAAACTATCTGATCTCCACTCGACCGCGCACAACAAAAACCCCTCTGGAACACTCCATAACAAAACGTAACTAAGACAAAGGAAGACAATAACATTTCCTCTCGAATATTCTATACCAGTGGTTCTCAAACTTTTTTTTATATTGCGTCACCCTTTGTTCAGTTCATTCAGTTACACGTCACTCCGTTTACAGTTCCACTACCTCCAAGTCACTTTTAATGATTAATTAGGCTTTCCCTACCATATAAAGATGAAATTCTGGAATTTAAATAAGCACGGGTGTTTATTCTCTTCGCTTTATTTATTTTTATAAGCCGGAATATGATACACTGAATTTATCAAATATTCGCGTCACTCCTCGATGACTGCCGCGTCACCCTGGTGTGTCATGTCACCCCGGTTGAGAACCACTGTTCTATACTAAAAATTATACTCAGACCACATGAGGTAATCTAGTGTAGAAGATGACTAATATTCGTTTCTTCCCTCTGTAATATAATAAAAACCAGTACTATAAGTTATCAGAACCGGGCCTCTAATGGTTCTGGTCGAGGATACAATGGCTGTGCAAATTTAACGCCTGAGTGTTATTTAAATGGAGTTAGTCTAATTTTTTGATCGAATATGGTAGATTAAAAAACTACAAGTATTATAAAAAATCGGGTTTGTGCCATATAAACTAATAAATTCACCTTCTTAGTTAATCGAATGAGCCAACAGAGAATTGTCGAGTTCGTCTTATTTCTGAAAATAATTCTGGAACAAGCACTTTTTATAATCTTGTCATGGCTACTGGAAATTATTTTTAAATGCTTGTACTTGATTTTGTCTATACGATTGAGACTTTTCTTGAGGTTATGGCTAAGTTCAGGGTCTAGGACAATTGTTCAATTCACAATAACATCCCCGAATTCACCCAAAACTAATTCAAATCTATCATGGTTTACTACATTTCGTTTTTCACTTAAATATCAATATAAACAGCTCAAGTCGCAAACCTAAACACTGTGATAACACATACGTGTGAAATAATTACCTTCCAGTATAGCAAGTATCATACAAAGAAGGGCTCGAGTCGTTCTAGTATCATAAGAAGCGTTCTATTTAATCGGACGCCTAATTCCCGCACCGATGTAAACTAATCCTCAGCATAGTTCATCTTTCTTATCAAATCAGAGACATACGACAAAAAGCAGCGAAATCACCATTCGAAATTTGTTTTAATTTTTCTTCTGTTATTATCAGATGCACTACCTCTCAGTACACCATAGTGGCGGGCACGAACGATCTGGCCAGCGGAGGTACAAAACACCAAATAAAAGACCTCATCATTCATGAAGATTATAACTTGGATGACTCTTGGAAGAACGATATAGCAGTTGTCGAGGTGAGACCTAACGCTAAATGGGTAATACAGAGGAAAAGTTATTCGAGTGAGACACGCGGCAACTTCGAGGTCATAAATTTTACTTTCTTTTTTAATTACAACGTCCTGCAATATGCAGAGGTCGCTTTGGCATCGAGTTTGGAGGGTTGCCGCATTAATTAATACGGCTGACGTTTCCGATTTGTATTTTACATGGTTTTAGACCTCTTTTGAAGACATGTCGTAGAATAGAAAGAGGATAACAATAGTATTTTTTAGCATAACTTTATCGCATGATCGCATCCATTTTAAAACAGTGCACTGAATAATTTTAATATGTGTAAGACAAGAAATCATGACCACCACATCATTGCAAAAGAAATTTTAAAATATCAATCCATTTAGCTGCGAAATAGAAATGGAACGAATTCGGCACTTATAATTTAAAATCAAAAAGAAATTATGCCGATTTAGAGTCAAGTAGGTGGTAAAGTAGTGTAGAAATTGCATGTCTTTTTCATCTCGCTGAAACAGGACTACCAAATTATATCCAAACGGTTTTTAAATACTAACCAATTTATCTAAAAAACCAGAACTGGAATGCATTCGGCATTTATAATTTAACATACAATTGGAAATCATATCGATTTACAATGATGCCCCTCCGATAGGCTTCGCATCTTATAGGAGACCAAGCTAAAAAAAATATTCCTGTTTTTCCTGAAAGAAACTCGTTTGATTTATACTGTTTTTCAGGCGTTGCTCCTACTTTATTCGCAATATGCATGTGATAATTCATGTATCGGAGATAATCGACTAAATTGTTGCAGGGGAATATTTTTTTCTGGTCAAAATTACATACAAGTTCGAATAGTAATGTTGTTAACTCCGCAGGTATACCCACCAATCACCCTCGGCGGTGACAGCAACTACGTGAATCTGCCATTTCAAGGTCAGACAACCGATGTCCAAGTAGAAGGCACTATTGTTGGCTTCGGGGCAACCACAGTAAGTATTTATCACTACATAATTTTTATAAAAAATATTCACACCTGATGGACAAGCTCAAAAACTCAACTTAAAACTTAAGTTAAAAACAGATTGCGTGAAATATTTATGGATTTAGTTTTTTTTTAATAAATATGGTTATTAGCCATATTATACTGAAATAGTAATACATCTTTAACGGTGCTGACGCAGTTTAGCAATGTTGAATATGCAAAGTTGGATATTTATGGTCTACTTACGGATTAAAAATTATCTACTTTAACAATAAATTTTCATGAAATTCAACAGAACAAATAAGAAATTTAATAGCAACAATTTCAATAAACAAACCGATGCAATTGTATATGGATGTTTAGGCGTCAATGGAAATTTCATCTACTGCAGAGTACAGTAGATAGGAGTTAAAGTTTGCGTGCAATCAAATTAAATTTGGCAATGAAATATTTTTTGTTCAAGTATAATGGAACGTCAGCTGGAGTACTGAGAAAGGCCAACGTCCGAATCAGCGACGACGACAAGTGCAACGAGATTTTTCAGAGATGGAACCTTACTGTATACCACTCACAGATATGTGCGGAAGCGCCAGAAAAAGGAATCTGCGAGGTGAGATGAACTACATACTGTAAAGCTGCCCTAACCTAGAACGTTATTGCGGTACCCTTTAACTATGAAAAAAAAGGCCGGTTTAAGAGATATACAATTGTAAGCTTACTTAAATATAATGTCTTAAAAGATGATGCGCATTTTTATGAGAAATTTCAAATAATTGGCGTCTTCAATGTCTGCAACAAAATTTTTTTTAATTGTAAATTTCACATAAATATATATCACACGACCAAAGTTTCACTGCACAGCAATACGTTCAGGTGAAAGTACAGACTGTATATATATATATATTGGGCAACTAGGTGTTGAAGTAAACCCAGTGAACACTTACCGGAAGTAGAGCCGCTGGGGTGTTGGAGAGACACAGTTTGTCTCTCTTGTGCTGACGAAGGGATCATCCCGAAAGCTCGGGATTTTTTCCCGTCATCTTCCTTTAATGCGTGATTCGTGCGTTCCTGCCAAATTTCAAACCCGTACCTACTCGGAAATAGTAATCTTAAATCGCGTCTCAAGTGTGTAGACAAGAAAACAAGAAAGAAAGATTCCTACGCCTTTTATAATATAGATTGATAGTGTAAACACAAAAATGTAACAATAAATTATTTCAAAATATACATACTTTGAAATAATTTGTTGTTAATCTAATAAAATAATACAATGATTATTATAGATTTAAAATGCTTTTTTTTGATAGTTTTCGAAAAATTGTATATATATATATCATCCCGAAAGCTCTAACCTCTACAAATGTGTCTCTCCAACACCCCAGCGGCTCTACTTCCGGTAAGTGATCACTGGGTTTCCTTCAACACCTAGTTGCCCAAAATATCCTTACTTACCTTTCCTCTTCCTTAGTATTTATATATATATATATATATACAATTTTTCGAAAACTATAAAAAAAAAAGCATTTTAAATCTATAATAATCATTGTATTATTTTATTAGATTAACAACAAATTATTTCAAAGTATGTATATTTTGAAATAATTTATTGTTACATTTTTGTGTTTACACTATCAATCTATATTATAAAAGGCGTAGGAATCTTTCTTTCTTGTTTTCTTGTCTACACACTTGAGACGCGATTTAAGATTACTATTTCCGAGTAGGTACGGGTTTGAAATTTGGCAGGAACGCACGAATCACGCATTAAAAGACGATGACGGGAAAAAATCCCGAAAAAAGACCCGGGTTCGACTACAGGAGAACATTACTGTTTCCCGTAAGAAAACACGTAAAACACGACATTTCGACGTGCAGGCTTTCACTCTTTTGCAAATTAAAATCAGAAAAAACTGACCTACAATCACCGTACGTATACCGTTTTAAAGAAGAATCTACAAGGTTTCGTATTCTTAAAGTCGATTTTCTCCTTCCTTTCGAAATAACACATATTTAACGAATATGTGACAGATTTAGCGTTTTTATCGATAAGTTTCCTGGAGAAGAATTACGGAGTCGAGCCCGAAACCCGAAGATTCGGCTGCTAACCCGAAGACCTCGGGTGAAACCCACACATGTGGCAACCCTATTCGGAACTGAGATGACACATTTCTGGCGGGAAGAAGTGTGCTTCTTTAGATAATATAACACCTAATAATTCGTCTAAATCATTGGTTCTTAATCTTTTTCGTCTCGCGCTCCCTTCTGATATTCTTAAATATTCACTTCCCCCTCTCTTACTAAAAAATTTCTTTAACGTTTCGAGATTTTCAAAGAAGAAAAATTAAAAAATCGTAGTTAGTCATCGAAATTGTTACACGGTATTTACATACTAGCAAAATGCTGCAGATGAGCTGCATATCATGGGCACACTACCGCTCTTGTGCCGCTCCCCGCCTTTCCTCTTTCCAACCCGTCTCCTTCCCCTCCTCTCCTATTTCCACCGAAAAGCAGGACGAGAGAAACAATGAATGGACTGCACGCATTCCGTCTGCTTCCTAGAGAAGCGTACCGTATCGCCGCATGTAATGACTGTATTTCGCCAGCTTGCTTGTCTTCCCTTCTTGACGCCTTCCTCGCTATTCTCTCGAGCGCATGCCCGCAATGAATGCTTGCCTACTCACTCTTCTTCCTATTCTTTCTCCTCGCATTTCACCAATGGCGATGAAGCATAACCAAATTACTTATTTTTGACTGAGTTGTCGTTCTACACTTACTGATAAAAGCATTAATTATAAATAATTTTGAATTGTGAATAATTATAAATATTTTTCCTTCGTTTATCGCGTGGGCATGCGGCGATTACTCGCTTATATGTACCGCACGCCACTGATATATATATATATATAGACTAGCTGAAAGTACCCGGCGATGCAAGACGTCTTTGGCGAATAAAATTATGTATTATATGGTAATACAATCATTTCTCCCTTTGAGCACCTCAAAACGTGTATTTCCGTTGAAATCTCGATTTCGAATTTTTTCATGAAAACAATAATTTCTCTATACTACGTATATTGGAGGAAGAAAAAACTAATTCTGAGATATCTCTGATACATATGAATTGGGCGAACTTTTATGTTTTTCTTTTTATTCAAATATATGTCCTTTCTTTTTTATATAACAATCAATGCAACCGTTTATGTCAAATATCAATGATGAGAAGATAACCATTTAATGTGTTTAAAATAATAACGTTTGTCCCTATTCTCATTTAATTAAAACTCTATGCTTTATGCGTTAATAAACATTATGGATGTATAATTTAATGGTTCTACTTACAAAGAGATAAGATTCCTGCATTCAAACGATGATAGGAAGATTCAACTGCTTTGACTGAATCGTTAGAAACGCTTCCCATACGCAGTTAACTGAATAATTATCCGTAAATATTTATGTTGCTATGTATAAATGTTGACATATCTACAGCAATAATTTCGATGCTTAAACAAAGTGCGAAGCGAATAACGCTATTCTTCCACCTAGTTGAAGGTTTAATTGGTATTAATTGAATCGGAGGCAACAATTACGGTCGCCTTGACAACGTCCGGAAAGAGTACGACATATCCACTAAATTTCGAAAACAATTGCGTATTTCTGAATGATTCGACCGTGTAACGTGTAAACATCGAAAGAACAAGATAGTATAGAGTTTTAGCCGTCGAATAAAGCAAATACGAAGAAAATCGGTCCATATTTACGTTTTAATGAATGAAGGAAAAAAACCTTGCACTCTGAAAAATCAAAAATCCCGTGTAAACTTATGGGAAAATAAAATTGTCTCCTGGATTCGAACCCGGGTCGATTTTGGAAATCTTGGGTACTCTATGTTACTCGTAGAGTCATATGAAGTCAATTTGCAAAGTTTGGACCCGAAAGCTCAAAGGGCGTGGGATTGTATAAGGAACAGATAGATGGACAGATCGACATGGACAGACATTCAATTTTATTATATAAGATATATATATGTGTGTGTGTGTATATATATGTGTGTGTGTGTGTTAGCTTCATACCTTTCGAAACAAATATTTTTCCGATTTCTACCACATATCGTTTGTCGCGATATTTTTTAAGGCTTAAATTAAATTTATAAGAGCACATTCTTTCCGGAATACTACCAACATATCCAAAATATGCGTCGGCTGAAGATGAAACGATCATGTAACCCAACTTGCTAATTTGATTACCACTTGCAGGGTGACCACGGCGGACCTCTTATGGTGAACGGTCAAGTGATTGGAATTGCTTCTTGGACCAGAATGTGCGCACTTAAGGGCTACCCCTCCGTCTTCACTGAGGTGTCACACTACATCACCTGGATCAAGAAAAATATAAGCGAGAACAAAAATGTATCGAAAACCCGACCGAAATATAGGAAAGATATATGTGATCCGTGATAACTCTTGTCAGCTGCTATTCTGGCAAGGATAAAACTCCACAAATATGCGGAAGAAGTTGCTGTTGTAAACTGCATTAAAATTAAGAAATGAAAATCTTCTCCGTTTTTAACAGATTTAATATTAACTTCTATTTGGTAACTTTTATATTATTTCTGTTCTTTTTTCAAATCCCAAAGAATACCGAATAACTCCAAAGCGCCTGATTCTTTTTTTTTACCATTACTTCTATTTTAACCATACCAACACCTAAAGAGGCTTATGGGTAATTGCTGTGTAATATGACCATTTAATTCATCCTTTTGAATAAAATGGAAATGGGTGCATCGTATTTTGAACGTATGCAGAAATATGCTCGTAATAAGGGAACTGCGGCCGATTTAGCAAAATTACGTACACTCCAGTGGATTATATGAAAAACGAGAAATATTTCGTGATTTATACCCATGACGTTCGATAGAAATATTTCGTGTACCCGTGACATTCGATAGTAACGTTTAACTGATCTAAGTACGAATATATAAATATAGAGTTGATACGCTCCTTTTAAAATGGAATTACAAGTTTTATAATAAATTCACCCTGGTTGTCTAAATAACGCTTTTTAGTGATCTTGGTACTAGAGAGCAACAGTCATTTGGGATAACGTCTGTAACCAAAGTACTATGGCAGAAAAGACTTTCAGCTTCACCACAGTTCAACGTGAATATTGTAAATAATTAAGTTAATGCATATATAGTTATTATCTACCTAAATAAAAGTTATTTTGTAAAATTAATTTCTATATTATCATTTGCTATTAACTGATTTTTGCAGCATAACATGGCTTAAGGTACCGCATAATGCATTTGTTTTGAGATTTATTTATTTCCACCATGTCATAAACAACCGTTATAATGAACACATCTACGACAACAAGTATAAAAAATAACAGCAAACACAGATTTTAAAAGCTCTTCCTTAGACTGTTCACGTAAATTTTCGGAACCTTCGACCTCATTATCAAAGTATTTCAATGAATAATTTCCCCTGTAATTAACAAATACACCTGTAGCACTATAAATAAATAAAATTATTATTAATCTTTTCACATTTAAAAAAGTTTTAAGCATATTTATATTGTTCAACAATCTTCAAATTTAGCGAAAAAATTGCGATATTATGATGTGACACTGAATTTTCATTATAAACAAAGTGTTAACAACAAAACGCGAAAACCAAAATAAATCTAGTTACTATTTCAAACATACCGCCCCGCAGTTTGGCAGTTGTAATATAATCTTCATACCTTCTTCTTCCTCCCTCCTTCTCTCAGTATCTAAATCCAATTTAACATAAGTTATTTAACGAATCCGGCAACAATGAATTCAGTCGTTCTTTGTTACGAAAGATTTTCTTCTCATAAAACCTAAACTTTTTATTATAAAACAATTTTATGGACCAATTCCAATCGCATATGAAAATCGACGCTAGGAAAATAAATTGAGGCGTTCTGCATGGTAGTGGCAACATTAAGTCATATATATATATATATATATATATATATAAAAGAATGAGCACTAAACTCAGAAATGTTAACATTCCTATCTGAATCATTTATGGCAGCAAAAACTTCATTTTATTCTTCAATATTTTACGTAGGTCAGTTGACCTAAAGCTTTGAGGAATATATTGGAGACCTAAACGGAAAGGAAGGTTCTTATGTGCAATCCCCCCGCCAGACTCGTGGCGCCATACTACTGGTCAGAATGAGAACTACTGCCTGTGGCGACATTTACCCACCCGATCACCGGACAATGGGGAGGGATAGTTCCAGAGAGGCGAAGGGCGCGATAGTGCCCGGAGACGACTACACCCGATATAAAAGGCATTATAATCTAAATAGAAAGCGAGCCGAAAGTTCGCCAATATCCTCAGTTTCTTGTAAATAAAAAGTTTTTTTACAATTTCTCAAGTTTGTTTTAATGTTTTTTCCGGATAAAGGTTATCGCATGTTTTTTTTCCAAAAGGGGTCCGGAATAACCCAGTAGTACCCGTTGGATAAATGTCGCCACATGCAGTAGTCCTCATTCTGCCCTGTTGGCTGGCGCCACGGGTCTGGCGGGGGGATTGCACATAAGAACCGAAAGGAAAAACGCCATGCAGATTATATGTTGCTAAACATACATTCGCTAATCATTAAAAAACAACGAATGTCACATTTTCATAAAATTAATTCTTTACAGTTACTGCCAGATTATTTTTTCTATTAAGTATACTACCTTATTATTACTGAATATTTTTCATTTATATGAACTACTGCAATACATAATAGAGATATATAGTAAAAATCGAGGAAACAATCGGTAATATACATATTGGGAAGTCGCATTTCTTCCTAAACTTTTGAAACTGACCAGCTATTGATTGCACTACCTCTTTGATACCCATTGCGCGTAGGCAAGAGGGAATAAGCAGTTCGTAAAAAATGACAACACGGCGTCCATGATTTTCCAACTAGACTGATTTCTGTTACACCATCCTAAATATACGGTGCTGAAATCCCATATCACTCTATAATATTTTAATACGCGTATCACCACTGAAATTTCACTTAACTCATCGTTACACTTATGTTACGCTCTCGGAATAACTAATTCGTGCTGCAGGATATGCAACTCATCCAAATATTTATTGAACGTCCTATACTGCTCAGAATTCAGGCAAGATATTTATCGAGCTATGTTTTATTTACGCCACTTCACAAGATATTAATTCATTATAAGAGTTATACAAAAGTTTATTTTGTTGAATTAAAAAATGGTGCCATAACAACCTGCTAAACGGAAGGAAAATGGGATCGTGACAAACTGAGAAGGAAAAGACTATTGAAAGAGATTGTCTGAGCAAAGGTGATGTGTGAGAGGCAAAGAAGCAGTCAGAGAATAAACAGTCATTGCAGTATTATGTAAATTGTGAGAAATATAACGCATGATAAACAACATATATGTTAAATATGTTTTTTATCTCTATTCAACAATGCACGAGAACTTTCCAAGGTGTTTTATACGCTTTGGTTATCGAAGGAGAACATTCAGATAGAGACGGCTCTGATATTTAAGCGCGTTACTTTTCTGATTCGTGTCGATATATATAGGTATCATTTCATACGTAATAACTTTCTGCGAATGTTCTCTGTTGAGACTATATATATATCTATATAATTTTTCGCAAGACTGATCGATTACACATACAAATTAAATTCAGTCATCCGCACGAATCCCCAGATAATACGATAAGAGAATACGGTCAATGTTATCCATTGTTCTAAGCTTATATATTGGAAGGTCGTATGACCTGGAAAAACGATCATTGTTTATCTTTTCGGTTGACACTGATAGTGAACTATTACTTTTCTTCTTCCATGATTCTAAGGCATTTTTGCTAGAGTTACACAAATGTTGTACAATATGAGCGCCGTACTTACTTCCACGAAACCAGCATAAAATCCGTTTTTAGTTAATTCTATTACAATTCTTAAATGATAAAACGTCGCTCTAATAAGTTCGGATAAATTTCGAAATGAGATTCACAGCAGCTTTAACTCCTGATAAACTTATCTTCTGTCGTCGGGAAACAAATCGCTGTGTATTCCCAATGTCACAATATATCAAAGGTTGGGAGCACTTACGTTAGATTCCCAGAGATTCCCATACGTTTTTACTTTATCGAACTGCACCAAATAAAACTCTTGTCATAAGTCATGAGCCATTTCATTTACGGACATGAAAGATATAAATAGAATCCCGGGGAAATCCAGAGTGCTGTGATTTATGAGGTAATAATATTTTGTCTGCAGAATTCTTCCAGTTTACAATCAGAGAGATTTTTCAAAATGTATACACACACATACATACATACATACATACATACATATATATATATATATATATATATATATATATATATATATATATATATATATATATATATATATAGGGTTAGGACACACGAGGATATGTTAACCTAGTCAATTATTGAAGAGAAAACCTTCCGGAGTGAACTTTCAACAGGAAATGGTGAATTGTCGCCCTTTGCAGGCCACATGTGGCTCTCGAGGGCGTTTTATGCGGCCCACAAATATATGATAAAGAACTAGTCCGTAACATATAGAACACCAATTTGTGTCTTTTTGTTGAATTTATGATAATAAAACTTGTTAATGTCGAAACTTATTTAGAATTTATTTTCATTTACATGATAAAGTGAAATTTTGTTACAACGTACTTCACAATTACGTATGTTTAAAATTAACGTACTTTTTTTAATCCCCGTGAATTTTCCCGTATAAATACCTACTGTATAAATATTTCAAAATAACGTACTTCAACTTAACGTACTTTTAAATACTACGCATGAAATTCAGGGGTTCCGAAAAAATATTTTTGTGTTTTTAACGTACGCTTTCAACGGCCCAAAATAACGCAAATAGTAAGGTGGTAAATAAGAACTATAATGCGGATGAGTTTTGTCTGCAATTTGCGGTATCACGTCATCCCTTGGGAGGATGACATATTTAGACAACAAGCCTACCGTTTTCTTTAAAATATCAATAAATTTATAACAGTATTCATTATGGACATTTTGGACCCTGGGTAAAAATTTCACATGGACGAAACCGTTTCAGTCCAAAAAACGGGCCCCATAACGTTGTCAGAAGAAGGAATCAATTTACTGGAGTTAAGGCGCTTGTGAAAAATATTTTCTACTGATCAAAGACTTATGTTTGTTGCGTTCATTAATTTAGAAGCATTTATTCGACAGTTTCCCAAGGTTAACGATACAACTTTGTTAATCACAACACAACTCTCTTTGCCTTTGATCATCCTCTGCCAGCATTATCACAATCAACTCGGCATCGGTTTTTTTAAACCTCATGAATTTGTGGCTTTTTTCAGTATATTCTCCGAATTGTGCTTCGAGCATGCGTAAAATTTCTGATGCTTTAAAATTTTCATTCATAAGAAATGGAATTATATAGTGTGTTGTCCCATACCTGCACTGGCATTATACTCCGCCGTCATGAATAAAAACAGTACAGTTGCTATGGCAATGACATCAAATGTCACCTTTGAACTTTGGATAATAGTAATGGTGGCACTAATATTGAAATCCTACTCATCACAAGAAAAAGAACAAATCTTAAAAACCCTTAACGTTGACAAGGTGTCAAAAGTACGACGTGTGGTGGGAAAACCCTCTGTTTATCATTGTATCAGATCTTTTGCTTAGTTATCAGTGTAATAATATCTAAGAGGGAAACGCGTCGTTCTCAAGTACAATGAAATCGTAATGACAGCGTCTGCGAGATTTTGGAACTATACTTCTAGAGAGAATATTTAACAGATTCATGAAATCGGCTCTCCTGCATTCGGGAGTGCCAGATATTTAAAAGTTGGATTCCTGTTGACTAATTAGTACCATCACAGGATGGTACTAATTAGTCAACAGGAATCCAAGTTTTAAATATCTGGCACTCCCGATATTCGCAATCTTCATTCAATTAAAATAAATTCAACTAAATAATTCTATTTCTCCATTGCACGAAAAAGGGTAAACATGCAACCATTATACGATATAGCATGAACGAGCGACCAGCTCATCAAAGGGCAAATCAATGATATTTATTTTGGATTATAATACTGTTTGCGTTTCTAAACGGATTCTGCGACGATAAGTTGTGTGTGTGTGTGTGTGTGTGTGTGTATATATATCAATCTTACGCTCACCCTACGCTTTGCTTATATATTATAATGGCAACTCATGTGGACACGCAAGATTTATATCAATCATCTGTCAGTTATTCAGCACAATAAAACATTTTAATGGACTCAGCTCGATTACTGCACATTCATATACTTCCAAATACATTCATTCATTATTCAATTAGCTAAACGGCAAAATTTATGTTAACGATTTTCACTCGAATTGTTTCAGGACGATTATTGTTTAAATTTCATAAATACTATATAATTAACATCAGGATATCGATACTGTTTCGCTATAAAATACACGGCTGGTATAACCCATGTAATATACTGGAATAATCAGCTATGAATTAAGTTAAAGAATCCATAAAGTTTGCGGGTAGTTAATCATATTAAAAATTTACTGCTTAATGTTTGAAGCAACATTAACTCAACTCACAAAATACTGTAACACTACGTCATGATCCGAGGTCAGATGGGCGAAAGAAAATCCAAAATACAGAGTTATTTAGTTTCTCACGGATGAAATACTGCAATTGTTATATTAAAAGCATACGCATTTCTTATTTATGGCTATAGATGTGTATTAAGTGGGTGAAAGTTGCGTTTTTAAAATAAGCCACCCTTACGACAACTGATAAGACTACGTAGCTCCGATTGCCATTAAAAGACTGGGGAAACCAGATGCGCATCTGGTTTTACCAAGCCTTTTTTTTATAACTATCGGAGCTACTAACAGTCTATCAATTTGGAGATGCGAGCTCGATAAATTCCGTTAAAATCTCTTATGAAAATAAATTGATTTTTATCTTGAACTCTTTTTTTTTGTTAACGTTATTACTTACTGTTACGAGTAATAAGAGTCAATGCACAGACAATCAAGTCTTTTTAGTTCGATGAATTTTGCGTAACAGTAGTGTTCAGATTAAAAATTCTCATGTACGCACTCGCCTTTTCTATCACCTACTTGACTCAACAAAAAGATAATTTGCTCCGGGAGATGTTTACTCATTTTTTACGAGACTAAACCTATTACCAGTTGGATACACAAGTACAAATATTCATAAAAAAATCTGATGTTGCCAACACACGCCTTCTCCATATCTGTGGTACTATAGATATTTAAATTTTTATGAATAGCATTATAAGGCAAAATTATTATTTCGTATCGTAAAAGAATACAGTCGTCCTTATTGCCGTAAATTACGTATATTTTGAATGTTTACAGAATTCACCGCTACATGGTGGTGGCGCTGTATACTGGAAATTTACGAATAAGCAAAATATCTCCGAAATGGATGTTCTACGAAACTTTTTTTCAAACAAAACTTGGAAGAAATATTATTCTCTACAACTTTGGTCCTCACGAAGATTACCAATGACGTTTTTCGGGAGATATTTGACGGAAACCGAAAAAACCGATTATTTATAAATAATTCCTAAACAATAACTGCTATGGAAAATTGTTTGAAATGAAAGTTGAAGGAAATTACATTCTCTATAACCCTTGTATAGAACTGTATATATAATAATGATGTTTTAATGGAGAAATATGGCAAAAACCGAATCGGGTTTCGAATAAACCGCGACTTCCGGTTAACCGGTATTGTCCAAAAACTAATCAGTTCTTTGCGCTCATGCGAAAATGTGATATATATGAAATTTGGTAATAATATGACAAGTACTTTTTGAGTTAGAGTGCCCATAATCACATCCATCCATCCACAATCACAAACACACAGACATCATTCCGAAAATAGTCTAAACGTGTTCTATGGACCTCAAAACGTGTATTTCCGTTGAAATCTAGAAGTCGATTTGTTTCGTGATCACAATACTTTCCCCATACTATGTATGGAGAAAGGAAAAAGTGCATATTAATAACCTATATAATATTTTAATCGATAAATTATTGTTAGTGAAAATTTAATTTATGAATCGCATCTGGCCTTCTAGAGAAACACAATTTTCTATAAAACAAAGTCGTTAACGTATGCAATATCTTAACAAATTTTTATTTCTTCTGAGGGCAACACACTACCTTTTCAAACTTTCGAAAGTGTAAAATTATGTATCCCGCATGACTAACCGATGAAAAAAACGTAAGTTGTGTTTGGACAACGTAACAAAGAACTTCTAGCTCTATCAGAAAAAAATGAGGTAGAATGATGGCAATTAGGTCGGAAATTAGAAGAAAGCAACATATGGCTAAACTTTATAAAATGGCTACATGGCATAACTTTCGTATTTACCTATTATTGAATTACTAGAGCATTTTAACAATTTATATCAAAAAAGTAAAAAAAAAAAGGTCTGGCAGAGCTCTAAACATTACATGCCTTTGTGGTTGCACACTTAATAAAAAATACCGCAAGTAGCAAAACTGTGTTATTCACACTTGATGTCACAATTTGCAGTAATTACCATTACCAAGTTTATTGACTTGATCATGCGGCACCATCAAAAGTAAAAAATTTTAAAGGTATCCCACACCTACATAATTCAAGGTTAAGCACAAAAGTATAAAAAATTCAAAACACGAATGCTTATCTTGGGTATCTCCAACATCTATAACAAGGTTAAGATAAACCAACCTTATTATCGGTAGCACTAACATAAGAGCCAATTTTTTCAATTTTTCATAGTTAAGTGTTTATTCTTGAATTTGCTTTCAACCACAGGACGAGCTCGATCCTCAGATGCAGGTTTTCCGCGGTATTTTGTGAAACTCATACGATGGAAATTATGAATATTTCTACTTTTGCTCAAGAGCAACTTGCCAAATTAAGGATATAGTTTTAACTTCAAATGGGTGACACGGCGTTGGGCACAGTCTTGTTGACTTACATAAATAAAATAAATGGAGGATGTCACGGAGTGGTTCAACAAGAGCAAGATTCCTTCCAGGATATAGCGAATACGTATTTCTACATAAGCTAATCTCATGCTGAAATGTATAGCGAAGAAGGCTGCGAATTTTTACTTTCACTTCTCTTCTCTAGAAGGTCAGGATGCGCTTCATAAATTAAATTTTCACTAACAACAATTTATCGATTAAAATATTATATAGTTTATTAATATGCTCTTTTTCCTTTCTCCGTACATAGTATGGGGAAAGTATTGTGATCACGAAAAAAATCGACTTCGGGATTTCAACGGAAATACACGTTTTGAGGTCCCTAGAACACGTTTAGACTATTTTCGGAATGATGTCTGTGTGTATGTGATTGTGGATGGATGGATGTGATTATGGGCGCTCTAACTCACAAAGTACTTCTCATATTACTACCAAATTTCATATATATCACATTTACGCATGAGCGCAAAGAACTGATTAGTTTTTGGACAATACCGGTTAACCGGAAGTCGCGGTTTATTCGAAACCCGATTCGGTTTTTGCCATATTTCTCCATTAAAACATCATTATTGTATAAACAATTCTATACAAGGGCTATAGAGAATGTAATTTCCTTCAACTTTAATTTCAAACAATTTTCCATAGCAGTTATTGTTTAGGAATTATTTATAAATAACCGGTTTTTTCGGTTTCCGTCAAATATCTCCCGAAAAACGTCATTGGTAATCTTTGTGAGGACCAAAGTTGTAGAGAATAATATTTCTTCCAAGTTTTGTTTGAAAAAAATTTTCGTAGAACATCCTTTTCGGATATATTTTGCTTATTCGTAAATTTCCAGTATACAGCGCCACCACCATGTAGCGGTGAATTCTGTAAACATATTCAAAATATAATTTACGGCAATAAGGACGATACGAAATAATAATTTTGCCTTATAATGCTATTCATAATAATTTAAATATCTATACCCCAAATATGGAGAAAGTCGTGTGTTGGCAACATCAGATTGTTTATTTTTGCAAGTGTAGCGTGGAATGAAAAGGGTTGGGAAACACTGCACTGGTAAAACCCAAGCCTAGGAAGTACGACTGCTAGGCGAAGTTCTAAATTGCAACATAGTATCAGTCACTTAACCCCTTTTATCTCACCAATAGATTATAGGAATGATGGTGTAAGCTTCAAGACATATAAATGGGAGACAGAAAATCGATCCTCACCTACTCTACTGAGAAGTACCGCATCATGTTCCGAATTACCCTCTTGATCACTTTGACCGTGATTGGTGCCTCACACGGTAAGTTTACATTTACATTTACATTTACATAAATACCCTGCAAGCCGCTAGAAGCGTTTGGCAGGGGGTGTCACAACACCAAGTGAAGTCTAGCTAATTCCTCTGTTGGATTGTCTTATCGCGTCTGGGAAAAAGGATCGGTAGTATTTCTCTGTTCTAGCGGTAATTTCGAGATATTTTCTCCTGCACTGTGATCTAACATTACGTTCACTAACACCGATGGGGACGACTATGCCGCGTACGTCTTCAACGAATTCGGAACTTTCAAATTTTTCAAATAGTTTCCTCTTGTATTCAATTCTTCTACTCTTCAACGTCTGCCATTTCAGATCTCTCAATAACTCTGATACACTCGCATCATACCGATATTCTCCTTTTACAAATCTAGCCGCTCTACGCTGAACCATTTCGAGCTCTCTAGTTAGGCCCTCCTCGAAAGGGTCCCAGACGGCGCAACAGTATTCCACGATGGGTCGTATTAGGGAAAAGTATGTCGTAGTTCAGTCGTAAAATATGTTTCCTCGCTGAATGTAAGTTATTATTGGAACGTCTATGATAAATTAATTATATGATAATTTTAACCATCAACTGGTGACGAATGGGTCCCAGGGACCTAACTGATTTTCATTTCGGTGCCATGTAGATACTGATTTGCGAGATGCACGCCATTTTCCTAATACTTTCTTAGGAGGGTTAAGCTTGGGCTCAATACCGTAGTGATCTCTGAGCGAGTGGTTACTTCGTTATTAGCACGTCTTAAGGGTCTCTAGGACCGTCACCACCCACCTTATTTTCCCATCAAGCTCCACTTCTATTCAGGTAGGATTATCATCCTTTATTCAAGGAAATAAGTGCACGTAAGTACTGTTTTTTATATTTATTTTCTTAATATTTCATCTATTGCCTCAAACGAATATACTGACCGCATAGAAAATAGTGATCCCAGACACTCAGAGCGTTTTTGACGAAGTTGACAAAAATGCAAGTGATATTGATGATTGTGCGAGTGAGTGCTTCTCCTTCAGTTCTCATGACACAGATATTCGAGAATTCGGCGATTCTGAAGTTGAAATGCCATAGGCTCAAGAAAAAGAAAAATTAAAGAAAGCCTACATGAAAATCAGAAGAGGATTCAGGAGGTGTTCCTTCACGTACTTCTTCCTTTTACGGTAAGGACCGTTGCAAATGGTCGGAAAATGAACGACCTCGAAGAACTAGAGTTTCGGCTGTTAATAAAATTACCGAAAAATTACCAGGACTTCGTGGCCGAGCTGAGAAATTAGATGATTCTTCTCAGACAGAAAAAGAAGCACCTGATTAATCAAAAATAAGCCCTGCGAAATCGGAGTTGAAGCCACTGGAAAAATCAAAACGGAAGAGGTCTTTTTCATGTCCTACTAGAGCTGACATGAGTGTGGACAACCTGTTTGTACATCATGCTTTTTACCGGTTTGCAAAAGCTGTATCAATATAAAATAATCATATATTTTCTGGAAGTATTTTACTGTATGATTTGTTTCAAACTAAATCTCTTTATGAGAAAAAATAGGAACGTTTAATGTATTTGTAAAAGTTATATATGTTATTGTAATCTAATGCTTCCTCTTTTTGTGTTTTTATATTTCTGCAATGAATGTCAATTTTTCAGCATAAAAGGTGAACATTATTCATTTCAAGTTTTCACAACATCAAACAGGATCACTAGGAATATAAAAAATTGTGTTGAATATAAAAAATGATCGTGCGTCCTGGGGACCCAATATAACCAGTTACGTTTCTGGAAATCCACGTCACCAGTTGAGGGTTACATATATTAAACCATAGATGACTTCAACCCTATAAATAAAACTTTAAAATTTTATTGAAATCATCTGCGCATGGACAGAATTTTCTGTAGTTATGTTTAGTCATCGGAAAGTTTGATTTTAAAGGGGTATGAAAAAGGGGATCACCAATTAAACACGAGCACTGCATTCTACAATAACTCCGTTTACAGGGACTCTAAAAGTGAGGTCCAGAAATGGCTGGATAGGAGCGGCCGCCAACCCATTCTTTCCTGGGCAACCATACATCGTGGGGGGTGAAATCGTCGACGGAAGGGAATTCCCAGCTCAGGTGAGATGAGAAGGATAACTATTATCTACACGATGACGTGACATCTTGCGTTCAAATTTTGGAACGTCTAAACATTTATATGGGAAGTGTGTGAATAAATGCCAACTGAATCTACAGCTTAATTAGAGATCTTTTGGGTGATGCTTTCCACTTAAAGTTAGCATGCTCGTACCGGCGAATGATCAATTTCCACATATTTTTTTCAATATGCAATGGAACTTTTATAAGTCGAACTTTAAGTGAACAAAAAATATTCGACTTATAGAAAATTCGATTTATAGAAGAAAAATAAAAGGATGTTGTCCTGTAAAATGAATTCACTTCGGGTTATGGCAAATTCGAGTTACAGACGTTCGACTTATAGAAATTCGACTGTACTAAACCTTTTAATAGTCACTTATCTCTCTCGTGGAATGTAGATTATAGTTTCTTATCGTTTCACCTCTTGAAAAGAAGATATGCATTTAACCTAAAATATTTAATATTTCAATGCATTTTAATAAAGATATTTTAGAAAAATGTAAACTGATTATATCTTTTCAGATTTCACTTCAAGTCTATGGTTCACATAACTGCGGTGGTTCCATACTGAATTCGGAATGGATTCTGACAGCTGGCCATTGCTCCGAGTCAGTATAATGAGGTTTTTCCAGTTAATAAAAACACGTTTCATGTTTTAGACCTAAGCTTGAGTTTAGAATTTCATGTTTAAGCTACATTCCTACAGGCAGGTACAATATAACGTACGTTATAAAAATATGCAGTTTTTATTTAGACTTGATTTTGTTGATTAAAAATTGAATAAATTATATGGATCAACGAATTTTATTTCCAAATATAATTTTAGTTGAAAAAATACATGTAGCCAGCTTCGTATTTGATGATCTGCATCAATAGTACAATTTTGTGAGAAAAGTGTACTTAAATAAATATTGAATCTAAATAATTTGGTCAGGATAAAAATGGCGAAGCAGTAAAAATCGTGCGATCCAATATATGGATCTAAAAGAGTTAATGAATTATTTTGTTGTTGCTTCGGGCGTAAAGGTATGCATGCTTGCCTTCCGATGAAATTTTTTATTTACCACTCTGTGAAACAAATCCGCCATCTTTCATTAACTATTTACCCTCGCACAATTTCAAAATTTTACGCCGTCTGTTTGCAGCTACTCTGCATCTGATCTCGAGGTCATGGAAGGATCCAACCTCTTACAAAGTGGTGGAACCAAGCATCAAGTCGTGTCAATCCGTCGCCATGAAAAGTATGACGCCAGTGATTCGTGGATCAACGACATTGCAGTGATGAAGGTAAAAACTTCAGCACGCGTCACGGAAAATGACCATATCGTTTGAAAAATACATTAAACTCCGTGAAACGCGTCACATAACTGTATAACCGCTTGCGTTGAGATAAATTTGTACACAGTATTACCACATATTTTAAAAACTTGTCGGAGTTAAATAAAAAAGTGCACTTTCGAAACGATGTATTTTGGCTGAAAGAATTACATTTGTAGTTTTAGTCCTGGAAAATGATATACCGCCCTCTCGATACCAAACTGATCGGACATTTCTCTTAAGGTGAGCCCGCCAATCGCCATGCGCGACGGAGTAGCACCCGTCAAACTGCCTAAGAAGGGTCAGGAAACTCCGGCTGGCAGCAAGGCAACGGTCGTTGGTTGGGGTAGGTTGTCGGTAAGTTGTCCTCTTAAATTTCCTACGAAAGATTCCCATGCTCCTTGTAATTAAAACGTTTCTTCGCTAAAATCAAATTAAATTTTGAGTTCATAAGTTTACAACTCCAATAAAAATCGAAAAAATCTCTGCGTGTAATCACCCACTCGCACTTTTATTGAATTCCAGAAATTGCATCGTAATTTTCGCTCGGTTTCTCTTTTATCTCACAAAATTTGTAGTGCCATTTGTCATGCCGCGTATGCATATATTTTACGATAAACAATCTATTACATATGGCACTCCGGTAATGTGATTTAAAAATGGCCAGAAAGATCGGAGGAGGGGGAAGGGAGATTACCTCACGTATTAGGAGGGCCTCCAAAAATGATGAAATGTTTTGTAAATTTATTAAAAGGAAAAATTATTAATTTCCCACAGAAACAAATGCTTTGATGAAGGATGAATCAGTCAGTGCCAACTGATGTCATAATTTCTTTCGTAGAAAAACAGCGAGTACGATATGCATTAGTAACTATTTCATAAGGGTTTCAAGAATATGACTACCGTTCAAGGCCCCAAATTGTGGAATTGCATCGATGATTAAGTGATACGTTTTCACTGAGAAAAATATCATGTTACTCATATTTCTCACTTCTAAAACCATCGGATGAACTCTTTGCGAGTAATTTACGATTCAGATGCGAATTTGAAGCTGTGATAAAATAAAACGTCGCCGTCTTCTTCTTTTCCGGTGGGTTACCCTTGAAAACAGGCCGGAGGACCCATTCCCAACGAGCTCCGGAAGGTCGACGTGGAAATCGCCGACCACAAGAAATGCAACGAAAGCTACTTCTCAGACTACAGCGTAGTCCGCGACACCCAGATATGCGCAGGAACAGAAGAAGGAGGAAAGGACGCTTGCAACGTAAGTTGTGTAACTACCCCTCATTAAGATATAGCCAAAGGATTTTTATTATGCATCCAGAGAAAAAAATCTCCGCGCTTTTTCGAGAATATTGCGAAAATCGACCTATGTAAGGGAATAACTTTTGGAGACGGAGCAGCAATTGACGATTCTCATCCCATCGATCGGTTTTTCTTCCTAATCATTCCGCCGAAAGAAGGACGTGGCAATGAACACGTAAAACCTCACCCTTTCGTGGAAATCAGGGGTTTAAAAATTTGACTAACTTCATAAAAATAATAAATCCACGAAACACGCTGCACTGCACACACACTTCCTCACTGTCGCGCGCTTCGACTCCGTAAAATATCACCGATTAATTACGGTACGGACAGCATGTCGGCAGTCTGGCGTAAAACTCTCACACCTACATGTTTTTTCACGTTACTGGACGCTCTTACGTTTTTCATTTAACACACACGGTTTACTTAATGTTGCTTCCGGTATCAAATACTATAGCAATGTAATTTGACCAAAATCCACGCTGCCAAGTATCGAATAAATCGATATGTTGTGAAAATTGACAAGAATAAACTACCGCACGATGTTTCGCGATATGCTTCATTTAGAAAATGTCTCAATTCCGGTAAATATGCGAGATTTATTCATAATCTATTGAGCCGTTTAGCCGCAAGGGTCGTTTACGGATGACATTATGGAGACTAATGAAAGTGAAAATACGACTACCTCCTACTGGAAGATATCTTAAAAGATTCACATTAACCAAAATCTCTCGCTATAAACCCAATTTTCAGAATAAGCACTTGAGCATAAAAAAATGAAAAATTACGCGCTAAGGCAGGAGTGGGAAAACTACGACCCGCGGGCCACATGAGGCCCGCCAGAGCATTTTATGCGGCCCGTGATGCCTTTATAAAAGAGAACCCTGACATGTGAAACGGTAAATTTCACATTTGGTGGTTAAAATCATGGCCGGAAATCCTTATATAGCGAAGCCATTTTACGAAAAATTTATTAATAATTGATTTTCACTAATAGAACCTTTCGCATTCTCTCAAATAACTTCCTATGTGAGACCTAATGTGGCCCGCCTAACCACCCACAACTGCTAATGTGGCCAACTTCGTAAAAAGTTTGCCCAGCCCTGCACGAAGGTATAATCATTAATCACAAAAAGACTATAAAAAATCTAGTGGAGATACAGTAGACAATTGTTTAATTTACTATTATACTTAAGTGTTTATTCCGGAATGTATTTTCGACGATTTTCTAGAGAAATGATCATATTTTTTCAAAAATCTTCGTGCACCATAGAGGGAAAATTAATATTATACGTACCATACGAATCGGTTTAAATAGATGAATTGTTAAAAAAACAAGTCTGCATTTTTCTCGAACAGGGTGACTCTGGTGGACCACTCTTCGTGAACAACGAGATCATCGGAATCGTGTCGTGGGGAAGGCCATGCGCACAGAAGGGATATCCTACAGTGTACACCGAAGTCGCCGATTACATCGACTGGATCGAAGAACACATAAACTAGAACAATGTCATTTTGCACTCGACTGAAATGTTAATAAAAATACTTTAAAAGCTATGTGACCTGAACTAGAGCTTTTATTCCTTTCCCCCTGGATCATACCGCTGTTTCATAAAAACAATTATATATATATATATATATAATATTTATGTAAACATCGTTTCACATAGCAATGGAATATTCCACATGTGGAGAGCTTTTATTCCTTTCCCTCTGTATCATACTGCTGCTTCCTTAAAAATCAGTTATCGTATATATCAATATATATATATATATAGTAATAAACAAGTTTAATCATCACACAAGGGATAAATTGCTTCGCTAAAAGAAAGTTTTTATATTAAATTTAAATTGGAAAAAAAGAACTTCGTCTCATTCATTAAAAAAGAGATTATAGACAGTTATAAAAATAAGTCTATTAATTTTTTTGGAAAGCTTTTAGTAAAAAGCTCAGAACCAAGGAAAAAAAATCATTCACGTAAAAGTGGGCATTCACTGTTCTTGGTGGGTGATAAAATATTCTAGGCAATCATCCATATACAACTGCATTTAATTGAAATTGTATGCAATTCTTTTATCTCTTAGTGCAACTGACGTAACGCATTTATTTAAGTATTATCAGAGAACAACTTTATTTTTATAACCAGAAAGTACAACTGAATGTAAAGTATGTTGCGGAGATGCATGTATTTCATTACTTGTTATTCTTGTATAAGTTGTAAACATTAATCACATAAATTAAAACCGAAACCATAGGGAATCAAGAGATTCACACTGAACAGGTTAAAGTAATGCGTGCATTTTTTATATCTGAATCTAAATGTGACGTTTAAAGTTTTGATGACAAAATACTTCAAGAATATCGTTATTAAACAATAATTTCCATCAGATAGGTATCATCAGTTCATGTATGGCGACTCGAATGTTTATTTTACCTTAATTTTAAGAATTCTGTTTAAATCTTTTAAAGTAAAATCATTAAACAGCTTATGGCAAATTGGTAGAAACATGAATTCCGATATTATTCGCAACGGGCTTAGCAGGGCTGATAGAAGTAAAAAGCACATACTTTAAACAGGTGATGAGAAAAGAATTAATATCATTACATGTATGTCAGATTTCATCATGTAACATTACGGTACAGATACGATCTCGATTTGTTTTCCAGTAGCGTACTACTTAGAGAGAAAAATATTAATGATGTGATTTCATCTTCATAAAGATTTGGCTTCCCGTTGTTCGATTTTCGTAACCACGTTCTGTTTAGAAATTGAAAAACTTTCTCCGACAGCCAGAAAGTGGTTGATTAAACCAGATGCGCATTTTGGCACAATCATGGTAAATTCTAAAACAGAAGAATCAATTTTCGGAGAATTACCATCGATATTTTAGATCCGTTATATGTTATCAGAATGTCCATTATCATTAGGACTGTCGCACAGAACTTTTGAGAGTTTCCAACTTTATCGTTAGATAATGTCTCAGATAACAAATTTTTAAATCGAGCGTTGCCTTGCAAGCAATGAAATTGCAACATTTAATCGACGCCATGTTGACATGTTTATTTTTATCTTGGGGTCTTAGGACCTATAAATAAGAAGCCGTGAACTTGTACATTTGCAGTCAGTTGTAGGAGAAACACTCAATATGTTCCTGAAAGTATTTTTAATAGCTCTCGCTTTCATAGGAGCCTCGCAAGGTAAGTTTTTGAATAAGAAATTATATTTAAATACGAACAAAATAAACTATCGGAAAACGTTGCTTCTTAATAATGGGGTGGTAGCAGTGAGGCTTCTTTTGTCTAATTGCGCAGACTTACTATTACAAGCTACATTCAAGATATCCGGCCACCAAAAATGTATTTTTATAACAAACCACATCAATATATATATATAGAGTTCATTAAATATCTCAGATGAAATAAGTTCGGAAAATATATTATCCTACTTTAACTGAAGTAAATGACTCTCCTCGTTATCTGTTCAAAACAAAGGAATGTAAAATGATAAAAACTTATGAATGCTAGAATGAAAACATTTTTTAAATAAAATTCTACGTAAAGAGCTGAAATTCTAAATGTCACCTTTACGCATTATATTTTTTGATTTCTCTGCACCATTAGTTACACACATGTTAATGGATAGCCCAAAAAAATTTATAATATATTAACTTAATAATTTTATGCAAATTTATTATGTAATTAAATCTATTATGGAAATCTTTACCTTATATAATCCAAATAAATAACACCCCATGCTAAATTTGATAGTTCTCTCTACTCTTCATATTTTCCAAAAATATATTACAAAGTGAATCATCTAATATCTCACCACTTTCACTACCAATCTTCGTGAAACTAACATTAATTTTCAAAAATTATTTGTGTATATCATAAACGCAAACCGCTCTTTTTTCATAAAAGAAGACTAAACGAAAAAAATGCTAATATCATGTTTCGTGAGTTTCCAGATGTGAATTTGCTGGTTATCAAATCTCCACTGGATTTTTTCAAAAATTTAGATAATGTAACATTATATAACAAAAAATCACAAATTTCCTTATGAACACTTTAATATCGTTTCCAGGGGCGAAGCAGAGGATAGGATGGATTGGAGCAGCGAAAAATCCGTTCATTCGAACTGTACCTTATATTGTCGGTGGTGTGATTGTTGAAGGAAGAGAGTTTCCAGCACAGGTGAGGCAGTGGAGGATAAAAAATATGTGTGACTATTACGTTGAAATTTCTAAGTGGCAACGTCCCCATACTTATCCTTTTCTTCAGGACTCGATAATTCGGTTTTATACAATTTTTAAGATCACCGAATCCTCAATTTGCTTATATAATGGTAAAACTCAAGGCATTAGGTGAAATCAAATGAGAAGATATAGTTCTATAAAACATTATTATTAAAAAATAAAAACCGACAAAATGTTCAATTAATAACCAAATTAACGCCGATATGTACGGACAAACAAACACTGCACGTACAATTAACACAAGGAAACATGTTATTCCTTGATTATTATTCTTAATAAATATATTAACGTATATGTATAATTTTCTTTAAAATTTCTAAAATGTTTAATAAATAAAATCATTCGTTTTTCAGCATTTGAGTATAAAACATAAACAGAAACAATCGCTCATGCCATACACTTCATTTACAATAACTTAATAGGCGGTTATTGCTGTTAAATCTGTTAGATGATCTTTTATTACATTGCCCATTTCTGACACGTTTAGTTTTTTAGACCCACTCCTCTTTGGTTACGCAACATTTGAAAAAAAATCTAATAATGCAATTGAGCCACTAGCAACACTTAATTTATCTATCACTTAATCCAATATCCATATGTATAAAGTAAATAGTTCCATGTAGGACGAGATAACAATTCCATAATATTGATTGTTAATTGTTTTTGACAGATCTCACTTAGAGTATATGGTCAACACAACTGCGGTGGCTCTATATTGAACTCCGACTGGATCGTGACTGCCGGCCATTGCTCTGAGTGAGTACGGTCTTATTAAGATGATATTTTTCTTAAGCAATTCCGATATATAATAACCTTTTAAGAAAAAGTGGGACTTAATCGGTACATAACTTTTAAAAAAACCGTACGGCGAGTTTGTTAGTGTTTTCGTCAGTTAATTTCGTGAAGATCGATTAAAATATTAAATAGCATCTAACAGATAATGTTGAGGTATCAGAATATAATAACATTATAAAATACATCTTATATCAAATGGGTACAAATTTTAAAAGTTAGTTCATATGAAAAACACCCAATGATTTTAAAGATACAGTTTTGGTTTCTCAGATACGAACAATAGCACACCAGAGAAATAAATAACACAAAAACTATGTAGGGATTCCACTTTATTAATCAAAGAAGGTTTCGACGTGACTATGTCATCATCAGGAGATAATCTAACGATGATTTAGTTACGCAGAAAACTTGTCGTGACATTTATTAATAAATGTGGAATTGCTGCATGATATTTCTCTTCTTTGTTCTGAGTTATGTGCTAATTTCCATTTATATGAAACTTCATAGTCGCATTGTCTCACTTGTCCTTATATAAGGGAAGAATTTCCATAACATTTATTTATGACTCGCGCAGTATCAAGGAACCAGAATTTATCATTACACTTCATTGATTATTTTGTAATTTTAATAACAATTATCGGGAAGGCTTAATTGCTTCAGAATTAGAAAAAAAAGTCTCATTATCAGGATATGAGAAGCCTTATGTATTTAGTGCTTATATTTTTTTACATGCGTAGAAATGAAATGGATGAGTTACCATGAAAATCGTAGGTCATCATTTGGACTTTGCTACTCGAATGCGAAATATGTTATTTTTTATATTTCATTCCTTCAGTTTGGTTATATCAGTTAAATGTTGGTTAAATTAATGCCGGTTGAATAAAAATCCGACGGAAAACTTGTTACATTTTGTTTTAATTGTATTAATTTAGAGCACGTTGCTGTACATTGATTTTATCTGTCTTGTGTGTACTCTACCTGGTGGATCTTTATCTCCGCCACTTTGAAGTGAGAGGCTGAGTAAATTTGGCCACCTGCCACTGATTTTTTTAAACTCATTATATCCACAGTTATAAACCAGAAGAGTTGGAGGTCATGGAAGGGTCAAACCTATTAAGCACTGGTGGAACGATACATAGTGTCACCGAAATTCATGTCCATGACAAATTCGATCCGAGTGATTCGTGGGTCAACGACATCGCTCTGATGAAGGTGAATGTTTCAGAATTAATTACAAAAATAGTTGGTAAAAATTAGATAATACATAGGTATTGTCTTTAAAGAAGATTTATGCATATGCTATTAATGTTTCCTCCCTAATTGGTCGGTGCGAAAGCAATTCATCGACTATGAACAACATTTGTTGAAGTTTCATATACTACGAACGCATTAAACGTAAACCCTCGTGAGGTGTGTGTGTATATGTAAGTGTATATATATATATATATACACATTTTTTCTTCTGAATTACATTTGCTTTTCTATCGTCAGGATGACGATTGTTATTTTTTTAATGAAAAAATTAGAAAAACATTGGCTATGATAAAGACTTGCCTCTTTCGGGTCTACTAATTTTAAATCATATGTGCTTGACACAATTATTCATATGTTTGATGAATATAAAAAATTTTCAATCTGTTGCCACTTCATATTATACGAAATTTATTTAAAAAAATAAATTACTCGAATAAAATGACTTGATATACTTTGATCGTTCATCTTAAAAAATCAACCTTAAAGAGCAGTAGTGCATTTTTCTTAATGATTCACGCTTGTCTCACCTTAAAAATCATGCGAAGCATGTAATGAACAGCGTCCAATGTTGTGAAAATTAATAACAAACGCCGTCGTTTCAGGTGGATCCCCCAATCGTCATGAGCGACGGTGTGAAACCCGTGACACTGCCCAAAACGGGTCAGGTAACTCCGGAAGGAAGCAACGCTACGGTCATCGGCTGGGGAAGTCTCTACGTAAGATAGAACATTCTCTCGCAGTTTTGTCTTTGTTTAATGAAACTTACATGCGGTTTCCGTTATTAAGACATTGTTTTAAGATGAAAATAATCCATGCAGTCGTTTAGAAAATTACCGTTTTCCCATAAAGTATTCTGCATGGACCTGAAAATAAAACTAATAGAAAAATATTTCTCAACAGGTATGGGGACCCATCCCTGATGAACTACGAAAGGTTGACGTAGAAATCTATGACCACAAGAAATGTAACGATGCCTACACTCCAGACGGACTAACTGTCCGCGACACCCAGATATGCGCCGGGACGGAGGAAGGAGGCAAGGACGCGTGCAACGTAAGTGTTAACGTATCTTCGAAAATGTTGCCAGGGAAACGTGTTCTTGAAACACCTGAAAACGCAGATAGACTTTTTAGTATCTAAGAGTAGCCAGCGAGACATTAAGAAACTGATATAAGAATAGTTTGCTCGAATGCAGCTTTTTACATTCGATTTTTTTCCGTTGTTATGTCATTTGGGTTTAGAACCATTGCTCTTGATTGAAGTTATCTGATCTTTTGACACGGCAACGGATCAAACTAGTACACGGACCAATACCTATGCAACGATTATGAAAAAACTGTACTTTTTTTCGTGTGCGAGCTCCTATTACCAGACTTGATACTATACGGGTTTATGTCAAAAAGAAGTTATCTCTTCCAATAATTCATTGCCGATAACAATGGGAGTAACACTCCTTTTCCAATTACCAATTTCATATATTTTATCTCCGACGTGAAAATTAAAATTTTTATTAAAAGTGAGATAGTTGCTTCAGGGTAAACAGTGAATGACGAATATTATCTAACTGATTTAATCTCTCTAAATAGGGTGACTCCGGCGGACCACTGTTCGTGAATAACGAAATCGTCGGCCTCGTCTCATGGGGGAGGCCATGCGCAGAGAAGGGATACCCAACGGTGTACACCAAAGTCGCTGAGTACATCGATTGGATAGAGGAACACCTTAAATAAAGCTTTATCTGTGATTGAAGTACTAACAAAATGTTTCAGCTTCAAGTGATCGTTAAAACATTTTCATTGTTTCATTTTTTAACTTTATCATTTGATGTATGAACTATATATAAATATATAATATAAAATGTCCAAATGTAAAGAATAACACTATTTATTTCTATCTTTTGGATCCTAAGGTAGAATTTCCGAAAACTCAGCTGTGAGATTATGAACTTCCTTTAACAGTTATCAGCATATATTTAATTAAAAAATAGGTAACCATTTCAAATAAATGACCTACAATATGTATAACAAGTAAGATTTTTTAAAAATTCTAAGGTAAAATCTTTTTACTTTGTAAAATAGGCGGCCTTAAATAGATGAAACAAGATAATTTTCGAAATATTTGTTCGTTATTAAAGATTTTGGTGTCATATTCGTTTCATTGCTGTAGCGTAACATATCATTTACGTAATAATTTCGGTTTGATAGGTTTTCAAGTATGAGCTTCGTTAAAATAAATGTGTTTTGCTTTTAACTTTGGATCCAGAATCCATTTGCTGGAATGCTATTATTAGGTAAATGATATGTAAAGTTATAGTAATGACAAGTACGTGACACCATAAGCTTCTATAACGAACAAATAAGCTGACAATTTTCTTGTTTTATTCTTATAAGGCCGCCTATTTTTTTAAAGCAATAATATTATATTTTTGAATTTGGTTAAAATTCTTACGTCTTCGTCTTTCAAGCGCGGAAATGTAACATTCAATTAAAAATAACGAACATAAATAATTTACCTCAATCGTTTTCTTACAATGATTGATGTCAAAGTTTGTGATTTGTGGAACTTTGGGACTTCAAGCGTCTATATCGCTAGTAGGCTCTTCAACATTAAATCACAAAGCTTATAAGATGAGAAACCCGGACCGGAATTAGCCTTCTATTTTCGAAAGTCACCAAGGAGGACCAACGGCTTCATATCCCTTCCGAAGGATCAAGCGTTGATTCGCGTCCTCTCCTCTAAACGCGAAAACTTTCGCATGTTTCCAACGGGCATGCTCATCGTAGGAGGCCAACGCAATCGCCACTAAGCCACGACACCCCATTTCGCCAGTTTTGAAATTTCGAAGATACTTTTCTACCCAGAAACCATCTACCGCAGCATGAGGACTAAATATACATTCCACAAGGAACCATCTACTGATTACGAGTTGTTAATTGCTTTATAAAAGGTTCAAAATTTTTAATCCATTACTGAGGTATAAAATGACATAATAGAAATAAGCTAAAATTTTCGTACAAGTAAGCGTTATAACTTCTCTCGCAATATATTGGTCAAAATGACGCATTTCCCGCTATTATTTCTAAAGTTGGGGCAGAGAAAGCGGTGACTATGTAGTAGTTAAATTTCTTGCTACTAAAACGCCCCCACACGCACCGGCAGAGCAACCGCAAACAAATAGACTTTTGAAAAGTTTGAACATTCACAGTTTATCTTCTAGATGAGATACGAAATTGTTTATGTGCTAAAGCCAACGGGAAGGCAAAAGCTTTCAAACAGTGTAACTTTCATTACGATACGATTATTGGTTCAAGAGATACGAGGGAGCAAAAAATGGACTGCTCCAAAATATATACATATAAATAAATAAATATCGGCCAAACGCATATAAAAGACTTTATGAGAAAAAGAATGTTAATTTTGACAAATCAATGGTCACTACAATATTCCCCTTTTGATCACTACTTTAACCCTCTATTTCTAAATATATATCAATTATTCCTTTTTTATATTATCATACTGCGATTAATAAAGATCCGAAGACGTTCAGTTCAGTTCCGAATCATATCTAAAAAACCATTCACGTAAAAGTGCGCATTCACTGTTCTTGTAGGGTGACAAAATATTCTACGAAATCATATATACATGCAATTCTTTTCTCTCTTAATATAATTGACGTAATACATTTATTAAACATTCATCAGAGAACAACATTATTTTTATAACCACATATACAACTGAATTTAAAATATGTTGCTGAGATGCATGTATATTATTGGAATCTAATTTCTTTACCTGTTTTACGTCTGTTGGAGAAGAACTTTTCAATTTGATTTCAGAGATCAGGTGAACTTGACGATTTTTTCTTGACGACTTTTTTATTTGATAAACAGAGCAGGAATTTTTTAAAAAACAATATTTATCAACCCTTCCAAATTGGAGAAGTAAAATATGTTAATTAAGACCTTTAGTAATGACAAGAGATTAAATTCTACTTATGCAGCGGAAATATTTGATCGTAAGGGGATCAGAACTCATTCGAACATCCACGGATTACATGCTGCACACGTGGATGGAATCGTGAATAAGCGTATTTCTGAGACGATATATAACATCAAAAATATTTTAATCCGTAATGCGTTATCAGGATCTTCATGATCATTAAGACTGTAGCACTGAACTTTTGACAGTTTCCAACTTTATCATTAGATAATGTCTCAGATAACAAATTTTTAAATCGGGCGTTGTTTCTTGCAGGTAATGAATTTTCAAATTTTTATCGACGCCATGTTGACTTGTTTATCTTTTCCATGGGATTATAGTCTGATATTAAAAGGACCTATAAATAAGAAGCCGTGAATTTGTACATTTGCAGTCAGTTGTAGGAGAAACACTCAATATGTTCCTGAAGGTATTCTTAGTAACTCTCGCTTTCATAGGAACCTCGCAAGGTAAGTTTTTGAATAAGAAATTATATTTGCATACGAACAAAATAAACTATCGGAAAACGTTATTTCTTAATAATGGGTTGGTAGTAGTAAGGCTTACTTTGCCTATTTGCGCAAACTTTGTATTAGTAGCTACATTCAAGATAACTGGCCACCATAAATGTATTTTCATGATAAACCACATCAACATAGATAAAAGGAACCACTTAATAAAACTAACTGGAGTTCATTAAATATTTCAAATGATATAAGGCGAGAAAATGCATTATCTTAATTTAATTGAAGTAAATTTACTCGTTATCTGTGCAAAGGAATGTAAAATAAGAAAAGCTTATGAATGCTAGAATGAAAAAATTTTTAAAATAAAATTTTATGTAAGGTGCTGAAATTGTGAATGTCATCTTTACGCACTATAACTGTTGATTTCCCTGCACCATTAGTTACACACATATTAACGGATTGTCAAAAAAAATTTATAATATATTAACTTAAAAATTTTATGCAAATTTATTATGTGATTTAATCTTTGATGGAAATCTTCACCTCATACAATCCAAATAAATAACACACCATGATAAATTTGTTAGTTCTCTCTACATACTCTCTTCATATTTTCCAACAAGTATATTAAAAAGTGAATCATCTAATGTCTCACCACTTTCCCTGCGAATCTTCGAGAAACTACCATTAATTTTAAAATATTATTTGTTTATATCATAAACGCACACCGCTCTTTTTTCATAACCGAAGCCTAACGAAAAAATACTTAATTCATCATCCGCCAGTATCCAGATGTGAATCTGATGGTTATCAAACCTCAACTGATATTTTTTCAAATTTTTAAGAATGTAACATGATATATAAAAAAATCACAAATTTCCTTATGAACACTTTAATATCGTTTCCAGGGGCGAAGCAGAGGATAGGATGGATTGGAGCAGCGAAAAATCCGTTCATTCGAACTGAACCTTATATTGTCGGTGGTGTGATTGTTGAAGGAAGAGACTTTCCAGCACAGGTGAGGCAGTGGAGGATAAAAAAATGTGCGACTATTACGCTGAAATTTTCAAGTGGAAACGTCCCCATACCTATCCTTTTCTTCTGGACTCGATAATTAGGTTTTATAGCATTTTAAAGATCAGAGAATCCGTAATTTGCTTATATAATGGTAAAATCCAAGGCCATAGGTGACATCAAATGAGAATAAATTGTTCTATAAAAAAATATGATTAAAAAAATACAGAATCGACAATATGTTCAATTAATAAGCAAATTAACGCCGAGAAGTACGGAAAAACAATCACTGCACATTCAATTAAAACTAGCAAACGTGTTATTATTTTGTTATTATTCTTCATAAATATATTAACGTACATGTATAATTTGCTTAAAAAATTTCCAAAATGTTTATAAATATAATCATTCGTTTTTCAGCATTTGAGTATAAAACAGAAACAGAAACAATCGCCCTAGCCATACACTTCATTTACAATAAGTTAATAGGCGGTTATCACTGTTAAAGTTGTTAGATGATCTTTTATTACATTGCCCATTTCTGACAATAACACGATTTTTTTAAACCCACTCCTCTTTGGTTACGCAACATTTGAAAAAAAATCAAATAATGCAATTGTGTCACTAGCAAAACTTAATTTATCTATCACTTAATCCAATGTCCATATGTATAAATAAATAGTTCCATGTAGGACGAGATAACATTTCCATAATATTGATTGTTTTTTTTGACAGATCTCACTTAGAGTATATGGTCAACACAACTGCGGTGGCTCTATATTGAACTCCGACTGGATCGTGACTGCCGCCCTTTGCTCAGTGTGAGTAGCATGTTATTAAGATGTCGATATTTTTCTTAAGCAATTCGCTTATATGATGAGCTATTAAGAATAACCGGCACTTAATTGGTACGTAAACTGGAAAAATAGTATGCCGAGATTTTTAGTGTTTTCGACGGTTAAATTCCGCGAAGTTCGATTAAACTATTAATTAACATTTAACAAATAATGTTGACGTATATGAATATAATAACATTACAAAATACATCATAAATCAAATGGGAGCAATTTTTTAAGTTAGTTTATATGAAAAGCACAATCATATTAAATATACGTACAGTTTTGGTTTCTCAGATACGAACAATAGCACACCAGAGAAATACATAAAACATACACTACGTAGGGATTCCACTTCATTACTCAAGTCAGGTTTCGACGTGACTACGCCATCATCAGGTGATAATCTAAAGATGACCTAGTTACGAAGAAACCTAGTGGTGACATTTATTAATAAATGTGGAATTGCTGCATGATATTTGTCTTCTTTTTTCTCAGTTATGTGCTAATTTCGATTTATATGAAACTTCATAGTCGCATTGTCTCACTTGTCCTTATATAAGGGAAGAATTTCCATAACATTTATTTATGACTCGCGCAGTATCAAGGAACCAGAATTTATCATTACACTTCATTGATTATTTTGTAATTTTAATAACAATTATCGGGAAGGCTGAATTGCTTCAGAAATAGAAAAAAAGTCTCATTATCAGGATATGAGAAGCCTTATGTATTTAGTGCTTATATTTTTTTACATGCGTAGAAATGAAATGGATGAGTTACCATGAAAATCGTAGGTCATCATTTGGACTTTGCTACTCGAATGCGAAATATGTTATTCTTTATATTTCATCTCTTAAGTTTAGTTATGTCAGTTAAATGTTGGTTAAATTAATGCCGGGTGAATAAAAATCCGACGGAAAACTTGTTACATTTTTGTTTTAATTGTATTAATTTAGAGTACGCTGTTGTACATTGATTTTTACCTGTCCTGTGTGTACTCTACCTGGTAGATCTTTACCTCCGCCACTTTGAAGTGAGAGGCTGAGTAAATTTGGCCTCCTGCCATTGATTTTTTTAAACTCATTATATCCATAGATATAAACCAGAGGAGTTGGAGGTCATGGAAGGGTCAAACCTATTAAGTACCGGTGGAACGATACATACTGTCACCGAAATACGTGTCCATGAGAAATTCGATCAGTATGATTCGTTGATCAACGACATAGCTGTGATGAAGGTGAATGTTTCAGAATTAATTACAAAAATAATTGGCTCTAAGTTATCAAAAAAAAAAACGATATAAGCATAAAAAAATATTTATGCATATGCGATTAATGTTTCCTCGGTAATTTGGCGGTTCAGTAGCAATTCATCGACCATGAACAACGTGTTGAAAATTCATTTACTATGAAGGCAGTAAATTTAAACATTTGTGTGTGTGTGTGTATATATATATATATATGTATATGTATATGCACATTTTTTCCTCTAAATTAGATGCGTTTTTCTATCGTAAGGATGGCAATTGTTATTTTTTACGGAAAATATTAGAAAAACATTGGCTATGATAAAGACTTGCCTCTTTCGTGTCTCCTAATATTAAATTAAACGAGCTTGACTCCATTAGTCATGTATGATGAATATCAAAAATTTTCACTTTGTGGCCACTTTCTATTACAGTAGTCCATCGCCAACCGTGGTTTTTCCAACCGCGGCTATGAGTATACGCGTTTTGTGAAATGTATACAGTTTTATCAAACGCGGTATAGGCCTCGAGTATAGGCGATCGAAGTGAATATTTCCATTTTTTCCGAAATTGTTTTTCTTAAGTCTGACTTATGTAATCTTCACGTATGTTAACACTAGGAGTACCGGTGTCAGCCACCTCCCTGTAAGTACCGGCGGTGGTCAATTGACCGCTGGCGACTTTCTCACTTATTAGGCGTGAAAATGTGCTCAATTCGTTACTATTAATGACTGTATGCCTTATTTCATTGTATCCTGATGTTATAGACATTTGGGTACAGTACAATTGTACAATTAGGAAGTACACTGCAAAAAAAATTCTTTCACAAACACAAGGAAGTTTTATTTCTTAGTCACTTTTCATAAACTGGGACATAAAACGTCTTTAAATCGGTTGAAAACACAAATTAAGATCAATACAACTCAATTTTAACTTGCAAGTTGTGTTTAATGATAAAAATATTAAACGTAAAGAATAGAACTCGGGTCTTACCAAAAGTCGGTGAGCATCAAAGATAGAAGATAAGGGAAATTCCATGAAAACAGGGGTACGTGAAACTTTATTTTTGTGTTGCTAACACTTTATACACATTTTAGTTGTATGAAAAATAACAAAAATCAACGTTTATTCTACAGAGAGCATGGAGATATGTCCAGGTAAGGAGACATCTTTCTAAGTACTCGGAGTACCTGCACATTTCACAAAGATTCTTATCTTACTTAGGCAAGACCCACACGCAAATTTCTTGCATCTTGTGCACGAGTCCTTTGTTTTGTTTCTGTTGCAGCATCTAACGTGACATTGCTTTCGAGTGCCGGAGGAGCTGATGTGTGTGCTGGCTTCACCCTGCTGCACTTGAGTGGAAGTTTGTGGCCTCGTACTTTTGTATAGAGGAGACAATTCTCTAGCTACACTGATGATGTACGAGCGTCGTGAGACTTTGGAATCGGTCACCATCTTGTACAACGTAGTATGAGCATTGATCATCGTCAAGTCTAGAATGTTGTAAAATTCATGCACGGGCCACCGTCGGCTCATTGCTCGCACACTGTACTTTCGAGATATCTGGTCCAACTGTTCTTTTATAGTTAGTAACATATCGTCGTCAAGTTGGTCAGCTGAATGTATTAATAAATCGTAAAGAGATGGAAACGAATCAAACTCTCCACGATTATGGCGTTTATCCCACAGTTGCAATTTTGCAATCATGGAGTTCACTGTCATGAACATGAAATATAGTTATTAGTTTACCTTGCATGGATAGATTGAGATTGTTTAAATGGGAAGATATCTGCAAGGTATGCTAATTTACATAGCCGTCTCCAATCATGTAAACGGTCCCGCAGATTAAAGGTGTCATCTAGAAAAAATTAAGTTCTTCTCGCAGCTCAAACAGACGACTGACGACTTTTCCACGAGAAAGTCATCGCACTTCAGTGTGAAATAGAAGTTGGGTATGATCACTGCCCATTTCATCACAAAGTTGAGAAAAAAGCCGTGCATTCAGAGGACGGCCATTTACAAAATTAATAATTTTAATAGATTCATCAAGCACTAATTTTAGATCTTCAAGAATAGCGCATATTAGAGGTATCCAGACGTTTGGAAAGGGAGGGGCTCACCGACATGCAACCTAATGATGTTGAAGAACTCATTCACTCCCAGGCGGAGGAGTTAACAGATGGGACCCTTGAAGAAATTGCTATTCAATCTTGCAGTAGCGATGAGGAGGACGATATTGTTATGGAGAAACTAATTTTGACTCTCAATAACCTTAGCAAGGGAATTCTGATGGCATATAACCTTGCTGACCATTTTATGGAAATTCATCCTGTTACAGAGCGTAGCTTAAACTTTAAGCGAGGGTTGGAAGAATTTTTGAGGCCCTATAAGAAGGTGCAGAGGGATTTGAGAAGTAAAATGATCCAATCACCCATTCTGAGTTTTTTTGAGAACAAAACTACCAGTGATGCTCAAGCTAACCAAGATATCGCCGTACTAAATGAATACGCGAACTAGAAGGAAAGTGTACTTTTTGGAGATAAGTTAATCTCGTTCTATCACCTTGATCTTAAATTTTTTCTTATTGTTTTGTCAACCTTACAATCGGTTATAATAATTTTATCGCGGATTAAACAGAAAAAAATGTTTACTTTGTATTTTATACACATATATTTAATGCAATTTTTATTGTTATTGCACATATCCTTATTTTCTATGGAACATTGGTCTTGCCAACCACGCCTCATTTCAGATACGTAACCCCCGCGGTTGGCGACTGATTACATATATGAAATTTATTAAAAACATAAATTAATCGAATAAAATAACTTGATATACTTTGATCGTTCATCTTAAAAAATCAACCTAAAAGAGCAGCAATGCATTTTTCTTAATGATTCACGTCTGTCTCACCTTAAAAATCATGCGAAGCATGCAATAAACAGCGTCCACTGTTGTGAAAATTAATAACTAACGCCGTCGTTTCAGGTGGATCCCCCAATCGTCATGAGCGACGGAGTGAAACCCGTGACCCTGCCCAAGATGGGTCAGTTAACTCCGGAAGGAAGTAACGCTACGGTCATCGGCTGGGGAAGACTCTACGTAAGTTAGACCATTCTCTCGCCGTTTTCACACTGTTTGCATAAACTTATAAGCGGCTACCGTAATTAATACATTATTTTTAAGATGAAAATAACGCATGCACTCGTTTATAAAAATACCGTTTTCCCCTATAGTATTCTGCATGGACCTGAAAATAAAACTAATAGAAAAATATTGCTCAACAGGATTGGGGACCCATCCCTGATGAACTACGAAAGGTCGACGTAGAAATCTATGACCACAAGAAATGTAACGATGCCTACACCCCAAACGGACTAACTGTCCGGGACACTCAGATATGCGCCGGGACGGCGGAAGGAGGCAAGGACGCGTGCAACGTAAGTGCTAGCGTGTCGTCGAAAATGTGTCCAGGGAAACGTGATTTTGAAACACCTGAAAACGCAAAGACTTTGTTTGAATGCAGATTTCTTCCTTGGTTTTTTTTCTTATGACATCCACAGCCGTTGAGAACCACTGCTCTAGATTGACGTTTGGTGGCCTTTTGACATGGCAACGGATCAAGCTTGTTACATGAACACGAATGCAACAATTATGCAAAATTTTGACTTTTTTAGGTGTGCGAGCTCCTATTACCAGACTTGATACTATGCGCGTTTATGTCAAGAAGAAGTTATCGCTTCTAATTATTCATTATCAGTAACCGTGTGTGTAACAATCCTTTTCCAATTTTCCCATGCCAATTACTGATTTGATATATTTTATCTCCATCACGAAAACCAAATTCTTTATTAAAAGTGATAGTTTAGGTTCAGGGTAAACAGTGAATGTCGAATGTTATCTAATGGATTTCATCTCTCATATTAGGGTGACTCCGGCGGACCACTGTTCGTGAATAACGAAATCGTCGGTCTCGTGTCATGGGGGAAGCAATGCGCACAGAAGGGATACCCAACGGTGTACACTAAAGTCGCCGATTACATCGACTGGATCGAAGAGCACATACACTAGAACAATGTCGTTTTGCACTCGAATGAAATGTTAATAAAAATACTGTGACCTGAACTAGAGCTTTTATTCCTTTCCTCCTGGATCATACCGCTTTTTTCCTAAAAATAATTATATATATATATATATATAAGTAAACGTCGTTGCACATAGCGATGGAATATTCCACAAAGTGGAAGTTTTTTCGTGTGCGAGCTCCTCTTACCAGACGTGAAACTATTCGCGTTTATGTCAAGAAGAAATTATTGCTTCTAATAATTCATGCCGGTAACCATGGGAGTAACACTTTTTCTGCATTTTTTTCTATACCAATTACTAATCTGATATATATCATTTCCGAGATGGAACCAAAAAAGTTTATTAAAAGTGATAGTGATGTTCCAGGTTAAACAGTGAATGAGGAATATTATCTAATTGATTTGATCTCTCTGAGTAGGGTATATTCCGGCGGACCACTCTTCGTGAATAACGAAATCGTCGGATTCGTGTAATGGGAGAGGCCATGTGCAGAGGCGGGATACCCTACAGTGTACATCGAAGCTGCCGAGTACATGGATTGGATATAGAAACACCTTAAATAAAGCTTTATCTGTGATTTAAATACTAACCAAATATTTAAGCGGTTCCATGACGTTTCCCCCTAAGCACTTCACCCAAGACACGTTTCACCCTAAGACACTTCCCCCACAAGACTTTTCACCCACACACGTTTCATCCGTGCCCTTTTACCCATTGTTTTTTCACCCACAAGTCACTTCACCCACATAAAGTTTCATCCAAAGAAGTTTCACCCACAGTAGTCTCACCCACGATTCAGAAAACGCATGACACGTATTAAAATTTAAATATAATATCGGAGAAATAAGTATTAAATGATAACTTTTATTTTATGCATTCCATTCCTCTTTTTTCTATTTGCTGAGGGAAATTATAAAAGTGCAAGCAGATAATGAAGAAATGATGGCTGAAGTAGAATTTACAAAAATGGTAAGAGAATAAAGTAGGACGAAGTACAAAAAAGTTACGGAGAAGTTACAGTCAATTACACTCGAGTATGAAGATTACAATCAGTGTAACCCATAACTGATTATCTTCGTGTTTGTGGACTCATTTTCAATACTTTATTGCATACTAAAATGTTTTAATTTAAATTACATATCTTAAAACCTTTAAATATAAACGTATTAAACCAAACGACTTGTAATTTTAATTTAAAAATAAATAATGGTAACTATTATTAGGATTAAATTGGAGTTGTATTCATGTATACAATAAAAAATAAAAGTTATTACTTAATACTTATTTCCCATATTATATTATTTAAATTTTTAATAGGTTTCATGCGTTTTCTCAATCATAGGTGAGTCACCTGTGGGTGAAAGTTCTTTGGATGAAACTTTATAGGTGAAGTGACTTGTGGGCAAAAAAACTATGCATGAAAGGGTATGGGTGAAAAGTCTCGTGGGTGAAACGTCCCATGGGTGAAAGTTCTGTGTGTGAAACGTCTCGTGGGTGAAATGCTTTGGGGGAAAAGACCGGATATCATTTAAGCCATCAGTGATCGTTAAAACATTCGCATGTTTCATTTCTTAACTTTATTTTTTGATGTATGCACGATATATATTCGTGTATGTGTGTGTGTGTATATATACAGGGCCGTGCCGTTGGGTGAGGCGGCGCGGCAACCCCTCAGGTGCCTCTCGAAGGGGGGCGCCAAAACTAGACAAAAATGAAAACCTATCAAAATAAATTCATAAGGCCAGCGAGGCAAGGGGGCGCCATATGATATCTCGCTTCAGGCGGCAAAATGTCTGGGCACGGCCCTTTGTGTGTGTGTGTGTGGGTATGGGGGTGTGTGGGGGTGTGTGCGTGAGTGCGTGCGTGAGTGTGTGTGTGTTAATTCACAATAATATATTCAATATGTACAAAGGAAAAGAATAATACTATTTATTTCTTTTTTTTTGGATCATAGGAAACGTTTTCCGAAAACTCAGCCGTGAGATTAAGAATTTCCTTTAACAGTTATCAGCACATATTTTATTTAAAACAAGATACCCAATTCAAATAAATGTGCTACAAAATGTGTAACAAGTAAGAATTTTAAAAAATTTGAAAATACAATTTTTTGCTTTATAAAATATGCGGCCTTAAAAAGATAAAAAAAGCAAATTTTTAAAGTATTTGTTCGGCATAAAAGATTTTGGTGTCATATGCTTTTCATTACTGTTGATTTACATATCATTTATCAATAATTTCGCTTTGATATGTTTTCAAGATTGAGCTTCGTTAAAAAAAATGTGTTTTGCTATTAACTTTAGACTCAAAATCCACCTGCTGGAATGATATTATTACGAAAATGATATGTAAAGTTATAGAAATGACAAGTACACGACACCATAATTTTATATAATAATAGCCGTCTTCCGTTGGTTGGTAGGTTGGTTGGCCATGCTATGCCAACGCTAATAACTCGAGAAATAATAATGATAGAAAGTCGAACTTTGGTAGGGGTTTCATTAACACTTTTTCAGAGAATGAAAAATTTTAATCGTGAAAAAATTCCTTGGTTATCCGTTGCGCGTTTTTCGTAACCACGCTCACTTTAGAAATTGAAAATCTTTCTCCGGCAGCAAGAAGGTGGTTAAATATACCAGATGCCCATTTTGGTACAAACGTGGTAGATTCTAAAACAGAAGTATATATAATCGGAGAATTATCATCCATAACGTCACCTAGCAACCGAAATTGGAATCTGATTTCTCCACCTGTTTTACTTCTATGGGAGAAGAAATTTTCAATTTGATTTCAGCGATAAGGTGAACTTGACGATTTGTTCTTGGCGATTTTTTTATTTGTTAAACAGAGAAGGAAAGTTTATAAAAAACAATATTTTCAACTTTTCCAAATTGGAGAAGTAAAATATGTAAATTAAAACCTTTAGTAATGACAAGAGATTAAATTCTACTTATGCAGCGGAAATATTTGATCGTAAGGGGATCATTCGAACATCCAGGGATTACATGCTGCACACGTGGATGGAATCCTGAATAAGCGTATTTCTGAGACGCTATATAACATCCAAAATATTTTAATCCGTTATATGTTATCAGGATCTTCATGATCATTAAGACTGTAGCACTGAACTTTTGACAGTTTCCAACTTTATCGCTAGATAATGTCTCCGATAACAAATTTTAAAATCGGGCGTTGTTTAATGCAAGTAATGAAATTGCAACATTTGATCGACGCCATGTTAACTTGTTTATCTTTTCCTTCGGGTTATAGTCCGATATTAAAAGGACCTATAAATAAGAATCCGTTAACTTGTACATTTGCTGTCAGTTGCAGGAGAAACACTCAATATGTTCCTGAAAGTATTTTTAATAGCTCTCGCTTTCATAGGAACCTCGCAAGGTAAGCTTTTGAATATGAAATTATATTTTCATACGAACAAAATAAAGTATCGGAAAACGTTGCACCTTAATAATGGATTGGTAGTAGTAAGGCTTCTTTGGCTATTTGCCCTAATTTTCTATTAGTAGCTACATTCAAGATAACTTGCCACCATATATGTATTTCCATAATAAACCACATCAACATAGATAAACGGAACCACTAAATAAAACTAACTCGAGTACATTAAATATTTCAAATGAAATAAGGCGAGAAAATGTATTATCTTAATTTAATTGAAATCAATTTACTCGTTATATGTGCAAAGCAAAGGAATGAAAAATAAGAAGAGCTTATGAATGCTAGAATGAAAATATTTTTCAAATAATGTTTTATGTAAGGTGCTAAATTGTGAATGTCATCTTTACGCATTATAACTGTTGATTTCTCGGCACCATTAGTTACATATTAACGGATAGTCAAAGAAAATTTTAATATATTAACTTAACAATTTTATGCAAATTTATTATGTGATTTAATCTCTGATGGAAATCTTCACCTCACATAATCCAAACAAAAAACAGCCCATGATAAATTTGATAGTTCACTCTACATACTCTCTTCATATTTTCCAACAAATATATTACAAAGTGAATCATCTAATATCTCACCATTTTCACTACGAAACTTCGTGAAACTAACATTAATTTAAAAATATTATTTGTGTATATCATATACGCACTGTGTGCTCTTATTTCTTAAGCGAATACTAAACGAAAAAATGCTAAATTCATGTTTCGTGAGTATCCAGATGTGAATTTGCTGGTTATCAAATCTCCACTGGAATTTTTCCAAAATTTAGATAATGTAACATGATAAACAAAAAATCACAAATTTCCTAATGAACACTCTAATATCGTTTCCAGGGGCGACGCAGAGGATAGGATGGATTGGAGCAGTGAAAAATCCGTTCATTCGCACCGAACCTTATATTGTCGGTGGTGTGATTGTTGAAGGAAGAGAGTTTCCAGCACAGGTGAGGCAGTGGAGGATAAAAAATATGTGTGACTATTACGTTGAAATTTTGAATTGTAAGTGGAAACATGTGCACATACATATCCTTTTCTTCTGGACTCGATAATTAGGTTTTATAGAATTACTAAGATCAGAGAATCCGTAATTTACTTATATAATGGTAAAATCCAAGGCCATAGGTGACATCAAATGAGAAGAAATAATTCTATAAAAAATTATGATTAAAAAAATACAAAATCGAAAAAATGTTCAATTAATAACCATATTAACGCCGACAAGTACGGACAAACAATCACTGCACTTTCTGTTAAAACAAGCAAACGTGCTATTCCTTGATTATTACTCTTAATAGATATATTAACGTACATGTATAAGTTGCTTTTAAAATTTCTAAAATGTTTAATAAATATAATCATTCGTTTTTCAGCATTTGAGCAAAAAACAGAAAGAATCGCTCTCGCCATACACTTAATTTAATTAATAGTTGGTTATTGCTGTTAAAGCTGTTAGATAGGAGATCTTTTATTACATTGCCATTCCTGACATTAACACGTTTAATTTTTCAAATCCACTCCTCTTTGGTTAAGTAACATTTGAAAAAATATCAAATAATGCAATTGTGCCACTAGCAAAACTTAATTTATCTATCACTTAATCCAATATCCATATGTATAAAGTAAATAGTTCCATGTAGGATGAGATAACATATCCATAATATTGATTGTTTTTTTTTGACAGATCTCACTTAGATTAATAGGTCAACACATCTGCGGTGGCTCTATATTGAACTCCGACTGGATCGTGACTGCCGGCCATTGCTCAGTGTGAGTAGCATCTTTTTAAGATGGCGATATTTTTCTTAAGCAATTCCCTGATATAACGAGCTATTAAGAATAACCGGCACTTAATTGGTACGTAAGCTGGAAAAAACCGTATGGCGAGATTTTTAGTGTTTTCGTCAGTTAAATTCCGCGAAGTTCGATTAAACTATTAATTAACATTTAACAAATAATGTTGACGTATATGAATATAATAACATTACAAAATATGTACATCATAAATCAAATGGGAACAAATCTTTAAGTTAGCTTATATAAAAAACACACAATCGTATTAAATATACGTACAGTTTTGGTTTCTCAGATACGAACAATAGCACACCAGAGAAATACATAAAACATAAACTATGTAGGGATTCCACTTCATTACTCTAGTCAGGTTTCGCCGTGACTACGCCATCGTCAGGTGATAATCTAAAGATGACGTAGTTATGCAGAAACCTAGTCGTGACATTTATTAATAAATGTGGAACTGCCTCATAATATTTATCTTTTTTTTTCTCAGTTATGTGCTAATTTCGATTTATATGAAACTTCATAGTCGCAATGTCTCTTTTGTCCTTATATAAGGGAAGAATTTTCATAACATTTATTTATGACTCGCGCAGTATCAAGGAACCAGAATTTATCATTACACTTCATTGATTATTTTGTAATTATAATAACAATTATCGGGAAGGCTGAATTGCTTCAGAAATAGAAACAAAAGTCTTCTTATCAGGATATGAGAAGCCTTATGTATTTAGTGCTTATATTATTTCACATGCGTAGAAAATACATGGATGAGTTACCATGAAAATCGTAGGTCATCATTTGGACTTTGCTACTCAAATGCGAAAGATGTTATTTTTTATATTTCATTCCTTAAGTTTAGTTATATCAGTTAAATGTTGGTTAAATTAATGCCGGTTGAATAAAAATCCGACGTAAAACTTGTCACATTTTGTTTTAATTGTATTAATTTAGAGCACGTTGCTGTACATTGATTTTATCTGTCTTGTGTGTACTCTACCTGGTGGATCTTTACCTCGGCCACTTTGAAGTGAGAGGCTGAGTAAATATGGTCACCTCCCATTGATTTTTTTAAACTCATTATATCCACAGTTATAAACCAGAGGAGTTGGAGGTCATGGAAGGGTCAAACCTATTAAGTACCGGTGGAACGATACATACTGTCACCGAAATACGTGTCCATGAGAAATTCGATCCGTATTATACGTTGATCAACGACATAGCTGTGATGAAGGTGAATGTTTCAGAATTAATTACAAAAATAATTGGCTCTAAGTTATCAAAAAAAAACGATATTGGCATTAAAAATATTTATGCATATGCGATTAATGTTTCCTCGGTAATTTGGCGGTTCGGTAGCAATTCATCGACCATGAAGAACATATGTTGAAAATTCATTAACTATGAAAGCAGTAAATTTAACCATTTGTGTGTGTGTATATATATATATATGTATATGCACATTTTTTCCTCTAAATTAGATGCGTTTTTCTATCGTAAGGATGGCAATCGTTATTTTTTACTGAAAAAATTAGAAAAACATTGGCTATGATAAAGACTTGCCTCTTTCGGATCTCCTAATATTAAATTAAAGGAGCTTGACTCCGTTAGTCATGTTTGATGAATATAAAAAATTTTCACTTTGTGGCCACTTTCTATTACAGTAATCCATCGCCAACCGTGGTTTTTCCAACCGCGGCTTTGAGTATACGCGTTTCGTGAAATGTATACAGTCTTATCAAACGCGGTATGAGGTCTCGAGTATAGGCGGTTCGAAGTGAATATTTCCATTTTTTCCGAAATTGTTTTTCTTAAGTCTGACTTATGTAATCATCACCTATGTTAACAGTAGGAGTACCGGTGTCAGCCACCTCCCTGTAAGTACCGGCGGCGGTCAATTGACCGCTGACGACTTTCTCACTTATTAGGCGTGAAAATGTGCTGAATTTGATACTATTAATGACTATATGCCTTATTTCATTGTATCCTGATGTTATAGACATTTGGGTACAGTACAATTGTACAATTAGGAAGTACACTGCAAAAAAAAATTCTTTCACAAACACAAGGAAGATTTATTTCTTAGTCACTTTTCATAAACTGGGACATAAAACGTCTTTAAATCGGTTGAAAACACAAATTAAGGTCAATACAACTCAATTTTAACTTGCAAGTTGTGTTTAATGATAAAAATTATAAACGTAAAGAATAGAACATGGGTCTTGCCAAAAGTCGGTGATCATCAAAGATAGAAGATAAGGGAAATTCCATGAAAACAGGGGTACGTGAAACTTTATTTTTGTGTTGCTAACACGTTATACACATTTTAATTGTATGAAAAATAACAAAAATCAACGTTTCTTCTACAGAGAGCATGGAGATATGTCCAGGTAAGGAGACATCTTTCTAAGTACTCGGAGTACCTGCACATTTCACAAAGATTCTTATCTTACTTAGGCAAGAACCACACACAAATTTCTTGCATCTTGTGCACGAGTCCTTTGTTTTGTTTCTGTTGCAGCATCCAACTTGACATTGCTCTCGAGTGCCGGAGGAGCTGATGTGTGTGCTGGCTTCACCCTGCTGCACTTGAGTGGAAGTTTGTGGCCTCGTACGTTTGTATGGAGCAGACAATTCTCTAGCTACACTGATGATGTACGAGCGTCGTGAGACTTTGGAATCGGTCACCATCTTGTACAACGTAGTATGAGCATTGATCATCGTCAAGTCTAGATTGTTGTAAAATTCATGCACGGGCCACCGTCGGCTCATTGCTCGCACACTGTACTTTCGAGACATCTGGTCCACAACAACGACACCACATTTAGTGACGTTGTAAAATATTATTGTCTCTGGTGTCTTCTTCTCTGTAGTTTCATCAATAACAACACCACTGTGGAGTGTGCTGAGGACAAGCACATTCTTTTTTACCCTCCCTTTGTAAGACGTCAGTGTGATAACATCGGTTTATAGATGACTGTGTTGTACAAAGGGTCTCGAGGATTTTTCACTGACGGTGGTACCTCCCTTCTAAGTCTGTTTAGAGTGCCAACAATGCTGGTGTTCCATCTCTTGAGCTGAATGCCTAAATTCAAAGATGTAAAAACATTGTCCCTCGTGACATTTCTCCCCTTATCTAGAAAGGGTTCAAGAAGACGCAAAAAGATATGCTCACTCAGAGATCTGTCTGCTGGTCTTGTCTCATCTTTCCCTAGATATGGAAAGCCATTCAGGATGTATCTCACCTTGGCATCAGTAGCCAGCCAGTTCTTCATATTTGTCCGGTTTACTACTCATGCACTGTGTGAAAGGGTGTTCGAAATGTTGAAAGCATATGCGCAGTCTATTTATTCAAGCAACGTTTCCTCATACAATGTGTAAAGATCGCCCTACGTAGCAAGGAAAATGGCATTATGTCGTATGCTGTAACAATGCGACTTACGCCCTTGAACGGAGATACGATGTGTCACTATGTAATAGTTAGATAATGAATCTTCTATGTTCAATAAAAGAACTCAATAGATGTAGAACAAACTTTTCAGCACATTTGACTAGCGAAAATGCTCACATACGCAACAGAGTAGTGCAGCGGTCAAATGACCGCTTCCGGTACTAGTAGGTGGGAGGTGGCCGTACGAAAAAACTATCGGAGTAAAAGATCCCAAAAAATTGCTAAAGGACCTAAGGCACAAAATATTAAAAGTCAAAAAATTACAACACCATGCGATCAATAATATAGGACAGTGTTTCCCAAACTTAAAATAATCGCGTACCCCTTTTGAGAGTTAAGTCTTACCGGCGTACCCCTTCTTACCCAAATTTAATTTCAGGTTAGTAATACTACAAGCTAGACTAGATTAAATAAATCTATTGCATCAAATTACACATTAATAGATATACAAGTTATACATACATATCATATGTATAGAAATAATTAAAAATTAATAATTAAAATAATAGAAGTAATAATAAAAATCAAATATACTTTATGGGTTGTTTATGTTGGATTCGTACCGGTCTGAAATTGAAGCACGCATGTTAACAAATGAATAAAAGCAAGTTTTTAGCACTTACCAATTTGGTATTGAAGCTGTTTAGTGCGAAGGATGGAACTGCTTTTGCCCAGACACCACTCCAGGGATATCCGGGTCGATGTTTATGATTTTCAGACGAAGATAGGGTTCCACTTCAATAAGACGGTTTCGTTTTTTTGTTTTTATGCCAACTAGCACAGAGAATCCGACTTCGCATAAATATGAAGTGGGGAAGGGTAGAAGATACTTAATAGCTTTAACAGATATAGTTGAATATTCAGAACTAATGCTCAGCCAAAATGATGACAGTGTATTTAGCTCAAATTTTCTTTTCAAGAAGCCATCTGCAGTCAATTCCAACAGCTGTTCTTCTTCTGAATTTGTCATGTTATTTGGTAATGTCTGAATAGTGATATTGAAAGGGTTCCTTATCCATTCAAAATTTTTTCCAATTCAGGGAAATACGTAGAATTTTCTGCAAACTTTCCAAATGTTCTTCTATAGTTAGTAACATATCGTCGTCAAGTTGGTTAGCTGAATGTATTACTAAATCGTAAAGAGATGGAAACGAATCAAATTCTCCACGATTAAGGCGTTTATCCCACAGTTGCAATTTTGCAATCATGGAGTTCACTTTCATGAACATGAAATATAGTTATTAGTTTCCCTTGCATGGATAGATTGAGATTGTTTAAATGGGAAAAGATATCTGCAAGGTATGCTAATTTACATAGCCGTCTCCAATCATGTAAACGGTCCCGCAGATTAAAGGTGTCATCTAGAAAAAAATTAAGTTCTTCTCGCAGCTCAAACAGACGACTGACGGCTTTTCCACGAGAAAGCCATCGCACTTCAGTGTGAAATAGAAGTTGGGTGTGATCACTGCCCATTTCATCACAAAGCTGAGAAAAAAGCCGTGCATTCAGAGGACGGCCTTTTACATAATTAATAATTTTAATAGATTCATCAAGCACTAATTTTAGATCTTCAAGAATATTCTGGATTGCGAGTGCTTCTCTATGTATACAGCAATGTATGGATTTCGCTTCTGGCGCAACAGCTTGAATACGTGCAACAACTCCTTACTTAGAACCAATCTTTGTTCTTGCACCATCCGTGCCTATTCCAACACAACGATTCCAATCCAAGCTATTGTCATTAATAAAGTCATTAATAACTTTAAAAATTGCTTCCCCGGTTGTATGTGTTGGCAAACTTTGGCAGAACAAAAGATCATCGTGGATTTCATTATTCAGCTCGTATCTGACAAACAATAAAAGATTAGCAAAATTCACAATATCTGTAGATTCATCAGCTTGCAGTGCATAGTAACGACTCTGGCGAACTCGTTACAATAATATCTGCCTTACACTTTCGGCCATATCTATGATTCTACGATGAACAGTGTTATTTGAGAGGGGGACACAGTCTATAGCTTCCTTTGCTTTATCTCCAATCATCACTTGCACCATTACTTTCGCTGCAGGTTTTACTAATGTCTTGCCAATTACTTCGGGAGCTCCGGATTTTACTATTAAGTACGCCGCTCTATATGAAGCTTCACAAGCTTTCATATTTACATCTTCTGTCACACTCCGCATTACTTTCTGTGACTTTTGAAGATCTTTGCGCCTATTATCGAAGAATTCTGCATGGTACTCACTATGTTTTGTATCGAAATGAGGTTTAAGGTTTCCCGGTTTCAAACTTTCATTTGTAAGTGTCTCGTAACAAATCACACACAGCGGAACATGCTCTAACTCATCACCAGTCCATGAAAATCCCAATTTAAGATAATCTTCATGATATTTGCGGATTTTTTTCACTTTCTTTGTGTTGTGTTCACACACTCCACTTAGTTTATCACCAGATATGCCTGCTGCAGGTATATTGCTGCGTTTTTCCTGAAAATTGTAATTAACACGTTCAGTTTCTTCATTATTTCCACTTTTACGTTTCACACATCCAGTTTTTAGCCAACGATCCATATAAAAAAATAGAGAAATTCTGTCAATTTAATACACATGGCAAAATCCGATGATGGCATTCCTTTTTAAGACAATTAATTTATAATAATACAAATTTATATAAAATATTTTTCCCAGTGCACTTTAAGTTTCAGTAATAATTGTCAGTACAGCTGTTACGTATCTACTGCAAAAGCAAGTATATCACCCGCACAACTGATGATATTCCGTTCAGCTCCACTACTAACGCATTCGTTGCAGTCAAGAACACTATGTCGGCGATGACGCACATACTTTGTCGCCGATTTTCGAGCGTTCACCGGTACAGATGTAATATTTTTAGTGTGAATATAAGTCGACATGGAACAAAACAGACAGAAATTATGTCGGCATAATGAAACGGTCACTTATTCCGATGAGCACAAAATTTTTATGACCAGGGCGGAGCGAGCGGGCGAGCGACTAATACGAAAAACAAACTGGCTTTCGAGAGATATCAGCTTAATGTTTCTCTACTTGAAATACAGTGTAATAATATGTATCTCTCCCGCATTGAGGCAGCAATTATACATCTTTTTTTTGTATTCAAAATAATACATTCTACATTCGGATTGGTGAGATGGAGGGTTGTTACCACGCTTCAGTAGATTCAGTCTATTGGTTACTATGTATAACATAGTAATAAATTTTGTCTGGCAAAAATTCATAATGATAGGATTTTACTTTCAATTTCTTGGATTATTATTAGGTCATATGTGATCGACCAAAATAAGCTTCACGAGAGACCGTTTGCAGCCTCCTGAAATTTCAAATTCTTTCGCGTACCCCCTGGGATACGCGTACCCCACTTTGGGAAACACTGATATAGGAGATACGGCGCTCAGAATATCAAAAACGGACAATTGACCGCCCCCGGTACTTTTAGTGTTAACTAAGAACACATAAGTAATTTAGTACTTTTGCAATCTTACTACAGTTATGTACATAGTTTTTCATGTCATCAGACATGGCAGAGCCAAAGAAATATTGGTGCTTATAGTCGGTCCATCATCGGAAGTCTGATGGCCTCGAAAACTGGGCGTACACGAGTTAGCAGCAGCCAATAGGAGACTGTTTGTTTGGGAAGGTAGTGGGGAGGAAACCAGTCTCACTCCTGCTCTCGAAGAGATCGCATCGTACTGCGTTGCCGTATCTACCGCCGTTTCCTTGCTGTGGAATTCTAAGTTATTTATTTAGAAACTGCGTAGTATATCAGCTGAGCAAGAGCTGGCAGCGCGCACCGACATCTGCTCTCCCGCACGAAAGTTGAGAGGGGCGATGGAAGGGGAAACGTTCGTGATTGGCTACTTGCTCTAAGTAGGCCAAGAGACTTCCGAAGGCGGATCGGTTCGTCTCTGCATACTGACCTCACATTTGATCCCTACTCTGAATTTCTGGTTGATTATGCTTATTCAGAAAGACTTTTTATATACAAACGCTATCTATAATAATTATGATAATGATACCATATCTTTTTGTGTGGTATTATGCGTAAAAGCGAAACGTCAAATGAAGTAACATTTCATTCCTGTCAAAGCAAAAGCGATTCGTAAAAACGAAAAGAGACGCTATAGGAGAGGACATCTAAAAAGACAGCATGGGCGAAAACAATGGATCTAAAAAATCGTTGATAGAAATTTATGATGTTATATTGATATTTGTACAGTATCAATGACAAAGCAGATCGCTGAATAAAAGGTTAACAATGGCAAATAGACACAATACTTAAGCGATGGTCGAGGAAATATTTCATAAATATGACCAAAGTCAATTTTTAGGGTAAAGAGGGTTGGTTACCCGCCAATATTGAGCTGAAACAGAGTAAGATTTGGTAGGTGACGCTGAAATCGCCGGAACAACTTATTAGTTCGGGAAGATGAGATCGTCGGAAAGAGATAAAGTTATCGAAAGACATCTAATTTGTTTTGGAAGCGGATGCATTCTAGAAATTTTATTTCGAAGAATGAGAAAGCTGCTCCCGGATTCAATGTAGCCAAGGACAGATAGACTCTTCTCCTTTGCAGCAACGCTTCTGGAGATTGTTTGATCAAGCCAATGCTTGTGTATGGGTCGCTTAACCCCCGTGCGCTAAAGGGCAAGAATAAGGACCATCTCCGTCTTTTGGAGACCTAACCACAAGGCATGGGTTACTGAAGCCTTATTCACAGACTGGTTCAACAACTGTTTTGTTCCCGAGGTTGAGCGATATTTTTCGAGAAAACAACTACAATTTAAGACGCTACTCCTCATCGACAATGCACCCAGTCATCCTGAGACACTCCAATTCGCTCATACATACATTGAGGTTATGTTTCTTCCTCCCAACACAACATCTCTTCTTCAGCCCATGGACCAAGGTGTGATAGCAACAACGAAGAGTTACTATATTCGCCATCCTTTTAAACACATCTTGGATGCCATGGACAGGGACTCAACACTAACACTGCCACAGTGTTGGAAAAACTACAAGATCGCGGATTGCATAACCATTATAAAAGATCCGATTGAAGAGATAAAGCCATCTACGTTGAACGCCTGTTGGAAAAAAATTTGGAAGGACGCAGTGAAGGACTTGAGGGACATTCCTCCGGCTGCTGTTGAGGTGCAGCGCATTTTAGAGGTATCGAGACGTTTGGAAAGTGAGGGGCTCACCGACATGCAGCCTAATGATTTTGAAGAGCTCATTCACCCCCAGGCCGAGGAGTTAACAGATGGGACTCTTGAAGAAATTGCTATTCAATCTTCCAGTAGCGATGAGGAGGACGATATTGTTATGGAGAAACTAATTTTGACTCTCAATAACCTTAGCAAGGGAATGCTGATGGCATATAACCTTGCTGACCATTTTATGGAAATTCATCCTGTTACAGAGCGTAGCTTAAACTTTAAGCGAGGGTTGGAAGAATTGTTGAGGCCCTATAAGAAGGTGCAGTGAGATTTGAGAAGTAAAATGATCCAATCACCCATTCTGAGTTTTTTTGAGAACAAAACTACCAGTGATTCTCAAGCTAACCAAGATATCGCCGTACTAAATGAAGACGCGAACTAGAAGGAAAGTGTACTTTTTGGAGATAAGTTAATCTCGTTCTATCACCTTGTTCTTAAATTTTTTCTTATTGTTTTGTCAACCTTACAATCGGTTATAATAATTTTATCGCGGATTAAACAGAAAAAAATGTTTATTTTGTATTTTATACACATATATTTAATGCATTTTTTATTGTTATTGCCCTAACCCCTTATTTTCTATGGAACATTGGTCTTGCCAACCGCGCCACATTTCAGATACGTAACCCCCGCGGTTGGCGAGTGATTACATATATGAAATTTCTTAAAAACATAAATTACTCGAATAAAATGACTTGATATACTTTGATCGTTCATCTTAAAAAATCAACCAAAAAGAGCAGTAGTGCATTTTTCTTAAGGATTCACGTTTGTCTCACTTTTAAAACCATGCGAAGCATGCAATAAACAGCGTCCACCGTTGTGAAAATTAATAACAAACGCCGTCGTTTCAGGTGGATCCCCCAATCGTCATGAGCGACGGTGTGAAACCCGTGACACTTCCCAACATGGGACAGGTCACTCCGGAAGGAAGCAACGCTACGGTCATCGGCTGGGGAATACTATTCGTAAGTTAGACCATTCTCTCGCGTTTTCACACTGTTTGCTTAAACTTATAAGCGGCTACCGTAATTAATACATTATTTTTAAGATGAAAATAACGCATGCACTCGTTTATAAAAATACCGTTTTCCCCTATAGTATTCTGCATGGACGTGAAAATAAAACTAATAGAAAAATATTGCTCAACAGGATTGGGGACCCATCCCTGATGAACTACGAAAGGTCGACGTAGAAATCTATGACCACAAGAAATGTAACGATGCCTACACCCCAAACGGAATGACTGTCTGCGACACTCAGATATGCGCCGGGACGGCGGAAGGAGGCAAGGACGCGTGCAACGTAAGTGCTAGCTGATCGTCGAAAATGTGTCCAGGGAAACATGTTTTTGAAACACCTGAAAACGCAAAGAGTTTGTTCGAATGCAGATTTTTTCCTTGGATTTTTTTCTAATGACATGCCACAGCGGTTGAGAACCACAGCTCTAGATTGACGTTTTGTGGCCTTTTAACACGGCAAAGGATCAAGCTTGTTACATGAACACGAATGCAACAATTATGCAAAATTTTGACTTTTTTAGGTGTGCGAGCTCCTATCACCAGACTTGATACTATACGCGTTTATGTCAAGAAGAAGTTATCGCTTCTAATAATTCATTGTCGGTAACCGTGGGAGTAACACTCCTTTTCCAATTTTCCGATGCCAACTACTGATTTGATATATTTTATCTCCATCATGAAAACCAAATACTTTATTAAAAGTGATAGTGTAGGTTCAGGGTAAACAGGGAATGACGAATGTTATCTAATGGATTTCATCTCTCTTATTAGGGTGACTCCGGCGGACCTCTGTTCGTGAATAACGAAATCGTCGGTCTCGTGTCATGGGGGAAGGCATGCGCACACAAGGGATACCCAACGGTGTACACCGAAGTCGCCGATTACATCGACTGGATCGAAGAGCACATAAACTAGAACAATGTCGTTTTGCAGTCGAATGAAATGTTAATAAAAATACTGTAAAAGCTACGTGACCTGAACTAGAGTTTTATTCCTTTTCCCCTTTTCCGCTGTTTCTTAAAAACAATTTTATTTATATATATATATCTATAAGTAAACGTCGTAGCACATAGCAATGGAATATTCCACATAGTGGAAGTTTTCTTCGTGTGTGAGGTCCTCTTACCAGACGTGATACTATTCGCGTTTATGTCAAGAAGAAATTATTGCTACCAATAATTCAATGCCGATAACCATGGAAGTAACAATTTTTTTGCATTTCTTTCCATACAAATTATTAATTTGATATATCTTATTTCCGAGATGGAAACAAAAAAATTTATTAAAAGTGATAAGTGTTGTTCCAGGTTAAAGAGTGAATGATGAATATTATCTAATTGATTTGATCTCTCTGAGTAGTGTGATTCCGGCGGACCACTGTTCGTGAATAACGAAATCTTCGGATGCGTGTCTTGGGAGAGGCCATGTGCAGAGGCGGGATACCCTACAGTGTACACCGAAGTCGCCGAGTACATCGATTGGATAGAGGAACGCCGTAAATAAAGCTTTATCTGTGATTTAAATACTAATCAAATATTTAAGCGGTTCCATGACGTTTCCCCCTAAGCACTCCACCCAAGACACGTTTCACCCAAAGACACTTCACCCATGAGACGTTTCACCCACAGACACTTCACCTACAAGACTTTTCACCCAAATACGTTTCATCCATGCCCTTTTACCCATTGTTTTTTCACCCACAAGTCACTTCATGTGGGTGAAGTGACTTGTGGGCAAAAAAACTATGGGTGAAAGGGCATGGGTGAAACATTTCTGGGAGAAAAATCTAGTGGGTCAAACGTCCCATGGGTGAAAGTTCTTTGTGTGAAACGTCTCGTGGATGAAGTGCTTTGGGTGAGACGTCCGGATACTATTTAATCCATAAGTGATCGTTAAAACATTTGCAATATCCATTTTTTAACTTTATCATTTGATGTATGCACGATATATATTCGTGTGTGAGTGTATATACAGGGCCGTGAGGCAACCGCCTCATGTGCCTCTCGAAGGGGGACGCCAAAATTTCACAAAAATGAAAACCTATCAAAATAAATTCATAAGGCAAGCGAGACCAGGGGGCGCCATATTATATATCGCCTCAGGCGGCAAAATGTCTGGGCACAGCCAACCTGGTGAAAGTGGTTGTTCCGGAAAATGAGAAGGCAAGAGTGCTGAGCAGACGATAAACGATATTGAGGTACATTATATTCCAAAATCTATTTAAAGTATTATCAGAAGCAATTGAAGATTGAACAAATGTTTTGTTACCGGAATTCTGCTTATTTAATGAAATTGAAATCCCAATGCTATAATCAATTTAAAACTAATAACAATGGTTATTTCAGTAGAAAGAAAGTTACTATTTTATTCACAAGGAATTTCTGTGAGGTTTTAGTAAATTAATTAAAACAGACTTATAATATAGAAATATTCGATGGTTTAAAGTGCAAAATTTTATTATTGCGATTTTTACATGTTGCAATGACGAAAATTTAGATTTATTACAGCCGTTAAAATTCAACGGGCACTGATGCTAGTCTTCCATAACGAACAAATAATCTGACAATTTTCTTGTTTTATCCTTTCAAGACGGCCCATTTTTTCAATGCAAAAAGATTTTATTTTAAAATTTTTTTAAATTCCTACTTGTTTTCAATCATACCGATGTGTTCTTAAAAATCAATTACAGTATATATATACTTTATAATATATATATATATATATATATATTAATAAACAAACTTAATCATCAGTCAAGAGATAAATTGCTTCGCCAAAAGAAAGTTTTCTCATATTTAATTTAAAATGAAAAAAAAAGCTTTGTCCCGTTCATTCAAAAAGAGGTTATAGAAAGTTATAAAAATAAGTCGATTAATATTTTTGGAAATCATGTAAAAAAACCTTTCAGGTAAAAGTGGGCATTCCTGTTCTTGGTGGGTGATAAAATATTCTAGGCAATCATTCATATATGCAATTATTTTCTCTCATAATATAATTGACGTAATGCATTTATTAAACTTTCATTAGAGAAAAACTTTATTTTTAAAACCATAAATTAGAATTGAATTGAAAATATGTTGCTGAGATGCATGTATTTCATTACTTGTTACTTTCCTATAAGTTGTAAACATTAATCACATACATTAAAACCGAAACCCAAAATAATAGAGAGATTCACAATGAACGGTTTAAAATAAAGTGTGTATTTTTTATATCTATCCTTATTAAGTCCGTGTATAAGAATGCTGACCTTTTAGATTATGCGTAGAAAATCTTAACTGATATATCGTTCATTTCTTCTTCAAATGTTCATGAAATTGGCAATGGTGCATTAGTTGCTAATGATGGGATTTCATCTTCATAAAGATTTGGTTATCCGTTGCGCGTTTTTCGTAACCAAGCTCACTTTAGAAATTGAAAATCTTTCTCCGGCAGCAAGAAAGTGGTTGAATACACCAGATGTCCATTTTGGTACAAACGTGGTAGATTCTAAAACAGAAGTATATATAATCGGAGAATTATCATCCATAACGTCACCTAGCAACCGAAATTGGAATCTGATTTCTCCACCTGTTCTACTTCTATGGGAGAAGATATTTTCAATTTGATTTCAGCGATAAGGTGAACTTGACGATTTTTTCCTGGCGATTTTTTTATTTGTTAAACAGAGAAGGAATTTTATAAAAAACAATATTTTCAACTTTTCCAAATTGGAGAAGTAAAATATGTAAATTAAAACCTTTAGTAATGACAAGAGATTAAATTCTACTTATGTAGCGGAAATATTTCATCGTAAGGGGATCAGAACTCATTCGAACATCCACGGATTACATGCTGCACACGTGGATGGAATCGTGAATAAGCGTATTTCTGAGACGATATATAACATCCAAAATATTTTAATCCGTTATACGTTATCAGGATCTTCATGATCATTAAGACTGTAGCACTGAACTTTTGACAGTTTCCAACTTTATCGTTAGATAATGTCTCAGATAACAAATTTTAAAATCGGGCGTTGTTTCTTGCAAGTAACGAAATTGCAACATTTGATCGACGCCATGATAACTTTTTTATCTTGTCCTTGGGGTTATAGTCCGATATTAAAAGGACCTATAAATAAGAAGCCGTGAAGTTGTACATTTGCAGTCAGTTGTAGGAGAAACACTCAATATGTTCCTGAAAGTATTTTTAATAGCTCTCGCTTTCATAGGAGCCTCGCAAGGTAAGTTTTTGAAAAAGAAATTATATTTGCATGCGAACAAAATAAACTATCTTAATCATAGGTTGGTAGGAGTGAGGCTGCTTTTGCCAATTTGCGCAAACTTTCTATTAGTAGCTACATTCAAGATAACGGGCCATCATTTTCGTATTTTTATAATAAACCACATCAGCATAGGTACACGGAACCTCTTAATAAAATCAACTCGATTTCATTAAATATCTCAAATGAAATAAGGTGGCAAAATACATTATGGTAATTTAATTGAAGTAAATGACTTTCCATGTTATCTGTGCAAAGCAAAGGAATGTAAAATAATACAAGCTTATGAATGCTAGAATAAAAACATTTTTCAAATAAAATTTTATGTAATGTACTGAAAATGTGATCGTCATCTGTCCGCATTATAACTGTTGATTTCTCTTCGCTATTAGTTACACTCATATTAACGTAGAGTGAAAAAAAATTTACAATATATTAACAAAAATTTTATGCAAAATTATTGATTTAATCTATGATGGAAATCTTAACCTCATACAATCCAAATAAATAACACCCCATCCTAAATTTCTTAGTTCTCTCTACAAACACTCTTCGTATTTTCCAACAAATATATTAAAAAGTGAATCACCCTATATCTCACCACTTTCACTACCAATCTTCGTGAAACTAGCGTTAATTTTCAAGTATTATTTGTGTATATCATAAACGCAAACCGCTCTTTTTTTATAAACGGAGATTAAACGAAAAAAATGCTAAATTCATGATTCGAGAGTATCCAGATGTGAATTTGCTGGTTATCAAATCTCCACTCGTAATTTTCCAAAATTTAAATAATGTAACATGATATTTCAAAAAATCACAAATTTCCTTATGAACACTTTAATATCGTTTCCAGGGGCGTCGCAGAGGATAGGATGGATTGGAGCAGCGAATTATCCGTTCATTCGAACTGAACCTTATATTGTCGGTGGGGTGATTGTTGAAGGACGAGAGTTTCCAGCACAGGTGAGGCAGTGGAGGACAAGAAAAATGTGTGACTATTACGTTGAAATTTCGAATTGTAAGTGGAAACATGTGCACATACCAATCATTTTCTTCTGGACTTGATAATGATGTTTTATACAATTTTAAAGATCACCGAATCCGTAATTTGCTTATTTAATGTTAAAATCCAAGGCAATAGGTGACATCAAATGAGAAGATATTGTTCTATTAAATAATTATGATTAAAAAAATACAAAATCGAAAAAATGTTCAATTAATAACCAAATTAACGCCGAGAAGTACGAACAAACAATCACTGCACTTTCTGTTAAAACAAGCAAACGTGCTATTCCTTGATTATTACTCTTAATAAATATATTAACGTACATGTATAAGTTGCTTTTAAAATTTCTAAAATGTTAATAAATATAATCATTCGTTTTTCACCATTTGAGCATAAAACAGAAACAACCGCTCTCGCCATAAACTTAATTTAATTAATAGGTGGTTATTGCTGTTAAAGCTGTTAGATAGGAGGTCTTTTATTAAATTACCCATATCTGACATTAACATGTTTAAATTTTTTGAACTCACTCCTCTTTGGTTACGCAACATTTGAAAAAACGAAATAATGCAATTGTGCCACTAGCAAATCTTAATTTCTCTAGCACTTAATCCAATATCCATATGTATAAAGAAAATAATTCCATGTAAGTCGAGATAAAATGCCCATAATATTGACTATTTATTTATTTACAGATCTCACTTAGAGTATATGGTCAACACAACTGCGGTGGCTCTATATTGAACTCCGACTGGATCGTGACTGCCGGCCATTGCTCTGAGTGAGTACGGTCTTATTAAGATGATGATATTTTTCTTAAGCAATTCCGATATATAATAAGCTTTTAAGAAAAAGTGGGACTTAATCGGTACATAACATTAAAAAAAACCGTATGGCGAGATTGTTAATGTTTTCGTCAGTTAATTTCGTGAAGATCGATTAAAATATTAATTACCACCTAACAGATAATGTTGAGGTATAAGAATATAATAACATTATAAAATACATTATATATCAAATGGGTACAAATTTTTAAAGTTAGTTCATATGAAAAACACCAAATGATATTAAAGATACAGTTTTGGTTTCTCAGATACGAACAATAGCACACCAAAGAAATACATAACACAAAAACTATGTAGGGATTCCACTTTATTAATCAAAGAAGGTTTGGACGTGACTACGCCATCATCAGGAGATAATCTAACGAGGATTTAGCTACGCAGAAACCTTGTCGTGACATTTATTAATAAACGTGGAATTACTGCAAAATTTTTGTCTTCTTTGTTCTGAGTTATGTGATAACTAAGCCTAACTCTTGCGATTAGATTTATGCAAAACTTAATACTCGCATTGTCTCTCTTGTCCTGATATAAGGGAGGAATTTCGATAATATTTTTTTATGTCTCGCGCAGTATCAAAGAACCAGAATTCATTATTATACACCACTGATTATTTTGTAATTTTAATAATATATATATCGGGAAGGCTTAATGGCTTCAGAAATAGAAATAAAGTCTTATTATCAGGATATGAGAAGCCTTATGTATTTAGTGCTTATATTTTTTTACATGCGTAGAAAATACATGGATAGGTTACGATGAAAATCGTAGGTCATCATTTGGACTTGGTTACTCAAATGCGAAAGATCTTACTTTTTATATTTCATTCCTTAAGTTTAGTTATATCAGTTAAATGTTGGTTAAATTTATGTCAGTTTGAATAAAAATCCGACGGAAAACTTGCTACATATTCTTTTAGTTGTGTTGAATTAGAGAAATTTGCTGTACATTGATTTTATCTGTCTTGTGTGATCTCTACCTGGTGGATCTTTACATCCGCCACTTTGAAGTGAGAGGCTGGGTAAATTTGGCCACCTCCCATTGATTTTTTTAAACTCTTTATATCCATAGCTATAAACCAGAGGAGTTGGAGGTCATGGAAGGGTCAAACCTATTAAGCACCGGTGGAACGATACATAGTGTCACCGAAATACGTGTCCATGAGAATTACGATCCGAGTGATTCGTGGGTCAACGACATAGCTGTGATGAAGGTGAATGTTTAAGAATTATTTACAAAAATAGTTGGCTTTAAATTATCAAAAAGGCAAAGACATTGTCTTTAAACAAGACATGAATAGGAGATTAATGTTTTCCCCCTAATTTGTCGGTTCGGTAGCAATTTATCGACAATGAACAACATGTGATGAAATTTCAATATACTATGAATGCAGTAAATTTAAACGTTTGTGTGTTTCTGTATGCACATTTTTCTCCATAATTATATGTGTTTTTCTACCGTAAGGATGCCAATTGTTTTCTTTTTTTATTAAAAGTTAGCAAAACTTTCGGCAATGATAAAGGCTTGCATCTTTCTTGTCACCTAATATTAAATTATACGAGCTTGATTCCATTAGTCATAAGTTTGAAGAATTTTAAAAATTTTCACTCAGTTGCCACTTACTATTATAGTTCAAAATTTATTAGAAACATAAATTAATAGAATAAAATGAAGATCGTTCACCTTAACAAATCTGATCTAAAAGATGAGTAGTACAGTTTTTTTAATGGTTTACGTTTGTCTCACCTTAAAAACCATACGAAGCATGCAATAACTTTCGTCCTCTGCTGTGAAACTTAATGAAAAACGTCGTCGTTTCAGGTGGATCCCCCAATCGTCATGAGCGACGGAGTAAAACCCGTGACACTGCCCAAGATGGGACAGGTAACCCCGGAAGGAAGCAAAGCTACGGTCACCGGCTGGGGAAGACTCTCCGTAAGTTAGAACATTCTCTCCCAGTTTTGTCCTTGTTTAATTAAACTTACATGCGGCTTCCGTTATTAAGACATTGTTTTAAGATGTAAATAATGAATGCATTCGTTTAGAAAATTACGGTTTTCCCATAAAGTATTCTTCATGGATCTGAAAATAAAACTAATAGAAGAATATCGCTTCACAGAGTGGGGGACCCATCCCTGATGAACTACGAAAAGTTGACATAGAAATCTATGACCACAATAAATGTAACGCTGCCTACAGCCCAGACGGAATGACGGTCCGCGACACTCAGATATGCGCCGGAACGGAGGAAGGAGGCAAGGACGCGTGCAACGTAAGTGTTAACGTATCTTCGAAAATTTTGCCAGGGAAACGTGTTCTTGAAACACATGAAAACGCAAATAGACTTTTTAGTATCTAAGAGTAGCCAGCGAGACATTAAGAAACTGATATAACAATAGTTTGCTCGAATGCAGCTTTTTACATTCGATTTTTTTCCATTGTCATGTCATTTGGGTTTAGAACCACTGCTCTTGATTGAAGTTATCTGATCTTTTGACACGGCAACGGATCAAACTAGTACACGGACCAATACCTATGCAACGATTATGAAAAAACTGTACTTTTTTTCGTGTGCGAGCTCCTATTACCAGACTTGATACTATACGGGTTTGTGTCAAAAAGAAGTTATCGCTTCCAATAATTCATTGCCGATAACAATGGGAGTAACACTCCATTTCCAATTACTAATTTCATATATTTTATCTCCGACGTGAGAATTAAAATTTTTATTAAAAGTGAGATAGTTGGTCCAGGGTAAACAGTGAATGACGAATGTTATCTAATGGATTTCATCTCTCTGATTAGGGTGACTCCGGCGGACCACTGTTCGTGAATAACGAAATCGTCGGCCTCGTGTCATGGGGGAGGCCATGCGCACAGAAGGGATACCCAACGGTGTACACCGAAGTCGCCGATTACATCGACTGGATCGAAGAACACATAAAGTAGAACAATGTCATTTTCACTCGAATAAGATGTTAATAAAAATACTTTAAAAGCTACGTGACCTGAACTAGAGTTTTTATTCCTTTCCCCCTGGACCATACCGCTGTTTCTTACAAACAATTACATATATACATATATATATATACATATATATATATACATATATATACATATATATATATATAATATTTAAGTCAACGTCGTTCCACAAAGTGGAATTTTTTTTCGTGTGCGAACTCCTATTACCAGAGTTGATACTATTCGCGTTTATTTCAAGAAGAAATTATTGCTACTAATAAGTATATGCCGGTAACCATGGGAGTAACATTTTTTTTGCATTTTTTTCCATACCAATTACTAATTTGAAATATTTTATTTCCGAGATGGAACCAAAACATTTTATTAAAAGTGACAATGTTGTTCCAGGTTAAACAGTGAATGAGGAATATTATCTAATTGATTTGATCTCTCTGAGTAGGGTGGTTCCGGTGGACCACTGTTCGTGAATAACGAAATCGTCGGATTCGTGTCATGGGAGAGGCCATGTGCAGAGGCGGGATACCCTACAGTGTACACCGAAGTCGCCGAGTACATCGATTGGATAGAGGAAAACATTAAATGAATATTTATCTGTGATTTAAATACTAACCAAATATTTAAGCGGTTCCATGACTTTTCCCCCAAAGCACTTCACCAAAGAGACTTTTCAGCCAAACACACTTTACCCAAGAGACGTTTCACCGAAAGACACTTCACCCATGAGACGTTTCACCCACAGACACTTCACCCACAAGACTTTTCACCCAAACACATTTCATCCATGCACTTTTACCCATTGTTTTTCACCCACAGGTCACTTTACCCACATAAAGTTTCATCCAAAGAAGTTTCAGCCACAGTAGTCTCACCCACGATTCAGAAAACGCATGAAACGTATTAAAATTTAAATATAATATGGGAGAAATAAGAATTAAATGATAACTTTTATTTTATGCATTCCATCCCTCTTTTTTCCATTTGCTAAGGGAAATAATAAAAGTGCAAGCAGATAATGAAAAAATGATGGTTGAAGTATAATTTACTAAAATGGTAAGAGAATCAAGTAGGACGAAGTATAAAAAAGTTACGTAGAAGTTACAGTCAATTACACTCGAATATGAAGATTACAATCAGTGTAATTGCATAACTGATTATCCTCGTGTTTGTGGACTCAATTTCAATATTTTGTTGCACAATGAAATTTTTCATTTAAATTACATATCTCAAAACCTTTAAATATAAACGTATTAAACCATATGACTTGTAATTTTAATTTACAATTACATAATGTTAAATATTATTAGGATTAACATGGAGTTGTATGCATGTGTAAAATAAAAAATAAAAGTTATTACTTAATACTTATTTCCCCATATTATATTTATTTAAATTTTTAAAAGGTTTCATGCGTTTTCTCAATCATAGGTGAGACACCTGTGGGTGAAAGTTCTTTGGATGAAACTTTGTAGGTGAAGTGACTTGTGGGCAAAAAAACTATGGGTGAAACATTTGTGGGAGAAAAGTCTCGTGGGTGAAACGTCCCATGGGTGAAAGTTCTTTGTCTGAAACGTCTCGTGGATGAAGTGCTTTGGGGGAGACGTCCGGATACCATTTAAGCCATAAGTGATCGTAAAACATTCGCAATGTTTCATTTTTTAACTTTATCATTTGATGTATGCATGATATATATTCGAGTGTGTGTGTATATACAGGGCCGTGCCGATGGGTGAGGCGGTGAGGCAACCGCCTCAGGTGCCTCTCGAAGGGGGCCGCCAAAACATGACAAAAATGAAAACCTATCAAAATAAATTCATAAGGCCAGCGAGGCAAGGGGGCGCCATATTATATCTCGCTTCAGGAGGCCAAATGTCTGGGAACGGTCCTGTATAAATTATTTATATATATATATATATATATATATAAATATATAGTGTGTTAATTCAAAATAATTTATTCAATAAAATGTACAAAGGAAAAGAATAATACTATTTATTTCGTTTTTTTGGATCCTAAGGAACGTTTTCCGAAAACTCATCCGTGAGATTAAGAATTTCCTTTAACAGTTATCAGCATATATTTTATTTAAAATAAGATACCCAATTCAAATAAATGTTCTACAAAGTGTGTAACAAGAAAGAATTTTAAAAAATTTGAAAATAAATTCTTTTTGCTTTACAAAATATGCGGCCTTAAAAAGATAAAAAAAGCAAAATTTCAAAATATTTGTTCGTTATAAAAGATTTTGGTGTCATATGCTTTTCATTACTGTTGCGTTACATATCATTTACGTAATAATTTCGCTTTGATATATTTTCAAGGTTGAGCTTCCTTATAAAAAATGTGTTTTGTTATTAACTTTAGACTCAAAATCCATCTGCTGGAATGATATTATTACGTACATGATATGTAAAGTTATAGTAATGACAAGTACACGACACCATAATTTTATATAATAATAGCTGTCTTCCGTTGGTTGGTTGGCCATGCTATGCCAACGCTAATAACTCGAGAAATAATAATGACAGAAACTCGAAATTTGGTAAGGATGCTCGATTAACATCTATTCAGAGAATGGAAATTTTTAATCGCGAAAAAATTCTTTGGTTCGTCTCCAAGAGAGGCATTTCCATTTCCCATTACTTAACATGTAAAACGCGATTTTTCGACGTGCAGGCTTTTATTCATTTGGAAATTAAAATTAGAAGAAATTAACATACGACCTTCGGATTTGACCCATTATGAAGAAAAATTTACAAAGTTTCTTATTCCGTTCGTCTTTTTTCGCCCACTGTTAGAAATATTCCATGTAAAACGTTTAACTTGCATTTTTTGTGGAAATCTCGCCATTTTAACGTGATGTTCCTATTCGACCATTATCATTGTAACACCTCAAATTACTGTTATTGTATACATCCTTCTGGGAATAAACCTGCCTTGAGTGCTTCAATACGAGAGAGAGAGGAAGGAAGGGGAGAGATTGGCGTGTTTTGTGGGAAATAAGTATATTAACGTAAATACAAAAAATTTAAGTATCAACAGTGTCATTTTAGAAAAATTGGAAATAAAATGCATTCTTAAATTAAATTTTTTGTAAACCATAGGTGCTTACGAATTTATATTGTTATTCCTCGAATTAATTTCGTAACAATGGCCGAAGTTTGGAAACGAATATAAATTAAAATTCAATTAAAATTAAAGGGATATTTAAAACAGTTAAAAGGCAATTTTCGAAGAAAAACAGTGGATCTTTTAAGGAATTTATTTGTTTTTATAAAAGGAATTTTGGTGCTTATTTAATACATAGTAAGTTCTAAGGCTTATAATCCATTTAAATCTAATAACAGTGGCTAATATAGATCAAAGAAAGAACTTTATTTATTCACTTTACAGTATGAATTAATTTTAGGCTAGCATTGCCTATTACAAAAGGACATACTTTGGAATTTACAGTATGTAAAGCGGAAGTTGTACTGAATTGACTCATGTATATTTCAAAGCAAAAATCAATTTAAAACTATTGAAAGTTGTTGTTTCGGAAACTGAGAAGTCCAGAGTGGTGAGCAGACGCTAAACGATATTACGGTACATTTTATTCCAAAATCTGTTGAAAGTATTATCAGAGGCAATTGAAGATTGAACAAATTTTTTTGTTAGTGGAATTCTGCTTATTTCATGAAATTGAAATGCTAATGCATTAATCCATTATAATCTGTTAAGAGTGCCTATTTTAGTTGAAAGAAATATATGTACCTACATGGCACTTCTATTCACTTTTCAGAATGAATGAATTCCAGGTTAACATTGCATATTATAAAAGGATTTTCTTTGGAATAAGAAGTTTGTTATGTGGTTATTTTAACTGAATTGAATCTAGTTCTCTTCTAAGTCTGAAAACCATTTAAACCTGGTGAAAGTGGTTGTTTCGGAAAATGAGAAGGCAAGAGTGCTGAGCAGAGGATAAACGATATTGAGGTACATTATATTCCAAAATCTATTTAATGTATTATCAGAGGCAATTGAATTTGGAAGCGATTTTTTGGAACCGGAATTCTGTTTATTTAATGAAATTGAAATCCCAATGCTATAATCAATTTAAAACTAATAACAATGGCTATTTCACTAGAAAGAAAGGTACTATTTTATTCACAAGGAATTTCTGCGAGGTTTCAGTAAATTAATTAAAATGGACTTATAAAATAGAAAAATTCGATGGTTTAAAGTGCACAATTTTATTCTTGCGATTTTTACGTTGCAATGACGAAAATTTAGATTCATTACAGCCGTTAAAATTCAACGGGCACTTATGCTAGTCTTCTATAACGAACAAATAATCTGACAATTTTTTTGTTTTATCCTTTCAATGCAAAAACATTTAATTTTCAAATTTTTTTAAATTCCTACTTGTTTTCAAATATACCGCTGTGTTCTTAAAAATCAATTACCGTATTTGTATACTATATATGTGTGTGTATATATATATATATACTAATAAACAAACTTAATCATCAGACAAGAGATAAATTACTCCGCTAAAAGAAACTTTCCTCATATTTAATTTTAAATGAAAAAAAATCTCGTTCATTCAAAAAGAGGTTATAGAAAGTTATAATAATTAGTCTATTAAATTTTTTTATAAATCGTGTAAAAAACCTTTCAGGTAAAAGTGGGCATTCCTGTTCTTGGTGGGTGATAAAATATTCTAGGCAATCATTCATATATGCAATTCCTTTCTCTCTTAATATAATTGACGTAATGCATTTATTAAACTTTCATCAGAGTAAACTTTATTTTTAAAACCATAAATTAGAATTGAATTTAAAATATGTTGCTGAGATGTATGTATTTCATTACTTGTTACTTTCGTATAAGTTGTAAACATTAATCACATACATTAAAACCGAAACCCTAGGGAATCGTGAGATTCACAACGACTGGGTTAAAGTAATGCGTGTATTTTGATATCTATCCTTATTAAGTCCGTGTTTAAGAATGCTGACCTTTTAGATTATGCGTAGAAAATCTTAACTGATATATCGTTCATTTCATATTCAAATGTTCATGAAATTGGCAATGGTGCCTTAGTTGCTAATGATGAGATTTCATCTTCATAAAGATTTCGTTACCCGTTGCGCGTTTTTCGTAACCACGCTCATTTTAGAAATTGAAATCTTTCTCCGGCAGCAAGAAAGTGGTTGAATACACCAGATGCCCATTTTGGTACAAACGTGGTAGATTCTAAAACAGAAGTATATATAATCGGAGAATTATCATCCATAACGTCACCTAGCAACCGAAATTGGAATCTGATATCTCCACCTTTTTTACTTCTATGGGAGAAGAAATTTTCAATTTGATTTCAGCGATAAGATGAACTTGACGATTTTTTCTTGACGACTTTTTTATTTGTTAAACAGAGCAGGAATTTTTAAAAAACAATACTTATCAACTTGTTCATATTGGAGAAGTAATATATGTAAATTAAGACCTCTATTAATGATAAGAGATTAAATTCTACTTATGTAGCGGAAATATTTGATCGGAAGGGGATCAGAACTCATTCGACCATCCAGGGATTACATACTGCACACGTGGATGGAATCGTGAATAAGCGTATATCTGAGACGATATATAACATCAAAAATATTTTAATCCGTAATGCGTTATCAGGATCTTCATGATCATTAAGATTGTAGCACTGAACTTTTGACAGTTTCCAACTTTATCGCTAGATAATGTCTCAGATAACAAATTTAAAAATCGGGCGTTGTTTCTTGCAAGTAATGAAATTGCAATGTTTTATCGACGCCATGTTGACTTTTTATCTTTTCCTTCGGGTTATAGTCCGATATTAAAAGGACCTATAAATAAGAAGGCGTGAAGTTGTACATTTGCAGTCAGTTGTAGGAGAAACACTCAATATGTTCCTGAAAGTATTTTTAATAGCACTCGCTTCCATAGGAGCCTCGCAAGGTAAGTTTTTGAATAAGAAATTATATTTGCATGCGAACAAAATAAACTATCTTAATCATGGGTTGGTAGGAGTGAGGCTGCTTTTGCGAATTTGCGAAAACTTTCTATTAGTAGCTACATTCAAGATAACTGGCCATCATATTCGTATTTTTATAATAAACCACATCAACATGGGTAAGGGAACCTCTTAATAAAATTAAGCCGAATTCATTAAATATCTCAAATGAAATAAGTTGGGAAAATATATTATCCTAATTTAATTGAAGTACATGACTTTCCACGTTATCTGTGCAAAGCAAATGAACGTAAAATAATATAAGCTTATGAATGCTAGAATGAAAACATATTTTAAATAAAATTTTATGTAATGTGCCGAAATTGTGAACGTCATCTTTACGGATTATAACTTTTGATTTCTCTGCACAATTAGTTACACACACATTAGCGTAAAGTGAAAAAAATTTATAATCTATTAACTTAAAACTTTTATGCAAATTTATTGATTTAATCTATGATGGAAATCTTTACCTCATAAAATCCAAATAGATAACACCCCATGCTAAATTTGTTAGTTCTCTCTACATACTCTCTTCATATTTTCCAACAAATATATTAAAAAGTGAATCACCTAATATCTCACCACATTCACTACCAATCTTCGTGAAACTAACAATAGTTCTCAAATATTTTTTTGTGTATATCATAAACGCATACCGCTCTTTTTTCATAAACGAAGACTAAACAAAAAATATGCTAAATTCATGTTTCGTGAGTATCCAGATGTGAGTTTGCTGGTTATCAAATCTCCACTGGAATTTTTCCAAAATTTAGATAATGTAACATGATATTACAAAAAATCACAAATTTCCTAATGAACACTCTAATATCGTTTCCAGGGGCGACGCAGAGGATAGGATGGATTGGAGCAGCGAATTATCCGTTCATTCGCACCGAACCTTATATTGTCGGTGGTGTGATTGTTGAAGGAAGAGAGTTTCCAGCACAGGTGAGGCAGTGGAGGATAAAAGAAAATGTGTGACTATGACGTTTAACCCGTTTTTGCCCACTGTTCCAATATTGGAACATTGTATATTTCTCCTCAGGTGTCGCTACTATGTAACAAATGCTGAAGTTAATGCATGAATGAGATATACTGAAGTGGTAGGAAGTCCTGAATGTTAATCACTTTGGTCTAAGACACGAACGTGGTTGTAGGGGATCTAGGATATTTCGTCGTTTTTACGTCTGCAAAATGTCTTCAAAGAGGTAAGTTAAAAATATATTTATAATATTCTAATCAAAGTAATATTTTGTATAATTTTAGTTACCTTGTTCCCGAATATGATCATGTTTTCTGAGTTAACACATCTTATTATAGCTACATTTTATTTAGTATAAAGTGATGATGTTCCAATTTTGGAACACTGGGCACGAATGGGTACCCGAACTTGAATTACGTAATAAACATATCTTCATATGTATATGAATTTATTACTTTACCTTTACACAATTTTCAATAAAAATTAGTAACATATGTAAATTATATTTCATTAATAACTTTGTATTTATATAAATAATATATTTTATCACCTTTTCTTATTGTTTCGGAGATTTTGGAGGAGCTCGAAGAAGATTTTATGGCTGCTAATATTTTCATCACTCCTCCAAATGATGGATTAGACAGTGAAGAAGATAGTGGTGATGAAGATGTAGGTGGAACAGTTAACAACCTAAGTGGACGCCAACTGCAGGCAATAGCAATTTCAATGGCTGTTCGTCATGGTAATAAACATGTCATTGGGTATGATAGCGAAAATAGTGATCTTGAGAATCAAGATACAGTTGATGACTGTAAAGAAAAAGATACTCAGGACTGCATAAAAAAAACTCAGAAAAGGTGCTACTTGTTCTAAAAAAAACTGTGGCAAGGAAATGGGTGTGTAAAGATTTGTTGGCAAATTTCCCACCGTTTTCAGTTTCACGTAATATTGTTTATACAATTACGGACCCTGTTTCCTTTTTTGAATTATTTTTTGACAGTGAAGTGTGCGACTTTTTGAAAAACATGTTTATGCTCTACGCAAAACAGGAGAAGGGAGACCATGTTTTCGATACCAGTTCGGATGAAATAAGATGTTTTGTCGCAATTTTAATATTTTCTGGATACTTAAATATCCCTAGATGGAGAATGATGTGGGAAACGGATTCGGAGACATACATTCCTGCAGTAGCTAATGCAATGAGAAGAAACAGGTTCGAATTGCTCAAACGGTATACTCATTGTGCAAATAACCAACAACTTTCGGATAATGATAAATTTGTAAAAGTGAGACCGCTTCTAACTATGCTAAATGAACGCTACTTAAATTATGCACAATTGGAGGAATACCTATGTGTAGATGAAAGTATGCTACCTTATTTTGGAAGACATGGGGCTAAACAATTCCTGAGAGGAAAACCTATACGTTTTGGATTCAAAATGTGGTGTCTTTGTGAACGTCTTGGTTATTTATTGCAGTTTGAGCCGTATCAGGGAAAGCAGACCAACCGTGGGCACATGGAATTGGGATTAGGAGGATCTGTTATTACTGATCTTATATCTGAGCTTCCGGAGGCTTCTTTCAAAATTTATGGTGATCGTTTTTTCTCCTCTTTGAAGTTAGTTAACCATCTTCAAACAAAGGGTATAGGATATACTGGAACAATTATGACTAACAGAATAGAGAAATGTCCTATCCCTTCAAAAATTGATATGGAGAAAAAGGAAAGAGGTTCGTATGAATTTCGCACAGATGAAACAACAAACTGTTGTGTCACAACTTGGCATAATAACAGAATAGTAACGATTGTGAGCACTGTGGATCCTGTTGAACCTATAGGACAAGCAAACAGATGGATATCTACTGAGAAAAGAAAATTACCAGTGAAACAACCGTATGTAATTGCGCAATATAATAAATATATGGGGGGAGTCGACCGGATGGACCAAAATATTGATAATTATCGCATCGGAATATGATCAAAGAAGTGGTGGTGGCCAGTGTTTGTTTTCTGCATTGATACAAGTGTACATAACGCTTGGCAACTGTATAGAAAGCACTGCACACCAGGTTTGGACTATTTGTCTTTTAGAAGGATAATAGTGAACATCTATCTGAAAAAGTTTGGAACACCAGCAAAATCTGGAGGCCGTCCTTCTTCATCGAAAGAAATATCCTCCAGAGTTCCAACCCAAGTTCGTTTTGATCATGTTGACCATTGGATTGTACCAGCTACAAAGCAGAATCGCTGTGCACTATGTAAGAAAAATGCCACGAAGGCTTGTGAAAAATGTAACATAAATCTTCATAATTATTGTTTCAAAATATTCCATACTGGATAAACTAAAGTTTAAATTTGTTATTAATAATAATGTGTGTTGTGTTAAACTGTTATAAATACTAATGTGAAGAAATAACAAGGTGAACTATTATAAAAATTTCTTAAATGATGAATGAAAGTAAAAGTTTACAAATATTTGTTTATATGTATTGAGTAAATTGTTGATGGCAATTATTTAAAAGAAGGATGGAATTATATTTTTTGTCACTTACTATCCAGTTCCTCTAATAAAAATAAAATATTTTAAAATTTTAGCATGTGTTTTACAATTATTTTCTGAAAAATGTATCTTAAAACTCCTATACCCATTCATGCCCAGTGTTCCAATATTGGAACATCGAAATTCATCAATACTATATTCGAAAAAATAAAAAAAACGGCATATTTCACTTAACTAGTCAAGAATGAATAAGAATAGACTAAAATTATCTACATTCTCAGAAAAAAATTAATTCGGGCAAAAATGGGTTAAATTTCTAAGTGGAAACATGTGCACATACCAATCATTTTCTTCTGGACTTGATAATGATGTTTTATACAATTTTAAAGATCACCGAATCCGTAATTTGTTTATTTAATGTTAAAATCCAAGGCAATAGGTGACATCAAATGAGAAGATATTGTTCTATTAAATAATTATGATTAAAAAAATACAAAATCGAAAAAATGTTCAATTAATAACCAAATTAACGCCGAGACGTACGGACAAACAATCACTGCACTTTCAGTTAAAACAAGCAAACGTGCTATTCTTTGATTATTATTCTTAATAAATATATTAACGTACATGAATAAGTTGTTTTTAAAATTTCTAAAATGTTTAATAAATATAATCATTCGTTTATCACCATTTGAGCATAAAACAGAAACAATCGCTCTCGCCATACACTTAATTTAATTAATAGGTGGTTATTGCTGTTAAAGCTGTTAGATAGGAGGTCTTTTATTAAATTACCCATTTCCGACATTAACATGCTTAAATTTTTTGAACTCACTCCTCTTTGGTTACGCAACATTTGAAAAAACGAAATAATGCAATTGTGCCACTAGCAAATCTTAATTTCTCTAGCACTTAATCCAATATCCATATGTATAAAGAAAATATTTCCATGTAGGTCGAGATAAAATGCCCATAATATTGACTATTTATTTATTTACAGATCTCACTTAGAGTATATGGTCAACACAACTGTGGTGGCTCTATATTGAACTCCGACTGGATCGTGACTGCCGCCCATTGCTCACTGTGAGTAGCATCTTATTAAGATGGCGATATTTTTCTTAAGCCATTCCCTGATATAATGAGCTATTAAGAATAACCGGCACTTAATTGGTACGTACACTGGAAAAAACCGTATGTCGAGATTATTAGTGTTTTCGTCAGTTAAATTCCGCGAAGTTCGATTAAACTATTAATTAACATTTAACAAATAATGTTGACGTATATGAATATAATAACATTATGAAATATATCATAAATCAAATGGGAACAAATTTTCAAGTTAGTTTATATGATAAACACCCAATGACATTAAAGATATAGTTTTCGTTTCTCAGATACGAACCATAGCACACCAGAGAAATACATAACACAAAAACTATGCAGCGATTCAACTTTACTAATCAAGTCAGGTTTCGTCGTCACTACGCCATCATAAGGTGATAATCTAACGATGACGTAGTTACGCAGAAACCTAGTCGTCATATTTTTTTATAAATGTGGAATTGCTGCATAATATTTGTCTTCTTTGTTCTGAGTTATTTGATAACTAAACTCTACTCTTGCGTTTCGATTTATGTGTAACTTCATTCCCGCATTGTCTCTTTTGGCCTTATATAAGGGAGGAATTTCCATAATATTTATTTATGACTCGCGCAGTATCAAGTAACCAGAATTTATCATTATAATTCATTGATTATTTGGAATTTTAATAACAAATATCATGAAGGATTAATTCCTTCAGATATAGAAACAAAAGTCTTCTTATCAGGGTATGAAATGCCTTATGTATTTAGAGCTTACGTTTATTTTACATGCGCAGAAAGTACATCTATCGGTTACGATGAAAATCGTAGGTCATCATTTGGACTTGGTTACTCAAATGCCAAAGATCTTATTTTTTATATTCCATTCCTTAAGTTTAGTAATATCACTTAAATGTTGGTTAAATTTACGCCAGTTTGAATAAAAATCCTACGTAAAACCTGCTACATATTCTTTTAGTTGTGTTGAATTAGAGCAATTTGCTGAACATTGATTTTATCTGTCTTGTGTGTACTCTACCTGGTGGATCTTTACCTCCGCCACTTTGAAGTGAGAGGCTGAATAAATTTGGCCACCTCCCATTCATTTTTTTAAACTCATTATATCCATAGGTATAAACCAGAGGAGTTGGAGGTCATGGAAGGGTCAAACCTATTAAGCACCGGTGGAACGATACATAGTGTCACCGAAATACGTGTCCATATGGATTACGATCCGAGAGATTCGTGGGTCAACGACATAGCTGTGATGAAGGTGAATGTTTCAGAATTATTTACAAAAATAGTTAGCTTTAAATTACCAAAAAGACAAAGATATTGTCTTCAAACAAGACATGAATAGGAGATTATGTTTTCCCCCTAATTTGTAGGTTCCGTAGCAACTTATCGACAATGAACAACATGTGATGAAATTTCAATATACTATGAATGCAGTAAATTTAAACTTTTGTATGTTTGTGTATGCAAATTTTTCTCCTTAATTATATGTGTTTTTCTACCGTAAGGATGCCAATTGTTTTTTTTAATTAAAAGTTAGCAAAACCTTTGGCAATGATAAAGACTTGCATCTTTCTTGTCACCTAATATTAAATTATATGAGCTTGATTCCGTTAGTCATAAGTTTGAAGAATTTAGAAAATTTTAACTCAGTTGCCACTTACTATTATAGTTCAAAATTTATTAGAAACATAAATTAATAGTATAAAATGAAGATCGTTCACCTTAACAAATCTGATCTAAAAGAACAGTAGTACAGTTATTTTAATGGTTTACGTTTGTCTCACCTTAAAAACCATGCGAAGCATGCAATAAATTGCGTCCTCTGCTGTGAAAATTAACGACAAACGTCGTCGTTTCAGGTGGATCCCCCAATCGTCATGAGCGACGGAGTGAAACCCGTGACACTGCCCAAGATGGGACAGGTAACCCCGGAAGGAAGCAAAGCTACGGTCATCGGTTGGGGAAGACTCTCCGTAAGTTAGAACATTCTCTCCCAGTTTTGTCCTTGTTTAATTCAACTTACATGCGGTTTCCGTTACTATGACATGGTTTTAAGATGTAAATAATGAATGCATTCCTTTAGAAAATTACCGTTTTCCCATAAAGTATTCTTCATGGATCTGAAAACAAAATTAATAAAAAAATATCGCTTAACAGAATGGGGGATCCATCCCTGATGAACTAAGAAAGGTTGACATAGAAATCTATGACCACAACAAATGTAACGCTGCCTACAGCCCAGACGGAATGACGGTCCGCGACACTCAGATATGCGCCGGAACGGAGGAAGGAGGCAAGGACGCGTGCAACGTAAGTGTTAACGTACCTTCGAAAATGTCGCCAGGGAAACGTGTTCTTGAAACACCTGAAAACGCAAATAGACTTTTTAGTATCTAAGAGTAGCCAGCGAGACATTAAGAAACTGATATAAGAATAGTTTGCTCGAATGCAGCTTTTTACATTCGATTTTTTTCTATTGTCATCTCATTTAGGTGTAGAACCACTGCTCTAGATTGAAGTTATCTGATCTTTTGACACGGCAACGGATCAAACTAGTACACGGACCAATACCTATGCAACGATTATGAAAAAACTGTACTTTTTTTCGTGTGCGAGCTCCTATTACCAGACTTGATACTATACGGGTTTGTGTCAAAAAGAAGTTATCGCTTCCAATAATTCATTGCCGATAACAATGGGAGTAACACTCCATTTCCATTTACATATTTCATATATTTTATCTCCGACGTGAGAATTAAAATTTTTATTAAAAGTGAGATAGTTGGTCCAGGGTAAACAGTGAATGACGAATGTTATCTAATGGATTTCATCTCTCTGATTAGGGTGACTCCGGCGGACCACTGTTCGTGAATAACGAAATTGTCGGCCTCGTGTCATGGGGGAGGCCATGCGCACAGAAGGGATACCCTACAGTGTACACCGAAGTCGCCGATTACATCGACTGGATCGAAGAACACATAAACTAGAACAATGTCATTTTCACTCGAATAAGATGTTAATAAAAATACTTTAAAAGCTACGTGACCTGAACTAGAGTTTTTATTCCTTTCCCCCTGGACCATACCGCTGTTTCTTAAAAACAATTACATATATACATATATATATATACATATATATATACATATATATATATATATATATAATATTTAAGTCAACGTCGTTCCACAAAGTGGAATTTTTTTTCGTGTGCGAACTCCTATTACCAGAGTTGATACTTTTCGCGTTTATTTCAAGAAGAAATTATTGCTACTAATAAGTATATGCCGGTAACCATGGGAGTAACATTTTTTTTGCATTTTTTTCCATACCAATTTCTAATTTGATATATTTCATTTCCGAGATGGAACCAAAAAATTTTATTAAAAGTGACAATGTTGTTCCAGGTTAAACAGTGAATGAGGAATATTATCTAATTGATTTGATCTCTCTGAGTAGGGTGGTTCCGGTGGACCAATGTTCGTGAATAACGAAATCGTCGGATTCGTGTCATGGGAGAGGCCATGTGCAGAGGCGGGATACCCTACAGTGTACACCGAAGTCGCCAGGTACATCGATTGGATAGAGGAAAACATTAAATGAATATTTATCTGTGATTTAAATACTAACCAAATATTTAAGCGGTTCCATGACTTTTCCCCCAAAGCACTTCACCAAAGAGACTTTTCAGCCAAACACACTTTACCCAAGAGACGTTTCACCGAAAGACACTTCACCCATGAGACGTTTCACCCACAGACACTTCACCCACAAGACTTTTCACCCGAACACATTTCATCCATGCCCTTTTACCCATTGTTTTTCACCCACAGGTCACTTTACCCACATAAAGTTTCATCCAAAGAAGTTTCACCCACAGTAGTCTCACCCACGATTCAGAAAACGCATGAAACATATTAAAATTTAAATATAATATGGGAGAAATAAGTATTAAATGATATCTTTTATTTTATGCATTCCCTCCCTCTTTTTTCCATTTGCTGTGGGAAATAATAAAAGTGCAAGCAGATAATGAAAAAATGATGGTTGAAGTATAATTTACTAAAATGGTAAGAGAATCAAGTAGGACGAAGTATAAAAAAGTTACGGAGAAGTTACAGTCAATTACACTCGAGTATGAAGATTACAATCAGTGTAATTGCATAACTGATTATCCTCGTGTTTGTGGACTCAATTTCAATATTTTATTGCACATTGAAATTTTTCATTTAAATTACATATCTCAAAACCTTTAAATATAAACGTATTAAACCATATGACTTGTAATTTTAATTTACAATTAAATAATGTTAAATATTATTAGGATTAACATGGAGTTGTACGCATGTGTAAAATAAAAAATAAAAGTTATTACTTAATACTTATTTCCCCATATTATATTTATTTAAATTTTTAATAGGTTTCATGCATTTTCTCAATCATAGGTGAGACACCTGTGGGTGAAAGTTCTTTGTATGAAACTTTGTAGGTGAAGTGACTTGTGGGCAAAAAAACTATGGGTGATACATTTGTGGGAGAAAAGTCTCGTGGGTGAAACGTCCCATGGGTGAAAGTTCTTTGTGTGAAACGTCTCGTGGGTGAAGTGCGTTGGGGGAAACGTCCGGATACCATTTAAGCCATCAGTGATCGTTAAAACATTCGCATGTTTCATTTCTTAACTTTATTTTTTGATGTACGCACGATATATATTCGAGTATATGTGTATGTATATATACAGGGCCGTGCCGTTGGGTGAGGCGGCGAGGCAACCGCCTCAGGTGCCTCTCGAAGGGGGGCGCCAAAACTTGACAAAAATGAAAACCTATCAAAATAAATTCATAAGGCCAGCGAGGCAAGGGGGCGCCATATTATATCTCGCTTCAGGAGGCCAAATGTCTGGGAACGGTCCTGTATAAATTATATATATATATAAATATATAGTGTGTTAATTCAAAATAATTTATTCAATAATATGTACAAAGGAAAAGAATAATACTATTTATTTCGTTTTTTTGGATCCTAAGGAACGTTTTCCGAAAACTCATCCGTGAGATTAATAATTTCCTTTAACAGTTATCAGCATATATTTTATTTAAAATAAGATACCCAATTCAAATAAATGTTCTACAAAGTGTGTAACAAGAAAGAATTTTTGAAAAATTTGAAAATAAAATCTTTTTGCTTTACAAAATATGCGGCTTGAAAAAGACAAAAAAAAAATTTAAAAATATTTGTTCGTCATAAAAGATTTCCGTGTCATATGCTTTTCATTACTGTTGCGTTACATATCATTTACGTAATAATTTCGCTTTGATATATTTTCAAGGTTGAGCTTCGTTATAAAAAATGTGTTTTGTTATTAACTTTAGACTCAAAATCCATCTGCTGGAATGATATTATTATGTACATGATATGTAAAGTTATAGTAATGACAAGTACACGACACCATAATTTTATATAATAATAGCTGTCTTTCGTTGGTTGGTTGGCCATGCTATGCCAACGCTAATAACTCGAGAAATAATAATGACAGAAACTCGAAATTTGGTAAGGATGCTTGATTAACACTTATTCAGAGAATGAAAATTTTTAATCGCGAAAAAATTCTTTGGTTCGTCTCCAAGAGAGGCATTTCAATTTCCCATTACTTAACATGAAAAACGCGATTTTTCGACGTGCAGGCTTTTATTCATTTGGAAATAAAAATTAGAAGAAATTAACATACGACCTTCGGATTTGAACCATTATGAAGAAAAATTTACAAAGTTTCTTATTCCGTTCGTCTTTTTTCGCCCACTGTTAGAAATATTCCATGTAAATCGTTTAACTTGCATATTTTGTGGAAATCTCGCCATTTTAACGTGATGTTCCTATTCAACCATTATCATTGTAACACCTCAAATTACTATTATTGTATACATCCTTCTGGGAATTAACGTGCCTTGAGTGCTTCAATACGAGAGAGAGAGAGGAAGGAAGGGGGAGATTGGCGTGTTTTGTGGGAAATAAGTATATTAACGTAAATATAAAAAATTTTAAGTATCAATAGTGTCATTTTAGAAAAATTGGAAATAAAATGCATTCTTAAATTATATTTTTTGTAAACCATAGGTGCTTACGAATTTATATTGTTATTCCTCGAATTAATTTCTTACAATAGCCGAAGTTTGGAAACGAATATAAATTAAAATTCAATTAAAATTAAAAGGACATTTAAAACTGTTAACAGCCAATTTTCGAAGAAACAACAGCGGATCTTTTAATGAATTGATTTGTTTTTATAAAAGGAATTTTGGTGCTTATTTAATACATAGTAAGTTCTAAGGCTTATTATCCATTTAAATCTAAAAACAGTTACTATTATATTTCAAAGAAAGAACTTTATTTATTCACTTTACAGAATGAATTAATTTTAGGCTATTATAAAAGGACTTACGTTGGAATTTGCAGTATGTAAAGCGGAAGTTGTACTGAATTGACTCAAGTATTTTTCAAAGCAAAACTCACTTTAAAAATATTAAAAGTTGTTGTTTCGGAAACTGAGAAGTCCAGAGTGGTGAGCGGACGCTAAACGATATTAAGGTACATTTTATTCCAAAATCTATTTAAAGTATTATCAGAGGCAATTGAAGATTGAACAAAATTTTTTTTACCGGAATTCTGCTTATTTCATGAAATTGAAATGCTAATGCATTAATCCATTAAAATCTGTTAAGAGTGCCTATTTTAGTTGAAAGAAATATATGTACCTACATGGCACTTCTATTCACTTTTCAGAATGAATGAATTCCAGGTTAACATTGCATATTATAAAAGGATTTTCTGTGGAATAAGAAGATTGTTATGTGGTTATTTTAACTAAATTGAATCAAGTTCTCTTCTAAGTATGAAATCCATTTAAAACTAGTGAAAGTGGTTGTTTCGGAAAATGAGAAGGCAAGAGTGCTGAGCAGACGATAAACGATATTGAGGTACATTATATTCCAAAAGCTATTTAAAGTATTATCAGAGGCAAATGAAGACTGAACCAATGTTTTGGAACCGGAATTCTGCCTATGTAATGAAATTGCAATCCCAATGCTATAATAATTTAAAACTAATAACAATGGAATTTCAGTAGAAAGAAAGGTACTATTTTATTCACAAGGAATTTCTATGAGGTTTTAGTAAATTAATTAACACAGACATATAATATACAAATATTCGATGGTTTAAAGTGCACAATTTTATTATTGCGATTTTTACATGTTGCAATGACGAAAGTTTAGATTCATTACACCCGTTGAAATTCAACGAGCACTTATGCAAGTCTTCTATAACGAACAAATAATCTGACAATTTTCTTGTATTATCCTTTTTTCAATGCAAGAAGATTTTATTTTAAAACTTTTTTTAATTCCTACTTGTTTTCTATCATACCGATGTGTTCTTAAAAATCAATTACAGTATATATATACTATATATATATATATATATATATATATATATATATTAATAAACAAACTTAATCATCAGTCAAGTGATAAATTGCTTCGCCAAAAGGAAGTTTTCTCATATTTAATTTTAAATGAAAAAAAAATCTCGTTCATTCAAAAAGAGGTTATAGAAAGTTATAATAATTAGTCTATTAAATTTTTTTATAAATCATGTAAAAAACCTTTCAGGTAAAAGTGGGCATTCCTGTTCTTGGTGGGTGATAAAATATTCTAGGCAATCATTCATATATGCAATTCTTTTCTCTCTTAATATAATTGACGTAATGCATTTATTAAACTTTCATCAGACAACAACTTTATTTTTAAAACCATAAATTAGAATTGAATTTAAAATATGTTGCTGAGATGCATGTATTTCATTACTTGTTACTTTCGTATAAGTTGTAAACATTAATCACATACATTAAAACCGAAACCCTAAAGAATCGTGAGATTCACAACGACCGGGTTAAAGTAATGCGTGTATTTTAATATCTATCCTTATTAAGTGCGTGTTTAAGAACGCTGACCTTTTAGATTATGCGTAGAAAATCTTAACTGATATATCGTTCATTTCATATTCAAATGTTGCTGAAATTGGCAATGGTGCATTAGTTGCTAATGATGGGATTTCATCTTCATAAAGATTTGGTTACCCGTTGCACGTTTTTCATAACCACGCTCATTTTAGAAATTGAAAATCTTTCTCCGGCAGCCCGAAAGTGGTCGAATAAACCAGATGCCCATTTTGGCACCAACGTGGTAGATTCTAAAACGGAAGTGTATATGGTCGGAGAATTATCATCCATAACGTCACCTTGCAGCCGAATTTAGAATCTGATTTCTCCACCTGTTTTATTTCAATTGGAGAAGAATTTTTCAATTTGATTTCAGCGATAAGGTGAACTTGACGATTTTTTCTTGACGACTTTTTTTTTTGTTAAACAGAGCAGGAATTTTTTAAAAAACAATATTTATCAACTAGTTAATATAGTAGAAGTAATATATGTAAATTAAGACCTCTATTAATGATAAGAGATTAAATTCTACTTATGTAGCGGAAATATTTGATCGGAAGGGGATCAGAACTCATTCGACCATCCAGGGAATACATGCTGCACACGTGGATGGAATCGTGAAGAAGCATATATCTGAGACGATATATAACATCAAAAATATTTTAATCCGTTATACGTTATCAGGACTCTTCATGATCATTAAGATTGTAGCACTGAACTTTTGACAGTTTCCAACTTTATCGCTAGATAATGTCTCAGATAACAAATTTTAAAGTCGGGCGTTGTTTCTTGCAAGTAATGAAATTGCAATGTTTTATCAACGCCATGTTGACTTTTTATCTTTTCCTTCGGGTTATAGTCCGATATTAAAAGGACCTATAAATAAGAAGCCGTGAAGTTGTACATTTGCAGTCAGTTGTAGGAGAAACACTCAATATGTTCCTGAAAGTATTTTTAATAGCTCTCGCTTCCATAGGAGCCTCGCAAGGTAAGTTTTTGCATAAGAAATTATATTTCCATGCGAACAAAATAAACTATCTTAATCATGGGTTGGTAGGAGTGAGGCTGCTTTTGCCAATTTGCGCAAACTTTCTATTAGTAGCTACATTCAAGATAACTGGCCATCATATTCGTATTTGTATAATAAACCACATCAACATGGGTAAGGGAACCTATTAATAAAATTAAGTCGAGTGCATTAAATATCTCAAATGAAATAAGGTGGGAAAATACATTATCGTAATTTAATTGAAGTAGATGACTTTCCACGTTATCTGTGCAAAGCAAAGGAACGTAAAATAATATAAGCTTATGAATGCTAGAATGAAAACATTTTTTAAATAAAATTTTATGTAATGTGCCGAAATTGTGAACGTCATCTTTACGCATTATAACTTTTGATTTCTCTGCACCATTAGTTACACACATATTAGCGTATAGTGAAAAAAATTTATAATCTATTAACTTAAAACTTTTATGCAAATTTATTGATTTAATCTATGATGGAAATCTTTACCTCATACAATCCAAATAGATAACACCCCATGCTAAATTTCTTAGTTCTCTCTAAATACTCTCTTCATATTTTCCAACAAATATATTAAAAAGTGAATCACCTAATATCTCACCACATTCACTACTAATCTTCGTGAAACTAACAATAGTTCTCAAATATTTTTTGTATATATCATAAACGCATACCGCTCTTTTTTCATAAACGAAGACTAAACGAAAAAAATGCTAAATTCATGATTCGAGAGTATCCAGATGTGAGTTTGCTGGTTATCAAATCTCCACTGGAAATTTTCCAAAATTTAGATAATGTAACATGATATTACAAAAAATCACAAATTTCCTAATGAACACTCTAATATCGTTTCCAGGGGCGACGCAGAGGATAGGATGGATTGGAGCAGCGAATTATCCGTTCATTCGCACCGAACCTTATATTGTCGGTGGTGTGATTGTTGAAGGAAGAGAGTTTCCAGCACAGGTGAGGCAGTGGAGGATAAAAGAAAATGTGTGACTATGACGTTTAAATTTCTAAGTGGAAACATGTGCACATACCAATTTTTTTCTTCTGGACTTGATAATGATGTTTTATACAATTTTAAAGATCACCGAATCCGTAATTTGTTTATTTAATGTTAAAACCCAAGGCAATAGGTGACATCAAATGAGAAGATATTGTTCTATTAAATAATTATGATTAAAAAAATACAAAATCGAAAAAAAGTTCAATTAATAACCAAATTAACGCCGAGACGTACGGACAAACAATCACTGCACTTTCAGTCATAAACAAGGAAACGTGCTATTCTTTGATTATTATTCTTAATAAATATATTAACGTACATGTATAAGTTGTTTTTAAAATTTCTAAAATGTTTAATAAATATAATCATTCGTTTATCAGCATTTGAGCATAAAACAGAAACAATCGCTCTCGCCATACACTTAATTTAATTAATAGGTGGTTATTGCTGTTAAAGCTGTTAGATAGGAGATCTTTTATTACATAACCCATTTCTGACATTAACACGTTCAATTCTTTTAAACCCACTCATCTTTGGTTATGCAAAATTTGAAAAAAAAAATCAAATAATGCAATTGTGACACTAGAAAATCTTAATTTATCTATCACTTAATCCAATATCCATATGTATAAAGTAAACAGTTCCATGTAGGATCAGATAGAAAATCCTTAATATTGATTGGTTATTTTTTTTGACAGATCTCACTTAGAGTATATGGTCAACACAACTGCGGTGGCTCTATATTGAACTCCGACTGGATCGTGACTGCCGCCCATTGCTCACTGTGAGTAGCATCTTATTAAGATGGCGATATTTTTCTTAAGCAATTCCCTGATATAATGAGCTATTAAGAATAACCGGCACTTAATTGGTACGTAAACTGGAAAAAACCGTATGCCGAGATTTTTAGTGTTTTCGTCAGTTAAATTCCGCGAAGTTCGATTAAACTATTAATTAACATTTAACAAATAATGTTGACGTATATGAATATAATAACATTACAAAATATATCATAAATCAAATGGGAACAAATTTTCAAGTTAGTTTATATGATAAACACCCAATGACATTAAAGATATAGTTTTCGTTTCTCAGATACGAACCATAGCACACCAGAGAAATACATAACACAAAAACTATGCAGCGATTCAACTTTACTAATCAAGTCAGGTTTCGTCGTCACTACGCCATCATAAGGTGATAATCTAACGATGACGTAGTTACGCAGAAACCTAGTCGTCATATTTATTTATAAATGTGGAATTGCTGCATAGTATTTGTCTTCTTTGTTCTGAGTTATTTGATAACTAAACTCTACTCTTGCGTTTCGATTTATGTGTAACTTCATTCCCGCATTGTCTCTTTTGGCCTTATATAAGGGAGGAATTTCCATAATATTTATTTATGACTCGCGCAGTATCAAGTAACCAGAATTTATCATTACAATTCATTGATTATTTGGAATTTTAATAACAAATATCATGAAGGATTAATTCCTTCAGATATAGAAACAAAAGTCTTCTTATCAGGGTATGAAATGCCTTATGTATTTAGAGCTTACGTTTATTTTACATGCGCAGAAAGTACATCTATCGGTTACAATGAAAATCGTAGGTCATCATTTGGACTTGGTTACTCAAATGCCAAAGATCTTATTTTTTTATTTCATTCCTTAAGTTTAGTCATATCACTTAAATGTTGGTTAAATTTACGCCAGTTTGAATAAAAATCCTACGGAAAACTTGCTACATATTCTTTTAGTTGTGTTGAATTAGAGAAATTTGCTGAACATTGATTTTATCTGTCTTGTGTGATCTCTACCTGGTGGATGTTTACCTCCGCCACTTTGAAGTGAGAGGCTGAATAAATTTGGCCAACTCCCATTGATTTTTTTAAACTCATTATCTCCATAGGTATAAACCAGAGGAGTTGGAGGTCATGGAAGGGTCAAACCTATTAAGCACCGGTGGAACGATACATAGTGTCACCGAAATACGTGTCCATATAGATTACGATCCGAGAGATTCGTGGGTGAACGACATAGCTGTGATGAAGGTGAATGTTTCAGAATTATTTTCAAAAATAGTTAGCTTTAAATTACCAAAAAGACAAAGATATTGTCTTCAAACAGGACATGAATAGGAGATTATGTTTTCCCCCTAATTTGTAGGTTCCGTAGCAACTTATCGACAATGAACAACATGTGACGAAATTTCAATATACTATGAATGCAGTAAATTTAAACGTTTGTATGTTTGTGTATGCAAATTTTTCTCCTTAATTATATGTGTTTTTCTACCGTAAGGATGCCAATTGTTTTTTTTAATTAAAAGTTAGCAAAACCTTTGGCAATGATAAAGACTTGCATCTTTTTTGTCACCTAATATTATATTATACGAGCTTGATTCCGTTAGTCATAAGTTTGAAGAATTTAAAAAATTTTCACTCAGTTGCCACTTACTATTATTGTTCGAAATTTATTAGAAACACAAATTAATAGTATAAAATGAAGATCGTTCACCTTAACAAATCTGATCTAAAAGAACAGTAGTACAGTTTTTTTAATGGTTTACGTTTGTCTCACCTTAAAAACCATGCGAAGAATGCAATAAATTGCGTCCTCTGCTGTGAAACTTAACGACAAACGTCGTCGTTTCAGGTGGATCCCCCAATCGTCATGAGCGACGGAGTGAAACCCGTGACACTGCCCAAGATGGGACAGGTAACCCCGGAAGGAAGCAAAGCTACGGTCACCGGCTGGGGAAGACTCTCCGTAAGTTAGAACATTCTCTCCCAGTTTTGTCCTTGTTTAATTCAACTTACATGCGGTTTCCGTTACAAAGACATGGTTTTAAGATGTAAATAATGAATGGATTCCTTTAGAAAATTACCGTTTTCCCATAAAGTATACTTCATGGATCTGAAAACAAAATTAATAAAAAAATATCGCTTAACAGAATGGGGGATCCATCCCTGATGAACTACGAAAAGTTGACATAGAAATCTATGACCACAACAAATGTAACGCTGCCTACAGCCCAGACGGAATGACGGTCCGCGACACTCAGATATGCGCCGGAACGGAGGAAGGAGGCAAGGACGCGTGCAACGTAAGTGTTAACGTACCTTCGAAAATGTCGCCAGGGAAACGTGTTCTCGAAACACCTGAAAACGGAAATAGACTTTTTAGTATCTAAGAGTAGCCAGCGACGCATTAAGAAACTGATATAAGAATAGTTTTCTCGAATGCAGCTTTTTACATTCGATTTTTTTCTATTGTCATCTCATTTCGGTTTAGAACCACTGCTTTAGATTGAAGTTATCTGATGTTTTGACACCGCAACGGATCAATCTAGTACACGGACCAATATCTATGCAACGATTATGAAAAAATTGGACTTTTTTTCGTGTGCGAGCTCCTATTACCAGAATTGATACTGTACGCGTTTATGTCAAAAAGAAGTTATCGCTTCTAATAATTCATTGCCGATAACAATGGGAGTAACACTCCTTTTCCAATTACTAATATCATATTTTTCATCTCCGTCGTGAAAATTAAAATTTTTATTAAACGTGAGATAGTTGGTTCAGGGTAAACAGTGAATGAGGAATGTTATCTAATGGATTTCATCTCTCTGATTAGGGTGACTCCGGCGGACCACTGTTCGTGAATAACGAAATTGTCGGCCTCGTGTCATGGGGGAGGCCATGCGCACAGAAGGGATACCCTACAGTGTACACCGAAGTCGCCGATTACATCGACTGGATCGAAGAAAACACAAACTAGAACAATGTCATTTTGCATTCGAATAAAATGTTAATAAAAATACTTTAAAAGCTACGTGACCTGAACTAGATCTTTTATTCCTTTCTCCCTGGATCATACCGCTTTTTCTTAAAAACAATCATATATATATATATATAATATTTAAGTCAACGTCGTTCCACATAGTGGAATTTTTTTTCGTGTGCGAACTCCTATTACCAGACTTGATACTATTCGCGTTTATGTCAAGAAGAAATTATTGCTACTAATAATTCAATGCCGGTAACCATGGGAGTAACACTTTTTTTGCATTTTTTCCATACCAATTTTTCAAATTTGATATATTTTATCTCCGACATGGAAAAAAAAAACTTTATTAAAAGTGATAGTGTTGTTCCAGGTTAAACAGTGAATGAAGAATATTATCTAATTGATTTGATCTCTCTGAGTAGTGTGATTCCGGCGGACCACTGTTCGTGAATAACGAAATCGTCGGATTCGTGTCATGGGACAGGCTATGTGCAGAGGCGGGATACCATACAGTGTACACCGAAGTCGCCGAGTACATCGATTGGATAGAGGAAACATTAAATGAATATTTATCTGTGATTTAAATACTAACCAAATATTTAAGCGGGTCCATGACGTTTCCCCCTAAGCACTTCAACCAAGACACGTTTCACCGAAAAACACTTCACCCATGAGACGTTTCACCCACAGACACTTCACCCACAAGACTTTTCACCCACACACGTTTCATCCATGCCCTTTTACCCATTGTTTTTTCACCCACAAGTCACTTCACCCACATAAAGTTTCATCCAAAGAAGTTTCACCCACAGTAGTCTCACCCACGATTCCGAAAACGCGTGAAACGTATTAAAATTTAAATATAATAGGGAGAAATAAGTATTAAATGATAACTTTCATTTTATGCATTCCATGCCTCTTTTTTCCATTTGCTGAGGGAAATTAGAAAAGTGCAAGCAGATAATGAAAAAATGATGGTAGAAGTAGAATTTACTAAAATGGTAAGAGAATCAAGTAGGACGAAGTATAAAAATGTTACGGAGAAGTTACAGTCAATTACACTAGAGAATGAAGATTATAATCCGTGTAACCCATAACTGATTATCTTCGTGTTTGTGGACTCAATTTCAATATTTTATTGCATTTTGAAATGTTTTAATTTAAATTACGTATCTTAAAACCTTTAAATTTAAACGTAATAAATCAAATGGCTTGTAATTTTAATTTAAAATTATATAATGTTAAATATTATTAGGATTAAATTGGAGTTGTATTCATGTGTAAAATAACAAATAAAAGTTATTATTTAATACTTATTTCCCCATAGTATATTTATTTAAATTTTTAATAGGTTTCATGCGTTTTCTCAATCATAGGTGAGTCACCTGTGGGTGATAGTTTTTTGGATGAAACTTTGTGGGCGAAGCGACGTGTGGGCAAAAAAAAACTATGGGTGAAACATTTGTAGGAGAAAAGTCTCGTGGGTGAAACGTCTGTGGGTGAAACGTCCCATGGGTGAAAGTTCTTTGTTTGAAACATCTCGTGGATGAAGTGCTTTGGGGGAGACGTCCGGATACCATTTAAGCCGTAAGTGATCGTTAAAACATTCGCAATATTTGATTTTTTAACTTTATCATTTGATTATGCACGATATATATTCGAGTGTGTGTGTATATACAGGCCCGTGCCGATGGGTGAGGCGGTGAGGCAATCGCCTCAGGTGCCTCTCGAAGTGGGCCGCCAAAATTTCACAAAAATGAAAACCTATCAAAATAAATTCATAAGGCATGCGAGGCAACGGGGCGGCAAAATGTCTGGGCACAGCCCTGTGTATATATATATATAGTGTGTTAATTCAAAATAATTTATTCAATAAAATGTTCTAAGTAAAGGAATAATACTATTTATTTCTTTCTTTTGGATCCTAAGGAACGTTTTCCGAAAACTCAGCCGTGAGATTCAGAATTTCCCTAAACAGTTATCACATTAAGAAAAAGATACACATTTAAAATAAATGTTCTAAAAATGTATAACAAGTAAGAAATTTAAAAATTCGAAAATAAAATCTATTTGCTTTATAAAATAGGCGGCCTTAAATAGAAAAGAAAAGGAAAATTTTCATAATATTTGTTCTTTATAAAAGATGTTGGTGTCATATGCTTTACATTACTGTTGCGTTACATATCATTTAAGTAATTATTTCGCTTTGATATGTTTTCAAGATTGAGATTCGTTAAAAAAATGTTTTGCTATTAACTTTAGATTCAAAATCCATCTGCTGGAAAGATATTATTACGTAAATGATATGTAAAGTTCTAGTAATGACAAGTACATGACACCATAAACTTCCATAACGAACAAATAATCTGACAATTTTCTTGTTTTTTAAAGCAAGATGATTTTTTTAAATTTTATTTAATTCGTACTTGTTTTCAATCATTCCGCTGTGTTCTTAAAAATCAATATATATATATATAAATACTAATAAACAAATTTAATCATCAGACAAGAGATAAATTGCTTCGCTAAAAGAAAGTTTTCTCATATTTAATTTAAAATGAAAAAAAGCTTTGTCTCGTTCATTCAAAAAGAGGTTTCAGAAAGTTATAAAAATAAGTCGATTAATTTTTTTAGAAATCATGTAAAAAAACCTTTCAGGTAAAAGTGGGCATTCCTGTTCTTGGTGGGTGATAAAATATTCTAGGCAATCATTCATATACGCAATTCTTTTCTCTCTTAATATAACTGACGTAATGCATTTATTAAACTTTCATCAGAGAACAACTTTAATTTTAAAACCATAAATTAGAATTGAATTTAAAATATGTTGCTGAGATGCATGTATTTCATTACTTGCTACTTTTGTATAAGTTGAAAACATTAATCACATACCTTAAAACCGAAACCGTAGGGAATCGACAGATTGACAACGAACGGGTTAAAGTAGAAAATCTTAACTGATATATCGTTCATTTCATATTCAGATGTTTACGAAATTGGTGCGTAAGTTGTTGTTGCGCAATTAGATGGTACTCCGAAGGCGACTTTTACAGTTTTGATGATAAAATACTTGAAGAATATCATCTTTAACCACAATTTCCATCAGATAGGTATGATCAGTTCATTTACGGCTACCCGAATGTTTATTTTAATCTTTATTTTAAGAATTCTGCTAAAATCATTTAACGTAAAATCATTCAACAGATTATGGCAAATTGGTAGAATCATTAATGATGATATTATTTGCAACGGGCTTAGCAGGGCTGAATAGAAGGACCATGCAGCGATTACATGGGGTACACGTGGATGGAACCGTGAATAAGCGTATTTCTGAGGCGATATATATCATCCAAAATATTTTAGATCCGTGATTCGTTATCAGGATGTGCTTGGCCATTAAGACTGTCGTACTGAACTTGTGACAGTTTCAAACTTTATCGTCAGATAATGTCTCAGATAACAAATTTTTAAATCGGGTTTTCTCCACCGCCCTCTAAATATATTTTTCTTGCAAGTAATGAAATTGCAACGTTTGATGGACGCCATTTTGACTTGTTTATCTTTTCCTTGGGGTCTTAGTCCGTTATTAAATAAACCTATAAATAAGAAGGCGTGAAGTTGTACATTTGGAGTCGATTGTAGGAGAAACACTCAATATGTTCCTGAAAGTTTTCTTAGTAGCTCTCGCTTTCATAAGAGCCTCGCAAGGTACGTTTTTGAATATGAAATTATATTTTCATACGAACAAAATAAACTATCGGAAAACGTTGCTCCTTAATAATGGATTGGTGGTAGTAAGGCTTCCTCTGGCTATTTGCCCAAACTTTCTATTAGTAGCTATATTCAAGATAACTGGCCATCATATTCGTACTTTTATAATAAACCACATCAACATAGGTAAACGGAACCTCTTAATAAAATTAAGTCGAGTTCATTAAATATCTCAAATGAAATAAGGTGGCAAAATACATTATGGTAATTTAATTGAAGTAAATGACTTTCCATGTTATCTGTGCAAAGCAAAGGAATGTAAAATAATACAAGCTTATGAATGCTAGAATTAAAATATTTCTTAAATAAAATTTTATGTAAAGATCTGAAATTCTAAATGTCATCTATACGCATTATATTTGTTGATTTCTCTGCTCCAGTAGTTACACATATGTTAATGGATAGCCCAAAATAATTTAGAATATATTAACTTATCAATTTTATGCAAATTTATTGTGATTTAATCTATGATGGAAATTTTTACCTCCTACAATCCATAAATAAAGGAAGAACTCTAAACACGGTGAAAGCAATGAACAGAATAGGAAAAATTAAAAAAACTCCAATTCACCGTAAAGGCGGTACTTACGTGTCAAGACTCGCAAGACCACTTAGAGGACGCGCGTTTCGACAGCTACGCTGTCATCTTCAGCAATGTCAATGTGTGTAGTGTTAGGCGGAGTATTTATACTGCTGTTGACCGTTGGAGGAGTAGGGGAGGGGAAAGAGAAAGGTGTATTGGTCATTAACTGAAATAGAGGGGAGTGGCAGGTGTTGATATGAGCTGCTACACTGGACTTGTCTATTCTGTTGTTTCTGTAATGGGCTAAGTGTTCTTTGAAACGTGTTTCTAAATTCCTTTTTGTTTGCCCAATATAAATGTTGTCACACTTTTCACATTTAATTTGGTATATGCCTGATTTCTTATGGGAGGGTATGCTATCTTTAGGGTTCTTAATGAGATTTGACAATCTATTTTCATTAACAAAAACTGTGTGTAATCCTATTTCGGAGAAAATTTTTTGAAGTTTTTTGGTAGCATAGGGGTGCCATCATCCCATCACAACAAAAAATTTAAAACTTCTGAAAACGGTCACCAATGAAAACAAACTAGACGCCTATGAAAGCCTCTACATACACAACAACCAAAACAAGATAATGAATAACGACGCTGGCCCTATCCCCCACTCCCCTCTATTTCAGTTAATGACCAATACACCTTTCTCTTTCCCCTCCCCTACTCCTCCAACGGTCAACAGCAGTATAAATACTCCGCCTAACACTACACACATTGACATTGCTGAAGATGACAGCGTAGCTGTCGAAACGCGCGTCCTCTAAGTGGTCTTGCGAGTCTTGACACGTAAGTACCGCCTTTACGGTGAATTGGAGTTTTTTTAATTTTTCCTATCCTACAATCCAAATAAATAACACCCCATGCTGAAGATGTTCGTTCTCTCTTCATATTTTCCAACAAATATATCAAAAAGTGAATCATCTCATATCTGACCACTTTCATTACGAATCTTCGTGAAACTAACATTAATTTTAAAATATTATTTGTTTATATCATATACGCTCTGTGCTCTTTTTTCTTAAGCGAAGACTAAACGAAAACAACTGATGTGGCCAACACATGACTTTCTCCATATTTGGGGTATAGATATTTAAATTATTATGAACAGCATTATAAGGCAAAATTATTATTTCATATCGTAAAAGACTACAGTCGTCCTTATTGCCGTAAATTAGGTATATTTTGAATGTTTACAGAATTCACCGCTACATGGTGCTGGCGCTGTATACAAAAACATTTCTGGAATAAGTATCTCCGGAATGGATGTTTCTACGAAAATTTTTTTCAAAAAAAACTTGGAAGAAATATTATTCTCTACAACTTTGGTCCTTACCAAGATTACCAATAACGATGTTTTTAAGGAGATATTTGACGGAAACCGAAAAACCGGTTATTTATGAATAATTCCTAAACAATAACTGCTATGGAAAATTGTTTCAAATGAAAGTTGTAGGAAATTACGTTCTCTATAACCTTTGTATAGAATTGTATATTGATGTTTTAACGGAGAAGTATCGCAAAAAGCGAATCGGGTTTCGAATAAACCTCGACTTCTGGTTAACTGTTATTGTCCAAAAACTAATCAGTTCTTTGTGCTCATGCTAAAGTGTTATATATGAAGTTTGGTAACGATATGGCAAGTACTTTTTGAGTTAGAGCGCCCACAATCACATCCATCCATCCACACACACACACATCATTCCGAAAATAGTAACGTGTTCTAGGGACCTCAAAACGTGTATTTCCGTTGAAATCTCGAAGTCAATTTTTTTCGTGATTACAATACTTTCTCATAATACGTATGGAGAAAGTAAAAATCACAAATATCCTAATGAACACTCTAATATCGTTTCCAGGGGTGCAGCAGAGGATAGGACGGATTGGAGCAGCGAAAAATCCGTTCATTCGCACCGAACCTTATATTGTCGGCGGTGTGATCGTTGAAGGAAGAGAGTTTCCAGCACAGGTGAGCTAGTGGAGGATTAAAAAATGTGTGACTATTACGTTGAAATTTTCAAGTGGAAACGTGCCCATTCCAATCATTTTCTTCAGGACTCGATAATTACGTTTTATACAATTTTTTAGAATACCGAATCCTCAATTTGCTTATATAATGTTAAACCCAAGGCAATAGGTGACGTCAAACGAGAAGATACTGTTCTATTAAAAAATTATGATTAAAAAATACAAAATCGAAAAAATGTTCAATTAATAACCAAATTAACGCCGAGTAGTACGGACAAACAATCATTGCACTTTCAATTAAAACAAGCAAACGTGTTATTCCTTGATTATTATTCTTAATAAATATTAACGTACATGTATAACTTACTTTTAAAATTCCTAAAATGTTAAATAAATATAATCATTGGTTTTTGAGCATTTCAGTATAAAACAGAAACAGAATCAATCGCTCTTGCCATACACTTCATTTACAATACGTTAATAGACGGTTATTGCCGTTAAAGATGTTAGATAGGAGACCTTTTATTACATTACCCATTTCTGACATTAACACGTTTAATTCTTTTAAACTCACTCCTCTTTGGTTATGCAACATTTGAAAAAAAATCAAATAATGCAATTGTGACACTAGCAAGTCTTAATCTATCTATCACTTAATCCAATATCCATATGTATAAAGTTAATAGTTCCATGTAGGATGAGATAAAATAGCCATAACGCCGACTGTTTATTTTTTTTTGACAGATCTCACTTAGAGCGTATGGTCGACACTACTGCGGTGGCTCTATATTGAACTCCGACTGGGTCGTGACTGCCGGCCATTGCTCTGAGTGAGTAACATCTTATTAAGATGGCGATATTTTTGTTAAGCAATTCCTTTATGTAATGAGATTTTAAGAAAACCTGGGAGTTATTCGGTACATGAACTGGAAAAATCTGATGTGGCCAACACGACTTTCTCCATATTTGGGGTATACATTTTTAAGTTATTATGAATAGCAATATAAGGCAAATTATTATTTCGTATCGTAGAAGAATAGCCGTCCTTATTGCCGTAAATTATATTTTTAATATGTTTACAGAATTCACCGCTACGTGGTGGTGGCTCTGTATACTGGAAATTTACGAATAAGTTAAATATCTCCGAAATGGATGGTTTAACGAAAATATGTTTCAAACAAAACTTGGAAGAAATACTATTCTCCACAACTTTGGTCCTGGCGAAGATTAGCAATAACGACTTTTTTAAGGAGATATTTGACGGAAACCGAAAAAATCGATTATTTATAAATAATTCCGAAACAATAACTACTATGGAAAATTGCTTAAAGTAAAAGTTGTAGGAAATTACATTCTCTATAATATTTGTAGTAAGCTGTATATACAGTAATGATGTTTTAACGGAGATGTATCTCAAAAACCGAATCGGGTTTCGAATAAACCTCGAATTCCGGTCAACCGGTATTGTCCAAAAGTAATTAGCTCTTTGTGCCCATACCAAAGTGTAGTATATGAAATATGGTAACTATATGGCAGTTACTTTTTAAGTTAGAGCGCCCGCAATCACATACATACACATACACAAATACACACACATACACAGACATCATTCCGAAAATAGTCAAATAGTGTGTTAGGGACCTCAAAACGTATGTATTTCCGTTAAAATATCGAAGTCGATTTTTTTATCAAAACAATACTTCCTCTACACTACGAATATGGAGAAAGTAAAAAATCGTATTGCGAGATTTTTAGTGTTTTCGTCCGTTAAATTCCGCGAAGTTCGATTAAAATATTAATTAACACCTAACAAATAACGTTGACCTATAAGAATATCATTACATTAAAAAATACATTCTAAATCAAATGGGAACAAATTTTAAAAGTTAGTTTATATGAAAAACACTCAATGATATTAAAGATACAGTTTTGGTTTCTTAGATAGGCACAATAGCACACCAGAGAAATACATAACAGATAAACTATGTAGCGATTCCACCTTATTAGTCAAGTCAGGTTTCGCCGTTACTACGCCATCATCAGGTGTTAATCTAACGATGACCTAGTTATGCATTTATTAATAAATGTGGAATTGCTGCATAATATTTGTCTTATTTGTTCTGAGTTATATGCTAATTAAGATCAACTCTTGCGTTTCGATTTATATGAAATTTCATACTCGCATTGTCTCTTTTGTCCTTATATAAGGGAGGAATTTCCATAATATAAATATATGACTCGCGCAGTATCAAGTAACCAGATTTTATCATAATAATTCAGTGATTATTTTGTAATTTTAATAACAATTATCATGAAGGCTTAATTGCTTCAGAAATAGAAACAAAAGTCTTCTTATCGGGATATGAAATGCCTTATGTATTTAGTACTTAATTTTTTTTACATGCGCAGAAAATACATGGATCGGTTACCATGAAAATCGTAGGTCATTATTTGGCCTTTGTTACACAAATGCGAAAGATGTAACTTTTAAATTCAATTCAAAGAATATATAGGTTCCTTAAATTTAATTAATATCAGTTAAATGTTTGTTAAATTTAGGCCGGTGTATGAGGCAGGGTGGACTCTACCGGCATATTGTACTCTAAAGAGTCCACGGTACCTGCAGGCAGAGTGGACTCTAAGAGTCCACCGTGCCTAAAAAATAAGCCAGGTAAAACGTACTCTGCCAGGTAACATGGACTCTATCACTTAAAATCAATATTTTCACATATCTTTACATAAATATTTTGAAGAGTGTGTTTGTTCCGTATAAAGTCATACTTCGCGATAACCTACAGTTTTGCATAAACTATCCTGCTGCTTAAACTAGTCGAATGCGCCACTTTTCACACCGAAATATGCTGGGTGAAAGGTTGAAATAATTATTTTTGTTTTCCACTTGAATATCATGTGAATGCCTCGAATTCACGGTGCAGGACTTATTATTAGCTTTTTTGAAGGTGACAGAATTAAGAATTAAGCTATCTACGCGAAATGTATACCATCCTACGAAGAAATGAGTAAAATTTTTTATCCATGTGAAAGGATTTCGCATTTAATTCTAAATCGCTCGAATATTGTTTAATTTCGGAGTTACGAAATGAAAATTGATTTTCGCATATATCTTATTTGAAACGGAATTATTCCAAGGAATTGAACTTGGGATACTTTTTCGAAAATTTAGATTTTTCCCGACCCTGGTGGAAATTTGGGAGAAAGTAGCAGTTGGAAAATCTATCCGTTATCCGAAGTCCGTTCTATCGAGGCCGATATACCGATGGTTCACTGTAGAAGAATATACGCAACTATTTCAAGTATAAGATATATTTGTTTCACTTTGGAAATTTCGGTATGATAACATAATTTTGAAGTTTCTTTATTCCCTTCATTTCTGACGGGCCATATACTAGTATAAATATAATGACATGGATACTGAATCCCAGAAATAATACGATACATTGCTCCATTTCTAAACCGGTCCCTAGCTAATAGGGAAAGTTAACGACCAAATATGTCTGTTTTTACTTTCTCATATACGAAGTATATTGAGCAAGTATTGTTATCGCGAAAAAATTCGACCTAGAGATTTTGACGGAAATATACGTTTTAGGAGTAGCTGAGTCCGAAAAAGTGGCTTTCGCAATTCTTCAATAATACGAAATAGTTCATATTTCTCAAAAAATGAATATAATACTAGTTTATTCTAGGCAACTTGAACAATAATTTGATTTTCTCAAAAACGGCTAGAACTATTTTGATAAAATTTCGTACAGTTACTTTAGTATACGTCTGCAATAATACTACATATTTCATTTTTCTCAATGAATGAATATAAGACTAGTTTATTCTTGGGCAACTTTAACAAAAATTGGATTTTCTAAAATCCGGCTGATACGATTTTCATTTTCTAAAGATAATTAAACAACGCATTAATATATGAGAAAGTTTGTACTATGTATGTTGTGAGTTGCATGCATGTGAGTTACATTGTATTTGAGTTACTTGGTAGTGAAAGGGAAGGCTACGCTGTTGGTTGCCTTCGGGACGGAAGCGAGTTCATACATGATCGCTCTCAGGATGAGATGTGTTTTCGGTAAGATCCACACACCAAGTGTAATGATAGTGTTTATCCTCTTAAACAGTGCGATTCAAACGCTATCAACGTGCTTAGATACACAGTGCTAACAAGGATTCATTTCAAGTGTTCTGTTTTTTTGAATGTCTGTTTTTCACCACTTAATTGTGTCGAAGAAATATAAATCTGGAGATTGTTCCACCTATGTTTAGCCTTATTAAAGTATACGGTCCACTTGCATTTACCACAACGAGTCACCGTCGGAACATATGTTGTACCGATTTTTTGCATTGATTTAAGAACACGACTTACACCGGGTATAATTGCTATTTATAAATTAAACTAAAATCTTTAGGTGAAAGTAAAAAGTTTAAGGATTAAGTTTTTTCCCTTTTCAAAAGTACCGTTGGGTTTTTTTACGGGCCTTTAAATCTGAGCGTTGCTATTAGCCATCCCCCTATTTTGCCCATCGCTTTCACATTTCTAGCACATCTACATCTACATCTACATGATACCCTGCAAATCACCAGACTGGTGGGTGGCAGGGGGTGCAGCACACCAAGCCCTACCTAATAACGTCCCTCGTGGGAATCACTCTCCTGTTATGATCCCGTATGGTCCTTGGAAAAAACGAGCTCTGGTATCGCTCGGTCCTACAGTCGATCTCTCGTATTTTATTCTCGTGATCGTGCCTGCCCATGTACGTAGGTGCCTCTAATATTCCTGAGACCTCCTCTAAGAGAACTTCCGACCTAAATTTCTCCAGAAGCCTTAACCTAGCGCTAATTCTGCGATCCTCTAGCGATATCCAATTCAACTCCTTCAAGAGTGATGTGACGCTTAATTTTTGCTCATATTTTTGCTTAACGAATCTGGCTGCTCTGTGTTGGATTCTTTCTAACTCAAGTATCTGTCCCTTTTCGTACGGATCCCATATGCTGGAAGCGTATTCGACCTGAGATCTGACCAATGATAAATAACACGTTTCTCGTACCTGTTCTGTGCTACTTCTTACTATTCTGCCTACGAAGCCCAATTTCTTATTAGCTGCGCCTACGATCCTTCGAATATGCATATTCCACGATAGATCAGGACAAATGGTGACTCCTAAATATTTAACGTACTCTGCAGATTGGATATTCAATCTATCAATTCTGTACTCCGAGTTTAAGTCATTGTTCTTACTCTTCCAGAAACTCAATAGGGAACATTTTCTCTGATTAACTTCGATTTTCCAATGTTGACACCATGCTGAAAGGGCGTTTAAATCTTCCTGAAGCGATTTTTGGTCATCCTGACTCGTTATCTCCTTATATAAAACGGTATCATCTGCGAAAAGTCTTATTTTGCAGCGAACTACCGAGCAGATATCGTTTATATATATCAGGAATAGCAGTGGGCCAATAACACTTCCCTGTGGAACACCTGATGCGACTTTTACCGGGTATGAAGATTTCCCATCAATAACTACTATCTGTTTTCTGTTGGAGAGGAAGTCTTTTACCCAACTCACGATATTAGGGTTTATGCCGTACTTTCCTAGTTTTCCTATTAATTTATTATGGGGTACTTTGTCAAACGCTTTTTTAAAATCAATAAAAATTGCATCAACCTGACTGTTTTTCTCTCCGCATTGCAACAAATCGTTTACGAACAGGGCGAGTTGCGTTTCGCATGACCTACCTTTCCGAAACCCGTGTTGGTTTTTGCTTAGCGAAGAACGACCATCTAAATAACGCAGAACAGAGCTAACGATTATATGTTCTAGAATCTTACACGATAATGACGTCAAGGAAATCGGTCTATAATTTTCGGGGTTCTCTTTATCACCGCCTTTGTGGATGGGCGTTACGTATGCTAGCTTCCAGTCTTTTGGAACGGTACCATGTGCAACGGATTTTTCGAATATTATTTTCAAGTAAGGTGCGATTACCGAGGCTAGCTCTTTCAACACACGCGCGGGTATGCCCTCCGGCCCGGGAGACTTATTTTGCTTAATCGACTCTAGCTGGTGCGCGATACCTGTTTCGGAGAATATCAAATCTTCCATCGAATTTCCCTTATCATTCGAATCTGGTTCCTCAAACTCGTTGCTCACCGAAGTAAACGCTTTCTGAAAGTGTTCATTTAACAAGTTTGCTTTTTCCGCGCTATCGTGTACTACATCACCTGCCTCCGTTCTCAATGACGCTATGGTGGGACCTCTACCATGAACCTCCCTAACGTACGACCAAAATGCTTTCGGATTTTCTTTCAAATTATTATGCAAAACTTTCTTTTTGTAATCATTAAATGCTTCTCGCATTGTTACTCTAGCTCTTGACCGCGCCTCTCTGTATTTTTGCCGTATCATTGACCTCTGAAGTAGAAGTACCAAAACATTTATATCCTCCTGTATCCTATACAGAAGAAGAGTCCGTATATGTTATAGATAGTAATCTATAAAATTCTATTAGTTTCCTTTCGAGATGAATTTTTCGCGGTGGTGAATTTTCTGCGGCGGTGAATTGCTGGTGGTAAATTTTCCGGCGGTTAGTTGATAGCGTTGAATCTTCCGCATACCATCATTTATATACCAGAGAATTTAAAAGTCATTTAAATATGATTGAATGGTTTAGCCTATAAGTTTGGAATGAAAGTATTTTTCTTACCTATTTTAAAAGTAACATTTAATCGAATAAAGTAATTAAGTATCAGTTGAGCAATTCCAATCATTCATCCATCAGTGATGTTCTAATCATTCAATCATCCAATTTCATTGGAATCCAAAATGTTAGTAAGAAAATGCTTCAGGGTCTATGCTGTGATTTTCCATAAATATACTGACGAAATTGTCAATAAGTAATTGTAATTTGGCAGTCAACATGTATGATATGTACATCAATATATGACAATTAAAAATTTATTTAAACATAGAGTACATCTTACCTACCAAGGATCTCAGGTAGCGTGGACTCTTAAGAGTCCAAATCACCTGCCAGAGTACGCTATGCCTGGGCTTGTGTTTAGGTATGCCGAACTCTAGAGTACACGCTACCGCCAGGTACGATGTACTTTAAGAGTACGTGGTACCTAGGTAAGGCGTACTCTAGAGTCTGTCTTGCCTAGAGTACACCTTACCTGCCACACCGGTTTGAAAACAAATCCGACGGAAAACTTGCTACATTTTCCTTTAGTTGTATTGAATTAGAGCAGGTTTCTGTACATTGATTTTATGTCTTCTGTAATCTCCAATTGGTGGATCTTTATCTCCGCCACTTCGAAGTGAGAGGCTGGGTAAATTTGACCATCTCCCATTAATTTTTTTTAAATCAATATTTCCACAGTTATGAACCAGAGGAGTTGGAGGTCATGGAAGGGTCTAACCTATTAAGCACCGGTGGAACGATACATACTGTCACCGAAATACGTGTCCATGAGAAGTACGATCCGAATGATTCGGAGGTCAACGACATAGCTCTGATGAAGGTGAATGTTTCAGAATTAATTACAAAAACAGTTGGCTTTAAATTATATAAAAGAGAAAGATATTGGCTTCAAACAAAACTTATGCATAGGCGATTAATATTTCCTCCCTAATTTGACGGTTAGGTAGCAATTCATCGACAATGAACGTGTTGAAATTTATGAACGTAGTAAATTTAAACATTTGTGTGTGTGTGTATATAAATATAAATATATATACATATATATATATACACACACACAAATATATATGCACATTTTTTCATCTGAATTAGATGTTTTTCTATCGTAACGATGACGATTGTTATTTTTTACGGAAAAAATTTGGAAAACCTCGCCTATGATAAAGACTTGCCTATTTCGCGTCTCCTAATATTAAATTACACGAGCTTGACACCATTAGTTATACGGCTGATATTTTTAAAAAATTCACTATGTTGCCACTGTCTATCACATGAAATTTATTATAAACATAAATTTATCGAATAAAATGACTTGATATACTTTGATCGTTCACCTTAACAAATCGGACCTAAAAGAGCAGTAGTGCATTTTTTTAATGATTCACGTTTGTCTCACCTTAAAAATCATGCGAAGCATGCAATAAAGAGCGTCCTCTGCTGTGAAAATTAATAACAAACGCCGTCGTTTCAGGTGGATCCCCCAATCGTCATGAGCGACGGAGTGAAACCCGTGACACTGCCCAAGATGGGACAGGTAACTCCGGAAGGAAGCAACGCTACGGTCGTCGGCTGGGGAAGACTCTCCGTAAGTTAGAAAATTCTCTCCCAGTTTTGACATTGTCTGCTTAAACTTATAAGCGGTATACGTTATTAAGACATTGTTTTAAGATGAAAATAATGCTTGCATTCGTTTATAAAATTACAGTTTTCCCCTATAGTATTCTGCATGGACCTGAAAATAAAACTAATAGAAAAATATTGCTTAACAGTATGGGGGACCCATTCCTGATGAACTACGAAAGGTTGATATAGCAATCTATGACCACAAGAAATGTAACGATGCCTACAGCCCAGAAGGACGAACTGTCCGCGACACTCAGATATGCGCCGGGACGGCGGAGGGAGGCAAGGATGCCTGCAATGTAAGTGCCAATGGATCGTCGAAAATGTTGCCAGAGAAACGTTTTTGAAACACCCGAAAACGCAAATAGTCTTTGACATGTAAGAGTAACAAGAGACATATTAGGAAATTGACATATGGGAATAAGAATTGTTTGCTCGAATGCAGATTTTTTCATTAGATTTTTTTCTATTGTCATCTCATTTCGGTTTAGAACCACTGCTCTAGATTGAAGTTTTGTGACCTTTTGACACGGCAACGGATCAAATTTGTTACACGGACCAATATCTATGCAACGATTATGCACAATTTCGACTTTTTTCGTGTGCGAGCTCCTACTACCAGACTTGATAGTGTACGAATTTATGTCAAGAAGAATTTATCACTTCTAATAATTCATTGCCGGTAACCATGGGAGTAATATTTTTTTTTCAATTTTTCGCATGCCAATTACTAATTTGATGTAAGTATTTTGTCTCCGACGTGAAAGTTAAAACCTTTATTAAAAGTGAGAGAGTTGGTTCAGAGTAAACAGTGATTGACGAATATTATCTAACTGATTTAATCTCTCTGATTAGGGTGACTCCGGCGGACCACTGTTCGTGAATAACGAAATCGTCGGCGTCGTGTCATGGGGGAAGCCATGCGCACAGAAGGGATACCCAACGGTGTACACTAAAGTCGCCAAGTACATCGATTGGATAGAGGAACACCTTAAATAAAGCTTTATCTGTGATTGCAGTACTAACAAAATGTTTCTGCGTCAAGTGATCTTTAACACATTGGCATTGTTTCATTTTTTTCTTTATTATTTGATCTATGAACGTTATATACCTATATATATAGTGTGTGTGTTAATTCAAAAAAATGTATTCAATAAAATGTCCAAATGAAAAGAATAACACTATTTATTTCTATCTTTTGAATTAAAAGGAAGGTTTTCCGAAAACTAAGCCGTGAGATTAAGAATTTCCTTTAACAGTTATCAGCATATATTTTATTATAAAATAGACACCCAATTCAAATAAATGAGCTAAAAAATGTATAACAAGTAAGAATTTTGAAAAATTCCAAAATAGAATCTTTTTGCTTTATAAAATAGGCGGTCTTAAAAAGATAAAAAAAGGAAAACTTTCAAAATATTTCTTCGTTATAAAAGATTTTGGTGTCATATTCTTTTCATTACTGTTGCGTTACATATCATTTACGTATTAATTTCGCTTTGATAGGTTTTCAAGGTTGAGCTTCGTTACAAAAATGTTTTGCTATTAACTTAATATTCAAAATCCATTTAATCTAGCTTATGGAATGAGATTATTACGTAAATGGTATGTAAAGCAATAGTAATGACAAGCACATGACACCAACATTTTTCTATCGAACAAATAATCTGAAAACTTTCTTGTTTTATCCTATTTTTTTAAAGGAAAATGATTTTAATTTTTAGGCGCGTTTCGCTTACAGCGTGAGTGCCTATTATCGTCCGTCCGTCCGCATGTTCGTTCTCGGCTTCTACCGATCGGATTTTCATGAAATTTGATATTAAGGACTTTCAATCAAATATAATAAGAAAATCGCAAAAATGAATCAAGTACGCCAATCAGGGGTACCACTTTACTGAGGACAAAAATTAAATTTTCGTCATATCTCGTAAATTATTGCTCATATCAAAATATTTTTCAAATAAAAGTTGTAGAACTAGTAAAGTAGAGTATTTCCTCTTCTATACATTTTTATTGAGGAGTAGCCGTTATCGAGAAAATCAAACAAGAATGTCTTATATCGAGTTGAATTATTAAATACGAAGAAAATGGATTATTTATGATGAAGAAAAGAACTTTAAAACGCTATTTCCCTTACGTACAGGTATATAATTGCTTTCTAATACTCCATTGCACGAAACGCGTCCATTTGTGACACGTTGTACACTTTCCTAACTTGTTTTTTATTCCTACTTGTTTTCATCTTTTAAGTGTGAATATGTAACATTCAACGAAAAATAACGGACATAAATAATATACCTCAATCGCTTTCTTACAATGATTGATGTCAAAGTGTGTGATTTATGGAACCTTGTGACTTCAAACGACTCTTGCGCTTTTAGGCTCGTCAGCTTAAATCACGAAGCTAATAAGAAGAGGAACCCGGTACCGGCATTAGCCTACTCTTTTCGAAAAGCACCAAGGAGGACCAACGGCTATATGTCCCTTCCGAAGGATCAAGCGTTGATTCGCGGGCTCTCCTTTAAACACGTAAATAGGGTGCCGAAAGATCTATTGAAAAAAATGCAACTTTCGCAGGTTTTCAACGGGTATGCTCAGCGTAGCAGGTTAACGTACTGGTTACTACGCCACGGAACCCCAATTCGCAAGTTTTGAAATTTCGAAGATACTTTTCTACCCAGAAGCCGCAGCCTGAGGAATAAAAATACATTCCAAAAGGAAACATCTACTGATTACGAGTTGTTAACTATTTTGAGATAGTTCCAAATTTTATAACCAATAGTGAACATTATTGAGGTATAAAATGACAATAGAAATAAGCTAAAATGTTCGTACAAGTAAGTGTTATAACTTCTCTCGCCATACATACATTGGCCCATATGACAACTCAGGTTGAGATCCGTATTGCCCGTTATCACTTCTAACGTTGGGGCACAGAATGTTGTGAATATGTCGTAGTTCAATTTCTTGCTACTAAAACGCCCCCAGACTCACTGGCAGAGCCACCGCAACCAAATAGACTTTTGAAAAGTTTGAACATTCACAGTTTTACTTCTAGATGAGATACAAAATTGTTTTTGTGCTGAAAACCATCTGGATGCCAAAAGCTTTCAAACAGTCTAACATTCTTTACGATCCGATAATTGTTCAAGAGATACGAGGGAAAAAAACTGGTCTACTCCAAAATGTATAAATAAATAAATATCGGAAGAACGGATTTTATAATAAAAAGAATGTTAATTTTGAAAAATCAACGTTCTCTCTCATTTTTCCCTTTTGATCATTACTTTACAATCCTATTGCTAAATATATAGTAATAATTTTTTTTGTGTATTATCTTCTTGCGATTAATAAAGGTCCGAGAACCATTGTCTAACAATAAGACATAAGCGAGAAGTGGCCTCTACTTACACTTCGCTTTCAGTCAAGATTGAGCTTTGTAGAATTCCAACGAGAGACGAGAGTGGTGGCTGAGAAATCCCAAAATATCACTTGAATATATCTTCTTTTCCTGTTGCTACATAAATTTCCTAAAGTGGATGTTAAACGGATCGCTTTAGATTATCTAATTGGGTTACGGATTAATTAGAATCTTATCTGCTGCAACTCCTCGAATAGGCGTTGCATTTCGATGCCTTTCTTTCTTTAATTTTTCCTCGTTCATGCGTATCTATATGTTCGCTTCTCAGGAGTTAAGTTACCTATAAGTACGCACGCTGACGTCCATCCTGTAATCCCTTAAAAATGTTCGCCGAAAACATCTTGGATTTTTTCACCGTTTTCCACCTCCCGCAAGGTAAGTTAATAAATAATATGTACATGATATAATGGTTTACAGACATTTCGTCCAAAGACATTTCGTCCAGAGATATTTCGTCCAAAGACAATTCGTCCAATGGATATTTCGTCCAAAGACATTTCGTCCAAAGACATTTCGTCCAAAGACATTCCGTCCAAAGACATTTCGTCCAAAGACATTTCGCACAGAGGAATAGGGAGGGGAAGGACGGGGAGGGGGTACAAGTAAACTTTATCAGATATAGGCGATATGGGTATCTATCGATTCGGAATTAAATATAGATTTTATACAATCGTGAAATAAAACGGTAAAAACTGGCAGGGAGGGGAGAACACGGGGGGGACAAGTAAACTTTATCAGATATAGGCGGTATGGGTATCTATCGACTCGGAATCGAACATATATTTTATAAAATCATAAATTAAAACGAAGAACACTGGCCAGAGTAGGGGAAGGAAGGGGGGAGGGGGTAGGAGTAGCGCACCAACCTCTTGCCAACTCCTACGTTGAAGAACATTTCAATTAGATTTCAGCGATAACGGAAATTTGACGATTCTTTCTTGGCGATCTTCTTATCTGCTAAAATAGAGCAGAAATTCTTTGAAAACAATTTTTATCAACTTTTCCAAATTGGAGTAGTAAAATTTGTAAATTAAGAACTTTCGAAATGACAAAAGATTCTGCTTATGTAGCGGATATATTTGATCGGAAGGGGAGAAGAACTCATTCGACCAGGCAACGATTGCATGGCGTACACGTGCATGGAACCGTGAATAAGCGTATTTCTGAGGCGATATATAACATCCAAAATATTTTAGATCCGTGAAGCGTTATCAGGATGTGCTTGATCATTAAGACTGTCGCACTGAACTTTTGACAGTTTCCAACTTTATCGTTAGATAATGTCTCAGATAACAAATTTTTAAATCGGGTTTTCTCCACCGCCCTCTAAATATATTTTTCTTGCAAGTAATGAAATTGCAACATTTGATCGACGCCATGTTGACTTGTTTATCTTTTCCTTGGGGTCTTAGTCCGTTATTAAATAAACCTATAAATAAGAAGCCGTGAACTTTTACATTTGCAGTCGGTTGTAGGAGAAGCACTCAATATGTTCCTGAAAGTATTCTTAGTAACTCTCGCTTTCATAGGAACCTCGCAGGGTAAGTTTTTGAATATGAAACTATATTTTCATACGAACAAAATAAACTATCAGAAAACATTGTTTCGTAATAATGGGTTGGTAGTACTTAGGTTTATTTTGCCAATTTGCGCAAACTTTCTATTAGTAGCTACATTCAAGATAACTGGCCACCATATTCGAATTTTTATAATAAACCACATCAGCATAGGTACACGGAACCTCTTAATAAAATTAACTCGATTTCATTAAATATCTCAAATTAAATGAGGGAAAATATATTATCGTAATCTAATTTAAGTAAATGACTCTCCTAGTTATCTGTGCAAAGAAAAGGAATGTAAAATGATAAAAGCTTATGAATGCTAGAATGAAAATATTTTTTTAATAAAATTTTATGTAAAGAGCTGAAATTCTAAATGTCATCTTTACGCATTATATTTGTTGATTTCTCTGCTCCATTAGTTACACACATGTTAATGGATAGCCCAAAAAATTATAATATATTAACTTAATAATTTTATGCAAATTTATTATGTAATTAAATCTATGATGGGAATCTATACCTCACATAATCGAAACAAAAAACACCCCATGCTAAATTTGATAGTTCACTCTACATGCTCTCTTCATATTTTCCAAAAATATATTACAAAGTGAATCATCTAATATCTCACCATTTTCACTACGTAACTTCGTGAAACTAACATTAATTTAAAAATATTATTTGTGTATATCATATACGCACTGTGTGCTCTTATTTCTTAAGCGAATACTAAACGAAAAAATGCTAAATTCATGTTTCGTGAGTATCCAGATGTGAATTTGCTGGTTATCAAATCTCCACTTGAATTTTTCCAAAATTTAGATAATGTAACATTATATAACAAAAAATCACAAATTTCCTAACGAACACTCTAATATCGTTTCCAGGGGCGAAGAAGAGGATAGGATGGATTGGAGCAGCGAAAAATCCGTTCATTCGCACCGAACCTTATATTGTCGGCGGTGTGATCGTTGAAGGAAGAGAGTTTCCAGCACAGGTGAGGCAGTGGAGGATAAAAAATATGTGTGACTATTACGTTGAAATTTCTAAGTGGAAACATTTGCACATAGCAATCATTTTCTTCTGGACTCGATAATGACGTTTTATACAATTTTAAAGATCACAGAATCAGTAATTTGCTTATTTAATGTTAAAACCCAAGGCAATAGGTAACATCAAATTAGAAGATATTGTTCTATTAAATAATTATGATTAAAAAAATACAAAATCGAAAAAAGTTTTAATTAATAACCAAATTAACGCCGAGAAGTACGGATAAACAATCACTGCACTTTCAGTTAAAACAAGCAAACGTGCTATTCTTTGATTATTATTCTTAATAAATATATTAACGTACATGTATAAGTTGTTTTTAAAATTTCTAAAATGTTTAATAAATATAATCATTCGTTTTAGAGCAGGGGTTATTAACCTTTTGCGAGCCCCGCACCCCCACAGCGATCCATGGTAATCCCGCACCCCACCAAAATATTTTCAATGGTTATTAATTTTAATTTTTTTTAGTTTAACTAATTATTAAACGTACAGTATTTAAAATCAAATATATTTATTAAAAGCTACATTTTAAACCCAATCTTTCCTCAATTCAAGACACAATAAGATTGTAATACAGGTGAGGCGACAGTTAGGCATTTTATTACAATGGAATCCTATCCAAAAATTCCATAACAGTTTTCAAGATTGTTTCTTTTTAAACACTTTTTAATGCTGTATTCATCTTGAACTTCAAAATAACCTCTCTGTAGCGGATTATCTCAGCCATAACATGTAAAGTAGGACCGAGAGAATGGCTTTCTTATAAACGTAATTAAAGGCGGAAAAATAGAGCGACAATATGCCTGGGCATAGCAGTTTCAATCGCTTTGTAAACAGACCTTGAATAGTGATTACGGTTTGTTATTTTAAGGAAACGAATGTTTATCAGTATCTCGCTATATATCTAATAAGAAACTTGGACGCATGAATATACACACTAGGACGGCAGCTCGTAAGTATGGGTGGTTCAAAATGTCTTCTCCAAAAAATATTTTAATAAATAAAAAGTCAAATTTCAAGACGTTTCCACCTCACACGCTGGACCCTCTTCCCGCACCCCCGGTTAAGAACCCCTGTTTTAGAGCATTTGAGTATAAAACAGAAGCAAAGTTAATAGACGGTTATTGCCGTTAAAGCTGTTAGATAGGAGATCTTTCATTACATTACCCATTTCTGATATTAACATGTTTAAATTTTTTGAACTCACTCCTCTTTGGTTACGCAACATTTGAAAAAACCCAATATTGCAATTGTGCCACTAGCAAATCTTAATTTCTCTAGCACTTAATCCCATATCCATATGTATAAAGAAAACAATTCCATGTAGGTTGAGATAAAATGCACATAATATTGACTGTTTATTTTTTTTACAGATCTCACTTAGAGTGTATGGTGAACACAACTGCGGTGGCTCTATATTGAACTCCGACTGGATCGTGACAGCCGGCCATTGCTCTGGGTGAGTACCGTCTTATTAAGATGGCTATATTTTTCTTAAGCAATTCCAAGAAATAATGAGTTTTTAAGAAAAACCGGCACTTAATCGGTACATAAACTGGAAAAAACCGTATGGAGAGATTTTTAGTGTTTTCGTCAGTTAAATTCACCGAATTTCGAATAAAATATTAATTTACACCTAACAAATAAAGCTAAAAAGTTGACGTATAAGAATATAATAACATTACAAAATACATTATATATGAAATGGAAACAAATTTTTAGTTAGTTAGTTTATGTGGAAAACACCCAATGATATTAAAGATACTGTTTTGGTTTCTCAGATACGCACAATAGCACACCAGAGAAATATATAACACAAAAACTATGTAGCGATTCCACTTCATTAATCAAAGAAGGTTTCGACGTGACTACGCCATCATCAGGAGATAATCTAACGATGATTTAGTTACGCAGAAACCTTGACGTGACATTTATTAATAAATGTGGGATTGCTGCAAAAATTTTGTCTTCTTTGTTCTGAGTTATGTGATAACTAAGCCTAACTCTTGCGTTTAGATTTACGCAAAACTTAATACTCACATTTTCTCTCTTGTCCTTATATAAGGGAGGAATTTCCATAATATTTATTTATGACTCGCGCAGTATCAAGGAACCAGAATTTATCATTGCACTTCATTGATTATTTTGTAATTTTAATAACAAATATTGGGAAGGCTTAATTGCTTCAGAAATAGAAATAAAAGACTTATTATCAGGGTATGAAATGACTTATGTATTTAGAGCTTATATATTTTTTACATGCGCAGAAAATACATGTATCGGTTACCATGCAAATCGTAGGTCATCATTTGAACTTTGTTACTCAAATGCGAAAAATGTAATTTTTTTAATTTTAATTCCGGATGTTTAGTTATATCAGTTAAATGTTGGTTAAATTTAAGCCGGTTTGAATAAAAATCCGACGAAAAACTTGTTACATATTCTTTTAGTTGTGTTGAATTAGAGCAGCGTTTCTCAACCGGTGCTCCGCGGAGTACTGATGCTCCGTAACCATTAGGTAGGTGCTCCGCAAGAGTTTAATAAATCATCATTTTTTATGGATTTATTTTTTAATAAAATAACCAATACATAATATGAGTGAGGTTGTCTTTCATTTCATATCGATTCAATTTTTCCTAGATCGTTTTTGTACTGATAAGCGTAATATTAAGGGGATTCCTTCTGGTAGGTAACAAGTGTTTTCCTGAAAAGTTTGTTCTAGCGTACCTCCTAAGTAAATGAATACTTCTAGGTGCTACCCCGTCAACTAAAAGTTGAGAAACACTGAATTAGAGCACGTTGCTCTACACTGATTCTGTCTTGTGTAATCTATGCTTGATGGATCTTTACATCCGCCACTTTGAAGTGAGAGGCTGGGTAAATTTGACCATCTCCCATTAATTTCTTTAAAATCAATATTTCCACAGTTATGACCCACAGGTGTTGGAGGTCATGGAAGGGTCAAACCTATTAAGCACCGGTGGAACGATACATACTGTCACCGAAATACGTGTCCATGAGAAGTACGATCCGAATGATTCGTGGGTCAACGACATCGCTCTGATGAAGGTGAATGTTTCAGAATTAATTACAAAAATAGTTTCCTTTAAATTAACGAAAAGACAAATATATTGTCTTTAAACAAGACCTATGCATATGCGATTAATGTTTCCTCCCTGATTTGTAGGTTCGGTAGCAATTCATCGACAATGAACAACATGTGTTGAAATTTCATATACTACGAACGCATTAAATGCAAACCTTCGTGTGGGTGTATGTATATATATATATATATTCACATTTTTCTTCTGATTCAGATTTGTTTTTCTATCGTAATGATGACGATTGTTATTTTTTACTGAAAAAATTAGAAAAACTTTGCCTATGATAAAGACTTGTCTCAATCGGGTCTCCTAATATTAAATTATACCTGCTTGACACCATTAGTCATATGTTTGATGAATTTAAAAAAATTCACTCTGTTGCCACTTTCTATTATATGAAATTTATTAAACACATAAATTAATCGAATAAAATGACTTGATATACTTTGATCGTTCACCTTAAAAAATCGGACCTAAAAGAGCAGTAGTGCATTTTTTTAATGATTCACGTTTGTCTCACCTTAAAAATCATGCGAAGCATGCAATAAACAGCGTCCTCTGTTGTGAAAATTAATAACAAATGCCGGCATTTCAGGTGGATCCACCAATCGTCATGAGCGACGGAGTGAAACCCGTGACACTGCCCAAGATGGATCAGGATACTCCGGCAGGAAGCAAAGCTACGGTCATCGGCTGGGGAACTCTCTACGTAAGTTTGAACATTCTCTCCCAGTTTTGTCCTTGTTTAATTAAACTTACATGCGGTTTCCGTTATTAAGACATTGTTTAAAGATGAAGACAATCCATGCATTCGTTTAGAAAATTACCGTTTCTCCTGAAGTATTCTGCATGGACCTGAAAATAAAACTAATAGAAAAACATTGTTTAACAGTATGGGGGATCCATCCCTGATGAACTACGAAAGGTTGACATAGAAATCTATGACCACATGAAATGCAACGATGCCTACACCTCAGAAGGACTAACTGTCCGCGACACTCAGATATGTGCCGGGATCGAGGAAGGAGGCAAAGACGCGTGCAACGTAAGTGCTAATGGATCGTCGAAAATGTGTCCACGGAAACGTGTTTCTGAAACACCTGAAAACGAAAATAGTCTCTGATATCTAAGAGTAACCAGCGACACATTAGGAAATTGATATAAGGGAATAAAAATATTATGCACGAATGCAGACTTTTTTCATTCGATTTTTTTATTGTCATCTCACCCCGTTGAGAACCACTGCTCTAGATTGAAGTTTTGTGGTCTTTTGACAGGGCAACGGATCAAACTTGTTACACGGACCAATATCTATGCAACGATTATGAAAAAATTGGACTTTTTTACGTGTGCAAGTTCCTATTATCAGACTTGACACTATACTCGTTTATGTCAAGTAGAAGTTATCGCTTCTAATAATTCATTGTCGGTAACTCTGGTAGTAACACTTTTTTTGCATATTTTTCCGATGCCAATTACTAACTTGATATATTTTATCTCCATCATGAAAACCAAATACTTTATTAAAAGTGAGAGAGTTGGTTCAGGGTAAACGGTGAATGACGAATATTATGTAATTGATTTAATCTCTCTAAATAGGGTGACTCCGGCGGACCATTGTTCGTGAATAACGAAATCGTCGGAATCGTGTCATGGGGGAGGGGATGCGCAGAGGCGGGATACCCAACGGTGTACACCAAAGTCGCAGAGTACATCGATTGGATAGAGGAACACCTTAAATAAAGCTTTATCTATTATTGAAATACTAACAAAATGTTTAAGCTTCAAGTGATCGTTAAAACATTCGCATTGTTTCATTTTTTAACTTTATCATTTGATGTATGAACGAGATATATATATATATATATATATATATATATATATATATATATATATATATATATATAGTGTGTGTCTGTAAATTCAGATGTTTCCAATAAAATGCCCAAATGTAAAGATTAACACTACTTATTTCTATCTTTTGGATCCTAAGGAAGATTTTCCGAAAACTCAGTCGTGAGATTAAGAATTTCCTTTAACCGCTATCAGCATATATTTTATTAAAAAATAGGTAACCAATTCAAATAAATGAGCTACAAAATGTATAACAAGTAAGAATTTTAAAAAATTCGGAAATAAAATCTTTATGCTTTGTAAAATAGGCGGCCTTAAATAGATAAATATAGGAAAAATTTCAAAATATTTGCTCGTTATAAAAGAATTTGGTGTCATATGCTTTTCATTACCGTTGCGTTACATATCATTTACGTAATAATTTCGCTTTGATATGTTTTCAGGGTTGAGCTTAGTTTAAAAAAATGTTTTCCTATTAACTTTAGATTCAAAATCCATCTGCTGGAATGATAGTATTACGTAAATGATATGTAAAGTTCTAGTAATGACAAGTACATGACACCAAAATCTTTTATAACGAACAAACAATATAACAATTTTCTTGTATTATCCTGTCAAGGTCTCCAATTTTTTTAAAGCAAAAAGATTTCATCTTTAATTTTTTTAAATTCCAACATGCCTTCATCTTTTAAGTGCGAAAATGCAACATTCTATGAAAAATAAAGAACAAATATTTTACCTCAATCGTTTTCTTACAGTGATTGATGTCAAAGCTTGTGATTTGTGGAACTTTGTGATTTCAAACGAATGTAGCGCTTGTAGGCTCGTGAGTTTAAATCAAAAAGCAAATAATATTCGAAATTTGGTACCGGCATTACTCTTAGTCTTTTCGAAAAGCACCAAGGAGAACCAACGGCTTTATGTCCCTTCCAAAGGATCAAGAGTTGATTCGCGTGCTCTCCTCTAAACATGTGTTGAAATTTCATTTACTACGACGTATTAATTGTAAACATTTGTGTGTGTGTATGTGTATATAAACTTTCGGAAGAGGTAAGGTAAATGAGGTTATTTAGGGCAACTAGAGGTTGAAGGAAACCCAGTGAGCAATTACCGGAAGGAGAGCCGCTGGGGTGTTGAGAGACACATTTGTAGAATTTATTGGAGCTTTCGGGATGAGACACAACTGATTTTATTGTTGTCCACATCAGATTTTTTTCGTTTAGTCTTCGCTTAAAAAAAATCTTGTGTGGCCAACACATGACTTTCTCCATATTTGGGGTATAGATATTTAAATTATTACGAATAGTATTATAAGGCCAAATTATTATTTCCTATCGTAAAAGAATACAGTCGTCCTTGTTGCCGTAAATTACGTATATTTTGAATATGTTTACAGAATTCACCGCTACATGGTGGTGGCGCTGTATACTGGAAATTACGAATAAGTTAAATATCTCCGAAATGGATGGTTCTACGAAAATTTGTTTCAAACAAAACTTGGAAGAAATATTATTCTATACAACTTTGGTCCTCACGAAGATTACCAATTACGACGTTTTTAAGGAGATGAAGGAAACCGAAAAAACCGATTATTTATAAATAATTCCTAAACAATAACAGCTATGGAAAATTGTTTCAAATGAAAGTCGTAGGAAATTACATTCTCTATACCCTTTGTATAGAATTGTATATACAATAATGATGTTTTAACGGAGAAATATCGCAAAAACCGTATCGGGTTTCAAAAAAACCTCGACTTCCGGTTAACCGATATTGTCCAAAACTAATCAGTTCTTTGTGCTCATACCAAAGTGTTATATGTGAAATTTGGTAACGATATGGCAATAACTTTTCAAGTTAGAGCGCCCATAATCCCATTCATACATACATACATCCATCCATCCATCCACACACACACACATACATCATTCCGAAAATAGTCTAAACGTGTTCTAGGGACCTCAAAACGTGTATTTCCGTTGAAATCTCGAAGACGATGTTTTTCGTGATCACAATACTTTCCCATTACTACGTATGGAAAAAATTAAAAATGTATACGAGAAAAATAATCTAATTTCTTATCGTTTTCTTATGAATCTCATTTAGTGAATTATACGAAATTAAGATATTTACCCATAAAGTACAAACTACTAAACTAGAACTAAATAACAAGAAACGTTTGATTTCAACAAACTAGTCTCCGAGGATTCGGCACTTGCCTCCTCGCAGTTTCCATCCTCTTTGAGAGATGGATCTTGAAACTTAGTATATTTAACTTCAAGTATGCATTAATATATTTACGAAATGTTGCAAGAAAATGTTTAAGAATAGTAATAAGTTTAAAATTATCAATTAAAAACTCGATTGGCCACTTTAATTCAAGGTTGAATTCTTCCTCGTCTCACTGTATTGAATATTCGATATGGCATTGAAGCATTCGAGATTGTTTCTTAAAACGCTTCCTGTTTTGACAACGTATGCTTTGTTTCGATTTGGATGACTTTATTTTACATTCTTGGAAATAAAATCGTTCTATTGCATGAACAGAGTTTATCGCAACGGGAATTTTCAAAACAACATAGGGTGACTCCATTTTATATTCTTGGAAACAGAATCATTAGACTGCATGAATAAACAGAGTTTATCGCAACGGAAATTTTCAAAACAACACAGCCCTCATTGATACCTATTCCAAATATTGATGTTATTTTTTTATATGCGTCTGAACGTTACCTTCTCGGATAGCAAATATTTTCAAGATAGCTCAAGCACGTGTGCATAACATGAATAGCTTATCATCGTCCACCTCGTGTGCAGAACTTAGGACGAAAAGGAATAAAAGCTACTGAGCAAGGGAACTCGGGGTCATTCTCAGACGCTCATGGTTTGGATGCGCATAACCATGTTTCACACGACCATAGCAGTTTTTTTAGCTGCTATCGGCCTTTCCTGTGGTAAGTGAAACATCTTCAAGTATATTAATATCTCGATTACTGGATTTATAATATTCGTACAAATCTCCATTTTCGTTTTAAAAAATAAACACGCAATACAGGATACATGGTAAGGCAAAATATAGACGTACCTGATCTCTACGCAACCTGCACCGTTCCTCAAGAAAGAGAATTCCCGTCATTGGTGAGTAAGCAACGTTACTTTAAAAATATGAGCGAGTTTTCGTTATTATTTATTTCAACCATTCCGTGGCTAAATCTTAAAATCGCCCAACGCATTTCGCCTATTCCAACATTTTTACTGAATTAAAAACTTTAAAATTCCTGTTGCGATCTATACGTGTAAGCTAAATAGGTAAGGCTATCATCGTTTTTCGGTTATTATAGCATGAAATTTAACGGCGAATGACAAATTTATACTTATGACACGTTGCAAACTTTGAATCTAAATTTTTAACATAACATGAATTCACATGGTATTTATGTCGCAGTCTCTCTTTCAGTCTGTGTTGTTTCCAAATATAAACTTTACTTTAGCGTTTATTTAATTGATATACGACAGGTTTCCTTGGAGGCTAACAACATGCACGCCTGCGCTGGTACCATACTTAATTCGAAATGGATCTTAACTTCTAAAACATGTTCTTTATGGTAAGCATATTCTTTCATAAACACGATTTATAGTAATTTTGAGACTAAATTATCTTGATAAAACGTAAGCGAAGTTTCAAAAATCGGTGTTTATATTTTTTTTCGATTTTTTCTGTTCGCCTTGTCGATATTGATGGGAGAAAGTGAAATACCTAAATGGTTGCTGTTCTCGCTAATTGTTTGATTCACTAGCCTTAGGAGGACTCTTGTACCTCGCACGTTACAAAATATTCTCATTGTTCTAAAAAGACGCAAAATTTGATCTTTAAAGTCAAATTTAAATGTCCTGACCAGTTGAAAATTGTATATATATGTATGTATATATATATACATATGTATATATGTGTGTGTATATATATATATATATATATATATATATATATAGATAGTTGACGAAAACATACAATTGGGCTGTTTGAACCTTCTTTAAATCGAATATTTGGTTGCTTAATATGCATATTATCTTAACTCACTCTCGTTTTTCTTCACAGGGCCCAAGCTCACACTGTCACAGTGAGAGTAGGGAGCAACAGATTAAAGGAAGGATTTCCGCACGTAGTAACCGAAATTGAACACCACCCTCAATGTAATCTAGCACTGTTAAAGGTAAAAATATACAAGAATGCGTCGCTTCCATAATGAATCATTTGTCACAGCAATTATCTATGACAATTTTGATAAAGTAAAATTAAAAATGAGTGTAATTGGCGAGTAATTGCAACATACGACAAAATTAAGAAAAAACTCCTTAACCGTACAAAGCAAATATTTAGAGACAATACAAACAGTAAAAGTTAAAAAGTGGGCAAAGAAAAATCTTAATTTTGAAACATCCATCTCGCCGTAGTCTCCAACCCTTTTAAATTAACATACGACAAGAATAATTTTTTAATATATGCTTTATTCTCCCGAAGTAGCCCATAATTTACGTCATATGTGGCAATTTTCTAATGGCAGCATTATAACCGCTATGTACCTGATGATTCTGTCCAAGCCCTTTCATCGCCCTTTAACATACGCTATATATAATGCAATTTACTCATACTCCAGCTATTTGCGTCTTTAAATTTTACGTTTCTTAGCCAATATCATCTCTTTCACATCCTTGACACACATCTTTGCGGGCCATTTTATAAGATAATATTTTTTTATTCCTACCTTATGGATATTTTTCAACGATTTTTCCAATTACGTTTCAATTACATATTTTCAAGCTTGATCTTCAAGCGCTCCCTTTCTCATTACTCCATAACGTATTAACAAGAGGAAATGCCTCCTGCAATCATCCAACACTCATTGGCGGTCTCAGCCAATGGCAAGTGCAAAGTCCAACAAAACAAAACAAATGTAACGCAATGGTCTTTTGAACTCTGAATTTGAAAATATATCTATTTTTCTCAGCTGAAGAAACCAATCTTACCCAAAGAGGGAGTACGTGAAGCACGTCTTCCCGAAATGAAGCTCGAACCTCCAATTGGGTTGGGAACGATTGCTGGATGGGGATCGGGCACGGTAAGATCGCCACTTCGAAAGTCAATGCTCATTTCTAGAAAAAAGAATTTTAAGTTCTAGAAACATTCGCTTCTTATAAGCGGATGATATTCATGCCTAGAGTGCATTTTGTCGGTTTATATATATCCAAGCAGTTTCAACTGTCAAACTTCAAAGATTATATGTATATTCCGCACCAATATTAAAGGCTTAGTTTCACCCTACTTGTTTTAATAAAATTTAATTGAATTAACCTAACCCAAAAGGAAAAACGATATTTTATATGTTTAATAACTGCCGATTTCTCTTTGACAATATTATTGCGGAATCTAATCAAAATAATACATTTATAATGACCGTAGTACTTGTTAATCGATATTAATAAATAAATAATTATTTATCTATTGGATTTCAGTATTGGAAACCGTTATCAATAAACCTAAAGAAGATGGATCTCAGAATCATTGATACGAACATTTGTAACGAAACGTTTGTGGAAGAAGGCCGTAAGATATTTAACTGGGAGTTCTGCGCCGAATACATCCAACGTTCTAAGCCTTGCACAGTAAGTATGATACATAGAGTATAATTAATTTAAGATGTTCATTTTTTGGCAAACTCTTGCAAATGGGTTATCTGTAATTACTGAAAATAAAATCGGACCGATATTTATACTAATATCTGTTCAACAATTTACGGTAAAACACCCTCTTAATAACTGTGCTAATTCCGCATTCACTTAAAAGTTCAAGATAGTAGTGTAACTATAAACCGAAACGAAAGTTTCCGGTGTTTTCAATAAATTCTCATTGGCGGTACTATAATTTGTATTTTTCTCACAGGGTGACAACGGTGGACCACTCTACGTGAATGGTACACTAGTAGGCGTTACTGTGGGAAGATACAGATCGTTGAAACACTATGCACCGGAAGTGTTTACAAAAGTTTCCTATTTTGTGGATTGGATTGAAAAAGTTATTACGTTTCTATGAAAGTTTTCCCTATAAAATATTAGTAAAAATAACTGCCGATGGTGTCGTCGGAATTATTCATAAAAATGTATGAATTTGTATTTCAATCCTGATGTGTGAAAATTCACTTATGCGGTTATATATGAATAAAGATTGCTTAAACTCTTTCAACTTGTTAATAATTAAGCGAAAAATAAATATTATGCGCAGATTCCCGAGTATTCGACCTTAAGCTATTAGCTCTACCAAAGATAGCTTCTGAGAAGTTTATTTTAAAACAAGAGACTTAAGAAAAAATGGGAATACAATTTAATGTTAAAGCATTATGAAAATTGTCCAATTATGGATAATAAGAACAGAACTGGGATATTAACTTAGAAAATGGATAAATTCTGTAGAAGGCATATTATATTCTTCACTTTAGTTACAGTTTTCGTAGTACATATACAGGTAAAAATTTTTATTAGCTAACATTCAACTTAATTCTCTTGATCATCTTATCATAATACTAATGCAATTTTTGGAAATATACTATAGGGGTTAATCATGTTTTATAATGAATAAGAACCCATCCCACCACATTCGGTCAACTAACATTGCTTTAGCTAAAAATAAAACGCCTATATTACTCGTAAATTCCAATAGCGAAATATAAAATATTCGTGTAATCTTCAAGATTAAAGAGTCTAAAAAAGTTATCTTAAATATGTATAAGTACTTATTTTCAAGTTCTGAAACTTGAAGATTGACAATTACTTAGTGAATTTCCGTAAAAGTTTACTTTTGTCCCTCTCAGTGAACGAAATGATTTTTGTTTTTTTTTTTAGTCTGCCACTCTCACCTAAATCCAAGATTCATAAATGTAAAAGTTGGAATAAAAATGGAGAGTAATTATAAAACTCAATTTTATATAAATTTGTACGAATCCACTTACGGAAAATACATGTATGGCTCTTTGGCTCGTATCCATGATCACATGTGTTTTTCTGCACGTGGATTCGTGCAAGGTCACACAAAATTTGGTTTTTATGGTGTTCAAATTTAACCGGGATTCATAAAAAAATGACGTATGGAATCGCCAATATAGGACCTACCTTCTTTATATTTTACTTAACTTTTTAGCTTGATAAGTATTCACTAGGGATATCATTTTTAATAAAATAGTAACACTATGAATTCATGCTGTTAAATCCCTGGCACGGATCGACAACAGTTAAAGGGGCGGTTAAAGAATGCATATATATATATATTGGGAAAACGCATACATGAATACGAAGGTCATGCCTATCTTTATCATCCCGACTATCGGAAAAATCGGTACAACATATATTGTACAAACTTTCTCATATACTAATGCATCGTATAGCTATCTTTAGAAAATGAAAATCGTATAAGCCGGTTTTTAGAAAATCCAATTTTTGTTCAAGTTTTCCAAGAATAAACGAGCCTTATATTCATTCATTGAGAAAAATGAAATACGGAGTATTATTTTAGATGTACACTCAAGTAACTGTACGAAATTTGATCAAAATCGCTGGAGCCGTTTTTGAGAAAATCAAATTATTGCTAAAGTTGCCCAGAATAAACTAGCCTTATATTCACTTTTTGAGAAATACGAACCATACAGTATTATTGAAGACGTAAACTCAAGTAACTGTACGGAATTTGATCAAAATCGTTAGAGCCGTTTTTGAGAACGTCGGATTGTTGTTAAAAATGCGTAGAATAAACTTCCCTTAATTATTGAGCAATGTCAACGATTTCTTTTTAACTTCTACTCTGTATGATAAAATGCCTAAGTACGAGATTTCATTCATTTTCGCTCTACCGTCTAGGCTCCAGAGACAGTAACAGACAGACAGACGGCATTGCGAAAACCACCTTTTCGGATTCAGCGACACCTAAAACGTATAGAACCGTAAAAATCTCGAGGTCGATTTTCTTCGCGATAACAATACTTTCTCGATACTTCGTATGAGAAAGTAAAAAGAAGCAGCGGATATCGTTGAGAAACTTAGCCCCGTAGAATACGAAAAGATTAAAACTCAAATTAATCTCACGTCAACGTTCATGTATCTGCTGAATAGTAGATAAGGAGAGCAAGAAGAACAAGGAAAGCGGCATTATCAACCTGCTTCCCAACCAAAATGTTTCGGAAAACACTGCTGGTCGCTTTTTCCTTGATTGGACTCTCTCGAGGTGAGAATTAAAACTTTCGTTTCTTTCACAAACATGTAATATTAAACCTAAAATATCGATTCATAGATACCTATGATTGATCAGTTAAACAACCAACAGTCAAGTTGTTGATATTCAAACATTTACTGATTGAAATTTTTGTTTATTACGCAAGGTTTTGACGAAAAAGCTGAATCTTTCTGATCCTTTCATTTCCAATTGAACGATTATAAGTTACTGAAGTAATCATGCAATATATGCAGATAATTCTCTATTTTTTTTAACGTTGGCGCTATAAACTCATACAGTATCGAACTGTGTAAATTTCGTAATTCACCATTATCTTCTACGGTGCAATAACAATGAAATATAATTACGCACTATCTGTTTGTAATTTAGATTGACTGACGGGCCTATAAAATGAAGTGGCCGATACTCAAAATTGTATTAGCTGCTCATTCTATTAAAGGCTTGAAAATGATTAATTTGAAAGTTCGAGATGAGTACCACTCTATTGGTTGGTAACAGGTGGGACCTTTCCAATCAACAAAGAAAGAGATGAATCGAACTCCAACCCGAGACCGTACATCTTCGGAGGAATGACTGTCGAAGGAAGAGAGTTCCCGGGTCTGGTGAGCGCATTCCTATACATAAACACATTTATGAAATGACTGTCTTCACATGTGGTCACTAAATAAGTCCCAAGAGCCTCAAAGCAACTCAGGTTGCCTGTGAAAATATTTGTTTCGATGAGGAATATTATTCAGCATGGCGAAACACTATTTGCTGATATTCTACACATGACTGATTCGTTAGTGTCGAGTGACTTTTTCAATTAAAGAAACATGGTTTCTACGTATTGATAATAGAATAGTTGTTGTTTAATTTAAGAGCATCTTTGAAATTTTACTGATTGGGTAATGGTCGTTTCAGGCATCGATACACCGAAATGGATTTCATTTTTGCGGAGGCAGCATTCTCAATGCGGAATGGATTCTTACCACATCCAACTGCATGTTGTGAGTCTATAAGAGTTTCTATTTAATTATTCACACAAACTAAAGCGAATGTATTTTCGTTCTACCTTCTCCTAGTTATAACTAAGTCTATAAAGCAGAGTGACCGAAAATTCAAGTATTAATCTTTTAGCAGAAGAGATCACTAGAGACAATTTTTTACTTGATATTTTCGTATGTTAGATATTATATATTGCAGTGCTTCTCGCTTATACCGCGGATTTCGTGTTGTAAGACCTTCCCCGGTATAACCGAGGGCACGGCCTCTTTGACCCAATAAGGTATTTTAAAAAAACAACTGTTTGATAGTATTTCAAATTTGACATAATTTCGTAGACAGTGTATCGGATATTTTTTCATGTTAAATGTAGAATGCGGGTGGAGTAAGGAAAACATACGATGTATCTGATTCCGCGGTTTAAGCGACGGCCTTTATAACCGGATGGCACTGTATATGACAATCAAAATGACAAGTACGTATATATATACACACACACACACATATATATACATATATACACATATATATATATACACACACACCTATATATATATGTGTGTGTATACATACACATATACCAAGTGCCATTTAGGTATATCAACTTAGCGCATGAAAAAGCACAAAATGGCATTTTTTGTTCAATTCAACACAAAAACATGTATCACCGTAGAGCATAGCTGCTGTTTTAAAATTAAGTTTCAAAAAAATGTTATTGCTCTTTTAAGCTTTTATTCATGATCGGATTTAATTTAAAATCTCTTCAAAAACAGTTCGTTTTCCAAACGTAGAAAATGCTGACTGGCTGCACAGTTTCGGTGAAACATGTAACGGAATGATTTTTTCCTCCCTAGTGACTACGGCGTAAGCCCTTATTACGTGTTGGTGGGAACAAACCACTTGGACGAAGGAGGAACCGAGCACCCGGTGGAAGAAGTGATATACCACGAAGGTTACAACAAATCCGACTCGTGGGTCAATGACATCGCATTGCTTAGGGTAAGAATTTCGCAAATAGCTTCAGCATTCTGACAATTATTAGTACACATTATGAATATTTTTCTAATAAATCACATTAAAAATTCACAGCCACCTTGAATTTTTTAGATGTACCATTGTGCTGTTTCGTCGTTAAACATAACTCATATTTCAATTGAAACTCAAAATAAAAGAGTTAAAAAATGAGCATTATGAACACGTTTTAAGAATAATATAAACCACCAGCCGTAATAATTTCAAGGTTAAAACAAAAGTATAAAGTAGTGATATTAATGTAATTCAGTAATTTCACACACCTGATTCAAAGTAGATTCCATACGAGGCCATCTTTATTTCAGTTGAAGAGTCCAATTGAATTCGGTGAAGGTTTGGCTCCCGTTAAGGTACCCGCGGAGGGAGAAGAAACGCCCGTTGGAACCGCCGGTGCAATAGCTGGTTGGGGCCAAATAGACGTAAGATGTGATTGAGGTGACTGGATGACAAAATAGCGAGAAAAAAGAATGAAATATTTTGGTATAAAAGGTTGTCAGCAATAAATAAACGAAGCTTGATAAAAAAAGTTTTTATAAAACCCAACCAATAATATCGGCATTGCAATAATAGGGTTGGATTTGCAATAGTTAGTGATTGACTAAGGAGATATCAAGAAGGCATGAGAGTTTTGAGAAAAGTTCATTGGTTCTGAATATGGCATCCTCTTTCAAAATCTTACAATTTCTCTACAAATCGTTTGGTATGTAATTATTTTTTTAATCTTCTTAAAACAATGTTATGTTCAGATAGTACCAAGTTATGCAGCGGTATTTAAAGTTATTCTTCCTTAAGTTAATTATTTATTTCGTTTTTAGTTATGAGTCGTTACTCAATGGGAAGTATCGAGGTATTTTATTTTACGCCCTCTTTTAAATTAGCCCTCTTGACGTTCATACTTTTGAATTTGTAACTGTAGATACGCCATTATTCTACCTCTGCATGGCTCTAAAAACGTTCCTTTAATCGTCTACCCACTTTTCTGCGTAACCTTTTATTTCTGGCTGACCGTAATTAACCTCTTTCTCCTCATTGCCATTTTTTGAGGATAAGATCTTTGATTGCCCCTTCTGTAATTTCCTGCCATCTAACGGTATCGTCTTATTATTAGTAGCTGTTAACCTCCCATACGCTCCGATACGCTACATTTATATTTTAATTTTAACGACCAGAAGATGGCTGCAAAGTGCAACTCCATGCAACGCACTTGTTCGGATGTTTCGTGCTTTATTAATAACTAAAACCTAAATTTGCCTTCAGAATCGCAACATATGGATGAGTAAGATATCCTTATTACAATTTATACACTTTCTTTACCATCACAAAGCGTCTATGAAACGCATTTATATTATTTCTTATGTGTAATAAATTCACTCGGACATGAATAATTATGGTCACATATTTTTCGTAATTAAAACATTAGTAAATGTATCAAAACGGTGTTTTATAAATTTCTCAATGGATATGGAGCCTATTTGGATATGAATTTAAGAACATGATGGCTAAGATTAATTTTTTATTAACTTCTTTTTTTTAAATTTCAGTATGTAAAACCTATCATAAACGATCTGCAAAAGTTGAGCATGGAAGTTTACGACCATGAAAAATGTCGTGAGGCATATGCTCGAATGGGTAAACACGTTTATTCAACCCAAATATGTGCCGCAGCTGCAGAAGGTGGGAACGGCCCAGGATACGTAAGTATAGGACACACTTTTAAGACTAATAAAAAAGTAGGTTGTATGCTTATTAAATGAATTACCTAAATGCGTAAATGTGTATATCTAAATTGTAGAACTCATAAAAATAGATAATAGATATGTTCGCTTGAAAGATTGAAGCTTTCTCCATCAATGGTCCCTTTCATGAATGGGAGAAGCATGAAATTTAGCGAGCGCGATAAGAGAGTTTTCATATTTGTATGTACTTACTTTATACGTACGACCATGCATAATGTATCTATTTTCCAGGGAGATTCTGCAGATCCCTTCATGGTGGATGGAAAACTCGTAGGATTAACATCTTGGGAAAGGAGAGACAATGCTGAAGGATACCCAGTTGTTATGACAAAAGTTTCTGATTACATTGGATGGATAAATGAACATATGAAAGAGTAAATGTTGATTGAACTATTTGTGACACAATTTAAAATTTGCATTAAAATGTTATTCCTTTTGAGGAAGTTACAGTGAAGGTAAAGAAATGTAAAAATTTAGTCGTTCGCAAATGCTACATTCTGACAGTTTCTCTCTCTGCTATTGTTAAGTTTATGTAAGTCGTAAAATAATAATCCGGTTGTACAATACATTCGAATATAAATTAAACCCTTCAATGCATGTTTTTTTTATTTTCTCCGAAATTTTTTTTGTATTCAACTGGTTACTCAGAAGATGACATTTTTTTATTTTAATAAAAGCATTTCGGTTACAGATATGATACACTATCCATTCAAGGCATATTTTTGGCTCTATTATCATTAGTAGATTGGGGAGTAAGGTAGTGACGTTTCAAAAATTGTCGCCGGATGTCGCTAAGCAATAAAAAAAAATAATTAATAGTTCCATATCTGTTAAAAGATGCATTAAAGAGTTGAGATTATGGCTGTAGCTGTAGCTGTAGTTTGCAGGATAAACATTTAAATGTAAATGGCTGTACCAAAATATTAAGATTTGCCAGTTTGAGAAGGAAAATGTAATGTAAATAATATTCGTATGTAAATACAAATGGAATTACCTCATTACACAAAACGCTCTCGGGGGCCGCATGCGGCCCGCGGTCCGGAGGTTCTTTACCCACGGTGTAAAAAGAAAACTTCTCTTTCCTAATAGAATTGTAGTACATAATAGGTTCCAAGTCTAGAAAAGATAAAGAGTATTTAACAAGACGTTTGTAGTAGTAACGCGAATTAATGTCAATCATTTTAAAATATTTAAAATATTAGTCTACAATTTCTTTTGCTCGCAAAAAATGATCATTTGCGTTTCGAAAAAACTGATATTCGTAAAAAGCTTTGCTCGAAAACGTAATTTCTGTACGGAGACTATGCCATTTAAAAAACTTCATTTTTCTATAATGACGCCTACGTAACATTTGTCTACAAAATTCCACCGTGCTCTAAATATCATTCATCAATTGGAAAAGACTCTAGACATAGAACTGAATGTGTAACCAACGAAAAATCCTTTTATGAATATTCAGAAAGATAATCTCCCTCAGAATACAAAAACCTGCATGTGTATAAGAAACAGCGCATTTTAGTAACATGTGCAATTATATACTATTGGACATCACTTATTAAAAATGCGAAAATCTAATGTCTTAAGCATTTGAGGTTTAGCGCACGAAATGTAACTCTGTCTATTAACTATCCGTAAGATTCAACGACAGCGGCTTTAAGGTGTTCTTGAAGAACGAAGACGGTGGAATGCGGAAAGGACCACTAACTAGGAATATGTACAAGAAAAATATAGTAGTATTAATAGTTTCAGATCATAGAAAGAATGAAGAAGAAGAGGGAAATACGAAAGACAAACGAGCCGCATTCTAGCACTTTCCTGCTGATTGTTTCCACCTAGGTTGAGAAGAGGAAATATGGATGGAAATATGTAATGAGCATTGCCTTGAGACTCCATGCGATTAAGTCCATGGAAGATGGGGAGGTTTTACTATAATTTAAGGAAATTTTTAAGTAATGCCTTTCGTAGAGAAAGAAGGAATACCTGAGATAGTAATCCTCTATAAGTCCGAATGAATACATAAATCTTAACATATCCACATTTGCTATTTCCATTGGGGGTTATACGCAAAATACTATTCATAAGAAATTGAAAAACTTTTTATCTTCCTTGATTAGTCTTCTCTTAATGAATATGTCGAATCGCATTACTGATATACACCAAATTTCTAAACTGATTCGTAAATATAATCTGAAAGAGAAAATATGAATGGTATGGCTTTTGTTGAACTCAATGAAAAATATTCCAAGAAGAGTTTTAGATAAGGTAAACTTAATTCAAGAAGTACGAAAAAGCTTTTTTTATAGCAATTACCTAATTTAAATTACAAAGGATCCTTCGCTTTCAGATTGACACATACTGATGATTACACAATTGTAATCGTTTATCAGTTGTATTTGTTCAACTAATGTATTGCAAACTGCTCTGATTAGATAGGCATCAAGGTAAATTTGTTGGCACATTTATCAATAAGATAATACATAAAAACTTATCTAATACAATTTATCTTTGTTATAGCGATGGTTTACCATTAATCATGTCAAAGTCGAACTTTTTACCGCATTAATGACATACTGGATCTTTTCATTCTTCACCAGTAATCGGCCATAAAATGTTCTTTAAACTCACGTTAGTCGTTCTAACGATCGTGGGCCTCTCACAAGGTAAGTTTTATCCTTTTTTATATGGAAAATAATTCCGAGGTGAGTTTCTTGATTTCTGAAATAAATTGCATTTCATGATTTTTTATCATGTTGAGCTTTAAGTTATATCCTTTTTTTTTTAGATAAACTGAAATCATTTCACTGAATTTCTCATGACTTTGGAAGATTTAGGAAGATGTTTTACGTGTTTTCCTGTCTTTTTTTCCGTTCAACTGATTTCATTTTCTCACTGTTTGTTTATTCATCCTATTTCCTCTTTCAATCTTTAACCTTGAAGTGAATTCTAATTCGTTTCCGCATTTTTACTTTAATGCATCGTACACTCATCACTGCAAATTAAAACAATACCCTTCGTGAAATGCAGAGAAATGAAATTCTTTTATCTTATTCTTCACTTATCTATATTAGGAATGGCTTGGAAATCATCATTTTAGCACGCGTTAAAATTGTCTCTGCTTCATATGTAGTTACAATATAGACGAGAAATGGGTCAGCTATTCAAAGTAAATTTGGAATCCAGTGTTTCACTCCACATGTTATTGATTACACGTCTACTCTGTAAAAACATATGAGGCTTAATAAATCAATTTTTTCTCATCAGGAGCCCCGAAGACTTCGTTTCGGAATGGTTGGAGAAAAGCCATAGACAAATCATTTTTTAGATTTGATCCATTCATTGTCAATGGCGAGGTCGTTCAAGGCAGAGAGTTCCCATCAGTGGTAAGCTAAAACGTTTCGCAACCGTGCAAAATTTTTACAACCATTTTTGTTGCTTTATATTTATAAAAGTACGATACATAGGGCTATAGATGCTTGATATAGACTAGACTGTCAATATATTAAAAATGGTGATGTATAATATTAAGCACCTATTGTTATTACTTTCTCCATACGTAGTAATGGGAAAGTATTGTATTCATGGAAAAAATCGACTTCGAGATTTCAACGGAAATACATGTTTTGAGGTCCCTAGGACACGTTTAGACTATTTTCGGAATGATGTCTGTGTGCGTGTGTGTATGTTATTGTGGGCGCTCTAACTCAAAAAGTACATGCCATATCGTTACCAAACTTCATATATAACACTTTAACATGAGCACAAAGAACTGATTAGTTTTTGGACAATAACGGATAACCGGAAGTCGAGGTTTATTCGAAACCCGATTCGGTTTTTGCGATATTTCTTCGTTAAAACATCATTATTGTATATACAATTCTATACAAAAGTTATAGAGAATGTAATTTCCTACAACTTTCATTTGAAACAATTTTCTATAGGAGTTATTGTTTAGGAGTTATTTATAAATAACCGGTTTTTCGGTTTCCGTTAAATATCTCCTTAAAAACATCGTTATTGGTAATCATCATAAGGACCAAAGTTGTAGAGAATAATATTTCTTCCAAGTTTTGTTTGTAACTAATCTTCGTAGAACCATCCATTTCGGATATATTTCGCTTTATCTTAATACCAGTGTACAGCGCCAACACCATGTAGCGGTGAATTCTGTAAACATTCAAAATATACGTAATTTACGGCAACAAGGACGTGTCTTCTTTTACGATACGAAATAATAATTTTGCCTTTAATATTATTCATAATAATTTAAATATCTATACCCCAAATATGGAGAAAGTCATGTGTTGGCCACATCAGATTTTATAGTTAATTCAAATTAAAATACAAAGTATTTTGTCGGTATTCGCATGTGATTCAACGAAACTGAAATTTTTGCTTTAGAGGGCATTTAATATCATCAAGTTATTTGCCTCGCCAAAATCACTGCAAACGAAGTCATCCACGTTCTTTCGAAAAATTCTGCATTTATGATTCACATTTTTTTTGCAAATACAAGGAAATTTTTACTATAAATATTATTAATTGCTGATGTTAGTATTTCCCATTGAATCTCCATATTTCCAAGATTTGATACAGACTTTATAAAGTCTCCCTAGGGTTATCTAAATAATTACATTTAACCATTTACAACATGTTTACTACTATCTTTATCTGCATGTAAAAACTTTATTTAGTGCAGGGCCGGATTAAGCGGTTCATGGGCCCCACGCAAAGCACACGTTCTGGGCCCCGGTCTAAAATTGGGCCGGATTAATTTAGAGACTCATTCATTCACAGCACGTGTGTTTTTTATCCGTCCTTTTTTATTTCCCCCCCCCCCCCCCCCCCAACTTTCTCTCCCGCAGTTCCTTCCTCCACCTTAATCTTTCCACGAAATTGTAGACAGTAAAAAATGAACTAAATCCCCATATTATAAAATCCAATGCAATGTCTGCAATTTCGCTTAACAGCAACATAATGGTTGCCATTGACGACGGAAGGATTCCAGCTTAATAAACGTTAAATTTTCGCGCCAAGAACCAAATTGTAGACGGATTCGATCCATATTCGAAAATCGACGATAAAATTTTTATTCATTTTCCAATGAAATAGTCCATATTCGAAGATTCTAGGTGAATTTTTTTCCAATTTAAATTTGCAAAAGGACAAAAACTTGCAAGTCGAAAAACCTATTTTTACGTCTTATTTTATGGGAAATATAAATTATCCTCTGGAATCAAACCCTGGACGTTACTTCACAGGTTAACTCTCCAAAATTGCCCAAATGCGTCACGATTACGAAACACTGAAAGTTTTTACGAGTCATTATTTTATCTCGATTAGAATAAAATGGTTTGTCTAGTCTTTAATAAGTTATATTGTGTTTATATTTGCCTGAGTACAATATTATCGGTCATTTTATAAAAATATATTATCTGGCCGGTAGGACAGGAACGTAACCCAAATTTTTAACATTGCTATTATGGGAAAATGTGCTTCAGGAACCAAATTATGTCATAAGTGCGAGGACCTCCTGTACAGTAAAACCCCGCTATACGTTGCCCCGCTATACGTTGTTTCGCATATACGTCGCCAATCAATTAAGGAACGTGTTTCGTTATAAGTTGTGTCTCTTCGCATATACGTCGTTTGTGAAATACTAAAAGAAAAATTTCAGAAATTCCAATTGCGGTGCATAAATTATAACTATAACAATAAAAACCCTCTATTCGGCTTTTAATTTCATGTTTATTATTATTTATATGAATTAATTTAATTTCGTGTTTATCAATTCGTGTAAAATCTTCCTCAGAATAAACATTTGCTGGCCATATGTTGATCACGATGGGTTAGGTGGTTCACAAGTCACACAGGGGATAAAAGGGACTGTCCTAATTTTAATGACGATGTGTAAAAACCTATTTCTCAGCGACTGTCAGCTATGAGAGAGCTTTGTTGAAAGTTGTTTCTAACATTTTATATGTCCTTTCATCCCGGTTTACGTTTACGTTGATATCTCATGAGATATTGGATATATTTTGGATTGCGACATATGCATGAAAAGTACTCTAAAGTGCGCATCAGTGTACGTGTAAGTAAAGAAAGAAATTTTGTGCTCCATCACACTATAGATAATTATTTTTGGTGATTTCTGAATTTATTATTGCAATTGGTTACTCGTTGTTAAGATAAAATGTATATTAAACCCTAGTAGCAATGAGTGGTAAACACATAGTCGTAAAATAATATGTCCAATGTACTGTATTGATATGTATTATTTGGGAAACAAATGTGTCACAAAATATCCGCCAGGAACGTAACCCCTACTATTATCATAGTTCTTATGGTAATCTTTGTTTCGCTATACGTTGTTTCGTTATAAGTCGCTACGTATAGCGGGGTATTACTGTACTTGGAATTACTGATAAAGTAAGAAAGCGTTTTTCTAAGAAAAGCGTAGCATTTGATACAAAAGAATAAAGGGAAACAATTAACAGATTTCTGTCCACTGTGGGCCTCCTTGTCCTCTGGGCCCCACGCACTTGCGTGTTTTGCGAACCGCTTAATCCGGCCCTGATTTAGTGGCCATATTTGTATTTTTACCTCCCAAACAACCTTTGAAGTGCTAAATTTAGAGATAAAATGGTAATTTGTATCGACCCTTTTCAATCGTATAAATTAAACTTTCAGGTTTCCTTATTTGTCTTTGGTTCATTTACCTGTGGTGGTTCTATCATAAACTCAGAATGGATAATGACAGCTGCCCATTGCTCAGAGTAAGTATCCGAAAAAAATTAACTCATCGGTTTCTGATAAAAAAACAAAAAACAGATGATTACAAGTACAAATACAGTGCTAAGTACAATAGCGAAGGTAGTTTACTTGATCACTCAAAATCGAAAGTACCTTCCTGTAATTCCATTAATATTGATTATTTTTGTTTTTCCATGAAACATCCAAAAGTCAGATCAAATTTGGTGAAAAATTCTTTTATTTTTAGTTACGACCCATCCGCTTACAACGTATTAGTGGGAACTAACGACCTTTATGAAGGAGGAATCCTACACAACGTTGAAGAAGTAATTTATCATGCAAATTTTAGCACAGTTACGACCTACAATGACATAGCAGTGATGAAGGTGAGATATAAAAATAAGAAAGAACACTTCATAACTTTATCACACTATCTAAAAGTTGTTAAAAAGTAATAAGTAACCTATTTGAGCATTTCACCCAAAAATTGATTGTCCTCAGTGAAAAATAGTAGTTTATTTTAAAATATGCATTGTTTAAAGTTAAATATAGATTATTTTCCTATAAAGATAATTACTTTATTACCTAAACACACTTTAATTGCTGTAGGAGTTATTAGAGTCATCAACAGCATCTCTGCATCAAAGTTTCGCTTACAAACTTTATTTACATAGGAAACAATAAATGCGGGGAATTAATAAAGTCATATCACTCCTTTAAAAGAATACATATCGCTATGGCGTCATAATTATATTGTGAAATATAAAGTGCAATGCGAAATGCGACATAGTTCTCTTTTACTAAAAAAAATGGTATAATTCAAGCAATAATTTTCAGGTGAGCCCACCAATCGTTCTGGACAACGGAGTTGGTGCGGTGAAACTTCCGCAGAAAGGACAAGAAACTCCAGCCGGAAGCACGTCGACGCTCGTTGGTTGGGGGTATACCTCGGTAATATTAATCCACATAATACTGCGATAATAGTATCAAATAATTTTTAATTTTTCACGCACAATTTATAAATAAAAATCTTTGTTGATGTTGTCGTGGCATTTGACTTAATTTGCTATCGTGACAGGAAAAAAACCGACAGTCAATTCGTGAATATAGAGAATAAATGTCGCAAATGAACAGTTCAAATTTAATATTATAAACGATTAAAACTGTATTCAAGTTCAAACATATTCTTACGCCCTTTTTGTTTTGTTGGCCTCCAGGAGAAAAAACGTAAAAATATAACTTCCAAATACTGAAATCATTCGTTGATACACCTCAGGTAAATGGGCCTATATCCAATGAACTTCTCAAGGCTGATATTCCGATAGTTTCCTACGAGAAATGCAATAGCACATTTAACCATAAAATAGCAGAGATCCAGATCTGCGCCGGTGGAGAGGGCAAAGATGCTTGCAGCGTAAGTGTACAATAATTATAGAAAAATATTTTAAAACTTTATTTCTAAACGACCTTTACGCCAAATTCGTTCTACCATATATTCAGAAAAATGTTTATTATTCCGGATCACAGTATTATATAATGATCGGCATTATGAAAATTCAACATCCGGATTATATTGCTTTCAAAATTTTTGTTTTTGAAATTTGAATTATTTAAGTTTATCATTTTTATAACTAATATGTCAATGGAATTATATAAGTATATCATCATCATCACAGGTAGTCTGTTCGTAGACAGGTCCGTGATTATTCGTGGTGTTTGTTTGTATGTATGTATGCTTTTTTATAGAGCAGCAACTACAGCACGTAGAAACAAGAGGGTGTCGTTTTAACCAGAATAAAGAGTTAAGTGGTGTAGTCAGGTTTTTATACCGATATGATTGACCTTTCTAATTTTAAAAAATATTTTCTTTTTTCATTTTCTCCATTTGAATAAAATAGGGATGAGTGCAGTTTATTTTTTATTTTTATTTTAAAATTACTTAGAAATATAGTACGAACTTGAGACTTGAATGGTTCTATGAAGAAAAGAACAAAGTTTATTTTTATTGAAGACAGAATCCGAATCCTGATCGAATTAGCGTAAATAGGCGTATAGAATCGGAAAAATATGTGATTTTATCAATTTTATGACAATACCAATTATAACCTACCATGACAACTTTTATTGTCGCCGAAGTTGACAGTCCAATGCATTTATATTGGAAAATTTTTAACATAAAATCATTTTTCAATTTATGTGCGATTTTGCTTTGTTTACATGGCAACCAAATATTTGTTGATTTTAACCGAAATATTACTAATAAATAGTTTTTAATGATATTTTCGTGTGACGTAGAGTTCTCCAAGGCAAACTGTTTTTAAAACTACGTAAACTACAGCTAATGATGAGAGACTATTTTATATATAAATGCACACTAGCGTAGTTTAGTTCATTTTTATATTAATTATTGTTTATTTTATGTTAATGAATATTTACATGTAATTCATGTGTATTCGTATACTCAAATGTCTAGGTATATGATGATTCGAACAATTATATATGGCACTACCAATTTAACATTTTTGTTTTTAGGGAGATTCTGGTGGACCACTGTACGTGGACAATGAAATTGTTGGCATCGTGTCGTGGGGAAAACCGTGCGCTATCGTTGGATATCCAACTGTGTTCACGAGGGTCGCTGAGTATATTGACTGGATACAGGAACACACTAAATGAAAATCAACCTTGTTACGACTAAAACAATATTTCTCGTTTGATATGTATCAATAAAAATACATAAAATAAACATATTTGAAGAAGTGCTTTTGGCATTTTTATTGCTTGACTGAGATCTTTGTGACGTAATTAAAAATTTCGAGAAAATATGGCAACCTAACATTTGATTAGATAAAATCTTTCATGCTGTTAAATTAATGCTTCTGAAAATTTTGTTCATTAAGGGAATTCATCAGATTTTTTTCATTTCACTACAAACCACTTTATAATACTCAATTAACCTTCAACTAATCTCATTCATTACTTCTTACTAACAATAAGATAGTTTCTGTTGTTTAATTAAAAAGTACCAATACTGAAAATGAAAACATTTCTACCTAATCTGTGGAACATAGATATACTGAACATTTAAAAAGGGCTTCATCGAAATCAATGAGGATTGTTAAATTCATAAAGGCTCAAACTTTAAATGCGAGAATTTTTTCTTTCTTTTGTAATGAAATGGGTATCCAACACATTACGCTACTACTTTACACTAAGGTCTGATGGCTCTCCCGAGAGATTGTGGTAAGACTTTTTGAAACACTCTATGAAGTACAACTGTTCTTTACCTGTTAATTTTTAAACAAATTAATTGTTTTGAGTTATAATTAACTGTATTAATTTTTTAAGGGGACACACCATTTGACTAATTGGATTCATAAACTACTAATAAAGTTTGGGAAAATCTGTGTCAGAGGAATTATTCCTCGCCCTCTAATACATTAACCCTATCAAAGTTTACACAATTGACATGATAACTATTTTAAGTGTCGAGATTTTTTTATGAGATCCATAGTTCTAAAAACGTAACCGCCTTCATTTTTAATTATATTTTTCTTACCAAACTACCTCCTTTTAGAGCCGCTTTTCTTTCTCCGACTTGCCTTATTTTTTAGAATAATTTCTAGGCAACCTCTTCTCTGATAACTGGCTATATTCTTTAAGTCATATTCCCGAAAAATGGCGAGAGAATAATATATCTTTCCATCGCTTCTGTACAATAAACTCACTCGGTTATATCAAATGATAATTTCTATAAACCAAATACAATCTCAACATTAACAAACAAACAAGAGAATGGAGAATTAGACCTACCCGGCAAGTGGGAGACCTGGGTTCGATTTCCGGTCAAGTTTACAATTTTTCTCCTCCTCCAACTTCAAATCTTAACATTATCTGTTACGTGCAGGTACATTCATTTATTACAATTTGTGGACTTATACATAGTAAAAACTAAAGTGAAATATCGTGACTTAAACATTCGTGAAACTGTATTTTGAGAATGTCTTCAGCGTGATGGAGCATATGTCTGTACGATATACACAAAAATATGTTACCCTTTCACAATTTCCTACATTTTTATATTGCGTACATTCAGCATCGTGGCCCTATCTCAAACGATCTGCAAAAGTTGGAAATAGAAATTTACAATTACAAAAAATGTCGAGAGCATTATGCTCTACTTGGTACAGAACTTCATCAAACCCAAATATGCGCTTCGACTACAGACGATGAAGCTGGACTAGTATTCGTGAGTTTTAAGACTATTACCTTTCCTATGATAACTTCGCATTTTAGTACCCTATTGCCGTGTTAAATACACAATCATTAGGCTTTATCACCCTATGGGAGATCAGTCATTACAGAACATTCATATACTGATCATCGATAAGGAACTATGTACTGACTGGTGAACAAACGTGCAATTTCTGTAGTTTTTCTATCTAAGCTTTAACGAGTTATGCGTATTTAAATTTCTAAAAATATCTTCGCCAATAGCACCTGATATCCTTAAGTTGCATCCTAATTTAAAATATTACATATTGATTGTGCATATACAAAAAATAATTTTTTGTATCAAATTGATCCAGTTGAAAGTAAGATACATATTACAAATTTTAATTTAAGTGCCAAATAAAATTTTAACAAAATATTCGTTTCGTAAATACTTTAAATTACATATTTCTTAAAAAAGCTTCTTGACCTTTTCTTGAACATTTTCTGTCTTTGTAAGAAAAGGTCTAATATTTTCGCATATTTTTTGCAGGGAGATTCTGCAGATCCCTTCACTGTAAATGGAAAACTTATAGGATTAAGATTTTTGGGAATGACTTACGATGGAATACAAATCGCAGCTGTTATGACAAAAGTTTCTCACTACATTGACTGGATAAATGACAATGTAAAAACCTAACCACCGATTGACCTAATTTTAATGCCGTTAATTTTATGTCAACATGAAAGTACCACTCCTTTTGTATAAAGTATGCGTGAGGAACCTCCGGCCCGCGGGCCGCATGCGGCCCCCGAGAGCGTTTTGTATAGCCCGCGAAGCAGTGACGAAAAAGAGATCCGTAAAATTTAATATAACATAATCTAACACAAATTCATATTTTTTATCCAAATAAGGATAAAAAAGCATTTAGTACTGAAATTTATTCCTAAATACTATAATTTAGAATTGATTTCCACTTATATGATACCTTATAATCTCTCAGTAATTTCAAATTTCAATCAGGCTCGCCAAAGCATTGACAACTTCCTACACAGCCCCCGAAGGATTCGTCACCACTTATGCGGCTCGCATTGTGGAAAACCAACCAATTGGGGGGACCTTGTGACTTCAAACGACTCCAGCGCTAGAAGGCTTCTCAGTCTAAATCACAAAGCAAGGGAGGAGTGAAACCCGGTGCCGGCATTAGCCTACTCTTAACGAGAAACACCAAGGGGACCAACGGCTTTACGTCCCTTCCGAAGGACGGGGCGCTGATTTGCGTCTTCTCCACATAACCACGCAAATGGGGAGCCGGGCAACCCGGTTCGCACCGAGTTTGCTAAGCGTAGCAGGCCAGCGCCCGCACCACTACGCCACGACTCCCCCTTGTGGAAAAGCTTCCCCACCCTTGGTATATAGCAGGGGTGGCCAACAGGTCGATCGCGATCGACCTGTCGATCGCGGAAGGTTTTTCGGTCGATCGCACCCACACTAGGAATTTTTTTAATTTTTTTTTAATTTTGAAAATAAATATTTTTACGGGAGGGGTCGCCACCCTTTCCTCTTCTATGGGCGCAATCGGGTGCCCCAATCAAACAGTTTGTGATAGTTTGGCTCCCGCCTGAAATCGAGGGGCTTTGCAGTTGATGAAGCTAGCGCCAGTGTCCACAATGTTTACACGGCGCGCTCCCGGAGACAAAATTGGCGCCAGAGTTCTATAGTCTCCTTGTAACTCTCCTCTCTCTTTACACATCTCTCCTAACAAAGTATCTCAAATTTCTGTTACTTTGAATAAAATCTCCAGATAAAATCTCGTGTTCCGGCACCTTTAGATGGTAGACCCGTTAGTTGCATTTGTGGTGTTTTCAAGTCGGTATCGTTTCCGAATCACTCTGTTTTTGTTTTACTGGATCCAAAAAGTTCTAGTTCTTTCGTTGGTAAGTACGATTTTCGTTACATTTTACAATCGTTTCGTATTATTCTTTTCTCGTTTGTATATGAATTTTAGTGCTGCAGCATTTATCAGAGAACCTTCTTTCTTTTTTGTTGAAGCTGTCAAAAATTTTGGAGAGACAAATTTATGTGCTCGACGTCAAACGCTGCAATAAAACTGAGGACTTCAGTGAATTTGAACTGTGTTTTGTGTATCAATATGCTTTTTTTTACCCTTAAATGAGTGCTTCAAAAAAATCAAAAACATATCACTTTCATGAAGAATGGGAGCTTGCATATTTCTTCCCTATGGTAGAAGGGAGGTGCTGCTGCCTCATTTGCAATTCCTCCGTAGCCATAGCTAAGAAAGGAAATTTGGAAAGACACTTTATGTCTCTCCATAGCAAATATAATTCCGATTTTCCCTCTGGAACCGAAGTGAGGAAAATCAAAGTCAACGGCCTGAAGTCTAAGTTATCGGTACAGCAAAAACAGCTAACGAAATTTTGCACAAAATCAAAAGGAGTCACCATCTCTTCATTCAAAGCTAGCAAAATCGTTTTCAGACGGCGAATTCCTGAAAGAAGTCATCCTGGACATTTCAGATTCCCTTTTTGAAGACTTTTAAAACAAAAGTGAAATTAAATCTGTTATTGGAGACCTAGAACTCTCACGAAATACTATGATGAGGCGAACAGAGAAAATTAATGAAAATATAACAGAACAGCTGCACAGCGACTTTAATAAATGTGTGTTTTTCGTTACAAATTGATGAGTCGACTGATATATGTGACAAAGCACAGGTTCTTGTCTTCATTCGTATGGTATTTGATGATTGGAGCGCTAAAGAAGAATTACTCGTGATGATTAGTTTGAAAGAAAGAACGAGAGGTGTGGATATTTACAATGCTTTCAAAGGTTTTTATAAGCTAGTGCCAATTACCACAGATGGAGCAAAATCGATGATAGGAAATACAAATGGTTTCATTGCATTGTGCAAAAAAGATGATGATTTTCCAAATTTTTTGAATTATCATTGTATAATTCACCAACAAGTATTAGCCAGTAAGCGGCTAAATACAGAACAGATTATGGACATTTCATTTAAAATTGTTAATTCAATTAGGGGGAAATCTCTTCACTTTTCCAGAGAGAATTTGAGGGAAAACCGGAGCTATTATTGCATACAGATGTAAGGTGGCTTAGTAGGATTCAAAGATTTCGAGATTTACTCGACGAAATTATAATTTTTCTTGAAAACAGAAACGACGACTACACAAAGTTGTATGATGAAAATTGGCGCTGTGACTTGACATTTTTAGCTGATTTTACTGGAAAATTGAGCGCCTTGAATTTAGAATTGCAAGGGAAAAACAGGACCATCACTGAAATGATCAGCAATATTGGTGCTTTTAAGAATAAAATTCCAATATTAATCTCTGATCTTCAAGAACAAACTTTTGATCACTTCCCAAATCTGAAAGATCATTTGCAAAATCATCCTGGTTCCATTTGGAACTCTAAGAAATATGTAGCTGAAGTTAACAATGTTATGGAAGATTTTAATGTTAGATTTAGTGATTTCCAAAAAATTGAAGAAATTGTTGAGTACTTGTTTCCCTTTAAGACAAATTTATACACTAAATACATCGCGGGTAAAATAGCCGAAATATTTCATTTGGAAAGAGGTGGCAATGAAATTGAAATTTTAACATTACAAGCAGATATATTCCTAAAAGCTCATGCTTCAGAAAGAGATTTTTGGAAGTATGTTTGTCAAGAAAAATATAAGAACATCAAAAAATGCTCGGCTCCACTTATTTGTGTGAATCGGCATTTTCATATTTGACTTACGAAGACAAAGAATCGCACTTCGCTGACTGATTCCCACGTAGCAGATTCATTAAAATTGTCTTTGTCAGGGTATACGCCAAATTATGAAAAACTGGTGGAAGAAATGAAAACACAAGTCTCTCATTAATTGACATTAAAAAGTATTTGATGTTTTTACAACGTTTTATTGCTCATTTCTTTACTATTTTGTTTGTTTTGATAAATATGACTGTATTTTGTTTATTGGGTGTGGGAAGCTTCTAAAATATTGAATGATTTAAATTACTTTAAATTTTTAAGCTTATAATATTCAATGAATATATTATTTAATTAATCTGGAAATTCACTGAAGTTTACTCTAATGAAATATATACATTTTAAAAGCTTTTATTTTCCCTTTATATCCACAATTAAATATTTATATTTTCAATTTAAGTTTTACAATCATGTCAGTCTATAAGGTGTAAAAACCTTTTCTGTGCATGCGCAAAAGTTCAATCGTGAATTATTTTTGCTGTGGTAGGTCCCAATTTTTTTCAGAGTATCAAAGTCGATCGCAGTCAAAGACAAGTTGGCCACTCCTGGTATATAGGGAAAGGGATATTACCAAATATAAACGTTTATTTTACATCGCATTCTTTTTGTTATTCCTCAGTTATAAATGTGAAACGTGTAATTAATTAACATATCAATAAATACCCTGCTATAACTTTTAGATCGACTAGTTGTTAGTGGATTAAAAGATAAAAACGTAATGCACCTACGTCTTTCCTTTAGTTTAGGCAACCCAAACTGCATGAGGTTGACTCCTCGAAGTTAGGCAATCCAAAATTCAGCCTCTACCCCTTTGATGTTATGCAATCCAAAAAACCCTCTACTTCTTAAGGTTAGGCAACCTAAACTGCGCCACTGAGTCGCCTTAACATTAGGCAACCCAAACGACGCCTTATAGGTTCCTTGAAATTAGGCAACCCAAACGGCACGAGTTTGGCTCCTTGAAGCAGGGCAAGTCAAAATGCAACCCCTGCTGCCCATTCGGTGTTATGCAACCCAAACGGCGCAATTTCCGCTCCTTAAAGTTAGGCAGCCCAAACTGCGCCATTGGATCCCCTTAAAGTTAGGCAGCCCAAACTGCGCGATTGGATCCCCTTAAAGTTAGGCAGCCCAAACTTCGCCATTGGATCCCCTTAAAGTTAGGCGATCCAAACGGCAGCCGTTAGTCTGTTCGAAGTCGGAAAAACAAAACTGCAGCTACATGACCCTCTTGGTGTTAGGCAACTAAGTACCTTTAGGTAGTAGAATAAGTGCTTAATTATTCGAAATAAAAATATTGAAGCACTGCGTAAAGTAATACAGCCGTTCTGATTTTGCTTATCTTACAATAATGCGAAAAATAAAATAACAGAAAACGCTGAGAAATTTAATCTTTCGGATTATGAAATAGCACTGAGTAGCATCCGCCTTTTAATTTCCCAATTGATTAGTAGCAGATTAAGATATAGCAAGCCACGAAGGGTTTTCTTCCATCCTTCCTGTCACCCAGGATTATTTAGATCAGGGATCGGCAACCTTTTCTATATGGCGGGCCACATTCGTTGTTGTGAATGCTTCGGAGGGCCGCATTCGAAATAACGAGAGCTTCTGTGAGCCGAATGGGCGTTTAAATCATGAGTAACCTAGAGATTTTGTGGTCTCATATTAGTCTAAATCAATTCTAATTAGCTTACTAGCATTAAAACTACACCAGAAAAGATTTTTACAACATAATTTCACAGAAAAAATATGGAATTGACTGTGTTAAATTATACCGATCACTTTTTCATCATGGCTTCGGGAGCCGCATAAAACGATCTCGGAGGCCGCATGAGGCCCGCGGGCCGTAGGTTGTCGACCCCTGATTTAGATCGCTTTTGCTGTGATAGGATTCCCCCATTGTAAGATCAAAAATTTTCAATTCTCAAGGAACTTTTCAAAAATAACTGCTCAGGTGACTTTAAAAAGCCTGTTACACATGTGAAGTAAACAAAGTAGCTTCATGTTTTCACTATTGACGAGTTTCATGGTTTAAATTATTCTGTAAAGCAATTGAATTTTTCAAGCGTTTTATTTGTAACATCAGTTATCAACTTAGAAAGAACATATGTTTCACCTTTGTAAATAAAATTTTCAGATTTGACGAAGTGAGAAAAGTCGTTATCGTTACTGATGACTCGCATCAAGAAGGAGACTATCAGTTAGCCTCGTTTTTGAGATTTCAGATACTGTGTTAAACGGCGAAAATAATCCGCTGTTAAAAAATTGTGTTCTTTTGTGGATTTTTATGTTTACTGAATACTCGAAACATCTCCATTACATTAAAATTAAATTTTACGTTTCTGGCTAAATACGCACGTAACCGAAAAAACTTGCAGAGGTACATATGAAAGAAACTTTGTAATAAACTATTACGGTTCTTATCCTAATGTTAACCATTTCAGAAGATAATGAATTCGACTCCCCGTCCTACAGCCATTACAACAAGAGCTTTTGTCGCGCGTGGAACACATCTTTTAGTTCTTATACATCATATTTCCGCCAAGTTAATTGAATTAATAATACTGTATATTCAAAAATTGATTTTATTAGTATAAGTCATATTTGAATACCGCTATGTTATTTTCATAAATATTCCATTTTAAATGAAAAACCAAATATTTGTTTATCAGATTCACCTTTTTATAAATATGTAATATGGCAACGTTATAAATACCGAAGGACTTACGAGTGTTACATCTTAAAATGACGGGAGGATGTTAACTCCTGATAATGTCTACTACTGATAACATCTTGTGATATTTTTTTATATTAGCGCCAGAAATCAACTATCTCGAGCTGATTAGCAACAAAGCTATGTTTACGGCAGTTTAAATCTGATGTATTGTTGGAGGAGATATCAAGAAAATTTATCTCCCGTCAATTCACAATTAAATCCATAAATTATTATGAAATCTTCTAAAAGACTATGTTATGATTAGAAGCTTTGACAGAATGTATCCAATCCACCAATAACTGATAGAAAGCAAGTCACGTAAACGTGATCAGAAGCTCGCCGTCTCACAGTCAAGATATGATATCTAACTTTTCTTGACATTTTATTGCGATATTACAAATGGATTGAAATCCAAAGGAAGGTCAGCATAAAAATGGTTAATATTTATCTCTGTTGCTATGTCACCGAGGTTAAGCTTAAATTCCGACATTACCTTCATTGCACCAAGAATTAAAATCTTAAGAACATAGCAAAAACATCTTTATAAAATAAAATAAAAACATTAGAAGGCGAGGGTTGTTTTCATGAAGTTTTAATAAACATCTTGAAAATAGGTTAATGAAAATTGGTATGGAGTGTAGCATTATATGGGTGCGAGAAAATTGGTTGGACAGAGATAAAAACATATGAGGAAATTCATGTACTGTACGAATGAAATGGAATGGTGAAGAGCTAAAGAGAAAAATATCTTCAAACTGTGCAAATATGCCCACTAAAAATTAACGAAACGCAATAAATAAGATATTTAAAAAATGTATTTATAATACCTTGCTCTTGAGATCCTGAATTTTTTATTTATGCTCTTTTTTTTAAATTCTCGCAAGGAGCTGAAAAAACTTCTTCGCGGGCACATTGATTCGAACAGGATAGCGATGACTTAATAGGCTTGTATAAGATAAATGAGAAAGATTATACATGTTGTTGTTAAAGTTTAGAATGTATAGCAGTTCGTTACATAATGATGTTTTCAAGTTCGGCTTGATGTAGCAGATACGAAGAAGGAATGCAGCATATGCCGAAAAAGTCGATCAAAAGATAATTTTAATCTATGCCTTCATCAAAGAACTATAAAACAGATTAAGAGGACAAATAAATGTGCACTTTCAGTTTGCTCGTCAGCCAATATGTCTTGCAAAATATTATTGGTCGCAGTTTCCGTTGTCTGCCTCTCCATAGGTTAGTTGACAATCGCCAATCGTTTATGCATTGAAAACACACATCGTATTTCAATTATATTGTTTCGATCCTTTGCTATAATCAAATAAGATTATCACGAAGAACTTTACAAGTAAGCGGTTTTAGAGTAATCGAGTACTACAAGATCGGGAAGGATTAAATGTCCAAATCGATTACAGCTAATTGGGACGCATTCCTCCAAAGTTTGAAGAATAGACGCAAAATATTTTATAAAACCATCAGTACTTCACTGTTTTCTGCTGTTGAAACCTCAAAAATAAGTCACGGGTGCTCTTCTTCATTTCACAGGTGGACTACCAGGAGTTAGACTGAGGTTATCAAACATCGAGAGAGATGCTTCTAATTCCAATTCCAGCCCGTACATTTTGGGAGGAGAGTTAGTACAAGGCAGAGAGTTCCCTGGAATGGTGAGTTCTCAGGGATAAAATTACTCGTATGTACATTAACACAATCCATTACGGGAAATGGCGACACCGAGGATTTTCGAGGCGAGGTAAATTTATAATGGCATACTCCTGTGTTGCGCTAGGTAATGTACTACTGCCAATTCTCGTATAAATGGACAGGGTACACTGCGGACGCCTATGCTGGTCCCGTTGTATACTTTTTCAGCACAAACATTGATTTTATTTCGTTGTACGGGCGGTTATTTCGAAAACATTTTCCTCGGATATTCTCGAAAAAAAATCTCTTATTTGATGTTTTTCTCGGTTTGATATATACGTCTTGTTTCGATTATTGAATTTACATTCCTTTAATTTCAGGCCTCTGTGAATCTATTTGGGTATCACTATTGCGGAGGATCAATAATCAATTCAGAATGGGTCCTCACTACGGCCAGCTGCATGTCGTGAGTCCAGAAACATCTTTATTCTATGTAACTGCCAACAATCTTTTCCATCTAAATTAGTTTATCTGATTCATTTGTAAATAATCAAATATTATACCCGGCATATCAATAACTTCCTACTTCACATCGGCATTAGTTAATGACAAATTTTTATTGAGTTTCCTTTAATAAAATCAAATATTTATGATACTGCATCGATATGTATATTTCAGTAGAAATACACGTTTATGATAACCTAACAGCGTGTTTGTGTTCAAATTTGTAATAAAGTATATACAGTTGTGAACAATTCTCTCTCATTGATTATATTTAATATATGGGTGTCGGTACAAATCACCATAAAGTAAACGCACTCTTGAAAGTATGATATTACGAAAACCATCTGAGCATATACTGTAAATATTCTAAAGAGAGGCTTTCGTCCATTCACACCAGACCTTTAAGATATTTAAGAAACATTAAGTGAAAAAATGTTACCATTCATTTTCAGGTTCAACCCGGGTGCTTATTATGTGCAAGTTGGAACCAATCAGTTGGACAACGGAGGAACCAGCCACACTCTGAAGGAATTGATCTTGCATGAAGCTTACAACATCTCCGACTCGTGGATCAACGACATTGCCTTGATCAAGGTACGAAAGCAAAGCCTGAATATAAAAAACTAAATTATCATGATATAGCTTTATAATGTACCGGTGTAGGCAAATTAGTTTATCAATGTAATAAAGATCCAATTAAATATTAATGATGACAGGGCAAGTATATAACTGTCGGTTTATTCTCATCATTGAGGAAGAAAATTCATTTAGAAACGAGGTACATTTTCAATAAATTACATTACTTATGGGAACCTGTTTTGTCAAATTTCTAAGCAGAAAATTTGAATAACCGGAAAGGCCGACAGTCTTCAATACACGTGTTACAGGAAGCCTGTAGAATTCGAAGCATTCGAGTATATGATGTCCTCGTGACCGATAAGAGACCTTCATAGCTTGCATATGTTACCGCGATTTTCGCAGAGACTTCGTGCATTATTCTATTGAGAACGTAATATCTTCATATTCTTAAAGTATTCGTTAAACTGTACAAGCCAATACTAATGCAAATCAACGTCCTTCCATCACTTCACCAGGTCCAGCCTCCAATACAATTTGGTGAAGGTTTGGCTCCTGTGAATCTGCCTGAAAAGGGACTAGAGATCCCAGTTGGTACCACTGGAACCGTTGCAGGATGGGGTGCTGTGGAAGTGAGTTTTTATTTGTGTTACTGTATTCCTTAGATTTGTATTATGAAACAATATATTTTGTATTCAAACTTTCGCTATTTTTCTTCGTCTTATATTTTCTACCATTCTTCCCCACCTAAATTTCTACGATTTTCTCCTCTGTCGATTCTCTTCTAACCTTTTGTTATCTATATAAGTGGTGTGAAATCATTTTATTCTATAAAATCGCATCCACCTCTCACTGATTTTTTTCGTTTATTGTGTCTATTGTTAATATTTCATTTTTGGCGGCTAAGGGATGGATATTGCACATTCCTTCGCTTTAATTGAACAGTTTTCGCGAATTAACACTGTATATGAGTATATTATGGAATAGTGCAAACCTTTTTTTGACACGTATCGTGGTCTTCGGAGGATAGCGTTTTTACATTTTTTAAAATTATTTCCAGATTATGGGGCCCATCGTAAATGACCTCCACAAAGTAGACATTAATATTTACGACAAGGAAAAATGCCAAGAGGCTTATGCTCCGATTGATAAACACATATATCCGAATCAAGAATGCGCTGCATCTGAGGAAGGTGGAAAAGGACCGATGTTTGTAAGTCAACAGATTATAAAAAGAGTGATTTTCTGAAACAGAGCAGTCCACGAGTTTCTGGATACATTTCACAAAATTGATTTAACGATAAAACTTACCTTCGGGTCATAAAAAAATTAATCTGTAAAAAGTACTTGAATATAAAAAAACAAGAAATGATTAAGATAAAGTCTACTAATTTCTTTCAGGGAGATGGTGCAGCTCCCTTTATTGTGGATGGAAAAATTATTGGCTTGATGTCCTGGGAAAGAAACGTGAACGAAAAAGGTTACCCAGCCGTAATGACGAAGGTTTCTGCCTATATTGACTGGATTAATGGTCATATCAGCGGCTAAAAACTAATGATTTTTTTATACATTACAATTTTGTGTGTGAAGTGTGAGCATTTTTTGTAAATATTTGTACTGGTATTAACCATTAACGCTGTTGCCAATTTTTAAAATTAATATTAAATCGCCATTCTCTTTTTCGATGCATTGTTTTTATTCAAAACTGCCATTAATGATTTTTTAAGTTTTCTGAAAGATATAAATCTATTAACAACAAATTTATCAACTATTGTACTGCAATGATTTTCCGATGAAATTAAATTATTATTTTAGACGTGGAATATGTAATATTTGTCGAAAAGCGTTAAATTTTCTGTTTAGGAACATGAGAATTCCGAGAATTTGATCTGTACAAGTCGTGCGAAGTTTTCCTGTCGATTAAATAAGAATTCCTTATCACTAACGTGATTTTTATCTTACGTTTGCTACTGATTGCTTGTCAAGAAAAATGAATACTGAAATCCGTAGGGAATTTCTTGAACATAAGAACATATACGTTGGAGCTTATATTCACCCAGCAATCGGCAACCTTTTATATACGGCGGGCCGCATTAGTTGTTGTGAATGCTTCGGAGGTCCCCATTGGAAATCGCGAGAGCTTCGGCGGGCCGTATGGGCGTTTAAATGAGAAGTTACCTGGAGATTTTTCGGTCTCATATTAGTGGAAATAAATGCTAATTAGTTTAATGGCGTTAAAACTCCACCGAAAAAGGTTTTGAGAGCATAGTTTCACTGATAAAATATAGAACTGACTGTGTTAAATTATACTGATAATTTATTCAACATGGCTTCGTGGACCACATAAAGCGCTCTCGGGAGCCGCACGAAGCCCGCGGGCAGTAAGTTGCCGACTCCTGGCTTAGATCATGGGTGGGTAACCTCCGGTCCTTGGGCCGCATGCGGCCCTCGAGAGCGCTTTGTTTGGCCCATGAAGCAGCGATGAAAAATATATCCATAAAATTTAACACATAAACTCGTATTTTTTAATCCAAATAAAAATAAAAAGCATTTAATCCTGAGTACTATAATTTAGAATTGACTTCCACTTATATGATACCATATAATGTCTCAGTTACTTCAATTTAAACTTTAAATAGGGCCCCCAAAGCATTGACAACTTCAAATATGGACCTCCAAAAGATTCGCCGCCACTTATGCGGCCCGCCATGTGGAAAAAGGTTCTCCACCCTTGGCTTAGATGAAACGGAACTTTTTAACTGTTAACGTTTCATGAGTAAATTTTAGTTTTTAAGGGCATAGAGCACGTTTAATTGCTCACTGCAATCGCTACAAATCTAAACTCAAGATCGTGAAAGCACTGACAACAATAATAACCATCTATTTATAGATTCCAGGAATTTTATTCACCAACTGCAATTTAATAAGTCCGACAGAAGTTACCATTCCTTATTTTCGGCCAAAAAAAATCTTATGTTCCCAAATTATTATACTGTTCTATAAGTGAACTGATTATAGACATTAGGAACTGGGGAATGGCTGATGGCTGATCAAGCTGGTTAATGAAAACTTAGCTCCTCAGCTTAGAAGATAAAAAGAAACGGTATAAATTTTCCTTCTTAAATACGCAAGTATCAATGTAAGATTTATCGAAGGAGGAAAGAGATAAATTTACGCACAATAATGTCAGTAATTGCAATAACCCAGATAGTGTTTATTGCATTTTGAATGTTTTTTTAAGATAACGATTATTTGTCCGGAAAACTTGTTAAAATGAAAATTTCAATGTTTTTGTAGTTTTTGCGTATTTTATTCGCACTTAGTAATTACTCATACAATCAATTTGTTATCTGATATGATAAAAAAAGCAACTCAAATAGTCTGGAAATAACGGGACGCAATTTATTTCCAATCGGTCATTCTATGGAATCTCTTAAAAGTCTATGAAAAGACTGTTTATTTACAAATGTGAACGCACATTTCCAGGTGGCAACGTATTACAATATAAAAATAATAACAGTGGAAAAAGCAACACATTAAATATATATAAAATACCCTGTACCCTCGGAGTCGAAGTTTTAGGGATTAGCAAAAAGAATTGGAGTTGATGTGTTTCAAGAATTTAGTGGACATATTGTCTTAGAGTGGAATTATAATTCATTTAAAAACAAATACCAATCAGAATCCTAGTTTGATTCAAATAAACTCTCCAATAAACGCTTTTTAACAAACTAAATACTTATTTCATTCATTTCAGCAAAGGCGAATTATTATAATTTCTAAATACCAAATTAAATGAAATTTCCACGTATAATTTAGGAGTATAAATATTAAACTTCATATCCAGCATTTTTATATACTGGGCGTCCTGCTGAGAAATGTAAGCCGGATGTGCCGTTTTTGTCCTAAATTTAAAAGAAAGCCTCAGATATACAAACAAAAAAGGCGATCCGTCCGTACGGTTAACGTATGCGATTTGATAGCCACTTACTCAAAAACGACATCCTCACAAAATATTTTACATGAAAAGAAATGTTTATATTGATCTGCTCCATAATTTTTTAAAAGGAAAATATTTCTTGGAGTAAAATAAGTAGTTGGTTGTTTTATCGGGTAAAGTGACAAACTTCATTAAGTGATTTGACCCTATTAATAACGCCTTAATCTTAAACTTTGCTTTTAAATACAATATGCCAACTTCCGCCAAAATTCGTTCAGCAATATAAAACCTGACATGTTTTACAAGTATACGGACGGACTAAATAACATAAGCGCTTTTCTTTAATTAAACTCTACTAAAAAGCCATGTTCTTCAAGAATAGATTCGATTAATTAATCAAGAAAGTAGGATTAATTCGGCCGTAAGAATAATTTTTTTATGTTTAATATAAAAGAACTCAATGGCTCCAGTTTGAACGCAGTCTAATTTACTCGTTTCCCTTTATATCCATTGATCGCCGGCTTGAATAATCCGCTTGCTATCTCTTTTATCCCTTTGATAGTCTTTCGCGAACTCCAGATCCTATAAATAGGAGTGAAAACAAGACACCGGTCTTTGGAAGCTTTTTAAAGGCAATCCAAATCCTTTTCACATTCTCTTGGTCGTAATTGGTGCCATCGGGGATTCAACAGGTAATTTAGATTTTTTCTTTGAATTTTTTGTACATTTATATCCGTTACAATTTTCTTCTTTCTTGTGGAACTTTACCACAGGGTCTCCGTTCGAATAAAGCGTGTATAATTTATTCATCGAAATAATCGCCATTTAAAAATTGATTTCATTGAAATTAAGTCAGTTAACTTTACATTACGCGATACTGCATAGAATCATTTAGTTGCGGCCAACTATCGGCATAATTTTCAATTAATCAAGAACGGTAAAGAATTTCTAGGGCCTAAATTAGTTAATATAAAAAACTGGCTGGTTAAAATCGTTTTTTATCAATATCTATATGTGTGTGTGCGTGCGCGTGTACGAGTGCGCGTGCGTGTGTGTATATGCTTAAGGAAAAGGAAATGTAATTATAGAAGTGGGTGGCAACAAGGTGTTGGAGGAAGCCCAGTGGACACTTACCAAAACTAGAGAGCCGCTGAGGATGCCAAAGACACACTAAAGTACTGAGTAGTTCAGATTTAAAAATAAAACGTTTTGCTACATTGACTGAAACTTTTCAATTTCGAATAATCTATTTGACGGATTTATATATCGCTTTGTTAATATATTGTTTAAGTTGTGCGAAAATGAATAAAACCTGTGTTTCTTAAGTTTTGAACGCACATGTTTTCTCATTCGTAATAATTTTACTTTATAAACTGTTCTCGTTAGACAAATGGTTTCCTCGAGTTTAAAGATTAAAAAAATCAAAAGTATCAATTTTCAAATTTAAGTTATAGCACGACAAAGATATATTGATGACCGATTCATTCGAATAACAAACATTTCAGACCAAAATAAAATTTCAAAGCCCTCTCAATAAGAAGTCAACGGAAAGTTTACTTTCCCATTGAATCATTTTCGCCGAAAGTTATAAAGAACCAATGTCAATCTTTAATTGCGGTCTTTTATTTTAGTAAAGTTCACCTACGCAAAACTAGTTTATGTATCCCTGCGTATTTGCCTTTAGTTATGAACCAACATCACTCTTCATATTGGCCGACACTAACCGCTTAGACGAGGGACGTCTGATAATTAGAGTTGACAAGTTCATCATTCACGAAGGATATGACGACAGCAACTCATGGATCAACGATATAGCAATAGTTAAGGTAAGAAATCAGGTAATTCCAGCCATTAATGAGCTGAATTCAAGATTATACCAGTTGAATTCATTGCATCATTAGATAAATTGCAAAAAAATACTTATGCAAACAGTAATGTCGCTTTTATAAAAATGATCAACTTAAACCGTGCTCATGATTTGAATTAAACCTGTGTAAACTTATACATTGTTAGAACAATCTGAATTTCTGATTAAAATAATTCAAAGAAATTAAACGTTTCGATATCGTACAAACTAAATTACTTTGGTGGGCCAACCTTATCTTATCACATCCGTACTTATCCGGAGAATCTCAGCGTAATACCTTATATACACAGAAGCCTCGAAGATATCTTTATATGCGGTTGGTTTCTGATAAATGAGTTTTATATACGCTTGTATAATGTGCGACGCTAACCAAACGACACACGTCTTTTAACATTACAACCCGCGGTATTCCCAAAAACCAACCCATAATAATTACATTTTGCCTCTAATATTTACTTATTTCAATTATTTTTAAGCTTATTTTGAATAAACTAGCATCGCCATTTCAGATGACTCCGCCAATCGTTATGAAACCAGGCATAGAAGCGGTTAAACTACCAAAGGCCGGACAAAAAACGGAAACGGGAAGTAAAGCAACTGCTGTCGGTTGGGGATTGCTTCACATAACTGGTCAAGATGTTAACCTCTTTCTAATTTTATAACGATATTATGATAGTTCCAATTGTTATTCAGAATGATAACAAGAAAAGTAAACTGCCAAATTTTTTCGAACCCATTTACTTCATATTTAAAATTGTAGTTTTCCTACGTATATAGTGATTCTTTTGAGATGATTATTGCGTTTCACTGTTCTGACAAATTATTTTAGGTGTAAGAGTGGACACACCAGCGCCAAACTTCCCCAAACTGCAGACATTAATCAATCAATACCTATCAAGGCTAAAAAATAAAATCCACTTCACATGCGATCTTCAAAAAGGTCATTACTCTCACTTCAAAAGACTGCTGGATCAAATTTTATTTTTCGTCTTGAATAATTGATTTCAAAAAAAGCTTTAGGTGTCAGATTTGTCCCATTCCCTTTGCATCCAATTCCACTTCAGTTTAAACAAAATTTAACCATCCTTCCCTATTCTGAAATCACTTAAGGATGCGTGCATCTACTTTTCAAGGAGTTTATTTCTTTAGGTTCCTGACGATATCGGCTTTCCGTTATAAACCTCTAGTCGATTATTTTTTGTGAATTATTTGGGTAAAAGTAAGCTTCTCATTTAAATCTTGAAAATGATTACAGATTAACGTAGAGGATATTTAATCGAAACATAATGGAAGCTTTTCCAGATGACCTTCTGTCTTGTTTATAATTGAAGATAAAACTTTAAGAAAATAATACTTGGTTATTTTCATTCTCATAGGATTATCTCCATATAGAATTTCATCTATAAAATAAATTATAAACACAAAAACAACTGAGTAACGTGGCAATACAACTATCGTTCGCTATAATCTATTATTCAATATAATCTTTCTGTCACATGCCGATGTTTTCGGCCACTTCGTAGTTTAAATGTACATATGGAATATTTAAACACCTCGTTGCTCAAGCAAGTACAAAATATAATCTATTTTATACGAAAAGTAAGCAGAGAGAGTCTATTCTTCCGATCATCGGTAAAGACAGTACACATCAAAAAGTTATAGGAGGATAAATTTAAAATAAACTTGCAGTTATAAAGTTTTGTACCATTTGCGAACAAAAACCACTTATTGTTAGATGATGATCACAATAATTTATTTTGCTTTCAAGGAGTGGGAAGAAGAAATTTCGAACGACCTCCATAAAATGGACATAGAAATCACAGAACACAAAATTTGCAACGCAACGTACTCGGAAATATACATTCCGCTATACGACACGCATTCAGAGGGAATGGGTCCATGCGGCGTAAGTACATAACTAAACGAATTTTAAAAATAAATAACTCGATAATCTATAATCCTCCTTTGAAAAAAATAGGCTGAAATCTCGCCAGCGCAAAATACCAGTCAGCAATATGAATTTGTGACTTTCAGGTATCATCATTTGTTTCATGGTACAACTAAGGCTGATAATAATTTTAGAAATCTAACGATTCGTTAAATAAATGTATAAACCATTGTTTCGAACTACTCTGACGTCATTATGTTACATCATAGGTATTTCTTTAAAATTATTTAGTTTTTTATTTGGGTGCCTGTGCATGCGTTACGCCTGATCTATTACATTTGATTTAATAAAAAAATACATTTCGTAGGACTCATTGTTGATTATATTCAATATACAGACAGTTATGTTCACTTGATAAATTCTCTCCGAATCAATTTGAACTTATTTATTAATGTCAACGAACCAAGATTAACCCAAGCCATCCATTTGTCTCTGTAACTCATTTCAACGTTTTAATCATTCCTCCAGCAGGCGTTTATGCGATTCGTTGAAAAAAATTCTCTAGGTAAGGAAAGGGATAAGAATAATTATGTAATCCACCATCAGCAGTTATAAATGACAGTTGACAAATATATTCTTCTGCTCAATCAGGGTGACTCTGGAGGACCATTGTACGTCAACGAAGAAGTCGTGGGCGTCGTTTCTTGGGGTAGGGATGTGCAGAAAAGGGATACCCTACAGTATTCACGGAAATCTCAATATATATATATAGACTGGATTGAAGAAACGATAGCGAACGAAACCAACGAACGGCCAACAGGGAGACAAAGGTGAAAATTTAAAATTTAGAAGATAAAATGCCTATTCAATGTGCTAACATTTTTATTCGAATATTACGTGACGAAAAGAAAAGCAGTATTATTTTCTTCCAAATAACAGATGTATCATATATGTATGTACATACAAAACATGTGAGAATGCCGTCGAGAAATTTGTTTATCATTTTATGAAATAAAGACATACGATAAAATCGAAACACGAAATAAAACCATAAAGTAAAATCATTTTCAAAATAAAAAACACTTCGTATTAGGGTAAAACGACAACTAAAATAATATCGAATATAATTCAATGGCTTTCATTGGTATTAATTATTATTACGTGAATAACACGACTAGTATTAATGAAATGCGTGTTTATACACAAAATCTTAGTGCTATTTCCATGCACTATTTATCGTCGTCTAAAGAATTCAGTGAAACTTTAATGCGGATCTCCCAACTCTTTCCAGTTGATTGCAAAGTATAAATATGATATAAGACTATTCGAGAAATTGTACTCAGAACTCGTAAGTTAAATCGTTGAGCGACGTCATCTGCTAGAGTATTTTACATATAGTTTTTAGAATGTTAATTTTTTGGCCGGTTTCATCCGAACAACAATTGAAATACACAAAACAATCACCTCCTAAAACAAACCCACCGATACACTAGTGAACGACAAATCGAAAAATCCCTCCGGCCACTCGGAGCGGTTTACAAGTCTCCCTTCGAGATAGCAGCACAAACCGGTTACCGCCACCCGGATCGTAGTTTCTCCCCAGTACCGCCAGATGCCCTCACTGGTATCGGCGACTGCAACCTCGTGGCGGGAATCGTTTTCACCGGCCCGTCGCTAGGTGTCACAGAGATGCACGCCGCCGAGAGGCCGGCAAAAGCAAGCGAGCGAACAGAGAACCGGCGAAGGTAACCTTTTAGGAATAAAATGATGACGAGGGGGATGGATGTCCTTGCCATTCGAAATTCCCCGTTCTGTATCGACCCTACTACCGTCAAGGCACGAAGGAATAAAAGTAGCGAGAGGGGAAAAGAGCAATGGAAAAGAGAAAGATTGTACAACAGCCGCGAGTGAGAAAAAAGAGGACGGAATCGGAGAAGAAAACGAGAAAAAAAGCAGAGAAAGGCGTCGGAAAGATTGGAGAGAAAATTATTAGCATAACCAACTCCAGAGAGAGAGAAAGAATTTTGAAGAGAAATCCGGAGACAAAGGAGTAAAGCGAAAGGAAAACGGAAGATAAGAACGGGAGAGGGAAGATGGTGGAATATAGAAGGAAGAGGAAAAAGAAAGCGCGAGGAGGAAAATAATACGTTCCTCTCCGCCAGATAAGAATTTTTTCCGCTCGCACGCAAGGTCAAAGCATACGACATACACCCCACCCCAAAGTCGCACATCCCTCCTCCCCCACCCAATACACCCCGCGCCTCCCTCCTTAACGCCATCCCTTCGAAAAGAGGGAGAGAGAAGGAGAGTGGGTCTCTCTCTCTCTTCGCTGTACGCAACGGCTTTCGTCCGTCGTAATGTAGTAGCTCGGCTTTTGAATGCTAAGCTACCCCTCAGCAATCTCTCTCTCTCTCTCTCTCCGAAATGACGAAAAGGGCAGACTAAAGGAGTTCGGTGAGGGAGGGAAGGAGAGAGGGAGGAGTCAGTCAGGAGGACGCGAAGGAGAAGGAAAACATGAAAGAGTCAAAAGAGGATAGATGAAAAGGGAGTGGGAGGAGGCGGTGGAGAAAGAGTAGATAATGAGCGGAGAACGCGGAGGGGGAAGAGAGGGAGGGAGGGAGAGAGAAAGCAGATTTAATACGACGTGGGAGAAGAATGTGGGATGGCGAGGAAACGGGAGACGGATGGGAAAGGAGATATGAGGCGGTAGATGGGGAGAGAGAGAGAGAGAGAGCGAGGGAAGGTGAGGGCGGGAGGGAGGAAGCGGAAGAGGGCGTGAGGGAGAGAGAGAGAGAGAAGGGGGGTGAGGATGGAAAATAGGAGGTTAGTCGGTTCGACTCCCTCTTACCCCCCTCCCTCTCTCTCTCTTCCTCCATAAACCTCACTACCCCCTCCATCTCTCTCACTCCCTCCTCTCACACCCCTTCAACCTCCACGCCGTTCTCCCTCCACGTCCTCTCTCCGTGCCCTTTCTCCCTCCCTCCCTCCCTCTCCTTCAAACCTCCCTAGCCTCTCTCTCTGAGGTGAAACCCATCCCTCTCTTTATAGGGGCGAGAGGAGGAGGTGCACGGAAGAATTGAGCTGTGGGAAAATGATGTAGAGAAAAGGAAGAGGTGCGGAGAAGGAACCAATGGAGGAAAAGATTCTCGCGGTTCAATCTCTCTCTCTCTTTCTCTTAGGTGGAAGAGGGGACTATAAAGTCTCAATCTCGCCCCAATAAAGATATTAATCAATCAATCAATCTCTCCATTCTTCTCCTGGTTCAGAGAATAGAGAGAGGGAGTGAATGAGCAACCAAAGGGAAGCGTCTTCTTCTTTCTCCATCTTTTATCCACTCCTTTCCTTAACTCTTTTCATCAGTGGCGTGCCCCAAAACTCTAATATTATACAGTTTCCTACATCTCCCTCCCAACCTCAATTTTCCTCTCGATACATTTCTCTCTCTCTCTCCTTCTCCTCTCCTTTTCCTCTCCTCTCCGCCCTCTTCCCTCTCTCTCTCTCTCGCGCTCTCTCTCTCTCCCTCTCTCTTAGTGGGTGTTGCGGCCTTTTGCTGGATCAGCGTGTGTTTACTACGAAGATCTTCATTCTCATTTTAAAAAAAAAGAGGAGAAGCGAGGGTCGAGGTGGCATTTAAAATAATAAAAATAAAAAAGGGTTTTCTTTTATTTGTTTCTTTTTCATCGTGAGGACGGAGGTAGAGAGAAATATAAGTGCCGATCTAGAGTGAAAAGGGAGGTGGAATAAGATGAGGAGAGAGAGATCCAGGAGAGGAGGGGGAGAAAAGAGAGAGAGAGAGAAGGATGGAGGAAACGAAGTTTAGACCGGAAGCCGACGTGAGAAAATAAAAAAAAAGACGGAGGTTTTTTTTCTCGAGAAAGAGTTAGACCCCATGAACGGAGAGGATAGGGGGAGATGATATTCATTCAATATCCTCTATCTCCCTCGCATTATCTCTCTCTCCTCTCCTCCCCTCTCTCCGATTTATCTTACTTTCACTTTCACTCTTTCATATTAAAAGCGACCGAGATCGATCTATATAGCTTCTTTCTCGTCTCACGTTTTTTAATCAAATTGATAAGGTTTTTTTTCCCTTCCACGTTATACGCGTTTATTATTTTTTCTTTTTTTTTGTTTCCGAAGAAAGAGCGTGCATTGAAATCGGCGTTCGTGAACGAACCTCGGAGATATATATATATATACACACACATATAGGGCAACTAGTTGTTGAAGGAAACCCAGTGAGCACTTACCGGAAGGAGAGCCGCTGGGTTGTCGGAGAGACATTTGTGTGTGTCTCTCTTGTGCTGACGAAGGGATCATCCCGAAAGCTTCAACAACGTCTACAAATGAGTCTCTCCGACACCCCAGTGGTCTCCTTCCGGTAAATGCTCACTGGGTTTCCTTCAACGCCTAGTTGTCCTAAATATCCTTATTTACCTTTCCTCTTCCGCAAATATACACACACATACACACCCAGCGGCTCTCAAATCTAGGTAAGTGTCCACTGGGCTTCCTCCAACACCTTGTTGCCACCTTTATTATTACCTTTCCTTTTCTTTAAGGTTATATAATATATGCGTGAGCACACTCTATCTCTGAAAGTAATGGATACATGGCTCCAGCATGTTTGCGGCGTTCTGTTAATGCGTATGTATGTATTCTTGGATCGCATCTTCTGGCGTCTGCCTTTGCTCGTCACAAGGGAGGTGGAAGAAGGGGTCGCAGCCATCACGACTCAGGATTACGCCCTAACCATTGGGGGGTTCAGATCAGCAGATATCTTTCACTCTCTCTCTCTCTCTCTATTACTCCCTCTCGTCTCTCCTCCCTCTCCTCCCACCCCCCGTCTCTCTCTCTTTCACTCTGTATTGATAACGGTGCGTGTCGCTTTGCTCGCAGCATAACGTTTCGACAAAGCAATAACTCTTTGAGTGAAAAGGGCGGTGCCGCCCATTTGTAACATCACGAGAATAATTCAACGCTAATCGTACCGAAATTTTTTTTAAAAAATAAAGGTTATTATTTTAGCCCACAGTATCACGGTTAATACCGTATGAATACAAGTACGTCGCATCCGCCTACGATTTTTAATTTTTTTTTATTATCGCCACGTATTGACGGCACGGTTGCCAAAAGGAAAGCGGAGCCCAGCTTTTGTGCTTCCCCTCCTGATAACCTTTTGTTTCGGCGGATCGATTGCGGGAACACTTCGTTTGGGGTACAAAGGTTCTGTAAATGTTTACGTTCATTTACACGTAATTGGCGAATACGGGAGAGGGATACGTGACGCCCATCACTTGCAATAAATCCCAAGGAGGGTGGAGGGGGTGGGGAGGGGGTGCACGAAGGTGGTTGTAATAGTAGTTTGGCCCTTTCACGTTAGATGGACCGATCACACTGTACTCATTTAGCTAAAGGGCTTTCAAGAAAACCGAACGAGTTCGTTGGGTCATTTTAACTGTAAACTTTTATGAAGCGTTTCACTTCGTTCACATGTGCAGAATACCTATCAAGTGGAGATACTTGATGCTAATCAACTCTGTAGTGATTTCACCGAGTCGATCGTTATTTTCGTTAATTTTTTGCCTGCGTTCCTGAATGTTTATAATGAACGACAAAAATGGATCTTCATCTTTGAAGAGCTCTTCGTTCCAAATTTTTTATGCAGGAGATAGACATTGCGTATTCTAGGACAGGGGTCGGAAATCCGCGTCTCCTGAGCCACGTGCGGCTCTTTAAAGTACTTTCGTGTGGCTCCCGAGGGAAACTCTATATATCTCTCTCTCTCTCTGCTAAAAATACCTAAAACCTCCCTGAACGACACTGGCTTCTTAAATTATCTCAATAGAAATTGCAGAAGAAAAGTTTATACGCATTATTAGAAGAGACGTTTGTTTTAAAGAGATTATCGCAAAAAGCGAGACAACGGCGAGGTTAAGGGACGGACGATCGCCCTCATAAACCACCGTGGATCCGCCAATAAATGCGGTTCTTCTTATACTGCGTATTATACATCATCTGAAAAAGTGGCTCTTCTTGCGGAAAAGGTTGCCGACCTCTGCACTAGCCGTAGATTTTCTTTAATAAAAATTAATGACCGGAATTTTTATTTGGCAGGAGATAGATAGATAGAGAGAGAAAGAGAGAGAGAGAGAGAGAAATCGATTATATGCGTTGTTTACGAACGACGTGAGCGGCAATCATTAGTTGGAATTTTATTTGACCAATCTTCGAGTATAATCTCTATGGTCTACAACGTTAATGTGGACAAGTTGATATGCATTGCACATAAAGATATATTTCCACTTCCTACAGCTCGGTTATCAAAATGAACGAAGCAACTTGATTGACCTCAAGAAAGCTCAGATACGAGAAATTCGTACCGTACCGAAACGGTTCCACGAACCGAACATCGAGGTTATCGACGACTCGATGAGCTCCCGCATCAACCTCTCGTTCATCGGATAGGAATTCACGGATATCAAGAGGAACGCTCGCGATTTTATCGGTTCCAGCGATACTCCGTTCGCGACAACTCCGGTCGTCTTCAGTTGGGCAAATCGATCGCGATAATCTCGCGTCTCTGGTTAACCGGGTGAAGAAGGGTCTCAAACGAAGCATTTTTTTTTTTTTTTACCGGTTATGTTTCTCAGTCTCGAGATTTCGGCGCCGTCGTAGAGGGTCAAAAAGGGGGAGATGACCATTGTTATCGCAGAGTCGGTTGTCCGGGAGATATATACAAAAAAGACGACGGCGAATCCCCCTCCCCGGCGGCGTTAATCTCCCGAAGAGGACGAGATCGGAGATTATGATCGCCCCCCCGAAGGATTTTCACGTCAAGCTTTTAAGAGTTGCGTCGCGGACTCCGTGACAAAGAAGAGAGAGAGGGAGAGAGAGAGAGAGAGAGAGAGAGAGAGAGAGAGAGAGAGAGAGAGACGCATAGAAGGTCCCTCTCCGCTTTTCCTCCACGCTTCCAAGGCGTGATATTATTGTTGTTTTTTTAAATTTTATTTTGGCAAATGAATTAATTAGGCGACAAGCAAAAATCTGCGCCGTTCCTCCCCTTTTTCCTTCGCTTCCCTTTCCGAGAGAACGAGGAGAGGAAGGAGGGAAAATGAAAAGGAGGGACAGACAGACAGACAAACGACTATATTTCGGGCGAAATTGAGACTACGTAGTCCCTTCTTACGTGTAACCCTAAAAGGGAGAGAGGAGACGATAAAGACGCGACAGGAAGACAGAATATTTTTTTTTAAGAGACAGAGAGAGAGAGAGAACAAAAAATGATTAATCAGAGCAGACAAAATCAGATCGAATCGTATCGAACGGTTTCGTTCTTCTCGCTAGAAATCGAACGGAAGAAGTTTGACCTTTCCTCCTTTAACTTCTCTCTCTCTCTCTCACACACACACACGATGCTTTTATTGTTTTATTGTGATACAAAGGGTTCTTAAGAGCAGTATATCCAAGTGGAGGATTTTCTAGCTATTTTTTTGTATCGTAATAGAATTTCATTGACATATTTATTTGTGGAGCATCCATTGGGCACGTGTCTTGCGGTTCTCGCTCTTTTAATCGAATCAGGGTTCAAATGTAATCGCTTCCTATTTACAATTACAGAAATATCAAAGTATCGCGCCCAGTGGAATAATTTTATTTTTAATCTCAAGCTTCCTCCGACTTAAGCGCTATAAATAAAACCCACCCGCCGATAATTTCCTTTTTTTCTTATTTCGGTCCGAGGGAATAATTTTATTCGTAATATTAGATTAGGAACCGACGAACGCGTTCAGGAAACCCGCAGACGAAACATCCCGGTGAATAATAACAGGCACATATTTTCCGTCGGCTATCATATGCAGCCATTTCCAGGCGAGTAGAGAGGTCAGCTACTCGAGTTTTCCGAAGATTTCGTAATCTCAGCCAAGCGAGCGCATCCGTTTAGCACGCCATCTTCCCTCCTCCCTCCCTCCCTCCCTCCCTTTTCCTCCCTCTTTCGTAGGGGCGCTTGCGGAGCAGACTTCTAAGAGCTTCCAGTTGCGAAATCCAGATGTCGGACGAGCGCTCAGACAGGCAGCGCCATTTCCTAGTCTGACGTGAGGAGTCTGGTAAACGTATTCTCTGACTGCGAACTCGGGAGTTTATTGCGTTTTGTTTCTTTTTTTCTCTTGGTTTAGCATAAAAGAAGGGGGGAAAAGGGAGAGAGGACGGAAGCGGGGGAGGAAAAAGAACATGAGTCGACCGAATCGCGGGGCAACCGTTTTAACGTTGTAACGTCAACCTCTCTCGCTCCTGTGATAACAGACCTACATTTCCATGTTAGTGTCGTTTTACGATATGAAAAGTTTTTTTTTTGAGAGGTTGGAAGTGAAAAATTATCTCCCGTGTTCGTCGAAAAAAAGGGGCCATTTTGGTTCATAAAACGTCGGTGGAAGCGAAATTATGAAACGCGTTTTCCGGAAACATTCCCTAAGATGGCGGGTCCTATTTCGTGGCTTCTGCTTCGGCCTACCGTAATCCGCATTACACTTCTGCTTAAGTAACTCGTTCTTAACTAGAGGTACGGATTTTTTTTTAGATTCGGGCGGCATTATGATGGGGATCGTGTGGACGCATTGCATAAAAAAAATCTACATAACAATAAGTTTTTACGGGCTTCTTTAGCGAGTTCCAAATCTTCGCAAGTGAGCGTCTCTCTAAAAAAAAAAATGTTGAAGACCCCGTGCGTAATGTATTTCATAGACACACAAAACGTCTTTCGAGTACGAGATATCCCAGCATTCCTCATCCGCTGAAACGAACGCACGAGGAATTGAAATGCAACGAACACATTTCCTTCGATGAAATTCTTTTTTCATTTCACAGAAGCAAGGAAAGACCAGAAAACAATTTTTAAGCTTCACCAGCGCTGAGATAATTTTTTTAAAAAATGAGTTACGATAAAAAAAACGCGCTAGACTCTGGATTGAATTTGAGCGTGTTTCGAAGCAAAACTTTTTCCCGAGTGTAACAAAATTATAGCGCCGAATAAAGAAAGGGTTTCCAAGATGAATGCAGGGGTGAATTTGTACGACTTCGAAAAGGATGGATTTTTCGAAAAAATTAATTGTATTTGCTTGAGTGTGGAGAGAAAGCAGTAATATATCGACATCCTTCGGACCTCTTCGAGGCCCATCTCCTGGAAAATTTAAGGAACAAAAAAAAGCGTCGGAATTTCTGCGAATTTATGAATGGCGTAAGAGGAAGATAGAGAGAATGGAAAAAATAAACGAGTGAAAAGAGATAGAAACGAGTGAACGCAGACTTTCTGGCGGGCATTCATTCCACCTTGGAACATATTAAATTAAGATTTTTATTTTTAAACTTTAGCTTAGCATTTTAAAAATAAACCCCAGCCATGACTCGAACTGCGAAAAAAAAAATCTAACTCAACTTTCGCTCTCGCTTTTCGTCGTCTGTTTACGTCTAAAACCTTCTCAGAAGACGCGCATCGCTCCGAGATTCGCGCGTGATAAATAACCTCCGTACGCCTGGTTCGCGTTCCGTTCGAAGTTTCAAACAAGAACACACAGCTTATTTGCGTACGGTAGCCCCGGATCTTACTCAGCACAGTACCGTTGCTAACCGACCGCAGGAAGAATGAGCGAGAGAGGAAGAGAGCTGCGAATACATCTCACAGACTATGTATAAGACCTTGATGACCCATCTTAACCATCCGTTTAGCGCCCTTTGCGCTGGAAATGGAAGGAAACGACTTCCTTTTCCTTTGGGAATACATTTTCTCCGTCCAAGCGAGGATTTGGAAGGGAGAATAGAAGCGTTAAAAAAAAGAATAAATGTTCCGCTAATTTTTACTTTCTCATACGAAGTATCGAGAAAGTATTGTTTCCGCGAAAAAATTCGACCTCGAGATTTTTACGGAAATATACGTTTTAGGTGTCGCTGAATCCGAAAAAGTGGTTTTCGCAATGCCGTCTGTCTGTCTGTCTGTTACTGGCTCTGGAGCCTAGACGGTAGAGCGAAAATGAATGAAATCTCGTACTTAGGCATTTTATCATACTGAGCAGAGTATACATAGAAATGGTTGACGTTGATCAATAATTAAGAGTAGTTTATTCTACGTATTTTTAACAACAATCCGATTTTCTCAAAAACGGTTCTAACGATTTTGATCAAATTTTGTACAGTTACTTGAGCTTACATCTTCAATAATACTTTATAGTTCATATTTCTCAAAAAATGAATATAAGGCTAGTTTATTCTAGGCAACTTTAACAATAATTCGATTTTCTCAAAAACGGCTTTAACGATTTTGATCAAATTTCGTACGGTTACTTGAGTCCACGTCTTCAAAAATACCGTATAATTCATATTTCTCAAAAAATGAATATAAGGCTAGTTTATTCTAGGCAACTTTAACAACAATTCAATTTTCTCAAAAACGACTCTAACGTTTTTGATCAAAATTCGTACAGTTACTTGAGTATACATCTACAATAATACTACGTATTTAATTTTTCTCAATGAATGAACATAAGGCTAGTTTATTCTTGGGCAACTTTAACAAAAATGGGATTTTCTAAAAACAAGCTCATACGATTTTCATTCTCTAAAGATAACTTAAACGACGCATTAGTACCCATATATGAGAAAGTTTGTACAATGTATGTTGTACCGATTTTTTTCGTTTCACTTCATTTTCTTGCGGTATTCCGGAGAACGGAAGCGTGAGGCATCGGGAATACGTGAAGTTAAAAAAAAAAAAGAAACTTTTACCGACTCTTTAAATTTCTCTTCATTTTCTCGGGATATTCCATTTGGAACCTTGACAAGAGGTAAAGTTGGCTCGTAAGATTGGGAAAATAAAATCATACTACGTCGCGATCGGTTTAAAAAAAAGTCATAACTTTTTCTGTCTTGGCCCTCAACTCTTTCCAAGAGTTTGTCGCGTCGCGTGGTTGCAAAATTTCGTCCTCCCGCGAGGATAAAGTCTCGCGTGAAAAAATGTATATACCCTCCAAGCTGCGCTCTTAAAATGTAAAGGTCGCGTGAATGACGGAAAGCGCGTGTGGCTCTTTAAAAAAAAATAAAAGTCGGGAGCGGACCACCACCCTCTTCGTCCAGTCATAGGTTCGCACATCCGCCACGTACTCCGTTGTGTAACGTCGCAAGGGGTGTTTTCTCTCTCTCTCTCTCTCCATCTTCGTTGCGTCGCGCATATCTTTCCATTTGACCTACATACATGCCAGATGCTCGGTCAACGGAAATAGTAAATCACGTCCCCGTAGATGCAAGAGCGCGGGGGGCGATGTGCTAAATAATTTTTCGCAATCATACATAAATATGCTGCGCTGCGAGAGTGCGATTATGAGCCAATGGACACGGATAATAAAAGTAAAAGGTGAACAGGTAAAAATCTGCTGTCTCGCCAAAAAAAAAAATGATCGAAGGCTGTTTAATTCCTACATGAGAAAATTACTCATTCCCTCCGCAGGTTTCGTGAAATGCAGCACACTGTACTTACGAACGATGTTCCACAAAGTATTAATCATAAAACATATGTAAAAGACAGTGACACTTTGTCCCTTTGTCATGTAAGGCTTTTTGAAGCTTAATATCTCGCAAATGACTGAACGTAATTTGATTAAATTTTCAGGATAGCATTCTCATATGATAACAAAACGTTTTAATGTATAGGCAATATATAAAAGCCTTATTCTGTCCCTTTGTCCTTTTGTCACTCCCTCTGTCACGCTATGAAAAACAGAAATATACCTGGCAAGGTCAACTTTTGAAGCACAATAGGTACTCGCGACGACGGTTTAGAACCTTTGCTCGGATCGAAGGCAACCCTCTCAGCAGGAGGTATGATTTCAGTTAAAAGAAGACTGCCTCAATTTTATTTCAGAATAATCGATCATCCCCGTCATTTTTGACGGGCACTTATACTAGTATTTTAAAAAATCGAGCATACGACCACAAACTCGCACTTATGAATCAGACTTTTCTCTCAGGAATTACTTGCAACGGCATAGCTTAGCGTCAACCCTCGGAGGGATTGCTCTTTGACACAATGGTCCGTTACATAAGTTACTTGTTCGTTCGACGATCGATAGGATAATGAAAGATAAAACGAAAATTTACAACAGTATTGTTTTTTGCTATTATTCAAAGCAAATCTCTTACTGTTATAAAAATGAAGTGGTGTCTGTCTGCTACTCAATCACGCAAAAACTACTGCACCGATAGAGCTGAAATTTTGCATTGACATAGCTGGGACACCCACTTAACACATAGGCTTTAAACAAAATTTGTTCGCCATCTTGAAAAAAATGGCGGCCTGCTACCTCAGATACGGTTATTCCAATTCTAACCAAATTTGATGAGACGGTCTGTGAGCCTATTTAAATAGTAAAAAGTATATTCTGAATTTCATTCGCCATCTTGAAATAAAATGGCGGCGTGCCATTTTAGAAAGGTTTACTCCGATCCTATTGCCGATGGTGGGTGGGCCAGTGGAGAGGGCACGAGAGTACTTGATGGACACGGTGGACAGTGATGGCTCCGCCAATGCAAACGATCTGGGCCAAATGGTCATCCTGCCGTCCACGTTCACGGGCAGCCCGCGCAACATGCAGGAGCACGCGCAGGACGCACTCACCTATGTGAGGCACTACGGCACTACGGCCCGACCTCTTCATCACATTGACGTGCAACCCGAAGTGGCCAGAAATAATAGCGGAGTTGCTGCCGGGACAGAAGGCGGCAGATAGGCACGATATTGTGGCCCGCGTCAAAAAATATTGTTTACAAGCAAGCTTTGAAATAAATATTAAAACATTTTTCTTATATATAATGCCTTCATCCTTTGGTAAAATATGCACAAAAGGTGAAATGATTGTATTATCATGTAATACATAATTTTATTCGCCAAAGACGTCTGCCATAATCCGGGCATCGCCGGGTACTTTCAGCTAGTATACAATATTTCAGTTTAATTGTGGGTTAAATAGGCATTTGTGAACTGACTTGAGAACCTAACCACTAATTATAAAATATTTTCTATGGTTCAAGAGTTCCGAGCAAAAGACTTACGAACGAACTTAGGGAATGCAACTCGCTCCTAACTCGGGGACCTCCTGTATCTGATTTTCAAATACGCGATCTTGAGATGGATGAGTCATAAAATGCCGTGTTATCTCGAAAAGAGAGAGAGAGATTAAAGGTAAAGCAATTTCTGCCATCGATTACATGGGACATCCAACCTTTTTGAGCACCAGCGAAAATCTTGGACGAGTTTCGCGATACGCGGAATAGCCCGTGAAGATATTTCGGTATTTTACGCGGAAAACGAAACACGCACCCGCACGATAGAGAGACGGCGAAAACGTTCGAGTACGCGTGGAAAATCAGTCACGAACCCAAAATCGCAAAGTTTTCGCAAAATGAAGAAAGCAAAAAAAACAGTCACGCGCGGCAAACAAAAATAATAATCGCATAGTCTCTCGGAGAAACGCGGACGCGACAGATAGTCCTAAAATAGATGTTGCGTTTCTCCCACTTGTCTTTTCTTTCTCTTTCCCTCTTGAGGTGCAGCGGGTGACTCATCTTTTTTTCGCACGAGAGGAAACGCTGGCGTCTTCATCCTTCTCAGACATCGAGACTTCGATTCTAAAAAAAAAAAAAAGGTTCACGCGCCACTGGCGTCATAATCGTTTCGCTATTGTGGTTGTCACTGCGGCGTTTCTTCCCTAGTGACTCCTGATCTCTCTCTCTCTTTCGCACACTTGTCGCTAAATAGCTCAGCGCCTCCCCATTTTCTCAGACGCTAATTCTAAAACAACTTCACTCTCTATGAATAGAACTTAGGGAACAATATGAAGAAATTCCACGAAGTTACACCCGAAACAACTATATTAGGGAACGCCGCTCTACCACTCCCCATCCCTTACATACATCAAATAATATTTTTTTGTTCGCCATTAATACAGTAACGAGTGTTGGCACGGCTCGACCTATCGCGATATAGAAATTATACCGCGAAAAATAAAAACTAAAAGATTTCCCCCCCCCCCCATACCGATCCACTTTTTTTTTCATTGCAACTTTTCACGCTGGGTTCTCGACAACAACTGGATTCCGAATCGCCGTAAAAGTGGAGGGTTTTTGCATTGAGGGGAAATAGGAGATAGAGGAGGGATTGAGAGATGAGGGAGGAAGGAAGAAGATTGGGGAAAAGGAAGCAAGGGGGGGAGAGAGAGATAGAGAGGACGTGGATTTTTTTTAACATTTCACCAGCAGGAGAAGGATATTTCGGAATAATGTTTGTCGGTCGAGGAAATGAGAGGAGAGAGGGTATGGGAAGGGATGTAGGTGGCGTTGGTAAGGGAAGGAGGGAAAGGGAGTGACCCAGGAAGGTAGCAGGGTGGGAGAGGATAAAAAGGAGGGTGGGAATGAAGGTTTCGGTGGGCAGATGCCGTCCACAGGCCGGAGGGGGAGAAGGGGTAAGAGGGGAGTACAAGAGAGGGGAGAAAGAGGATTGAGGAGAGGTTAGAGGGAGGGGGAGGAAGAGAATGAGAGGAAAAGACTATGCAAGGGAGAGAGGGATACGACGCTTCTCTTAACCAACATAGAGACGTGGGACACGCTCTTTTTACACCCGAAAAAAAGTTACCAAAAAACCGCCTTTTAAAAAAAATAAGAGATGTTAAAAATGTTATCAACATCAAAGAAAAGCTGGTTTAAACGGAATGGGAGATAACGGTATCTCACCGCCCTTCTTTCCCTATCCTGAGAAAGAGAGGGAGAGATTTCGAAAGTATGTTCGCTCGTCTTTGTGTGGTCTGGTGAAGTTTCCGTTTAACTAATGGGGAAAGAGAGAGGTAATGGGAGCGTGAGAGAGGAGAGAGAGGAAATAAATAGACAAAAACAGGAGAAGAACGATTTCTCTTCCATCTCCTCCTTTCTTTTCCTTCTCTCTCTCTCTCTCTCTGCCTCCATTTCCATTCCATGGCGTCGGCGTCGAGCCATCGAGCGAAGGAGGCGGTGTTCGAAAAAGCTCTCTACTCCCCCGCCTCCTGACACTTATGTACGTTCCTATCTAAAGCGAACCTCCTCGCTCATCCACCTCCCTCTCCCCGTCAGGACGCACCCTCTCTCTCCCTTCGATAAACCTCTCCCCCACACTCTCCATACTCCTCCGATCCCTAAGCCTCTCTCTCCAAGGTTTGAGCAGGCCCCAGGAGCTACGGTGAGGGTGCGAAAAAGTAAGGATAGATAAAAAAACAAAGAGAGGGTGGAAGTTATAGGCAATATGAAGAATAAGGACCTCTTCCTCACGCGCGAGAAATTCGGGATGACCACGTACTGACATTTTTAATTTTTCGGAGAACTTTAAAAAAACGAGCCTAGGTTACTTTCAAAGAGAACGCTCCAATGAGTGGTATGAGGACGGAGAGATATGTGCACGACTCTCTACGCGTGAGCCGGTGTTCACGTGCTCGGCCAAGAGAGAGAGAGAGGGAAAGAGGAGGAAAGAGAGAGAGAGAGGGCAAGAGGAGGAAAGAGAGAGAGAGAGGGCAGAGCAAGGGAGAGAGAAGCCGGCTTTTTTCCCGCCCCCGCCTGGTGCGCTTTGGGAGGACGCCATCCGGGGTCGCTGCATCCGAGCGCCGCCGGAGCGACCCGCGGAAGAACGGGGAACTAAGAGCTCCCCCCACGAAGTTTTATACGGCAAAGCTTTGGACTATCGACCGGCCTACGGTAGTTGTTGTTCTGGAAATGTACAAAGAGGAGGAAGGAAGCTGGGTTCTCTTGCGCGCTTCAAAAAGCCAACACCCTGAGAACCTCTTGGGCGTTGCGGAGATGGCCGCGCGGTCGACGACGGTTGGGGTATTCGTGACGCAGACAAAAAGGGATCTCCCTCACTTCCCTACTTCACCCCCAAGGGAATTTCAACCGGCTGCTTTGGCTCGTTCGCTAGCCAACCCTTCTCGAATGGTGGCGGTCTCTGGCGGCGGTCGGAGGAAGCGCGTGGAGAGAAGAATGCAACCAAACCGGCTGAGCTCCCAACGGTTCGGTATTTTCAAAAAAACGATATGCCTACATTTGGCATCCGACAGACGCTTGTCTTATATGTGTAATTGTAATAAGCTTGTTGCATTTTTTTCCGAAAAAAATACATATATGTATGCTTTTGTTCGCATACGAGGACCGGTCTTGCAAAACCTTTAATAACAAATAATCAATGGCTAACAGAAAACTCAATCCAATGTGCGTTCCTGTTCTGCTTTTTGAACGCCCATGTTGGTTTGTTTTCCGGGCTGATCAATGAATTGCTATCCGAAAGATTGTGTGTTTCTCGGAAGTTTATTTTGATTTATTATTCACGCGAAATAATCGAGGGAAATTTTCGATGTTGCAACGCGCAGTTGTAGAAGTCGTCGAAACAAGGTCGATAGTTTCGCCGCTACAGTTATCGATTCGGAAGCCTTGAGAATCGATGCGGTCGCATCTGCCAAGCGCGAAGGTCGAGGGGACGCGGGACAAACGGAAATTTGTAATGGGAGAAGAATTGAATGCAAAATCGTGAAAAATGGCACACAACTGCGCGGCGCAACGTTAACTCTCTGCCATGCTTTGGTTCGATCAGCATTCCTTCTCCACCTTCAAATAAAAAGAACAATGGAAACCAGTTGCAGCACGAGCACGTACGTAATTGACACCTGTATCATTATGTAAGCATAACTTTTATCTTTCTCTTTTTCATGGTCGCTATCTCGGAGTATGAAAAGAAATAGTGCAGCGTCATCGGAATGTAATTATTTCTTAAAATGACATCGAGTAAATACTACTACTTTTTTATGGTGAATGTGTCATTGATTTAAGTGTGAGCTATTATTCTACAGTTGTTTACCATTGTGTTATGGCGGTTAGCGAATTTATGCGAACCTGGCGTCAATAATCTAATTGATTTGATCACTACATCACCACCAAGACCTAAACAAATTTGTCTTAATTTAATAGCCATAAACAATTAATTATATATGTGCTTATTCTAGTCTCCCATGCTGCAAAAGGGTATGCATAATAGAATAGCTATTTTTGTTATCATGATTATGACATTTGCAATTATTATTAATATTATTTTGTCCTCTATACACATGAGATAATTTGGAAATTTTGTTTTGTGAGTTAAAAATTTAGCAAATGAGAATTTCTTCACATTGTTCATAACTGTCATCATTTGTCAAAGTTAAATCATAGAAGTGTCTCAGATCTGCTGACTAGCTATTTGATTATAAAATACAATAAAAATAATAAGACAGATAAATAATTCAAGTGACAGGAGTCATCATTCCAAATTCATTCATTGAGATTTCATTTATTTTTCAATTATAAACAAGCTGCAATGAATGTGTGTGAGATAATAATTAATACAATAATTAATGTGCTAATTTTATATTTATTTTGTATTTTTATAATGAAAAATATATTAACATGATATCATATGCTATTCAAATATGTATGTATTCCACAAAAACTGTCTTTCAGTTCGATTTAAAATTTAACACTTCCTCTCACAAACGCTAACTGAAACATCTGATATAGTAAGAAACTCCACACTACTATCTAATGCCACGGTACAAAAATGTATACCAAGAATCACCAGTGATTCCTCGTTTTGAGACATCAAAGTGCTGGATACGCCCTTGGACGGTATTCCAAGGTCATTTGCCCGGAAATAGTTCCCATGGAACGTGCGGTGAAAGGAAACTTCACTTTCGATAGTTTTCTGTAACGAATGGTCAGCTAGCTTGTTTGTTTGTTTGTTCTGTTGCGAATGTACACGACATTCCGATAAACATCTTGTGCGTTGGTACTTGCTCAATAAAACGGAAGCCACGTCCGTTTCGAAGAAGGTAATATATTTTTTCCCATCGGTTGAGAGCGTTTTCAGTTGCGCGAATCGCTTAGCGCGCCCCCGCGGCCATTGGTTATCCGCGCCATCCAAAAACCTTCGACTGGTCCGACCGCCTTTCTATTTCTGTAGCATATTTACAAGCCCATGCGATTGGCGATGGAAAAATGCCCCGAATCCTTTTCCTCATCGTCCGTATAGAAGAGGCTTGTTCGTTTCCTTGCCGATCTGTGGCGCCTACGTTCCAACCACCATGTCGTTTGCGTTGCGGGCGTTAACGTTTCGTTCAGTCGCACTCCATTCCTCAACTTTAGATCCTCGCCCTTTTATTTCATCCTCTCCATGTCGCGAAGTGCTCTACGTTTCTACATCTGAGTCCTGAAATTGCTAGATGTTCGCCAAGGTTGGGTTTAACTAGGGATCTGAAACGACACAGGGACTTCAAACTTTTTCCCACACTCAAACAAAATAGTAAAATAGGAAAAAAATGAAGCAACTACAGGTTGTACGATAAACATATTGTCATATGTTTTTTTTCCATTGCGTGCCTAATTAATTTCGGCATGTAATGAAGGATATTACATAATATACATTGCGTAGGAATTTTCGCTTTTCAATATTTTGATATGTTTTTCCCGCAAATTACAATTTCTCGTGGTGTTTTGGCATTATTGCATTGAAAATACCGTAATATTTGAACCAGAATAGAAAATTATCAATTGAAATTTTACGATTTTTCAAAATTTTAATATTTAGAAGACTGATAAGGGGTTAAGACCCCCTTGAGAAATTCCTATGGTTATGGATTGACCCAATTTTAACCTCTATTCTCGTGAACCGAATGAAGAATCCTTTTTTTCCCTTTCCATACAATTTTGGGGGCTTGCAGCGTAATAAGTTAAATGTATACGAATACATCCTTAGAGATAATATGCCCATTACCTCTAGAAATCACCGCCCGCCTGCGGCGTTTGCTGAAAGTTTTGGAAGAAAGTTTTAAAATGAAAACATAGGTGAAATATTTGCAAAAAATTCTCTACGCGAGATGTTACGCTGTGGAATAAAAACGAGTCACCAGAGATATAAAAAAATATGATTTACTCTTGTGTCAACCCGGTCCTCCTACGATTTCAGTATTTGCATCCATGAATTACAAGTCACCATTTGCGTAGAGAAATGAAGGCAGTTATTCAACATCTACACGATACCATGCAAATCACCATATTGGGGGGTGGCAAGGGGTGCAGCGCACCAAACTTTACCTAATATCTTCTCTCGCGGGTAACACTCTCCTGTTATGGTCTCGTATGGTCCTTGGGAAAAACGAATCTCGATATCGTTCCGTCCTACAGTCGATCTCTCGTATTTTATCCTCGTGATCGTGCCTACCCATATAAGTAGGTGCCTCTATTATTCCTGAGACCTCCTCCAATAGAACTTCCGACCTGAACTTCTCCGAAAGCTAGCGCTAAGTCTGCGATCCTCTAGCGACATCCAATTCAACTCCTTCAAAAGTGACGTGACGCTTAGCTTTTGCTCATATTTCTGGTTTACGAATCTGGCTGTTCTGCGTTGGAATGCTCCATGCAGCACTGTAGGTTTTGAAAGACAAGAAACACCTTTCTGATGGAATAATAATCTAATCATTGAATCCTATGATTTGAAAAAATTGCAACATGGCTTAAAATAAAAATAGCCTTGTTTTTAGGAAAAGAAACATCTCGTTATATATCTGAAGGAATTGTTTTAAAAATCACCATGATCTACATCTACGTGACACCCTGAAAATCACCAGATTGGTGGGTAGCAGGGGAGAATAAAGCTATCCTACGAGTATCACTACTCATCAATTTGACATATTTTTCATTTTATATCGGGCCTATTCCTTCTTTAAAACATCCAGAAATTGAAGATATATATTTGAGAAATGGATAGGAGTATGACAATAGCGCTAACACATTTTCTCACCGTGGTGACCCTATTCCCTTTACAGATTCAGCTGTTGAAATTGAAATAATGGAGAAAAATAGAGTGATTAATCCATGCTTTGTCTATTCGAAAAAGTCAGTATATAGGTACATACGTAACAGAAAGTAAAGTTAAATTTCACTAGGCTAAATTTAAAAATTTTCACTCGTCTCCAAAACTGGTCACGCGAAAAAGAATACAAATCTCGGAACTCACCACTATATCTACACTTATGCATAAAAAATCTCCATTGGCGTCGTCGGCTCCTGTTGAGGCTCGCATGAGCTCCTCAATGAAAACGTACCAAAAAAATCCAAAACATCCAAAGTGAACTCGATGATTGAGGTGAGTGTGAAATGGAGGGCAGAGAGAGAGAGAGACATCGTCCTTCACATGATCAAGACGTGTCAACAAGTTGCACTTTCGAAATTTTTCTCGCTCAAGACGTTCGGGGAAGAGCCGACCACTCCACGTCCGCTCCCTTCTACTCTTCTTTTTCTTCGCTTTACTAGTTTCCCCTTCCTCTCCCCCCTTCATCCTCTTGCCTCTACACCACTTCCTCTTCGCCGACACCTCCATGCCCGACTCTCTTCTCCTCCCAACCCCTCCCCCCCTCATTCCTTTCCCGCTACCTTTCCAAAACAACCCCCCCCCCCCTCCCTCCTCCGTCCCATGGCTCCAGCCCAGGCCATACAATCTTTCCGGGAGAAAGGGGATGGGACATGGGGAAGGTCTTTCCCTCCCTTTCTATCCCTCCACCCTTTCTATCCCTCCTCCCTTTCTTTCACCCCTCCCTTTCTATCCCTCCTCCCTTTCTATCCCTCCTCCCTTTCTATCCCTCCTCCCTTTCTATCCCTCCTCCCGTTCTATCCCTCCCTTTTTTTTCAAGCTTCCTCTTTCACTCTCCTTGCCCACACCCATGTCGTGTCTTCCTTGAGGTCACGTCACCTCTCCCCTTCACTCCACCTCCCCCCCCTTCCATTCGTGGATGTTTTCCTGCGTGGTCTTTCACTGAGGATGGTCAAGTCAGGTCTTTCCTAGGTTTTTACCGCAATTACTCCCGTCTTTTTATAAAAATTTTCCGAATTTGTAATTTGGTTCTTTGCTTGTATGTTTTCCTATTTATTTTATTTTCCGGTTCTTTTCTGTGAAATTATTATTACTGTTTTATTCTAATTTGTAATTGTTGACGCAGGGTTAAATGTAAAAAGGGACTATATATAGTCTCAATTTCGCCCTAATGAAGTCGTTTGTCTGTCTGTCTGTCCCTCTCTCCCCCTCTCCTCTTTCTCATTACCGCCCTATCCTCAGGTCATTCCTTCTCCTCATATTCCAAGTGCGTGGGAAGGAGAGCTGTGCACTGAGAGAGAGAGAGAGAGATTAGATATGGTATTTATTTGGGGCAAGATTGGGTCTAGGAAGTCCCATCTTACAACTAACCCTTAGAGCAGGGGTTCCCAACCTTTTAGATATGGCGAGCACCAATTTCTATCCTAGAACATCAAGGGAGCACCACTACACTTCCGCAAGAGTAATAACGATAATAGATAAAAATCAAACCAACATCAAAGTTATCCGTAATGATCTTGAATACGTTTAGAAAGAAATCAATCGAGCAAATCAAATTATTGGTCCTAATAAATGGGATATTACGCATCGTAGAAGAGAACAGCCAAGTTGTCAAAGAGCACCATCAGGCTTCCAAGGAGCACAGCGGTGCTCGCAGGCACCAGGTTGGGAACGCCTGCCTTGAGAGAGAGAGAGAGGCAGCCAGAGGTGATTTCTTTCCTCTTGCCCTCCGGGCTTTTTACCCTTTTTTTTTTACTCCCGGTGTTCGCGAAGACGAAATAACGACTGGGTTCGAAGAATTCACAAATCCGCGAACAAAAATGTCCCTCCTCGTTCCCCAGACTTTTCTGTTCCTTTTTTTTTTTTAACTCGAGTGCGAAAATTGTTTCTTCCTCGCGCACACTTCTTCACTGGGGTAGATGTCGCCTCCCCGATGAAAGGGGAAGGAGAGGGTTTAAGAAAAGAGGCGTCGAAATCGCGGGAAAAGAATTTCATGCCTTTTTCTCTGCCTTCCGCGTCGATATCAATTTGGCAGACGCATTTGCGAAGCATTTCTCTCGAGAAAAAAATTTCTGATCGATTGCAGCAGGAGGAGTGCATTGTATACCGTTTGCGTCTGAAATGTACGCGGATTTTTGCGGGAGTAAGCGAAAGAAATGAAATGTCATTTCGACTGAATTCCTCCCCCACCCCTCGTGTCTGAAGTGGGTGCATGTTATATTTTCCAAAGTGATGAAGATTACGAGAGCAAAATAATACATTACAACAGGATTTCGGTGCTCTTATATTGCAGCTGAGGTAACTGTAGATGAAAAGATAAGTCCTAGCGATTACTTTTCAAAGATGAGAACGCGTCTGGATAAAACGGCAGAGATTGCAAGTGCTCCTGGTACTCACGATGGCGCTATTTCTCCGTATCAAATAAACGGTGCACTTAATGTATAAATGTCATCACATAATTTGCTTCGCAAATTTTAATCAACGTGATGGACGCAAAAATAAATATTCAAATAGCAATCTATTGCGCGGCTCTTAAGGCAAGCTGAGAGAGAATGGTAAAAATATAGTTTTACTAGACTAAAGCAGCGGTGTCCAAATTACGACCCGCGGGTGTCATGCGACCCGCCACACATTTAGTAATGCAACAAAATGAAAATAGAAAATTACAAAAAAAATATATTTAGTCTTTATCTCTATTTTCCCATAATAGATAAATAATTTTAAATACAAATAAGGTAATATTGACCCATATATGCAATAGTTTCCGGCGTAGCTTGGTGGAACTGTTTAACGACAATGAATATAATACAAAAATCTGTAAATTCCACAAAATTTTGTGTACTTTGCAAAGTTTTTTATTTTCATTGTCATTGACCTCTAACTATGGGTTAGATGGTAGAAGAGACTGTCTAGTTTCAATCTCGCCCAAAAATCAAGCCGATCACTTACTTACTAATTCAACTATTTAATTTTCTTAAGTTATCCTTCAATCATTTTCGTCTGCCCGCGATGAGTGCAGACTTGAACTATGCGGCTCTCGAGCGGAAATATTTAAGCACCACTGGACCAGAGGATTAAAATATTAGAGAGAAGGAAGCACTGATGTCACGAGGTATCCAACAAGCATCATTTGAATATTATTCAAAGCGATAATGAACTTCTGCCTGTCCTTTAGCAAATAACTGATTGATATAGCGTCTAAAATCATATTAAGTTATTTTATTCACTTTTAAAATCAAATTTTAATCTCAGGACAATATTTGAATTTAACTACTTTAAACTATAATTATTAAAATAATCAACGACATTGGCTGATGTTTTCTTCGCCTTTAAGTTATTCCTGGGAAAACATCCATTACATTTTTTTATATTTGCAAAGAAAATTTTATCATTTATATTAATCACATTCCAGTGCTAAAGCCTACCACTTTCAGTTAGACTTAAAAAGACAATTTATGGAGATATTAATCGAGACAATATAATTATCCTTAAACTGAGTGTATTTGAATGAATTTCCAGTTTATGGATTTTTTTCAATTTTGGTGAGCCTTTCTCGAAACATTAGAATATGATGCCTCTGTTATTTAATATATCTGTTTTTGGATTTCTCAGGGTCACAACTTTTCCGTCGTGATGTTTTACTATAGAAAATACGTTATGAAGGAAAATTCAACCATTCCTCTGCAGTTTTATTAATTTCCTTATGAAACAACTTATTAGTTATGCTTATTTGCTTGAATAAAAATTTCCATTAAGATTTATACACGCATTCAACGATCTATCTAGCATTCATATAAATGTTTTAAAATAGATGGACACTGTATTTCAAATCAGCAGTAATTCGTGTTAAATTTAGTGGATAACGTGTAATGAAAATTTTTGGTGAATTCGGTCAATGGCTGAAACAATGCTCGACAAAATTCACAGAAAATTTAAAAAATCTGGTAAGTAATTCAGAAAAAACTTCGGATACAAATATAGCATTCAAGCGCTTTTGTCACTCAATTTTCCTTCTGTCATAAGAGAGTGACGGTGTATATGGTTCAAAAAACGTGTTTAGGTAAGTTTCATGGAAAAAAAAACCGTTCCTGCTCATTAAAAACTTCAATTGCTGATATTTAAGCCTTGTCAGAACATTACACTTTTTGAGGGAAATATTATAAAAATATTTACAGAATTAAATCAACATTGCAAAAAATATTGAGTGGCCAATAGTTCAACTATAGTATAGGTATGTCAAAATTTTATATTGCAAAAATCTTAATTGTAGATGCATGAGTTTTCAGTCGTTTCAGAATTACTAAACGAATGCTAAGTTTTATAATTACGAAGACACAATATATGGAGAGTTATTTGAGTCATCCCCAAAATTATCTAAACCAATTAATCTAGAGAAAAAAGAAATGCTAACATTATAAATATGACCCTCGTTAAAGTAATTAGCGTGGCCTTGGCCTTTCTGAGCCTTTTAAATTCAACCTTATCAGTTTTATATTACCACGCTAGTATTCATTAAAGAAATTCCTCCTTAATACGCAATAAAACAATATTATAAATTTTGAATGATATAATATTGAACATGACGCTTAAACTGGAAGAACGAACGTATCCGACCATTTCAATGATGGCTGAAACATTGAAGGAAATGTCAACTAGTGTTCAACGGAGAGGTTACATTCTCCTCCATTTCAAGTACTCTTTGTCAGTCACACTTTTACCGATACTCGTTATGCCACAGTCACTAATTATCTGAAGTTCCGTGTGTCGTCAGCGATGTTTTCAACTCCATACGAATGATTATTCTAGGTTTCCATGGACACAAGAGATTCGTGGGAAATTTATGGGGGAGATAATTTTACACCACGCAACAATGAAAGAGATTACATCGCCGGAAAAAACTGCCTCTCTCCGGTCACGAGGAGGTATCCAGAATGCAAGAGGATTTTACATAACGCTGGCCCTCGTATTACAGTTTTTTTGTTAATTCAAAGCGTCGATCATTATCTCACGGTAGGAAATGCGCGTTTTATTTCCTTTGTCGTAATCGCACACTCGGAGAGCCCGGTATTTACCCTACGCCTCCCTTTAAATGAATTAAAAAGATAAAATTTTAATAAAATTTCCCCGCGTTGAACCGCCGTCACTAGTAGTGAATGTGTAAAATTCGGAGGTTATTGTATAAAAGGTTTTTCAAGCGACTGTTGTAGGATTAGTTTTAGTCCTCTATTAAATGTAAGAGTAGTTTCCTTTTAAAAATCAAGGCCACAGACTTTTGTGATAGAGAAACGTCGCTTTTCAAGAGCAAGCTTTGAGCTGAAAAGAACGAAAAAGGAAATACAGAACCATTCCGATTCCTCATAAAGAATGCTTTCACGAGGTAACTCAGCTTCGTAAAGCCAACTGGTTATTCTAGTTACTATTATTGCAACATTTAAAAAAAATTTAGCGGCCACTTAGGTCCTCATTCCGTTTATAGTCTGAAAAACCTATGATCGACAGTTGTAGTTTAGACTTGGTTATGCTCGTTTTACAAATCCAACTGATATGGAACCGAAAAAATAACCATACATTACAGGAACTAAGGAGGATGTCGGCTGTTTATAACAAAAGTAAAATACAAATGCTATTCACTTTTTTTCGCTTTGGACAAACAAATGTCGCCTGCGTGCCAACCTTGGTGTGTTCTTCGATCGGATATTACTATTAACCGACAGCGTTAAAAAGGTTACCCTTTTTATCCTATTTGTTGGTCTCCTACCTTTTCTGAAGTAATGTTCACATGGCCTGATATTCTAAATACTTCACCAAACAACTCTCAATTTCCTGGAGAGAACGCTGAATTTCTTCTTCTCCATAATTTGCCACCGTGTCATCTCCCTCCGTAATTCTCCTATTCAACTCCTTGACTCGTTAGGTTTATCGACTTTATTCTATTAAATATCATCCGTGGACTATGGACGATAAAATATTCGAGATCGATTGTAGGAGTGATATTGAGGCTCGCTTTTTCCGAAGGCAATACGGGATCATAATCTGCGAGAGAAAATTGTTGGAGACGTCTTGTTGCACTGCACCCCCTGCCACCAGGGGGTAAGTGCGATGTGTACGACGCACACGGGCGGCCAAACAACGGGGGCGGCATATTTATCGTCAGACACGTACAGTATTTTTAACAGTAATGCGGACTGTATTATAATATGTCGTATATTCTTTCATATTTATTGGCTACGGAAATTTATCAAATCATAAGGAGTTTTTTTAAATTTTTGTGAAGAAAGCCTAAAAAAGGGCGGCAAATGACAGTCTTGCACACGCGCCCTTGCCTGCCACCCACAACTTTAATGGATTTCAAGGTAACATGCAAGCGTAGATGCCGGTTATTGTAATTCTATCATTTTCTGAATGCCCGATGTAAAAGACCCGAGCGCCGTCTTCGGAAACTGTTAATAAATAAAACAGTGAAACCGTAGAGAAGAGAAAAATACCAATTTAGAAAAAAATCAAACCCGCATGCAGAAAGAAATTTTTAATGCAGATGGTTGGTAAATTAGTTGACCATAGGAATTTTTGCACGCGTTAAAGATTTAAATTTAGATTTAAAATAATTAACGAATAATATCCGAGCCTCGCGCGTCGTTAAAAAAAACCTCTCCCGCGCACAATACTCCTTAATTAAACAGTTGACCGGGGTCGCCCACTTCGCCGTAAGGGTGCGCTTCTGATGAGAAAGGCCCTCCCTACGAACGTCGTTACGGATGCGATTCCGAGAATCTTATATGGCTCTTAGTTAGACTATAAGGGGGATGAAGAAGGCGCTTTAACAACCGCTGGGAAGGGAAAGCCGAAGAAAGCGAAGACACTTATATTCCGCGATATGTTTCCCTTCCAATCTCCCTCTCTTTCCCCAAACCCCTTAAGAGCGGGGACACGTCTAACAATAAAATACGGTTAGGTGGGGTAGCGTGTTGTGGCACAAAGGCCTTGGGACTTGCTATAGGGGGTTGTGGATCGACTTAAAGGGGAGGACGAGAGATGTGTAGGAGGGTGAGGCGTCTATAAGGGAGGAAGGAATAGGAGGATGGGGGAAGGAACGAGGTTCGCACGTGAAAAGAATGCGTATGATGGGGGGAGGGAGGGGGGTGAGGTTCGGAGCTTAGGGTAAAGGGAAGTAGGGGGTGTGAGCGACGCCCCAGAGGGACAAGTAGGGGTGGGTTGTGGTAATCGGGGCTGCGTCGGCGAGGGCTGAAACCGGCGTCCCGAAATGCGAGGCTTGGTGTTGACGGTGGTGCGTCGTCTGATGGGCTTGGGGGAAGAGGAGGATCGGATGAAGTGAGTGTGCGTGAGGGCGGGGGAAGGGATCGGTGCAGGCACAACTGCTGCCCATCGCGGGCGGCGGGAGGCTAATGAATCAGCGCCACGCACAAACCCTCTCTCTCCTTTCTCACTACATATCTCCCTCTTCCCTTTTAGCCCTTTTTGGGCCGAGCGTTCATATCCATCCATTTCCCCCCCCTTTTGAATCGCTAGTCCCAACGCGGAGTGACAGACTTTTCCGCCTGGCGTCGCCTGTGCTGCGTCTCTCGGTATCGAGATGCACCGATTAAGGTTGCTGACATTTTTTTTTCCACGATATATTCGACGAAATGGGGTCCACTGCGGTGATGGCGACATTAAAGGTGGGTAGATTGTATGTATAAAATTTAAAATTTTCTCGTCTAGAATTTCCATGAAAAAAAACATCCTATCGGAGTAAGAAAACACATCCGAACAGAAGAATGATGGATCGTAAAGATAACTGCAATCATATGGTGGAGTTGACAGCATGCGCACTTCAACCATCGATGATTCTGTGCGTTTATGAAAGTTTATCATTAAAATTAAGAGTGCAATAATCTCAGCTTTCTTCAATTTTGAAAGATAAAACTGGCGAGAATTCCGTGAACTTTCTTCTTCAATTTGGCAGAAAACAGAATAAACTACACCGTTTTCAGGATTTTAATTGGTGTTTTCGGCCGCTTTATGGCACATTGAGAAGTGCCTTCCTCACGCCTTGGAAAAATGTAATTTTTTTTAAAATAGAGTTTAGGCCTCAACAGTATCTAAAAATTGGTTATAAGTTTTCCTTCGCAATTTGATTCATCGAACCTTTTAGGTAAAATAAAAGACGCCTGATTTCTGCAGTAAAGTAGAATTCCATTCAGGAGTACCAATATTCCAGTCCGTTTTTGTTGCTAATGTCTGGTTTTTTGATGGATTTCATGGATTATTCATAATCCACAAGGCGTAAACGCTCCATTGTATTGTGCTTAATGTAATTTTCAATGACTCCGAAACCTCAGCAACGCCAGTATGCCATGCCTAGTAAACGACTTAACCCCTCGTGAGCTGGATTGGGAGGGTTAGCAGGCAAGATAACGACCATAACGAAAATTTATCTGTTCTAAAACGCTACAGTTGCTTAGCAGGGGGTTCAGTTCCACTCAACAAACATCATGATAAAGCTCGCTTGCGTCGTTATTATGGCACAAGAGAGGGACCGTGCATATAATATATTTCAGCGATAATTTATCCATACCACATCAGGGTGGACTGTTACGATCCTTAGCATCACTTAGGTCAACTTTATCTGTCACATCGGCTATACATAGGTACTAGTTTTCTGTACACTTCCACTATTAAATAACTGCCGACATTAATTCAACAGGATAAACATGCACATATCGCATCTACAGATACTGAGAACGGAACAAGCTGCTCTACAGTGGTCTATCTGATTATCTTGCACGATTTTTTCCCGCTGCTTGTTAACATTACAGAAGGATTTTAGAGATTGGAGGCATTATATTCGGCATAATCATTACTTTATTATTATTTCGCCTACTCCTTAACATTTTTTAATAATTACTATTAGAACAGTAGAGTTCCTGACGTTATCAAGGATCATCTCCCAAGTGCCAAACTATTCAATACAAAATTTATTTAAATGAGTGTAATTCAGTTCGAGTTGTGCTCGTTTCAATTATAATTTCCATTCTTCAGGCCAACAAATGTTAATAAAGTGATAATATTGCAGCAAAGTTTTCATTCAAAGGATTTAAGGAGGCTTGATTGAGCGGACCACTCACTGAAATGAGAATGCATGGAGTTTGAAGATTTTTGAAGAGCGTGACTCGTAAACCTATATTTAAAAAGATAATTGAACATTAAATTCATGTATTTGAACCGAATCTGTCATACTTCAATCACAGTTTTTAATAACATCAACGCTGGACACAGATATGGATTATTCTATACTCTAACCAATATTTTTTGTGCAAAATTTAAACAAATTCGAGATAAACAAATTTCCTAAGAAAACATAAATCTTTATTTGATCTGTGTTAAGAACTTGTTATGTATCCCGTTCCGGAAACGAGCTTATTCAAGTCCTACTTAAATTATCGATTGCGGATGGTCAAACTATTTGCAAAGTTTGACGTCATATTCAGCATAAGGGGAAAAACCTAAAATAAAATATTATTTCCTCTTCTTTCCCTCCCTTATCAGCTGTCTCGTAAACGTTGCGAGAAAAAGGACTTATCTCGCATGGGCGCCCGCTCCTAAAAGCATGTTTATTTTGGTTGAGGTGAAGTATGCGCAAGAAATCACAAGTGACGATTTTATAAGACGACACCGTTATTTTCAACATTCGAAACCGATTTGGCAATAGAAACTTACTAGATAGACCTTTTGAGACCTAATCGCTCAACCTCAGAAGGCTTCCTTCGCAAAGGAAATCCAAAAGTTATTTGGTTCGAATTAATTGAAATTTAACCTAACTTTAAAAAACTATGCGTTGTGAGGAGTTGGTTAGATATATATTAGACAGAGATTTAAATTAAATAGTACCTTCTTCCGTGAAACGCCCCTCCAAGAAATATATACTATAACAAAAACAAAACCTTATATATATATATATATATATATATATATATATATATAACAGTGGTTGAAATGAGTGAGAAGAATATATAATCTTAAACAATAACTTCTGATTCATTCCTAGCTGGAAATGATCAACCTAGTGCATAGTGTCTTAACACTATGCTATAATAGCCTACGAAGAGGGTTCAATTTTACTACATTTCTGAAATTTTCTTGCGTATGCAAGGTGAAATTAATCGCCAACCGTGATGAAACAGATGTCTCGGTAGAATGGGAAGAGAAATATGTTTATCTCATCCTCATCCCCCGAAAATGATTCATGAAGAAAATATTAAAACTTAGGGTGTGTTCCACCCGCTACAAAAGTGGCTTCTCTGGTGCCATGTGGACGTGCTCCATTTACCCGGATGAGGGCGAAAGCATGCGTTATTGCACTCCTTGCCGTTTACAGAGACGGCGTTGATCCCAAATGCGAGGGGAACGCCCTCCATGTACTTGCGTCAATCCAATCGACTCGCGTCCCGAATGAAAAAGATAAAATAACAACTGGTGCCCATTTTCGCGATCCAGACCGCGAAATAATAAACGCCGGCGATGGAGAGAATAAACATTTCTTCAGCGTCGTCTTCGCGAAACGATTCACGTCGGGTCCAACCCTGCAGAGATGTAAAATTACTCCGGCATGTTTCAAATCAGCAAATTATTCAAGTTGTGAAATTTGCATCGATTAAAAAACAATGGGATGCCAACGAAAGGAGCTTCTCGCTCTTAAATAATATATACAAGAAAGTTGCGAATTCTCTCAGATTGTGGGAGTATTTTAACTTTGTTACCCAAAGATCCTTCGAAGATCAATAGTAATTAAAAACAATTAAGGATGAATTATTTATGCTCCATTTATTTACAATCCCTTTTATTAAGTTCTAGGGGAAATTTCCATGCCGGTTTTTTTTAGTTTGTAAATTTTCACGGAAATTATTTGCAAAATTTATCCAACTTATGTTAGTAGATATTTTCTTTCTGAACGCTGTAATAGAAAACGCCTCGAAGGGTCTGTGAGTAAAATTGACTTTGTAATACAAGGTCTGATGCGTTCTACGTCCAATATTAGTGTTACATAGCTTTCCATTGATATCATAATATGCGGCATAAGGATGTAGTGGACGTTGAAAAAGCCATTACACTTTTAGATTTCATGGAAGAAAATAATAAAGATTTTTCTCATATATATCAGCTTATAGACTCCTTTCATTACATAATAAAGACAAAATCTTACTGACATTTAGGGGGGAAACAGATTTCCGCATGACTTGCTCAAAAGTGCAAAAACATTTCGCTACATGAGAAAGATTGGTCCTGCATCAAATACAAGGAATAATTAAAATGGAGTTTATAAACTCTACCTCAGCTTTTAATTCATTTTTACTCTTACTTTAGCCACATAATGTTTCCCAATATTTCGGAAATTGAATTTTCTTTCCTAATCGAATTAAACTAATAGTCAATAAACTGCAGTGTATTGTATTCTACTCCAAATCAATCGAAATGGACAAAAGTGAAACTTATGACAATTATTTTTAATAATTTTATTTGTTGATTTACGTTTCGTCGAAGGCTTTATGTTAGTTTATCATTCCGATGGTTTTTGTATGACTCTGCTCACTCTAAGTCGCCGAACAACCTAGACAGGAAGCTTTTCTGGCTTCGGTAAAAGGGCCAACCCTTTTTTTATGCGGAACGATTCCCATGCTTAACTCTCAGAACGCAAAATACCGCGTGAATGGAAAATTCCGTAAAATATATCTTTTTTTCTTAGTCGCTCGACCCTATTCCCAACCCACAAATATATCTTGACTTTCAGATATGCCAAATATAGACAATTACGTCCGGTTTCTTTCTATATCTCGTTTACTTTATGGTTATTTTTAAGTGATGTTAAATAAATATACAGCTACAAAAAACTGGAAAGAAATACTATGAAAATAGAAGCATAAAATCATGTTTCAATGTTTTAGATACGATTTCTCCGTAGTTCTTAAAGTGCTTCTAGACTAATTATGGGTTAAGTAAATATCTGAGTGATTCTTATTTTTAAAAAAAAGAATTCTCAATTACCCTTTAGAAATCAGTGTAATTTATCTAAAGATGAGAAAATTCTATTATCCTTTTATCCTGTACGTGAATAATTTAATTAATCTTTAATTTTCTTTAAGATAAAACAACGGATAATGAAAATTTTCACATTTTTTCTCCTTTAGATACATCTTTCCTATTCTTTGGGCAAAAATCCTCTCACAACAAAATTTTAATAACTCATTTAAATTATTACGTAGTTTTCCCTTACTTAAGATGCACGATCGAAATAAAATTACATCTTTACACAGATTCAATATTTAATTCTATTGAAATAAAAGTCGCGATTCTGCCTCTCGGCGACAAAAGCAGAATAAAAAAATCTGATGTGGCCAACACATGACTTTCTCCATATTTTGGGTATAGATATTTAAATTATTATGAATTATAAGGCAAAATTATTATTTCCTATCGTAAAAGAATACAGTCGTCATTGCCGTAAATTATATTTTGAATATGTTTATAGAATTCACCGCTACATGGTGGTGGCGCTGTATACAGGAAATTACGAAAAAGTTGAATATCTCCGAAATGGACGGTTATACGAAAATTTGTTTCAAACAAATCTTGGAAGAAATGTTATTCTCTACAACATTGGTCCTTACGAAGATTACCAATGACGTTTTTAAGGATACATTTGACGGAAACCGAAAACACCGATTATTTATAAATAATTCCTAAACAATAACTGCTATGGAAAATTGTTTCAAATGAAAGTTGTAGTAAGTTACATTCTCTATAACATTTGTATAGAATTGTATATACAATAATGATGTTTTAACGGAGAAATATCGCAAAAACCGAATGGGGTTTCGAATAAACCTCGACTTCCGGTTAACAAGTATTGTCCAAAAACTAATCAGTTCTTTTTGCTTGTGCTAAAGTGTTATATATGAAAGTTAGTAACGATTTGGCTAATACTTTTTGAGTTAGAACGCTCACAATCACCAATATCCACACACATACATCATTCCGAAAATAGTCTAAACGTGTTCTAGGGACTTCAAAAAGTGTATTTCCGTTGAAATCTCGAAGTCGATTTTTTTCGTGATCACAATACTTTCCCATACTACGTATGGAGAAAGTAAAAACAAGACTAAATATATCTTATTCTTATGCACATTTTAATTCAATAATTCAGAATTACATTTTTGGTAATGCATGCGAAAAATCAACATATAGGTAATTTTAATAAACCTTTAGGCCTACCTTCCGTGAATGTTAGATAAAAATCAATAAAACATTATAATATCGGATGTTTTGTAGAATCACTGCTATAAATTATGAATATATTTATGTTTATGAGGTGGAACTTGTTAGTGCAACAATAAATAAAATTTCTAGCATTTAAATTGAAAGCGTCAAATAGATAATATAAATTAAAAATTAACAAAATCTACCATCTTGTAAAATATTTTTACGCTATGCTCACCTCCTCTGCCGAAAAGTTCGCAAATGACCTCATATTAGAACAATATACTAGTTGGAAGGGAGCTTACTGTCGTCCATTTGAGGCAATGAATGTAAACCTATGCACGTAATATCAAAAGATCGAGTTTTAATGAATAGAAGAAAAATGAAGGAGTGAGATAGCTGGTTGAAATAGTTTGTTTTTAACCTGACTATTCTGCTCGATTCCTATCCAAATGTTGGAACGACGCGCACCTTTCGTAAAAGTCAATTTTCGCTTAGGTATCCTGCCTATTGCAACACCTAGAAATAAATAAATGTTTCCACCTGGCTCACTTCTTTTTCTAAAACGCTAACCATTTTTTATTATTGAAATGAAGAATATCAGCGATTTTTTTAATACTCAACTTATTTTAGACAGTTACGAGCTACGTGATGCAAATGGATTTAGTGCCATGGAGACAGGACGACAAAGGCGAGAACGCTGCAATGCATCTCTCTGGTGTTCGGCACCGCGGTTAGTACGATATAAAGCAGACAGCTTTTTCCGATGACTCAACGGATGATAGTTCCATTTGGCCAGCGTCAGTCATTCCAAATATGTAATGCAAACAAAGGTCAACTGGACTAAATCGGCTTTGTTTGCAATTATTTTTATCGATTTAGCGCGTCACGCGATGCACTCTGGGAGGTCGCGCTACAAGTCCAACAACAGTCACTCCCCTTTTACCTATCAGCAAGAAAGGCGCAAGTGAAAGAGTTGCTCTTCAATCTGCGTCTTTGGATGTTGCGGAAACTTCATTAATTCGAGGAACTACATACTTTCAAGGGTTAATGCGTCGCTAGGTGAAAATACTTCAGCTTTCTGCTGAGTCACAGCTAGAAATCGAGGGAAATTACTTTGAACTCCCGTTAATCATCCTTGCAGCGAAAATAAAAAATTTTCATTTGAAAGAAATAAATGTGCTATCGAAGAGTCATCTTGTTACCAAGGTAACCTCGTAAACATAACCGATTAAAATACCAACGTAAAGTGGTTGCAACATTTAATGAAACATATATTTCAGCTGCACAAAAGACTGAATATTTTAATTCTGTTCGTATTTTTTCGTATTACATGCTAAATCGCTCGAAATTTTTCTTTATGCACAAAATTTATCGGTTTTTTCCAGGCCGCAATAAAGCTAAATTTCTTAATTGCTGTCCTCTTCAAATGGAGATAGTCATGTAAAGATTAATGCAAGGGAAATCCAAGCCGTGGCGCGCCGTAGAGGAAGAATAGCTTACGCCAAGATAAAGGGTACAAATGGATTCATGCCTAAATATAGTCGATGAATACTTTTAAAGTGAGTCAAATGATTTTTAAGGAATATTAGAACATTGGTATCTTTTACCATTAACGTTGAAAGATTTATCGCAATATAAATCTATACATCTACTTACATTCTTTCGGTAACCAATATGTTGTTCATCGTTTACGTTTTGGCTAATAGTATTGACATAATCCACATACTTTTATTGCTGCCTTAATTGCTTCATATGAATATTAAGTAAGACGTTAATGCGTAATTATATTAACGGTAAAACTTTACAATACAATGTAGTAAATGTTAATGTAAGCATCGCTTGCGTAATTAAGGAATGGGGAACGTTTGCCCCGAGCAATAAAAATCGTTTGCTACTTAAAAGAAAACCCTTTCCCGAGCGAAGTCGGGCGTTTCAGCTAGTTGTATACTATATTTACTGATAAGCACGGCACACACAATTGATTTTGGTGTTACATAACACATTAGACTTGGGATTACTTCTTATGGAGATATCATGAGTAGAATCTTCACAGAAAGAACTCGCAGATGACGAATTGAAGGAAGTAATGGACCTTTTTAGCGACGACTTCAGATGGTGTTGGATGTCGATGTTACCGAAAAAGTTTTCTCTCAAATTAAACTTTCCCAAATCTAATGCTATCCCAAAATCAATTCCGTATATATGATATTCCAACTCACGCTTTTCCGGCATAAATGACGCTCTCGTCAAGAAATTTCTCTCCGTTAAATCCGTCGCTTCCCACGCAAGATTCCTAAAAATCCACCCTTCACGTCCCTGTTACAAGGAGCCAAGTGGATCCGTTTCGTCGGGAAGCGCAGCAGTCCCAAGTTTAAAAAAAAATCGCCAAAAAATCCCCGCTAGGTGTAGGGTATCCACGCGCATGTGTCTCTCGATGAGACGGGCCAAAAACTCTTCTTCTAGGTTCTTCTTCCAGCTTTGAGTGATAGAGAGTGCTAGAGTTGAAATCAACGAAGAACGGGGAAGGCATAAGGGACACCTATTAGATTTCGTAGCGGGTGCGACCTTCGATTAAAAACGAAAAAGAAAACAAGAGTGAAATGATGAAAATTCCCGGTCAAGTTCAGTATTTTTTTCCTTTCTACATTTGAGAAGGAAAAAATAGGGAGATGTAATGCGGTGAAATATTCAATCCACAATCCGAGGCATTGAAAGGCATTTAACTTTTAATTAATCGCGCGGAAACAAAAAGTTACGTAATTACTCGCGTCTGGTCAATGTGATTCCACTATGATTTTTTTATATAAGTAAAAATATAATAATTTATTATGCTGAGAATTAGTTAATAATGAGAAAGAGACTGCGGATTAACGATGAGCGGAAATGAACACATTACATAATTAGTTTTTAAATTAAAATTCACGATAAATATTTCATAAAATAAAATCTTATTTACTCAATGGAAGGAGTGGCCTTTCGAAGAGAGCACTTGTGTCCCAATTAAATTCACATTACGACAGCAGTCATCGATGGAGAGACCTCGTCCTCCTTTAATGATGCGTCAGGTGTCCCTCAGGGAAGCGTATTAGGAAATCTCCTATTCTTAATCTACGTGAATGAAATCTGCACGGTAGTTCGTAGTGAAATCAGGATTTTCGCAGATGACACCGTTGTATTGCATATAAACAGATAAACAACAAGGGTGGCCATCCGTCGCTGCAGGAAAATTTTTAAAGCCATTTTAGCGCGGTGCAAATAATGGAAATTTGAAATTAATTATAGTAAATGTGCCCCAGTAAGCATCTGGGAAATTAAGAACAAAGAAATAGGTCTCGAGTACATATAAAATCGATCGAATGTATATTCAAGCAGCTGATTAAGCTGTTCAGTATTTAGGGGTTACCATTTGTCGTGACCTTTCGTGGGGCATGCGCATTCGTCGAATAATAGACTCAGCCAACAAGAAATTGACTTTCATAGGAACGGTACAGAAAAGTACGTGAAATGCGTTATTACTATTTGGACCGTACGTAGAATACGCTTAAACTATATGGAAACCATGTGAGAAGGGCCGTATAATTCAATTAGAAAGAGTACAACGCAGAGCAGGTTGATACGTAAAATAAAAGTAAGAACATCATTATTGAGGGTTTTTAACTGAATATCACTGGAAGACCGCACACTGAACTCAAGGTTAAAGCTTCTGGAGAAATAAAGTCGGAATGTCTACCAGAGGAGGTTTTTAGGAATAATTGAAGCATCAAAGCGATCGTGGCTATAAAAATACGTTAATCCGATTGTAGGACGGAGAGTTATCGAGGTATGTTCTTTCGGAGGACGAAACGAGATCACAGCAGGAAAGTCAAACCTGCGATAGGATTCAGGCCATTGCACCCTCTGCCACCCACCAATTGCAGGGTAATATGTTGATGTAGATATTCCTTTTACGAGCGAAATTAGACAGTTATTTCTTCAGGTTTATTTCACATTATGTATGGCTAAAGTGACCATTTTTTCGAACTCAAATCAACAGCACTGACATTTGTTACCCATAAAAGGCAGCAAAACCGGAATACTGTCAGGGTTAATGAATAAAATCGGTACAAACTTTATTAAAAATGCTTGCACCAACTTTGAAATCTAAAGAAATATCGCTATTATTTTTTACAGATATACCGCGCTAGGCGTTCGGACAGTCGTCATAGTTGAGCATTTTTGTGACACCAGTCGTAGAGAAAGCCATAATCACCCTAGGTCAGGGGTGGGCAAACTTTTCTGCATGGCGGGCCGCATCTTGGTTTGTGAATTCTTCAGCGCGCCATACTGAAAGATGCCAATGCTTATGCGGGCCAGATTAGAGTTTAAATCGGAAATTGCCTAGATTCTTAGGCATCATACATAAGTGAAAAACAAGCACAAACAAGGATTGTACGGCTAAAATTTCAAAAGTAAAGGTTTTATTTTTATAATTTTACCAAAAGTAATATAAAATTGTGTTAAATTTTACAGACTGCTTTTTCACCAAAGTTTCGCGGGCCACTTTAAATGCTCTCGAGGGCCACATATGGCCCGCGGGCCACGGTTTGCCCACCCCTGCCCTAGATCATTGGCCAACAATCTTTTTTTATTATTTATTATTATTTTTATAATTCAGCAGTAATTTCGTTTAACGATTCAAGCAACTTTGAGGTTTGCAATTATGCATCTGACAGATTTTTAACAATGCGTCAACATATGAGAGGGAATATTTAATACTTATTCAAAGAAGCTGGTTTTCTGGTGTGCGTCCTACATAATAAAATCCAAGAAATTTGGCTGAACTTTTTGGCAACTGATACTCATATCAACGAAGAAAATAATAATTTTTTAATATGTCCTACATAATGTTTGGAGACAGGGGCCACCATGTCCAGTTAATGATGAAGGCAGTGATAAGCTGGTCAGGATCAGCATTTCCCTTCATTTGTATTCAACTACAAAATTTTGCAACATCACCATACGTGAGCTATTAAGTGCCAAAAAGGCAATTTTTGACAAATCACCGAATGACGGTTTTTTTATAGAGAGATGGAGTATGGAGCTGCAATATCACAACTTCCTTTACATATTTTTTCCTAACCTATTGTTTATTTGACAAACTAAAAAAAATTTGAATCGGTACTAAGTAGAGATGCACGTCAATAACGACATTTCTCCGAGCGCTTCGGATGAGAGAAAAGAGAAATGAAGGACAGTGAAAGCGCACAATTCTACGTAGGTGAAGGAACAAGGGCAAGGCAAGGCCTTCTCTCCCTTTCAACCCTCTCCCTCCTCCTCTTCCCGATATTACACCCCGAAATACCCCTCTCTCTTTCTCCTCCTCCAGCCCAAGAATATTTTTCGTGTTCCAGGTCATGGTGGTGTGCTGATCCCCTCTCTCCGAACCTCCTGTCGGGAGGGTGAATGAAGAGGAAGGAAGTCATATGCGTAGAGCTGGGATTTTCGGAAGGGATTGGGTCGGTCATTGGGGAAGTGTGTGGAATGGATGGAAAGGAATTGGGGAGGAGGAGGGAGGGAAGAAAGAAAAGGAACAACGAGGCGGGTGAAAAAGGACCAGTTGAAAATCGTCGGAAAGGCCATACCTATCCTTCATCCCTCCCACTTTTCAACATTCACTCTACCGCCGTTATGCTAAACCTCTCTCTCCCCGGTTCCCGCCAAAACGGGCGATTGGCGTGTCTATTTCGGGGACGCCGAGAGGTCGCTGATGTAGGGTTTCGCGCGCGAGGGCTTTTCTCGAGAGTTGTATCAATTTCGGAAAGCGTTGTCGTCGTTATTTTTTATGACCGTTCATCGCACCGACAACGTTTACGTAAACGCCGAAAATGACGACAGCAGAACTTCAATTTTGGAGTCATTTTTTTTTTATTTTCTTGTTTCGTAAAATTAAACTTTTGCAAAGGCGTGGAACTAAAGAGGTTTACATAAATATATGATACGAGAATGAACACCAATAAAGGAAAATATAATTTGATTTGCTTTCACTCTGCGTGAATATGTTGTCCGGTTATTTTGCGAAATTTGCATGCTTAAAACGGAAGATTTTTTTTTAAATCGTGAGGTAAAGTAACTTTTGAATTGGTATAATATTAGTTTTTAAAATAAGCGTTTACATGAGGGCTGAAAATATGTATGACATTGAAAAAATCTCTCAGTTGCGGGATTGAATATCCTTTTGTGATATCTGATTCTCCTAGGGGAAAAAAACAATTCTCGATATTGCTCTGTTACGGTATACGTGCCTTCCGATATCAGTGGGTACTTAATAATTCCCAGTACCTCCTCAGCCAAGCTTTCTGATCTATAATTTATTAGAATTTTCGACGTAGTGTTCCGTCGGATTTACCCAATATGAAGATCGTAAGGGAGTTCTGGAGAATTCCAGTCATATTTCCGTTTTATTTTTTTCATCAATATTTCTAGACTTATATGCAGAATCATTCCAGAACATAAAACAGCTAATTTTATTTCAATAAAAATGTCTCCATTATAGCAGGAAAAATTACATGGGAAAATATTTTGAATTACAAAAATGCCAATATCTAAAAAGAATCTATAAGTATTGTTTGAATAATGAAATTTAATTTATTAGCTAAAGTCGATTATGACTTTTAATTTATTCCAAATTTTCTGACTGCAAGGAAAAAATAACGAAAAGTATGAAAAACTACACCAATCTGACGCACCGTTATTTATATTTTATGCTTTAGTACGCCAAGTTAGTACGTCGTCAGCACCTTTGTGTGCCTTTAGGAAATTCCATCTTAGGTCACACATCATGAATGAATTTGCACTTTCCTCGCGTAAAAGCATGTATATGGCTCCCATCCCGTCTCCGAGGTCCCTTGCGCTAATTTGCGAAACTCTTCCCACCCGTTACGCTGAATTCATTCCATCTCCGAAGTTAAACCGTTCTCAAACGGGTACCACTCATGTCCCTTCAACAAGCCATACCAAGCGTATGAAAAGCAACTTGTTTCTCCTGTTCTCTCCCTGCATCTTTCAAGCAAAGAGTGACTTGACTTCCCGCGCTCTTTAGATCCGACGGATAAGGAACCTTCCTACTCTCGGTTTATCGCGTTCCCATCACAGTAACATGCGAAGCGCCGCTTAAAATAAATTCACTTCCCATTTTGAAGGGAAAACTTTGACAAGTAAGAATTTTTAAAAAAATTCAAAAACAAAACCTTTTCGCTTTATAAAATAGGCGGCCTTAAAAGGATAAAACAAGAAAATCTTCAGATTATTTGTTCGTTATAAAAGATTTTGGTGTCATATTCTTTTCATCGCTGTTGCTTTGCATATAATTTAAGTAATAATTTCGCTTTGATAGGAGGTTTTCAATGTCATGAAAAATGTGTTTTGCTATTAACTTTAGTTTCAAAATCCATTTACTCCAGCTTATGGAATGAGATTATCACGTAAATGATATGTAAAGTTATAGTAATGACAAGGGCATGACATCAAAATCTTTTATAACGAACAAGTAATCTGAAATTTTTCTTGTTTTATTCTTTTAAGGCTGTCTATTTTATAAAGAAAAAAGATTTAATTTTTTTTATTCTTACTCGTTTTCATCTTTTAAATGCGAAAATGTAACATTCAATGAAAAATAACGAACATAAAAAATTTACTTCAATCGCTTTCTTACAATGATTGATGTCAAAGTTGGTGATTTGTGGAATCTTGTAACTTCAAACGACTCTTGCGCTTTTAGGCTCGTCAGCTTAAATCACAAAGCTAATAAGAAGAGAAACCCGGTACCGGCATTAGCCTACTCTTTTCAAAAAGCACCAAGGAGGACCAACGGCTTTATGTCTCTTCCGAAGGATTAAGCGTTGATTCGCGTGCTCTCCTCTAAACACGTAAATAGTGGACCGAAAGATCTATTGAAAAAAATGCAACTTTCGCAGGTTTTCAACAGGTATGCTCAGCGTAGCAGGTTAACGTACTCGCCACTACGCCACGGAACCCCATTTCGCAAGTTTTGAAACTTGGAAGATACTTTTCTATCCAGAAGCCATCTACCGCAACCTGAGGAATAAAAATACATTTCAAAGGGAACCATCTACTGATTACGAGTTGTTAACTGTTTTATGAAACAGTTCAAAAGTTTTTAACCAATAGTGAACATTACTGAGGTATAAAATGACATAATAGAAATAAGCTAAAATTTTCGCACAAGAAAGCGTACAACTTCTCTTGCAATATATTGGTCAAAATGACAACTCACGTTGAAATCCGCATTTCCCGCTATCATTTCTAACGTTGGGGCACAGAATGCTGTGAATATGTAGTAGCTCAATTTCTTGCTACTAAAACGCCCCCAGGCACCCCGCAACCAAATAGACTTTTGGAAAGTTTGAACACTCACAGTTTAACTTCTAGATGAGATACGAAATTGTTTGTGGGCTACAAACCATCTGAAAGCCATAAGCTTTCCATCAATGTGGGATTCTTTACGATCCGATCATTCGTTCAAGAGATATGAGGGATCAAAACATGGTCTACCCCAAAATATATAGTATATAAATAAATATCGGACGAACGCATATAAAATATTTCATAAAAATGGAGCAGAGAAGTAAAGAAAATAAAAATTTGTAGCTCTCGAACAATCAAAAAGACGTACGACTCTTGATTCCAAGCAATTTTGATATCCGTACTAAAAAGTACAAAATAGAACGTATTTACCTGCGATTTTTCTAACGATCGTTATCGGAATGTATTGATGGATAACTCAATTAATACAAAATGGGGTTTTGGGGAAGAAAATTATTCAATAATTTGTTATTGGTTTTGCGCCTTCTTCAATCCCTTAGTATATCAACGGGTTCGGCAAATACTACGGTCAACCTCTAGTTCGCTAATTAAACATTTTAGCTTCAAAGCAACATGCCTTCGATTACATCAACCACGGTAAAGACTGGGACGTGTATTGAATTTTTACGGTATTCACTACAGAGTTAAGTTGTCCGGAATTAAGTGGGAAGCATTAAGTCCGAGGGGAAAGGGTGTTTAAAACACTTGTAGTGAAAAAGATGTCTATCTTTGAAACAGCACGAAATTAAAAACTCATCTCATGTATTCCATCGCAACAACGAAACGATTACTTTAAAATAACTTTACATAATTCCTGTTATAACTTATTAAAATTTTCCCACGGGCTTTCTTAAATGTAGCTTACAATCAATCTTTCTCCGTTAATCTGCCCCTGATCACTGAACATACTTTAAATAATTTTGGAAAATTGCAGTTGTAAAGTAAAATATTTAAACGTGCCGTAAACTTTCTTTAAGTTCCTCCTGTTACTCCAAGATGTGTTAATGACTGATGACTGGGAAAGTTTGATATTACGTCGTGAAAAATCTAACAATCATGGAAGTCTATTTATCGATGGATTCGACTTCTACATAATGAACATCTATTTGCAATTTAGTCAGGATAAAATATTTTACGCATATAATATGGACATTTCATTTCTTCATACAATAATTATGAAAAATCAACGTTTTCATCATAATGCAGAATCTGATGATAAGCCTTTGTAAGCTATGTATTTTGGAAAAAATAATGAGTTAGATGCATCATTTTTTAAAAAAATATATCACACCTCAATCCTGGTCAAATTTTTAGGAAGTTGATTAGCAAAGTTTAATAGAACAAATGCAATATAAAATAAATAGGGCGTGCTCATACAATCGGAACGAAAATGTACATACTACAATTCCTACATATTTCATGCACAATGCAACAGAATGGGTAGAGAGGTTTGTATGAATATTCACCGGGGTCAACGACTTCGTTTTGGCATCCTATTCTCCGCGAGGCGCCGCTGATAATGTTACAGCTTGCGCTTGGTCTGAAAATAATAGCCTAGAACGCTGTACATCCAAAAATAGTTTTTAAACAGAGTAGTACGGCTCACCCGTTAAGATCTACACGACAAAAAAGTCGCAGCCTGAGCTAAAGATGCAAGTGGCGACAGGCAAAATTTGTACACACTAATAATGTTAACGAGATTTCCAGGAATGTTATTTAATAGTGAAATAAACGATACATGTCAGAAAGAAAAACGGCTTCTGTATTTAATTCATTTGTTTTACGCCACAGACTTAATACGAGAATGAATCCAACTAAAAATTAAAAATAATATTTCATCCCTCGAACGATGAGTAACTTTACTCCTTCCAACTGTCACTTTTAAAGTCGCCTTTCCATCCCAACGGTCATTTGCCATCCTCTCCTGAAATTTCAACGTGTCTACTTCTTTTTGCCTCTCTCTGCTTCACACAGGGCCAGTTGAGGGGCTTTGAGGGGTCGAGTGCAACAGTAGTTCCCGAGGCTTATTGTCTTTTACAAAGTCAAGGCAACCGCGTTAATGATTATTACTCTGTAGGTAGAATTGTTGTAGTGATAAAAGGAATGGCAATAACAATCATAAACAGTTAATATTAATAAATATTTTGTGTTGAACTGTTTAAATATGCAGCGCGAGGTTAAGTCGGCTCTATATTGTGGCCGTCTAACAATAATATTATTCGCCGATACTCATGTCTGCGTTATGCGTGGAATACAAATAGTAGTTAGAAAAATACCTATTAACAATTTTGAATTTCTACCCGTTCTTTCACATGGAATCCCAACAATAGCTGCTCAAAAAGGATCCCAGCGAACTGTAATGTTTCCAACGTAGAAAGAGTGACGTACACTTTCTTATTCATTCAATTAACCCAGGTAATCGATGGTTGAAATTCCACGTTGCCATTAAATTTTTTATCCAATTCATCTTTTTTTAAATTTTACGAGGAACAACTACGTGATACGACGTTTTTATCGCACCCCGAAAATGTTTTCGCAAAAACATTGATAGAAATTGCGTTCAGCTCTTTATGGAAGTAGTTGAAATTCATCAGCGTTATGAAAAAAGGAGTATGCGGCGGTGAACGGAAATTCATTTGTTTGATTGAATATCGACGAGCTGCTTGGGGAGGGTAAAATATTCCCCGTTGATGAAATTTAGGTTGCTGCATTCCACCTCCAGTTTTTCAAGCGTTTCGATGGCGGGGAAAAACGTATACGTTGATTGCTGTTGAAAATGTTTGTTTATCCTTCAAAACACGAGCAGGGACAATAAATCAAATGGTTCGCATTAACATTCTACATATTACACGCAACTTCGGACTATTATGCCATGGATGAAGATTTTATTACATGATAACATTATAATTTTCAAATAAAAGTACACCATATTTACAGGAATTAGGTTCTACTATAATTAATTTTTTTTAGAACTTCAACGGCACTATGTGTCCAAGGAACATTTTTACATAACGAATTTAAGACGACAGTTGCGGAATGAATGCGTTATTTGGTAAAGATCCTAATTAAAAACTCTTAGAAAAAAAATACAGAGGCGAGAAAGGAATTAAAAATTCAATTTGACAATAATTTAATCATCTATTTCGCGGCCAATGCCATCGCATTCCATAGGTTTAGTGAATTAAGTTGTGAATACGGTCTCTTGGGAAATAGTTCCGTAATCGCAGAAAACGTGCAAGTTTGCAACGCATAACCCTTTCGTGACGCAATAGAACTGAAACAGTCGTCGCAACCCTCCCGGACTCTTTATCTTTAACAAATCGGGAAGGCGTTGAGTAGGCGGACAAAGACGTCGTCTCTCGCTATATCTCGTCTTATTGTTAATCTCTTCGCATCCTCTTTCCCCCTTCTCACCTTCCCTATCCACCCCTCCCCCTCTCCCCTTTTTTACTTTCCTTCCAAAACACCTACTACTCTTCTTACTCCGCGCGCAATCTTTCAAGCCGTTTAAAATTAGAACCTTCTCTCAAGTGACAAAACTCCTCTTCCGGGTTCGCAAGTCGGTGGTGCAAACGGTGTTACCGAAGAGACGAAGGAATGGAACGAAAAACAAAAGGCTAGCGAGGGGATTGAAAGAAAGCGGCGGATGTTGTTATCTACATCTACATGATACCCTGCAAATCACCAGACTGGTGGGTGGCAGGGGATGCAGCACACCAAAACCTACCTATTAACGTCCCTCGTGGGAATCACTCTCCTGTTATGATCCCGTATGGTCCTCGGGAAAAACGAGCTCTGATATCGCTCGGTCCTACAGTCGATCTCACGTATTTTATTCCCGTGATCGTGCCTGCCCATGTACGTAGGTGCCTCTAATATTCCTGAGACCTCCTCTAAGAGAACATCCGACCTAAATTTCTCCAGCAGCCTTAACCTAGCGCTAATTCTTCCATCCTCTAGCGATATCCAATTCAACTCCTTCAAGAGTGATGTGACGCTTCATTTTTGCTCATATTTTTGCTTTACGAATCTGGCTTCTCTGCGTTGGTTTCTTTCTAACTCAAGTATCTGTCCCTTTTCGTACGGATCCCATATGCTGGAAGCGTATTCGACCTGAGATCTGACCAATGATAAATAACACGTTTCTCGTACATGTCCTGTGCCACTTCTTACTATTCTGGCTACGAAACCCAATTTCTTATTAGCTGCGCCTACGATCCTTCGAATATGCATATTCCACGATAGATCGCGACAAATGGTGACTCCTAAATATTTAACGTACTCTGCAGATTGGATATTCAATCTATCAATTCTGTACTCCGGGTCTAATTCATTGTTCTTACTCTTCCAGGAAGTCAATAGGGAACATCGCGCTGCTTGGAAAGGGAGATTTGTTTTGGTGACATTTTTCTGTCATATGCGTCCGAGCAAAAATACCCGACTCGAGCCGCTGAATCAACGAAGGCTGATGACGATCACGGTTGAGTCACGCCGCCGATAAAACGGAGATAGTCACGGGTCTGGAAAATGAGACGGTCTCCTCGTTTAAAATTTGGTTAACTCGTTTTCATTCTGCGACTTTATTAATGATATGATGTTATTAATGGAGCTTCTTCGTCTCTTGTGTATTTTAGGAATGATGTTCATTGCGTAGCAATATTTTTTATGGGCATTTAAAATAAATCAGATCCCTGTGACTTTGCCTCGTATTTGCAATACATTATTTTTCCTTTTATTGTAAAAATAAAAACCGTTACATAACATTATTCTAAAGTTGAAGTATTATAATCACTTTCAATGGACGATTGTTTTTGAAAGGTTTATTCCAAATCGTGGAGGATAAGATTTCACTTGATGATTCAAGTCTAGGACTCGAAATTGGTGAAAATACGCGTAACTGTAAATTTGTATTTGCTACGGCACTTGAAATGTTGTATTTTATCACGACATATTTCAAACTTTGTACGCATTATTTATTAAAAGTTATCTCTAATAACGCGCCACAAATTTATAAAAGGAACATAATAACCGCGATTATTTAGACAGAACAAACATGTATTTATTTGTTAGCATAACTCGCCGACAAGCTGGGCTATATACATCCCTTTGTTTAATTGTACCGTTAAATCATTGAAAATCATTCTTTTATTCAGCAACTCCGTAGGAATTAATTTTTCAATTTATTTCGTTTGCTCCCTTCACTGAAAATAGATCCGAATATTTATTTAGAAAGCGATATAAAATTTTTAATCTTTTCGCGTAACCATGGGATTAACTGTTATATAACTAGCGAGAGGGAGAGAAAGGTACGTAAATTCCTCCCGAGTTAAACCAACTCGCTAATAAAGCGTTTGTAATTTATTTTCTCGAACAAAATTCCAAATCCGATTCTCCCACAAAAGACGTCATCCCCGTTAATGGCACCGGTCGAAAGTTACGGTCGAACGCAATCTCATTTTTTATGGGGAAATAAAAGCCCACATTTACCATAGGAACCCATTAAGAGGTGGGTGCTATAGGAAACCAAAATTGGCCCTCCTGAAGAATTTAAGACAAATGGGAGGGGGCCGTTGCTCAAAATACAAGGTGAAATGCTGATCACGTTAAAAACGCGCCCTTCATGCATGGCGGGGAGTATACAGGCACGTACTGGAATGTCTTTAACGCGTCAGAGGGAGTGTGGCAGAGGGTGTTACAAATCCACCCTAGAGAAAATTTAAATAATCAATTGTGTACACTACGTTGAAAATTATGCTAAAGTAATAATGTCTCCTTAGTCGTAAAATTCATTATTTAGAGACACCGAGAATGAAAGTAAAAGAATAAAAGCACAAAGTTTAAAAGAGGAGGATTGGAAGGCAATAAAAATAAATAATAGCAAAATATTTAAACTTACAGGTTTAGGGGTTGTTATTCCTCGCTAAGGACCTGTTGTCAATCACTCACGCGCTCACTCAATCACACTAAAACAAATCTTAAAGCTGTAAAGGATTAGAAAAGGCCTTGTTCCTTTGTAACTTTATTTTCCTTCTCAGCGTCTCTCTAAATGTTGAAATTTAAGGTTAATGAGTCACTTATTCTTTAGAGGTAAGTTGTTGTACGTGATGCGTCGAAAGAAGTTAGTTGTACAAACGCTACTTACCTTTTATTTTTAGGATTTTCTATCGATATTAATTAGTAGTTACAATAACATATAACACTTCACGATACGATATACATGGAAGCTTAAAAATAACACATATTCTGCTTTTGTTATGTTTATCTTGAAATTTATAATGAACTAATGAGAATGTTTCATTTTTCTATTTTATTTTCATGCATTGATCCGAAAACCTGCAGGAAAGCGTCGCTGTATCCGATAGTAAAATTACTACACTTAGCAACAGGAGCAGTTCATCAAGCAAGTGGATAATAATCAGGTACGTGCTTTTGATTACTAAGGAATTGGGATGGGTAAATAACGATCCGATAAAAAAACTTGTGGGTTGCGAAAGTGCCAGGTAGTGATAAATAAACCCACGTAGATAGCTAGCCTCGCAGATGGTTTTATACTACTTTCCCAGCTTATCTTCTCTTTCACTGTGACTGATTGTTTTTCATTTTAGTTAATTGGCCATTTGAATTACGAATGAGGAACGCTGTCGTGAGAACATGAATAAATGAGGTTTTACGGGATTGCTTCCTTGTGAGCGATGACGATTGTTTCTTTTCACGGAATGTACCGTTTTCCCCCAAATGCCCTGGAAGGTCCACTTTCAAGTGAAAAAATTCCCAGGCATAAAACAAAGGGCGGTGAAGTCCCTGCTACCGTTACGCACGAGTTTTCTGTATCACAAGATATCTTATTCTTTCTTTTCCAGTCCGAGGTTACCATCGGATGTGAAAAGATGTTTAAGGTATTACTAGAGATTTTAAAAAATGTTACTGGGGAAAAATCTTGTTGAAATGAATTTTTTGGTATTTCTATTCAATCGTGCTGCTGTTACACGTGCAGAATGAAAGTCCTGCCATTTACACTAGTAACACTACGTTGGAGAGTCAATGGTTTTGGCTATGGTTCAGAAACCAAACCATCTTTTCTTCTCTAACCGTTGTCTTTTCAAATTTAGAAATCATAGCAGCGGATAAAAATCAATTATCTGGCACCAAGAGTTGATTAATGATTCATATAAAACCTACATTAGAGCCAAGGCTTCAGAGATGGATAGCATCGCTTGATATCAAGCTCATCTAATGACTTTATCAAATAAATGTGGTTTACTACTTTGGTTTATTGTTATGGGATATTCCTGTGTTATTAGTTGATGCATTTTTCATTTATTATTTCATTAAATAACAAAATAATAATAATAATTATTATTATTATTAATGAACGCCTCTTTCTGCCTTTAAAATGTTATAGCAATATTGAGCGTGGCGGGTTGACTATAGCTAAGGATATGCCTGAACATTAGTGTGGTCATTCAGGCGGCAATGACTTCTGGCAATCATCACGATCGTTTGTTTTCGGCTTCCTATATTGATTTATCGATGAAACCGGAGGCACATACACGTCTGTGGACGGAAGCAACCAATCATTCCCTCCGTCTCAATAAAGTCCAAGGAATCCAAACACCCCCAATGTGTAATCCACAAAGGAACGGCTCTCCTTAAAAAAGAAAAACGAAAAAGGCAAAGAGGTTCGATCTTTAAAACAGACCGTCCAAGGCTTTCAGATTTTCTATCGCTCACTTATTCGAAGCAATTAAAGATAATAACATTCGGAAGCCGTACGAATCAAGTGCATACACAAAACCGGAGAGCTCACTATTGCTGGAGTTAAAGAGTTTTTACATTTTACGTTCTGATGTGTTATCATAGACAGCGAACCAGTTTGACGCTTTATTTTGATAAAGCTTTACTCGTATAAATATTTGTTTATTTTTAAGTATTTATGGCGAAAGGAGAGAGAACTTTCCATCCTTCGTCTGAAGATGCTGGGAGTGTAATGAAACCGGTAGTATTTTATAAAATTAAAATAAAGTTTATAAAATTCCCTCCTTTCGCCATGAATGTTAGCCTATAGCCTATACCAAGAAGCCAAGCCTCAATCTGAATGTCATATTTTCGACTAGCTCATAAACAGAAGTTTTACTATTAAATTAACTATGATTCAAACCTCCGACATTGTGAGAGAGACAAAGTATATACCACTCATACTCGTATATCAAGGCTGATAATATCAAGTATGAAAATGGAAGGAAAACTCAAATCTACCAAAAAAAACTGAGTTTTTGGTTAATAAAGTAACGCTTATGATATTGTTTCATAGATTTTTTCCATCACGAAACGTTCTTATTCTCACAGGATGAGAATCTAATAGAAATGGAGGCCCTGGATCACTTGAGTCATAAAAATAACACTTTTCCCTTGCAATTAAGTACGCTTTAATATGAAACGCATCTTCTCCGCGAGGCATTAAAGATTCATTGCGCGTAAGATATTATTAAGTTGCCTCTTTCTAAAACACCAGGAAGAAAGGGATATCGTGTCGCATTATTCCAAGAGGCTTTTTAAAAGCAAATGAGGAGGAGGAAATCTCGCGAAATCTCCCTCCTCCTTTTCCTAGTAACAATGGACGACCTCCAGAACCTAGCGTCTCGCGATCGATTTTGTGTTTTTCATAACGGCGAACGAAAGGTTGTTCAATGGTTTTACAGGGCGGATGGGGGAGGAGCGGGACATTTTTTTTTTACGGACGGGTAAATTACACGACCGAAAAGCAGCGCGAGGAAGGGAAAAGAGAAAGCGGAAATAAAATAGTACGATGAAAAGAGTACTAAGCTGTAAAAGACGTGAGTCGGTAAATTCCTTCGTCTTTTTGTTTCAGAATTTCAAACGGGTTACACGAGATGGAACTTTTTGTGGAACGGACCATTATGTTTTTCTGTTTTTTTTTTTAACCCAGACAGTTTAAAAGTACCTTCATTCAAATAAACGTCTCGACGGCCGTAGGGCATTTCAACTTAAATTTTTTTCTTTAGTTGTCAAAGGTCTCCTTAGAAATTCCGAATTAAAAGCGACAGAGGAACAAGGCGGCAAATTTGTTGTTTTACGCATGGTGCCTCTGAAATGCATACTAGCAGAAAAAGAGTTGCTTTGAAGTATTAACGTCTCGCTGTACAATATGTCCTCAGTTCAAACATTCCTTACGTTCTTTCACTTAATCCCGCTCATGTACTTTATGATTCCATGCGTAGCTTGATTTTTTTAGTTCAGTTACTTAACTAGTTTTTATAAATATCGTTTGAAGCAGTAATAACACACGAAGCATCTCACAAATAAAGAAAATATTGAAACTTGGACATTTAATTACACCTTCACCTACCAATGAAAATTGTAGTTATATTTAAAGTAAAATATAACCTACTTGAAAGAAACGCTTTATAAGTATTAATAAGAACCTCAAAAAAATTTCAAATTATTTTACCTCCGATTGTGAGAAAGCTATATGTAACTGAAAGAAATTGTATGAGATGCGAGTGGAGATTAACTGTGAATATAAATGACAAAAGATCAATTTAATTTTAACTCTTCGTCGTTTTCTTAAAACGTGGCGAAGTATGGTTAATTTTTCTCTCGTCGATTTTCGTAAACTTGCCTTTTAATGAAGACATTTTGTACCGCCAAAGGGAATCTTAGTGATTTCTCGGGACTCATCCTTTTTACACAAAGGGCTTAATTCTCCATCATCTCTTTTACTTCCAATGTTTCTCGAAAAATGTATACGCAAGAAACTGGCACTGAAAGAAACTAATAAGTTTGATGAATCCCAGGGATTCGCTTTTACCATTGGAGAGAGCTGACCTTCGGTTGAATTTAACCTGACGATAAACTCATTTCTCGAGCATATTAGCAATCTTTAGATTCAACGAATCGATTGAAGGCAGTAGTCTTACGCAATTATTTCTGGTATTAATTATATCTACATCAACCATGAGTTTTATATAATGACGCTGGCTCCTTGCCCACTCATTTTGGACGTGGGGATCATTCCTCTAACAAGTCGATTGAAATAGGGCGTACAGCATGCGACGCTATCTCTACTTTTAAAGCTAAATGACGTATATCCAGAGGAGTATATATATATATATATACGTTTATAAATAAACAACTTATTGGAAATTAAATAGAGAAGCTTTGCTGAAAAGATTTATTCAAAACGAATACACTTCTCATCTCTACAGGAACACAAAGGTTACACTTTAGGAAAGAACAATAGTCTTTCGTCAATTTTAAGGCTGATTTAGGATTACTAAAGTTGTTATATATCAGGAATGAAACAAACTAAATATATCGTAAAACTGCGGAGCAATGAAAGCCCCTTAAATTGCCGCCTATTATGTATTTTATCGAAAGAAACGTTTTATCATCCGGCAAACGTGAAATAAATATGATTCGGTCTTTCAATTTCAACTGTATAACATAGTTTTAAAACTAGAAGGTAAATTATCTATGTCACGTTGTGCATTTCATTATGTATCGAATAAATACTAATTATTACCGCAGCACTTAGGAGTGGACAGACAATGAATATAGCAGTACTCAAGTCTACTTTTCAGTTAATATCTACATACTACTCAGCAATGTACCAAAATGTGGTTAGTATATGCCGACATGCACATAAACGTGCCTAACAGTTTTCCCTGGCAGGTTTGACTCTCCCGCTATGATATCTGATTGTCTTAGGAAAAAATGATCATTGATGTCGCTCTGCGGTATAATCGATCTCAGAAGTTTCATCGTCTCGATCGTGTCTCCCAACGTACGTAGGAGTTTCAAAATATTCATCGTGCACAGTATTTTAAACTTTATCGCTTAAAAATTTTTATTGAAAAGCAAGCAATTAAATACTCATCCTAGATCTAGAAGGCAATGATTTTTGCAAAGATAATTTACGCAGCGAGAAATTGATTCTACAAATTTCAAATCTGATTTACAATCTACTATATGTTCATATGCTCACGCAGACTAAATTACAACACTCGATAAATTTCAAATCCAACTCCGCCAAAACGGGCGAATCTCTTCGTAAGAGTGTCAAAGACGCGCGAAGATCCAGAACTCAGGATTCGAAGGAGTGAAGGTCGCGCGTCTCTTCAAATAAAGCTTCCCTTTCGCGAGAAAATGGAAGGAGAAGAAGTCGACAAGGGGAAACAAAGTGTGGCGTAAAGTGAGAGAGGAAAAAAAACGGATAGGGAAAATTAGAGCGAGAGGCGGGGAAAGGAGAGCTAGAGAAATGGCCAAGCAAAAGAAGACGGAGGAGAGGAGTATGAGATTCAAAAGGGGTGGCGAAAGGAAAGATCAAAACGACAGCTTGGAGAGAGAGAAAATATTAATGAGAAAGACAGAGATGGAGTTTGGAGATGAATGGAGAAGCAAAAGAGGATAGGTAGACGAAAAAATATAAAAAAGAAAAAAACCAAAGATTTTTTTTTTAAAAGACTTTTAAAATACGATAAAAGCGAACGAAAAGAAATCAAAAAAATGAAATGGAAGTGGACGAACAGGGAGAATGCGGAGCGAGGGAGAGATAACGAACGTGAGAAACATCAAATATGAGGTCAAGTGAGAAATTAAGGGCGAAAGAGAGGTGTAAGCGCGACAGGGAGAAAACGAGATGAAGAAAAGAAGATGAAAGAAGAGGGAGAAATAGGGATTTTAAAAAAATGTCGAGAGAGAGAGAGAGGAAAAAACAAACCGCAACTCGAGAAGGCGAGGCGTAGGGTCGGACATAAAATAATCCATCGCCAAATCGACCTGTGTGATCTCTCTTAGATTGGCATCCATTGAGAGAGTTTAATGCGGGTCGGCGGAAGTACAAAAGAAGAGGAGAAGAGGGATAAAGGGAGGGGGGTAAGACTGGAAAGTGGAGGAGGGGGTTGTTTGAGAGGATAAGGTAAAAGAGGGATGGGATGGGAAGGAGCGTATACAGAGAGAGACAGAGAAAACAAGTACTCGGTGCAAGAGACCGTGTGGAACAAGGAGACAATAGAGGATGAGAAGAGAAGATGGAGGCTATAAGAGGATGTCAGAGATTCTTTTTATCGACATGTCAACGTGACGAAATCTACGGGAATTGCTAAGGATCGATTAGCAATGAAAAAATTTTTTTTATGCACTCGCCACTGAATTAGATTTGGAACTTGGATTGAAAGTAGAGGGATTATTGATCTATCAATCCGCGGATCCGCGAACGAAAACATCTTTTGGAAAATAATCTCGCTCCCAATCGTATGACACGCGCTGGAGATGGAATTGAATAAATTATTTAATGACATTTTTGCACTATATAGTTAGGATATGACGCGCCTAAAATGCGGTTGCGTTACTTTTGTGTTCGGATGCTAAGTAAATTTCCTGTCAATACACCCGATTTTACTGCGAAAACCTTACAGATTTGGAGACGGTTCTTAGTAACTCCCCCCCTCCCTCCAAAGAATTGAGCCGTCCGAAGGAATAAACGCGTTTTTTTTTGGGAAAAAAAAGGATAACGCGATAGGAGATATGGATGGAAAAGGACAGGGCGATGTGGCATAGCAGGAGAAATTGGGAGAGTTCGAAGGTTGAAAGAGGTATTAGGATTGGATGAGAGACAAGGAGAAATGGACTGGAATTTACATGAGCGAGGGTGGTAAAGCAGAAATGGAAAGAGGGCATGGTTGGAGGAAGTTAAAGGGGGGGGTGGCGTATAAGTGAACGGATTGTGGGAGGAGAATGCAAATGTGGGGTGAATCCCTGAGACGTAATCCCGCGCTACGGATAGCTAGAGAGAGAGAGAGAGAGGAGGGGAGGGGGAGAGGAGGGGGAGAGGTGGAGGGAGGGAGCAATGCTTTCCCCCTCACACACACACACACACCCCCCTTAGTCTTATCCTTTGGCCTGCTGCCCTTTCGGTTAGCCGCGGGGATGGAGTGGGGCGGTAGCGCCCGGGGGAAAGGGAGCGAGGTGGAGAGTTCGGGAATGAGTCTGCGGCAGGATTGAGAAGGGAGGGGGAGGGAGGATAGAGAAGGAGAGAAAGAGAGGAAGGATAGGGAAGGAGAGAAAGAGAGCGAGAGAGAGAAATAGGGAGGAGAGCGTGGTCTTCACCTAATTTAAGAAGTCACATCGAGAAAGACGCGAGCGAAAGTGCGCGCAGCCCAACAGAGCAGGAACGTCTTGACAAGTCTTTTCCTCGTTTTTCCATCTCCGTTCGCGCTTCTCTCTCTTTACTTTCTCTTTCCTTTTTTCCTTCGTCACTCCTCTTCCCCATACCGGTCCGTCTGTGTGTAGAAAGAGAGATAAAGAATGAGGGTAGAGGGAGAAAGGAGAGGGCGGTGGGGTTTATAGAAAGCCAAGGCGTAAAGAAGGCCAGAGAGAGAGAGAGAGAAGGCGGAGAAGGAGGTGGTGGAGAGAGAGAGAGGCGACCGCCTGTGTGTGTGTTTGCTAGTGCCGTGGTGGTAGTCGATCGTAGAAGCGGGAAGGCTAAGAAGTGCTTTCCCCACTTCGCTCTCGGATGCCTCGCGATTGACTTCGGGATTTTCTTCCTTCGGCTTTAACGAGCGCCATAGGACGACACACACACACACGGAAGCGTACATAACCGGCGAGGTTAAGTATAGGAAAAAAAAACCACTCTCCGAGGACCTCGCGTAGGAACATTTTCAGTTTTTTTTTGTCGGCGGAGCGAAAGAAAGAAAGGCGTAAACATAAATCGCAAAAGTTGCTTCCCGTCGGAGAGGTGGTCTTAAGAAGATTGTGTTCGAGAGGGAGAGGAAGAAAAGGTGGGAGGAAAAAAAACGCGCCCGCGTTTCCGGATTCCGGCGTGGCCGGCAAAAAAAAAGAAAACATTCCGCAGGTATTTTAAAATAAAAAGCGGTATCTTCGGCTGTTAAGAGACGGCTACGAGGACCCTAGGGTCGGCAGGAGAAGACGGGAGGTGCGGGCCGGGGGGAGGAGGAAGAGAGAGGTTGTGGAGGAGGAAGAGAAGAGGGAGGAGGGAGCAGGAGGAGGAGGAGAGACCGGCTGGTAGACGACAGCCCTCGGAGGGACAGCCCGACGCCCACCTTCTCAGCTGACCCTTCGGAAGCCGGTTGGAGGACGGGGACTCCGCTGTGTCTTTACGCCTTTATTAACGTGAGTCTTTTGTTTTCTTGTTTTCGCCCTCTTCGATGGGAACGAAAAATCACGTTATAGAGGGGTGGATAATATCGCATTCCTTCCCCCCTTCTCTCTCTCTCTCTCCACCATGCGGCTGGGAATAGTGGGAAGGGGTTCACTGGGATTTGATTGGGAAGGTTAAATGGTCCCAAGGGGGGAGGGGAGAAATGAGGGGGGGCGTGAAAAGGGGTAACCTTGTTGCAAGTTCGGTATATACCCTTGACTCCTTTCAAAGACGGGACCTTCCTCGCGTGTCCCTGCTCCATTAAATCGAATGTAATTTGGTGTTTGTGTGTGTGTGTGGAGGGTTCGAATCCCGGGGAGGGCAAGCGGAGGGCGATTTCTTTTCCAAACTGTTCGTTGCCCAGTAATAGATCGGTCGCTCGTCTCGTTCCGTTGATAACGGAGTTCGAGGACGCCGTCTTTAACGAAAATATTTATCGCGTCCCACAAATCTAACACACCGTTCGTAGTAGGAAATAATTGCGTTTTCCACGGTTCGATAAGGAAAATTTGCATGTTTTCCAGGATGTTTTGGGGGGAAGGGGGGGGAGGGATTGAAAATTCCTCGGAGTTCACGATAACGTCACAAACAAACTGGCTCGATAAGAGGGTGGCTCGTGGTTCGATGATAAAGCACGTGTCCCAACCGAAGGTAGCGAGAAAAAGTTTTTACGATCGCCTCAGCGAGCCAAAGTCGTGAAAAATGGTAGTTTTTATGCCTCAAATTTGTGACAAATGATGAACGACGACAGCGTTGTATGACAGCTGTCCCGCATGCCGTGTGAAAATCGGCACAGCGCGCGCGTGAGCGAAGTTTGCATAATTTACGATCGAGCGGTCGATTCGTCAGTTTTGCACCTCGGATATGTATGATTTATGCTTTACTTATAAGACATCGATTGTAGATTAGCAGCACCGCGAGAAACGAACTATTCTCAACAGCACGTTAACGAAACTCCTACACGTATTCTTGAGCTTCGACGCGCATCGATCTTTACAGCATGTGGACCTGTAATTTTAGTTCTGAAATATGTACCCATCGATTGCTGTATTATGACTGACGTTACTATGACTTCACGTGCCATTACATAGTAAATTGTAAGCCAGGTATTTCCGTTGTAATGTAATCACGTACAGATAATAATGGATAGAATATTCTTAGTATATGTTTTATCGTTAATTACGTGGCTATTCAAGTACATACCTATGCTTTGTCATCCACGAAAGTGTTGATTTAATTCCACTAAACATAAACTTTTTTCCCGCATGTAACAATGACAGATTTTAACAAATACCTACATTTTATGAGAAATATAGGTGACAGAATAACAAGGGATTATTTGTAACTTACTAAAACTCGTCATAGCTAGAGCTCCTAAAATTCACAATCCGGCTCATATAGCCATATTTGGCGAAAGCTTAAATTATATCCTCAGACGTATTCGACTACGTTTTATTTTTTTGCAAAGTCTTAATAATACCGTATCTTTATGGGGAAATATGCTGCAAAAATCATTAATCCGTGGTTTATCACTTTTGAATCGGTTTTTGGCAAACCACCGAAAAAGAAGGCTCGAGTCGCAAAAGTAAAAAAAAAGGGAATCCTCTTGCTCACCTTTGCAACGGTACGTCGCGCAGATTTAAATATGCAATGATTTAGAATTTTAAAGGCGCATCCACGTACCAATTCAAAAAGATCTTCAATCCGAATAAATTTTGAGATTCGGATGAAAAATTTCGTACCTGCTTCTCCCAGTTATAAAATATTTACACGATTCTGTGCGGTATAGAAATTGCTTCCTCGACTTCTGTCGAGATGAAAAGAAAAAGTTTCAAACCGGTTCCGCGTGAGCGTTTTCCTGTTGCATTCTAAGAATCGCAAATCGAGGCGAGTGAGATCCCGACTAATAAAGTAAAAATGATGATTCGCCTGGGGCTATTATGAAAATGGCGATGGAAATATTTGTTCAAGCCAGTCTAAACAAACTGACGATAATTCAAAGTCAGCAGTTTTGGTAAGTGGAAGTGATGATTCAATGAAAAAACAAATTTTAAAAGCCCCCCTGGAGTTTAATCTAATTAAAATAGCATAGAATAGCGATGCTCTTATCTACTAATGCTTATACATATCATTCTATAAGCACTCTTCTTACAGAGGAGGAGGATATAGGAGGATATAGGATATAGAAGGATACTAATGTCTGGCCCAAACTACAATAGTTGGAGAACTGAAATTTAATACATAGGTGAATCAAAAGAAATAATCGGAGGAAAAACTGAAAAATTGCAACAATGTTTACTTTCTTGGCGGCTAAAAATTATAAACTATATAATTAACATTTCAGGGTTTAGGTAATTCTGTGCTATGAATCTGAAATTTTTTCTGCTGATAGAATTTGCCAATTAATGAAAACGGGATTATAGAAATTTGAAAATTTTTATTCCTTCGGCCGTAATAAATTCTTAAATATTAAACAAATTGACTAATGTTTATGTATTTTCTGAAGATTCAGGAAGCTGAAAATTTTATTTATGTTAGGAAATAATGTTCCTGTGGTAAATAACATTGAAAATTTCATAAAAGTTTTATATTGTGGCTGTTAAAAATTCATAGAATTTAAACAATGAAATTCACATAAATGCACTTATAGAGGAGTTATATCGATGAAATTTTGCATAAATGTGAGGTATTCTTAACAAATGCTAAAAACATATAAATGTTTTATAATTATAAATTTTAGGGGTTGTTTTTACCCCAATATTGACCATTAGGAAAAACACCTAAATCGGCAAGAAGGTGCAAACTGTTGCCTTTAAAAATTATTTGTCAGCTTTACTTTAGGGTGAGAGAAAATGCTTGCAGAATGTAAGCACACCTTCACTAGTGTATATATATATACATTTGTAGTATATATATATATATATATATATATATATATATATATATATATATATAAATACTACAAATGTGTCTCTCCAACACCCCAGCGGCTCTACTTCCGGTAAGTGTTCACTGGGTTTCCTTCAACACCTAGTTGCCCTATATATATATATATATATATATATATATATATATCATCATCATAGGTATTCTGTCCGTTGACAGGCCCGTGATTATTCTAGGTTAAACTTGGTTCTCCATATGCTCCTATTTTCCGCAGTTTTCTTCATGTCTTGATAGCTCTCTTTCCCTTTCAAGTCGTCTACTAGCTGAAACCTTTTCCTACCTCTTTCTCTTTTTCCATCCAGTTTTCCTTCTTTAATCATGCACTCTCTCCTCAGGTAATGCCCAATCCAGTTCGCCTTCCTCTTTCTGATAGTCTGTATAATCGTTCGCTTCTCTCCTATTCTTCGTAGTACTTCCTCATTTTTCACCCTATCTGTCCATTTTATCTTCAGAATTCTTCTCCATGTCCACATTTCGAAGCTTTCCAAGTATTTAATATCATTTTTCCTTAGCGTCCATGTTTCTGCTCCGTACAAACCTATACTCCATACATAGCATTTTATCAACCTCTTGCGGATTTCCTGCTTTATATTTCCCGTTAGCAGGAGTTTCTTTCTTCTGAAAGCGGCTTTTGCTTTCATTATTCTAGTCCAGATTTCATCTGTACATTTTGCTTCTATCGTTATGATGCTTCCAAGGTATTTATAATCTGAAACTTGTTCTAATGGCTTTCCTCCAATACTTATGTTCAAATTTTCTTCTTCTTTACTTGATATTCGCATAACCTTGGATTTTTCTGTATTAATTTCCATACCGTATTTTCTACCTGTTATCACTAGTCTATTTATCATTTTCTGGAGTTCCTTTTCCTTTCTTGCTAGAAGTACTTGATCATCCGCGTATTTCACTGTTCTTATAATCCTTCCTCCGATTTTGAAATCTTCCGTGCCTTCTAACGCTTCCTGCATTAGTGTCTCTCCATATATATTGAATAGAATCGGCGATAGACAGCAGCCCTGTCTTACTCCTCTACCGATATGTACTCCGCTGGTGTCCGTATTCTCCAACCTGACCTTTACAACTTGATTCACATATAGATTCCTGATCGGTCTCCTGTCTTTCCAGTCTACACCTATATCCTTTAATATCCTCATCAGCAGTACCCAATTTACTCTATCAAAGGCCTTCTGCCAGTCGACGAAACATACGCAGCAATCTTGACTGTATTCTATTGCCCTTCTGATATGATTCTCACTACACCGATAGTATCTCTGGTTCCACGTCCTTTTCTGAAGCCGAATTGATCTTCCCCTAGCATTTCTTCGGCCTTTTTCTCTAGTCTTTTATTAAGAATCCTCGTGATGATCTTCGAAGTGTGTGACAGTAGGGATATCGTTCTGTAGTCCTTTGGCAATCAATGCAATCAATGCAACCGTTTATGTAGAATATCAATGAAGAGAAGATAACCACGTAATGTGTTTAAAAAAATAACGTATGTCCCTATTCTCATTTAAATTTATGCGTGAGCCTATTTGCGTTAATAAGCATTACAGATGTATAATATAATGGTTCTACTTACAAAGAGAAAAGATTCCTGCATTCAAACGATGATAGGAAGATTCAACTGCTTTGATTGAATCGTTAGAAACGCTATCCATACGCAGTTAACTGAATATTTATCCGTAAATATTTATGTTGCTATGTATAAATGCTGACATTGCTACAGCAATAATTTCGATGCTAAAACAAAGTGCGAAGCGAATAACGCTATACTTTCACCTATTTGAAGGTTTAATTAGCATTAATTGAATCGAAGGCAACAATGACTGTCGCCTTGACAACGTCCGGAAAGAGTACGACATATCCGTAAAATTTCGAAAAAGAATGCGTATTTCTGAATGATTCGACCGTGTAACATGAGGGCATCGCAAGAATAAGATAGTATAGAGTTTTAGCCCTCGAATAAATCAAAAACGAAGAAAATCGGTCCATATGTACGTGTTTTAATGAATGAAGGAAAAAGACCTTGCACTCTGAAAAATCGAAAATCCCGTGGGAAAATACAATTGTCTCCTGGATTCGAACCCGGGACTTTATGAAAATGAGAATAGTTTCTAGGGGCCTTCCTAGCTTGTAGAAACAAAACGCAGTTTACCGCATATCTCTACGACGAACGGCTTTTGAGATACAGGGTGGGACGGACGGTATATATTGTATTGTGTGACATATATATATATATATATATATCGGTGTTCATTCCTTTATAATATAAAAAAATAAAATGCGTGCAATATCAATTTTATAAAATGGTAACATTTTTATTGTAGCCATTTTGATTAATTCGTTGGGTCCAATTAAATCGTAATATACAAAAAATTCAACACAATTATAAGTGTTACTCCCTATTAAAAGAAATAATTATTCCGAATTATGAAACGACAATCACAAAAATCTGAAATTTTAACGGAAGAAATGCCAAAATGATACAAGTTTTTCTCGTCTATTCCTTTATTTTTTGCAATTTTTATAATAAACAGTAACAACTGCTGCCCCTTGGGTTTACCATTAAATCTATTATAATAACAGCAACCGTTTTGTATTTGAAACGAATGTTGCAGAATTGTCCACGGTCACGCAACATATCGCGTGTGTGGCAATATACACTTAAACGGATTACGCAAAGCGTTACCATAAGTAACCTACGTCAACGAACTTCTCATTGACCTTCACTATTCTCGCTTCAATGCGAAGCTCGAGTGAGGTCACGGGAGATTTCCTTTCTCCCCAAACAGCCCCATGTGCTCATTATCACGCTGATTCTTCGTGGTCACCCTTTTGAACCACAGCAAAGTCAATTTTGGCCCATAGCATTAACAAACTCAGTTTCATGGATATTTCGTTTAACTGAAAGTTTGAGAAATTAATTTTTAATATCCTAGTTTAGTTGCAACGACTGAGTTTTAATATTTACCAGATTACTATGCTACACACTAAATTAAATGTGCATACTAGTTCGGATTATTCTTTTAATTTCCATCCCCTTGTCGTTATGCAACCCAATAAACACCAACCTTACCTGATATGTACCCCAATTTTTCCGTATAAAACTTTTTAACCATTTTATTCCTAAAGCAGGAATTTCATAGATTTAGTAACATACATTTCAACTCTTTCGACCAAATGTAATCTAACTTGATCCTAGGTTAAGACCTCTTAATTTAAGAATTAAAAATGGATTTCCAAGGTCTAAAACGTATAATAAATCCAAATACGTTAATAGTAGTACTTAAAAACCGTACAGTAGATATTCCTCTAGAATTTTTTAAATCGTCAATAATATTTATTGGTAAATTTTTGTTTTGGTTAAAAATATCAACTTATATATCAGCCGATAATCGTTTATAATGCGTCAAGGAAAATATTTTTTATTTATAAAAAAATAAATATTCTAAGCTGCTGTAAGGATTTTATTTTTTATTTAACTTTGTTATAAATATAAATATCAAGAGGTTATTTTAGGGACATTTATTAACGCTATAAAATTCTCAACGATACTTCTACGCAAAAAAAATATTTTAGAATTTAAAATGTTCACGCACACTGTAAAAGAGCTTAGAATGCGTCGTGGAGAAGGAAAAAAACCACATATTAGTTCCCAAGAATTCTCGCGCGATTACGCCACTTTGAACTTAAGATATCCATGAATATTAGGAATTTACTTTCGAAATTACGCGGTCCTTATTCTAATTCACGATCTTTTAATCTAATCATGTCTTATGATCGAGCTCAAATGATAATCTAAACAGCCTACTACCGCCAAATAGTTCCTTTGCCAGTAACACTGGCGTGTTGCCTGATCTATGACCTGCGTGTTTGTTATTGGTACTAAACTCTCTCCGACATTTCTATTAATACTTCGGATAAACCTGTCTCCAATTGCAAATTAGATGTATTTGCGCGCAAAAAGAATCGAACCCCGAACGATATATACTATTGGCATCCCAGTCTGAAATTTACGACTAGAAACATTATGATTTCCTCACAATATAACCTGACAAAGAGAGACGTTTTAACTAGCCTTCCAAAGTTAAGACTCTATGTGTTGCGTAAACCTTCCGACGAAAGCATCTGTCAAAATGAATGCATGATGCTTCCGCTTGGCAACACTTTGACCGCCTCTGTTTAACAGTGTATACAAGTATGATTCATACTACCATCACGAGTATCGTTCGCAGTTAAAATTTGCAATATATATATATATATATAATCTTACTACTATAAAAATGAAGTGGTGTCTGTCTGTCTGCTACTCAATCACGCAAAAACTACTGCACCGATAGAGCTGAAATTTTGCATTGACATAGCTGGGACGCCCACTTAACACATAGGCTTTAAACAAAATTTGTTCGCCATCTTGAAAAAAATGGCGGCCTGCTATCTCAGATACGGTTATTCCAATTCTAACCAAATTTGATGAGACGGTCTGTGAGCCTATTTAAATAGTAAAAAGTATATTCTGAATTTCATCCACCATCTTGACACATAATGGCGGCGTGACATTTTAGAAAGGTTTAGTCCGATCCTATTGCCGATGGTGGGTGGGCCAGTGGAGGGGGCACGAGAGTACTTGATGGACGCGGTGGCCAGCGATGGCTCCGCCAATGCAAACGATCTGGGCCAAATGCTCATCCTGCTGTCCACGTTCACGGGCAATATGCACGAGCACGCGCAGGACGCACTCACCTACGTGAGGCACTACGACCGGCCCGACCTCTTCACCACATTGACGTGCAACCCGAAGTGGCCAGAAATAATAGCGGAGTTGCTGCCGGGACAGAAGGCGGTATATAGGCACGACATTGTGGCCCGGGTCAAAAAATATTGTTTACAAGCAAGCTTTGAAATAAATATTAAAACATATTTTTCTAATTTATAATGCCTTCGTCCTTTGGTAAAAAATGCGCAAAAGGTGAAATGATTGTATTACCATATAATAAATAATTTTATTCGCCAAAGACGTCTGCCATAACCCGGGCATCGCCGGGTACTTTCAGTCAGTGTATATATATATATATATATATATATATATATATATATATATAGGCTTATCTATATATATATATATCTATATATATATATATATATATATATATATATATATATATATAAGCCTATTGCCAAGTATCTGGGAGTACCGTTGTGCTCGGAAAATGGACAATTTAGACATTAATACCAGCAATAATCCGCCGGAACCAAAATAGTTAACACATAAAATGATAATTTAACGTTTGAGTCAATAGTTATCGGTCAATTTCTATTTGAGAACTCTAGAACTGTCTATTTTATCGATAGACCCTCAATAAATCTTTTTCTAAAAAAAAGACGACGTTGTTTATTTCCGGAAATAGTAATTCTGCGCTGGGATACGCGCAGCAACCCTTTTTACGGAGCTATTTTTCGAGAACTTGGAGTCGATTGAAGGAGAAATAGCGGCAAAAATGAAAGCTGCAACCTTCGCCCAGCGAAGTATTTTCTTTGTTGGTCGTAACGAGCGCAACAGTATAAAAAATGGCATTTGCATGCGCCTGACCTTTTAAGTTTTCGACCTATTTTTAAAGTGGCAAGAGAGAAAATCAAAGGAAAGTAAAAGCTGGACCTCTCGCAGCCTTTTTGTTCCCTAATTTACATGCTCGCTTGATTGCCAAAAATGCTCAATGGGTTATGTAGGCTTCGCTATAAACCGGGAAACATTATCGGAATAAAAGTAACTTGTTAATATCGTGAGCGTTATAAACCATATTACTGTTTTAACACTTCGTTCATAGACGACGGTACAAATGATTTGGAGGGCGTTTTATTATCGGATAAAAAAGTTTCCATCGTGTAGCGTTCGTAAAAAATAATTGTGAAATTGTTAACTAGAAGGCATTCGTTGTAGAAGCTACTGCTTCAAAGAGAGCTTTTAAAAAGTTTTATTTTCAGTTATGCAATAATTCGGCTTCCTCAGACATAAATACAGCACTAGAGAACTGTAGAGAAATTCTCACTCGAGTGTTTTTAGAATTAAAAAAAAAACAAATATTTTTAAAAAGTACACATTCGAGCGCTAATGCAAGTTCAGCTGGAACGCGCCACTGAAGTCGTCGCAGTTAAATTTCACATTGTGGAAAGCTTTAGAAATGTTTGTTATTTTGGTTTCACATTCTTTTTGTTTCATAAATAAATTACGATATTTTTTTAATTATCCTATGAATGACTTTCAAATGAATATGGCAGCATCTTGTTCAGTCATAATAGTTGATGATGGCGATATTCCTAGAAAAGCTTTCACGAGTTCGGGCAAATTAGAATGTTAAAATGTGAATGCGTATATAAAATGCCCAGTAATGTATTGAGGTCGAGGTCTCGAACAACATTTCATCTTTTCATCATGGCATTCATTGTATTTGCCATAAAATTTAGCTAATTCTGTGGAATATATGTCGAAAATTTCCACGCGAAAAATACTGTCTAATTTCATACAGTTAACCTTGTCAATTATACGTCGATATGAACTCACAGCTTCGTTTCCGTCTCCTAAAAAAGATATTTACCTGATATAAACAAGTTTTTATATTTTTATCTTGAGCGATAACTTCACAATAATGAGGCTACCCTCGTTAATTTCGTTCCTCACCGAAATCAGAGAGAGATACTAGTTGCAGCGTCGTGATTACCCTTCGTGATCCATCCTTTGTATGGCTTAATGTAGACAACTCCTCTTTTCTTATCGGTGCGCACGAGTTGAAAGAACTCCAAATTCAGTTTCATCTCCCGCACGCGCTGAGGGATCGTCGGTGTACTTTAGTTTGATGGGATCAGTCTCTGCCAATCGTTACGTCACCGTCGAGTCTCGACGATTTCCCCTCCTCCTTACCTCAATTACACCATTCTCCGCTATTGACCTCCTGAGGATTCATTCGACACGCGAGGGGATCGTTTACTGAGATAAGGGCCCATGGTTAATGGAAAGAACCACCCCTTCTTCCATCAACCTCCGGAGATGCGTCCAGATCGATGATTTATTTTGCACGCTGCCTATTTACCAATCTTCCTCCCCTTCGTGCCTTGAAGAAGCAAAAAACATATAGTACCGCAAGGTCGAGACGAGGGCCAAAAATCTTTCCTCCTCCACCTCGATGTTTGGTGATGTTTTTCTAAAGGATCACGAATTAAGGTCGTGGAGCTGACCGATTTCTCTTGGAAAAGTTAAGTTGTTTTTTTTTAGAAGTTGCGAGGAGAGACCTTGACAGATTTCTCGTGCGCAACTTGTTGAGCTCTGCGGGATGATTCTTTTTTTTAAATTTTTTCTGAGGCTCAATATCCGCTTCTTCGATGAAATAAAAATATATAAGATGTCGCGTCTCTTTTTATCCTCGCTAATAGCTTCCCGCACAGCATAAAAACTCGTTACAGCTATCGATGACCGGGCATGTCTATGTAAAAATTTCGTCACATAACGTCGCTGGGTAATATTATTTATAACTCAAAAAAGTAGACTTTCCTATTGCAACCACACCAGTATTTTTTGCGATGCGTCGAACATTGTTGAAGCGTAAAAGCTCCAAAAATGACAATATTCTGCAGTATGATATATTATCAGAAGAATATACATGAAGATTGGCTAGTTAGTCGATATATTTACACTACATAAAAAATAAAACATTGGAAAAATAAGAATACAGAGTAAAACCTCAAGTTATGCTTTGCGGTATATAAAGTTTACTGTTCGCGGATTTAAACCGTGGCGTCATGTGCAAGTTATTACTGTCAATATGTTGGAAGCAGAATCGTAACATTCAAGAAGGTAATCCCTGCCAATGTTCTGTACAAACTAAAACTATGCTCACTGGCTTTAATAACTTCAAATCTGTTTTGCAACTCAATTTATGTAGTTTGGTGAGACAAAAATTAGCGCCGAAGATGTCTCAGTGACTTTGCGAACAACTGATTACGTCTTACATAGAGAAGTGGTTAACTTCATATAAAACTCGTAGACTATACATATAAGACAGATTTCGACGTTCGATCTGTAGTTCATTCATAAGTTACTTGAATTTCAATCAGATACCGACACATCAAACGCTTGGGATTTTTTTAAACAAACAGATGAAGCTGATACATCAGCACCTAGGGAGCATAAAGGTTGAAAAGTCATTTATATCTAAATTTCATTTATCCATATAACATTTTTGAATTACGTAAACTTTTTTGTTGGTAAATACCTTTACGTTTCGTTGTAAATGAAATGTCCTCAAGGTGATCAGAAGTCCTGTTTTTTAGTGTAGTCTTCCGCAAATTTTGGCCTTCTTGTCTTCTTTTTCGAAAATTCGCTCCGTTTGCAAGTGCTGCTTTTAATTAAACCGATTATTAATTTAGTTTTGTTGAATGTAATCAGTAATGAAATTGCAATGCAGTTTGAGTTCAGCAGAATTTTGCATCTTCCTTTTAGGCAAATCCGATGAAAACTCGACTTATAATTTCCCAATCTGAACTTCATTATTCGTGACATGAGGAAATAAACCCACTGAAACACTTCATTGTAATGAATAGTAGATAGATGAAAATAAATATTTTTAATTCGCGGCCTCTATCTTTAGGGAGAAAAAGGGATGCTCTAAAAGTTCCTGGATGACGAGGGATCCTTTACATAAGGCCGTTTAAGTTGGCCATAGGAACGCCACTATCAATCCTCTCAGCGAGCTTTGATTAAAGGCGCCAACAATTCCTACAGTCCATCTATCTAGATTAAATCTAGCAAATAATTTACCAATAGTTTTTAATGCAATGATAAAGAAAGGATATGTAAAATTAAAAACTAACTTTATAATGATTAAACACGTTCAGTGCCCGTTTTAGGCGCGAGAGATTGACTAGGATGGCTAGGAATTAAGGGCAGTCACAAGACTTTTCTTTCATAATTTAACATGTGGACGAAATGTACACCGGCGGTCGATAACAAGGGTCGACGGCTTATCACTCTTCAATTTTATTTTATTTTTTCAGCCCTCGGTTTTTAGTTTTCTCGACGCTTCCCCGGTCTTTCTTATCTCCCACGCGCCTTTTCCTCCCACACCCTCATTTTTCCTTCGTAAAAATGTCGTGGTCCCGTGTTCGAAAATGAAATTCTGCTGCAGCGTCGGCAACAGCGGAGGTATGCGGAGGAAAGAAAGGATGTGGAAGAGGAATTTTTGTTTTATTTCCCTTCGTCAGAAATCATGTAGGCGAGGGCGGTTTGCTAGTGATCTCTTGAGCACTCTGTGGGTTCAGGGGATCACGAAAAGCAATTTCCTCTTCTTCCGCGCTATCAGGATATATAATCGCACGACTGCACACGGTTCCGAGGCGTGACAGGGACCCTCCAAAGAGTTTTTTATGGCATGATTCCCTTCACGATCCTTTCTCATCGGTGGAAGTCACACACGGTTGGATTGCCTTAGGTGGATTTTTAATAATGTCCGACTCTTTCTCAGACCGTATTGGTAACGGGTGTACCGTCATATATTTCTTCGTATTGGGGACCTCAAATCGCTCTTTCTCCGACCCCTCTTTCTCCCTCCTGTTTCGTATTTCTAGTATTTCACGAAGTGGGAATGCATTGAAAGTTTACGCGGTACACCACGGAAAGAAATGTAATCGATTTGAATTTTCTTAACGGAATTAGTTTTTTTTACATCGAATAAGATGGTTTAACTTTTTATAAAGTCGCTTGCATAGCTTTATCTATAGTTGTGTGTTATTCTGACTAATACCATGGAACTTTTGAGATTTTGAAAGGGTCTCGTCATAACCCGGTATTAACTATGAAACGATCGACCACGTTATAACGGATCCCCAATGTATGTCCGAAAATCGCGAAACAATTCGTTGATTAAATTTAAATTTAAAATTTAATCCTATTCATACTTTATAATATTCATTATATATGAGAGAAACGGGTAACACTTATAAATCTCTTTTACAGAAATGAAAATGTTCATGTAGCCTAATATATATATATATACTTAAGGAAGAGGAAAGGTAAATGAGGATATTTAGGGCAACTAGGTGTTGAAGGAAACACAGTGAGCATTTGTAAATGTGTCTCTCCTTCCGGTAAATGCTCACTGGGTTTCCTTCAACACCTAGTTGCTCTAAATATCCACATTTACCTTTCCTCTTCCGTAAGTATATATATATATATATAGTTTTTCTCTCGTGTAATATAATTATTCAAACGTAAAAAGTCCTTGTTGAAATATTAATCTTAGATATAATTTTTTAATTATACATTCAAGTAAGATGTTCACCATGGGAAAGCAAGTTGCATCGATGGAAAATAATCCTAAAACTGGGTTATAATATTATATTGAACATAAATGTCACATGTCATTTTTTCAAATACTAATTCCATTCAATGAGAAATTAATTTCCAATAAAAAATATTATACGTGTGCAATATGCCACGAATTTTTACTGAGGACAATTTTTTGAGAAATCATTTGTTTAAAATATTTCCTTGCTGAAACTCCATCCGAACGGCATAAATATATGTATTTTTTTGTTGAATCAATATATTAAAGGTTGCTCGCGGGCAAAAAATCTAACCGCCCACCGTAAATTCAAGGGTTATTTAGGTTAATGAGTCTGCCTGATTTTGTCGGTAAAAACATGATAAGAATTAATCCATGAATTTACTCTTGCCTTGTCATTTTTTATATTGATAAATGTGTTATTGCAGCATTACACGTGGGGATCGAAAACGTTAAATATTCGTCGCTATATTTTATCTTACACAATGTTCATTTTGTATTCAATTCAGAGAACACCGAGTATATATTCTAGTCTTTACTTATGTGGGTCAAATAATTTTGCCAGCATAATAAATATTTTCAAACTAAATAAATACACTGAAATTTTAAAAAGTAATTTACAGTCTAGTATTGCATTCGGGTGTTGTGCGAAAAACCGCTATTTCGCCGTTTTGTATGAGTTCTGAAGATAATAATACATCATAACTGTGAAAACCTCGGTCACACCACATCGAAAAATATTTCATGTCTCAGCAGTTACAAGGTCGATTAAACGCTAATTCCGAGAATCGATACTCCGATTTCGCGGAATACCGAGCTCGCAATTTCGCAAAGTCATGCACTCCGATGTTGAGTCATTTTGCGGGTCAGAAGGGTATCTTGTGTTTTCAATTCCGTCACCATGGCAGCGATCTTGGCTCTTTGAATACACAGCGCGGTTAAATTATTAATGAACAGTCTAGAAGCCTTTCAAATCGATGGTAGCACACTGTGAGTGTTTGCCTTCCGCCGCAAGGACGAAATTTATTTTTCTCCACTTTGTCCGATCGCCCGCCTCTTACTCTGAGCAAAGAATAAACAGGAATCGTTGATTTATAGTGTTTTGTGTCGCCCATTAAAAATCTGTGTGTACAACGGAAAAACTTCATTGTTTTGGTTTCAAGTCAGTTACTTTGTTAGTGGAATTAACATAAAATATAAGTTACACGTAAATCTCGAGGTGTTTTTGATTCAGTTTCGGATTCTTTTATTATCGATAGACAATTTAGTCAACTGCAGATTTCTCATTGTTGTACAGGAAGAAGTTAAGGAAAAGTGGATCACTTTGAGTGATGGGGAAATCCATAATGGACATAGGAAGTTTTTAAAAACTGTGTCCTATATTAAACATTCGGTGTAGATTGAATTTAAATGAACTCGAAATGATACAGAAAATTGCTGGAGCATATTCTAAAAGCGAGTGGAGTTCTAACAGAATCCGTCCAAATTTGTGAATCCTTTTAGATACGAGAGGATGGAAGTCGATCAGATATAAAGGCGTTGTAAAAGTTACCAGTGATCCACGTAAAGTCATCAGCGTAAAAACATGTTGAATGTTTCAAATATTGAAATTTTGTTAAGCATGCAATGATAATTGGAGTTCAACATTCTACACTGAAAATTATATTTCAGTATAAAACTTTCATCTACGTGACATTACAATTTTTATTATCAATTAGTCAAATACATAATTTGATCAATGTGTTCCAAAACCGTCCAAATTTTATTACTTTCATGTCCTCTTCCTAACAGAATCAAGTAAACCGAAGTGTTTATTTCTAAAAGAGCAGAAGTGACTAGCTTTTGGAGTTATCCTGAAAGAAAATTATCAGTTAATATCTGAAAATTCACTCATTCATTTGTTGCTCGTTTAACGAGACTATCGAGCATGATTGAAATTAAGTAATCGCATGACAGATGGTCAGAAAAAATGTCCGTGCTTGATTTAACACACAAGAACACGTTGGCACCAACTACTGATTAATGAATGAATTTAAAGCCTAGAAAACTTATTTTTTAAATAAAGAAACCGAGAAATATTTTGCCACCCATCGCTGCGTCGCTTGACTTTTTGTAGCGTTGAGAGCCAAATGGAAGGTGAATACCCTAAGTAATTTTGGAAAATATATTCACGGAATATTTTCATTTCTAGGAACAAAAATATACAAAGTAGAAACATAGCTGGATTTTATAGCCAGATATATTTCGTATACGCCCTTTGAAAGATAGAAATAGTTTTTGAAGAAGGTTCTTTGGCTTGGAAGCGCGCCAATGGTCAACCGCTTGGAATGTGCAGCGATATTTATTATAACGTAAAAGGTTCAGAAGAAGTTTATGAAATGATTTTCAAAAATAAAAATCTTTTTCTAATGGTGAATTTTGATAACATTCATGTTTCTTAATTTTTTATGCGTTTAAGTATATGAAAATGAAACATTTTAAAGGAGGTACATAGGGATATGAAATCTAATTTATAGTCGAATGCTCCGGGCCGTCCTTTTACCTGTTAAAACCAGACGAATATCTCGAGTGTAAGAAAATCAAAAACGAAATAGAGAATTATTGAGGTCGACTTATGGCTAAAATTAAATCGAGACGATAAGCATTTACAATAGCCATAAAAAGTTTACGAAAACCAGACGCCCATTTTGGATATAAATCAGCCATCATCAGTGGAACTCACCAACAATAGATGGTAAAACGCTAAGATCATCTTCTTATGAACAGTAACATAAATTTTCTCCGAGAAAGATCTCTATACTAAATTAAACTCAAAATATTAAACGTATATACCAAATCGACTAAAATTCTCCGAACCATAATGGTGGTTTTTGCAAAATAAATTACCTTCAGTAGGAAAAATAAATGCAAGGAATAGTTACGAACTCAAATAGCGAATTTGGATTAAGGGATAGACCCGAAGAGATATTATAAATTTGCCGTGAAACTTGCGTAAGAGTCATGCATAGCAGAGATGGGTACAAGAGTTATTAAGGGGAATACTCAGATGAAAGTAAAAAAAATCTGATGTGGCCACCACATGACTTTCTCCATATTTGGAGTATAGATATTTAAATTATTATGAATAATATTACGAGGCAAAATTATTATTTCGTATCGTAAAAGAAGACACGTCCTTGTTGCCGTAAATTACGTATATTTTGAATGTTTACAGAATTCACCGCTACATGGTGTTGGCGCTGTATACTGGTATTAAGATAAAGCGAAATATATCCGCAATGGATGGTTCTACGAAAATTAGTTTCAAACAAAACTTGGAGGAAATATTATTCTCTACAACTTTGATCCTTACGAAGATTACCTATAACGATGTTTTTAAGGAGATATTTAACGGAAACCGAAAAACAGGTTATTTATAAATAGCTCCTAAACAATAACTCCTATAGAAAATTGTTTCAAATGAAAACTGTAGGAAATTACATTCTCTATAACCTTTGTATAGAATTGTATATACAATAATGATGTTTTAACGAAGAAATATCGCAAAAACCGAATCGGGTTTCGAATAAACCTCGACTTCCGGTTATCCGTTATTGTCCAAAAACTAATCAGTTCTTTGTGCTCATGTTAAAGTGTTACATATGAAGTTTGGTAACGATATCGTACGTACTTTTTGAGTTAGAGCGCCCACAATAACATACACACACAGACATATTCCGAAAATAGTCTAAACGTGTTCTAGGGACCTCAAAACATGTATTTCCGTTGAAATCTCGAAGTCGATTTTTTTCATGAATACAATACTTTCCCATTACTACGTATGGAGAAAGTAAAAAATGGAACAGCTGTATGTGTGTTGGAAAGATAGAGTTGGGATATTGGAATGTAGGGCAGATATGGGCGGGTGAGATTACAGTAAGCCTAGCGGAATTGAGTATTGGTAAACTGCGTCGTACAGGTAATTTTGAACAGGTAGGGCGTTGGAGAGTGTGAAGGATGAAGGAATTCGGAGGGATTGATTGAAGATGAGGGTCCAATGCTTACATAGGTCTCCCCTGCAGCGAATTTCTACTGAACGATTAGGTATTTTCCGACTTATCATAAGTCACATATCTATGTTTACTTTCTAAGAAAATAATGTGGTATAATACTTCCGAAAATTTGGCATGCATGATTTTTTAAAAACGACGCTACGAAATTGTCATTTACAGCGGTAAGGACCTCAAAACATGTATTTCCGTTGAAATCTCGAAGTCGATTTTTTTCATGAATACAATACTTTCCCATTACTACGTATGGAGAAAGTAAAAAGAAGAGATACCAACTGTATTTATGTTATTGGCATTTTTCAATTCACCGGACTTCGATTTTCAACGCGAAATTTAATTTTTCCTTCCAAATTTTCGAAGGTAATTATTTAAAGTACTACTTTACTTTTTTAACATGCCTGTCCGATAGCGAACACACGCTAGCCAGGAAGCAATGGATTTAAAGTGAATTTCAGCTGTGTACACGCAGCAGAAACCCGCCCTTCCCCCTTTCATAGCACCAAACTACGCGGTTGCCCCAAAAATTTCCATATCTTCAGTTGATTGAGTGGTTTGGGCATTCGTCGAGTTAAGTCAACACTACTCAAGTCGGAACCCTGTAAAATTTGGCGCCGATTAAGCAAATCCAAGGTCGACTCTTGACGGCAGATGCAGGGCCGGGACTAAGGTAGGGCGAGCGGGGCTCTTGCCCCGGACGCATTACGATTTTAGGGGTCGCCGAAATTGTGATTATATGTATATGTATTTTATATAAACATATATATTTGCAACCATAAAATTAATTGAAATGGCGTTAAAAAGTGAGATTGGCGGCGACTGGCAGACAGTAATTATAATGAATATTTTTTACGTCATAAAAAACAGAGTTTGCGCTAGGGGCGCGATCCACATTCTTTGCCCCGGGCGCCCAAATACCTAGTCCCGGCTCTGGGCAGATGTTCCCAATTCACCCTCTTCCATATCGCAGCACATGCTTTCCTTCGCTAAGCACACGCCAAAAAGATTTAAGCGAATCCGCGGCAAAACATGCGATCTATCGACCAGCCTGGCCAAATACGAAGGATTCCAGACGCGCCCTTGTTGTGTAAATGCCATTGGATACAGTCCATAGCCCGGATGAGACGCTCGGCTGTCGTATTGCGACGCAACTGTGGACGGTTCGAAACGTTGGCCTAGGTTTCTGCCAGTGCGTCAAAACATTATCGCGAAGGAGATATATACGCCTTAGTCCGGGAGTGGACCAGTCGTCAGTGAAGTACGTTTGTAAACTCCATGCTCGGAATTTAACGCCGTTTCATCCTCGTATATCGCTCGGATGACAGGAAGATCGATTATTTGGCAAGCGGGTCGACTGCTGGCGCGCGATCCGATTATCTTCTCTTCGATCGATTGTTGGGGCGCTTGCCAGTTCATCAGCACAATTATTGATCACCGGAAACAAGATCGATTATTAGACACAATGTCGTTATTGGCAATTGTATCGGTTGCTGGAACAATCGATTTGTTATAATAAGATCGGTTATTGGAAAAAATCGATCAGTGACGCCAAGATCGATTCTTGGCATCAAGATCGATTCTTGGCACCAAGAGAGATGTTCCTTTGTAACATTGCTGTACATAAAGCCATTTTCCTAACATGCTGTTGGACTACCTAATATACATAAGCGTCCCTCTACAAAAACGATATCGTTACAGTCCCCTGCGAGGCGTCCTCCGGGCTATTTCATCCCTGCGACGTATTGCATGATCCGGGACCTATGACGGTTTGGTATCGGTCCCCTCTAACCACTCTCCCTTCTCTTTTTCCCTCCCCCCCCCCCCCCCTATTCTCCAACCCTCCCTTCCAACGTTAGTAGCTAGCCAAGTCTAGATTTATTCCGGGTCCCATTTGCTGCCCTCAGGAGCCGTCTCACACCCTTCTTATCTCCTCCCCTCTTTCTTCCCCTCTTCCCTTCTCCCTTCCCCTCTATGTACCCTCCCCGTCATCCCTCTCTCCCTTTCCCTTCCGCAATTACCCCGCACCGCTCCACTCCTCCCCCTTCTCCTTTTCTCCCCCCCCCCCACTCTCTCTGCCCCCCCCTACTTCTTCCAAACACACAACTTAGTCTATACGCACGCCTAGAAAAAGGCCTCGCGGACCCATTTTCCCCGGCGCGGTACGCCCTTTTGCATGCAAGTCGCTCTAAGTGGACGCTGCTACTCCGATTAAGGGCATCGTTCAGCAACTTCCCTTGCAGCGAAATTCGTTGGAAAAACCAACGGTCTCCGAAACGGTGGTTGGGTTGATTTTTACCCCTTACCTAGTGTTTCGGGTGCATAAGAGGTCGGGTAAATTAGATTTCCTTATCGGGGTAATGAAAAGCCGCCTCCGACGAGCCTCATCTAGCGCGCGAATTTTTTCCTCTATGCAAAAAATTCTCCTTAAAAGAACTTTGAGACTCAGAAGTTATTATTAGGCATTACCTGACTGAAGAAATCTTCTGGGTAAACAAATGATGTATTGGCTGTCACTCAACAGCACCTTTTGTTATGTAACCCACGTTTGACACGTGTTTCGCGTTACTGCCAAGGTAATATAACTATTTTAGTAACATTTTTAGCATGAACGTGGTTAATGGTGAAATATAGTTTCGTTAAAATGCTTAAAGAGCATTTAGGTGGAAGTTAAAATTTTCACCGATACCACCGAAATCAATTTCATTACAATACGTCGGTGTTTTTGATAAGTTAATCGTAACACCTTTGCGGAGAATGGGCTATTAATGTTTCGGCATATTTGGATGCTATTTGAAAATTTGCATGTACTTACGTTTAACTAAACGTATGACTAGCTGGACGTGATAATTTATATATACAAAGTAAATAACCGAAATTATGGAAAATTAGCATATAAACGTTTTGTGCAAGCTCGTATAGAGTATGGATTTACTGAAATATCCGGGAGCGACAAAAGATAACGCTTAAGTGTGAAAAGGAATGCAAGCCAAAATGAAAAAGTAATCTATGTTGTGAAGCCGACGCAGAAGAGATAGTAATTTCGTTATACTCCTGCAAGAAATAACGTGAGCCATTCAGGAACATGAAAAGATGCCGCATGGTCCGTATCGGTAAAAACCACTTGCGCTGTCAGATGAAAAATGGATGCGAAAATTATACACAAATAATAAGCGTCTTACCCCAAAGCGAGAGAGGCGATCACCCTAAGAGCGCGATTAAATACGGTTTATTTAGGCACATACATCTATTTCGTCATGACCGACTGGATAATGTGCGTCGAAGTTTTGTTTGTATAGCGTTAGTCGACTACCATGGCTTAGAAACGGTGGCCTAGATTTTGTGGAAATACTCCCCGCAAATTACGGAAAAAAAATCTCTCTATATATATTTTTCCCCCTTTTGAGGGAGAGAACGCGGTTAAGCGTAGAGAATCGCCGTCGTGGCGGAAAAAATCGGATCATCCCGAACCAAAGGGTCGGAAATAAGGAAACATCCTGTGACACGGAAAGCGACACGACGGAAAGATTGGCAGGGAGTGCGAGGAGACGAATCTTTACAAATCGAACTTTTTTGGGGACCGAAAAATTCAATTCAGCAACTTCGATTTCAATTATTTCGTGTATTTAACTATATATATATATATATATATATATATATATATATAAATACTAAGGAAGAGGAAAGGTAAGTAAGGATATTTTGGGCAACTAGGTGTTGAAGGAAACCCAGTGAACACTAGTTGCCCAAAATATATATATATATATATATATATATATATATATATATATATATATAATTTTGTTATTTGTACATTTATTATGGACGGCATTAAGAGTAAATGGATATGGAATCAATGGCGAATGTAATTGCTTATATCACACACACACATATATATATACACTAGTTAATATGTTTGCATTTGCAAACATTTTTAAATTTTAGAATTTTTACAATTTCGAATTAATCCCAATCGATTTTGTACAAAATTATATAACCGTGTCAAATATCAAGTTTATAGCTCGTTTAGAAGTGCCTTATAATTTTAATCCTCGTATGGGGCAATAATGGGACAAAACAGCCCCTAAGATTTTGAATTTTTACAATATCATATTTCTTCCTTCTGTTGTAACTAATAACCCATAATTCTGCCAAAACCTTACAAGATCGAACATCTGCTTTGTGTTAAATTTTATAGTCGGCGGGCGCCTTGAGGAACCGTACGATATCTTCAGAAAACTAATAAGAAGATTGGATGTGCAATTAACCATGAAGATGTTTATTTCGCCACATTTTCACGGACAATCAAACTGCTGAGATCGTAATTTTCCAGCAAACAAGAACCTCCCGTAATCGATCAACAGAGCGGACACCTAGAGCGGGGTGAGGGGATTCTTTGCGGTCGGATGACGAATAGGGAGGGAGAATATGCGCTTGTGGGAGCCGCTGCATCTGTTCAGCCTTCCACCTAATAGGCAAACTCCGAAGAGCAGCTTGGCCACGAGGGAGGGGTTAGAAGGGTAGCAGGAATAGGTGAATGGGGGAGGGGAGGGCAATGCATAGAAAACGCACACAGGATCGACTGCCGTCAACAGAACGCTGAAACACCTGGTAACTAAATCGTCCGACAACGCGGCGGTCATTCGGATCCGAGGCACCAGGTGGAACCGCCGTCCGCAGAGAGAGACGCCTCGAGAAAACCCGATGACCGATGGCTGCGAAACGTTCTTTTATAAACCGTCGATTTTCTGTCCGAGGGAGATTTAATTTTTTTTAAACCATTCGTCACACTTTGAACGGCTCGGCGTGCGCGTAAAATTTTCAAAAGGACGTTGGAAAATTGATTAGGGTCACAATAGATTTTATTTTACGATTATCCAAAAACAGCCGATAACAGAATAATACCTAAAATGTAAGAAATAACGTGTTTTATAAATATATTGGGAAGTCACATGTCCTTCTAAACTTTTGAAATTGACTTAGCTATTCATTGCACTACCTCTTAGGTACCCATTGTATGCAGTGAATCAGCAGGTCGTAAAAAGAAAAAAAAAACCTAAATTAATAACTACCAGCACATTTTTCTTCCCCATAAAAACAGTGCCCGCAATAATATATTGTATAAAATATGTATGTTTAGAAACATTAAACGCCATGCCATTTACCTTAGGAGACTTCTCGATATCCGTGACTATAGTGCCATGTAAAGCACCGCACCATTATGGGCTTAGGAATGAGAGGATTGATGTACGACATTTTTTTAAATATCATAAGCAGTAGAACTGAACCGGCAGAAATCCAATATTGAGAGAAGTGGATCACGTATTTACGTTTTCTACGCGAATGATTTCTTGAGCCTCAGAATTTTGTCCGAGGCATGCAAATAATGCGGAGAGGGGATTTCTGGTACGTTCGGGCCATGCTGACTCCTTACGATTTTCACCCAAATTTTCAGTGGGACTCGAGCTTATGATGATGCTTGAAGTCACAATAGAAGAAGAATACCCTATTCAATCGAACAGCCAATTTACCTTTGCCAAATTATTATTAATTCGTTTTAAGATGTGTTTTAATGCATCGTGTATTAACAATGTGTATATAGCAGGAGTTACCGTTCAATTTCAACGTATTTAGTGAATCTAAAACTTCGACTATGTAACATGTAAGCATCGCAAGAATAAGATAGTACACAGTTATACCCGTCGAATAAAGCATTTTCCTACGTATTTAGATGAATGAAGGAAGAAAATCTTAGGAAAATAACGTATAAACTCCCTCCCCCTCCCTTCCACCCTCTCCTTCCTTTCTCCCCCTCCCCCCCTCTCTCCCTCCTTCCCTCCTCCTCCATCTCCCCCTCCCCCTCTCGCCCCCTTCCCTCTAATTCTCTCTCTCCATCTCCCACCTCCGTTACCATCCATCTCTCTCCCTCCCTATCTCGTATTAAAAGCATTCAAAGCGAACAAACTTACAAATATTCTCCTTTATATGTTAGATTAGAAGATAATTCAATTAAAAACAACAAATATTTCAATGAAATACACAACAATTTAAACAACAATTTTTACGTAAGATATGGAATGTTAGTAAATTTCTATACTTCAATAATGCCATAAATGCAAAAATTATGTTTTACAGAAATAACTGACGAAAAATGTATATTTTTAAGCCTTTTTCAATTCGTTACTGACAATGAGATATACTCAAAAAACCAAAATTTGAACCGGCCATTACATTAAGACCTTTCGACCCAGTGGACTGATTTTGTCCATTTTCAGCTAGAAAATGTATATCATCAAAACATTGATATTGGTGTAGGATTCATCAAAATCGGTTGCTGAGATATCCTCAAGAAACTGAAATTTTGACCGACCGATCCGTGACCTCCGGGGTCACGACCCCGTGGGTCGATTTGAATTATATTCGGTACTGCAACTCCCATGATGAACCTGAAGCTGCTTTCAAAATTTCAATCTCCTAACTTTATTCTCTAATGAGTTATGGCTGCCACAGACAGACATCCTCTTTTATTTATTAATATATATAAAGATCCTATTCTATACGCAAATATATAATTTCAAACCCTCGATTTCAAGAAAAAACGTATAAGTGACGAAAATAGTCATCGTTTATAATGATTTATGGAAGAAAGGCGGTCAGGATAAATTTAAAAATCCGACCTGACCTTCAGAAACAGTTTTTACACGCGTAATCTATCCTGGGAATTTTCGCCGTTGCTGTCTCGTCAGTTTAACGGTTAAAAAATTGTTTAGGTTTTCATCTTCCTCGTGTAAATTTCCTTGGCAACGCGAAACGTAAGCATCTTGAGTTCCTGAAAAAATGTTACCTTAAGGCCTGCGGCATCAAATGCGCATGCGTATAATTACACGAAGTGCTCGATTTATGCAAGCTTCCGTTGGATCATAAGCATTGTATACATCCTGCTAAGGACACCCGTCAAAATTAAAGACCGAAAATAAAGTGCATAGACGCAAATCGAAAAATCATAGACATAGACTTCCACGACTCCTATTTTTAAAAAAATATTGTTTATTTTATTTCAATTCCGTCCCATTATTTTTTTTTCGGTTACATCTGTTTCGTGAAACGCAGGGAGCGTTTTAAATATTTGATCAGAATCGACCATTTAAAAAAAAAACTTCGCGCCAAGGCGCAATGAAAATCGTGTTAGTGTCTCTCATGCCGAAAATGAATGCGGAGTTTGAATACTCAAATTGATCGAGTTTTTAATTCGCGTTCGTTCCAATAGATATCGGCGTTACTTCGTCAACCGAAATGTTTTCGATAACTTATTTTTCCAAAGCAAACAACCATTCGGGCTCGAAATTTAAAAAAAATTGAGCCCGGGCCCACCACACGATTTTTAAAAAAACGATATCCTCTCTGTTATTTATTTGTTTATATTTTGTAAATAATCTCCGGCTCTCTTTTTAACTAATCTCTGCTTGAACGACCCGAAAATATTATTCTTTTCAAAAATAAACAAAAGCGACGAATGCGAAATTGCGCTCGCCCCGATTAAGAAATTCAATTATCGACCACTCAAAAACGGGGGAAAATGAAAAAAAAAGGCAACGCTCTCAATTTTACAAATCCGAATGAAAAACGAAAAAATAATGGATGAGGACATTCTGTACTGCGAAATTTTGTTCCGTTGGGAATTTTTTAGCGAGGTTTTGTTATTTTTTTCCTCCCGCTGGTGATTCAGAATCCCGAGTGTAACGTCGCACCTTGTTACACGGCCAGATGAATGAAACACCCTCCCCTCCTTTTCGTGTGAAGGTCGCTGAAAAGGTACATCCAGAGCTATCGTTTTTATTTATTTACGACTATTCGCACTTTGCGTGGCAATAACGCGTCAAAAACAAAAAACGCCTTGTCCTTCAAATTTTGAAATAAAAAGAAACCACTGTTTAGTGTTAAGCACTTGAGTCGTTGAGGACCGTTGCTAACGCAGCTAGCATAGCTCTAGTTTTTTTTACAAGATGACTCACAGGAACGTAAATGTATACATAAATAACACTCTCAAATCGATATATATATATTATTTTTTTAATATTGGCTATATTAAGTTATGCCAAAAATTTTAAACAAAATTATCATGAAGAGACCACTGTTCTCCCATCCTAAGACCACTTGTGTCGTTAGCATTGATTTTATTATCGACTACGAAGGGAAAAAAATCGATTCCCCGTTTAGACCGCAACAGCCCTTCAGGTGGACCTTTTTATCTGTTCCCTATTGCCAATTTGGTCAGTGCGATAAGCACTGTTTGATCAGTAATTCCTCTTCCCTCTCTCTAACTCTCCGTAAATGCCTCGTAAGATATACATCCGGCATTCAACAGATAGAAATGTAGCGAATATGCTACAATGTAGGAAGGACTTGCTGCGAAATAGAGTAGTGCAATGCCCTGCAGAACCACTTTATTTCTGTACTCCAGATATGTATTCCGCACAATATATTGTAGATGCTACCTAAAACGTGGTGTATGGCTTGAGGAACTTAATTTCTCTATTAAAAAAAACGGTACAACATACATTGTACAAACTTTCTCATATATGGGTACTAATGCGTCGTTCAGTTATCTTTAGAAAATGAAAATCGTATGAGCCTGTTTTTAGAAAATCTAATTTTTGTTCAAGTTGCCCAAGAATAAACTAGCCTTATATTCATTCATTGAGAAAAATGAAATACGTAGTATTATTGTAGATGTATACTCAAGTAACTGTACGAAATCTCATCAAAATCATTAGAGACGTTTTTGAGAAAATCGAATTGTTGTTAAAGTTGCCTAGAATAAACTAGCCTTATATTCATTTTTTGAGAAATATGAACTATACAGTATTATTGAAGACGTAAACTCAAGTAACTGTACGAAATTTGATCATAATCGTTAGAGCCGTTTTTGAGAAAATCGGATTGTTGTTAAAAATGCGTAGAATAAACTACTCTTAATTATTGATCAACGTCAACCATTTCTATGTATACTCTGCTCAGTATGATAAAATGCCTAAGTACGAGATTTCATTCATTTTCGCTCTACCGTCTAGGCTCCAGAGCCAGTAACCGACAGACAGACAGACGGCATTGCGAAAACCACTTTTTCGGATTCGGCGACACTTAAAACGTATATTTCCGTAAAAATCTCGAGGTCGAATTTGCTTTTCCATCATGGCTTCACGGGCCGCATAAAAACCCTTTGTGGACCGTAGTTTGGGTACCACTGGCCTAAACCTATATTCCTACTTATGAAGTTCATTCGTGCATGCATAGCGCTTTAACTAACTTTCAGCTTGATGTTATAATAATAATTTTAGATTCTCAAAAAGCTAACATGAAACTATCGTGCTTTCAAGCACTCTGTAACCCTCTAGATATTTCGTAACCTACAATTTTGCAAACCTTGCCTTAGAAGACTCCCGGCTTTAATTTCATACCAGGCGTTTCTCTAAGAACTTGGTAATTTTTTCCTAATTTCATATCATACACGAGACGACTCGTATGTAAATTACGTGCGCTAAAAATCGGTGCCTATTAGTACTTAAGGACATGGTCACGTGTTCTATAATATGTCCGGTTGAGAATTAATTTGATTAATAGAGCCAATCGTGTTGATAGCGTTATCGATTGATGAGATTTGTCATTATCTTCAAGTTGCAATTTCGATTGTATTTCATGTACTTAATTTCATTTCAATAGTGCCGTATGGGGTAGACATAGATTAAAAGTGAGACTTGCCAATTTCTGTGTAATAACCCACGAGAAATCTAAAACCGCTGTCAATTTCTTCCGCAACTCTAGATGTATTCGTGTATGTTCACCTCCACTCTCATTTTGACGTATTCGGTCACTATTGGAATCTCTCATAGTTAAGTATATTTAACAATGATAAAAAAAGAATGTAGCTCCTCCAGCCAGACTACAATAAAAAGATTGTCTATTTTGAGCGACCGGAGTGGAAGCATCGATACAGCTGATGTTGGCGGCATCGCAGGCAACTTTAAAAAAAGAAGGCAACGTTTTGAATAAGGTAAGGATCTTTTTTAGAAAATGTATTTTTAGTTTGTGGAATTACTTTAGGTTCACCTTTGGCTAGAATAGGGCGGTTGGAGTTATGTCTAAATTGAATCCGAAAGTAATCTTTTTTAAAAAGATGGTGGGGGTCCTTGACTTTTACGATACGCCCCTGGATGTATATAGGATATATACATACTAGTACAAGCATTTCAGCTTACATAATGAGGTAAACGCAACCCCTAAAAATTATAATTTTCACAACGTCGGATTTTCCCATTGGTTGTGACGGGAAACCTATAATCGTGCCAGATTTGAAGTCTCTAGGTCATTTGGAAGTGCGTCGTGATTTTTATCCTCGTATCGGGCAATAATGGGACAAAATGGGTGAAAGGGGTGCATCGCGTCCGGGCGGCAACATATCGGAGGGGGCAATTCACGGGCGGAGGCAGGGATATCTCTTAATTTTGTGCTTTTACAAACATACAAACGGAGCCTAACTTGGCGACCAGTAATCTAAAAAATCTCTCTGACAACACTGTGCCCTGGCGAGGAGTAATATCCCGTACACCTGTAAGTGTTCCTTTTTTTTCTTGCTTTTCCCACTTTTTCACTTTTACTGTTTGTATTGTCTCCAAATATTCGCTATGTGCGGTTAAGAAGTTTTTTCTTAATTTTAAAACAACATTTAATCTAAAAATCGAAAAATATCTGGACCAGGATACTTTTATAAGTCCGTAAAGGGCGGCATAAACTGCTCGCACCCGGGTGGAAAATATACCCGGCGCGGGCCCGGGCAAAACAGCCACTAAGAATGGCAATTTTAAGAATTTTATATTTTATCTAATGTTTGCTAAAAATTCCACACATTTACACCAAATTTTAATGATGTAGCACGTTTAAAAATGCATTAATATTGATTTAATTGATTAAACTTTACATGAATGTTTAACGGCCACAGTAATAAATTATAATTTTCAATGTGACTTTCTGCTAGTACACTAAGCTCTAACTTACTGAAATTTTTCAGCTTCCCAGCTCGACGGAAGTACATAAACATTTGTTTAACTTTTATGAATTTTAACGGCCAAATAAATAAATATATTTAAATTTCTCCAATCCCGTTTTGGTTATTTAATGAATTCTACCATTATAAAAAACATCAGCATTGTAACACATTTAAAATACCTCAACATTTCAATATCTGTTTAAATTTTGGGATTTTTTAACTGCCAAAAAATAAACATTTTAGTAATTTTCGAGTTTTCTCGTCGGTTTTGCCGCAATACCTACCAATTTACCAGCATAAAGCTTCTAGCTCATCTGGAAGTGCCTCATAATTTGCATCCTCCTTCTATGTCAGAAGCGTCAATACATCCAACTATAGTCGATCCAACATCGGAAGTCTGTTGGCCTACTTAGAGCAAGTAGCCAATCACGAACGTTTCCCCTTCCATCGCCCCTCTCAACTTTCGTGCGGGAGAGCAGATATCGGTGCGCGTTGCCAGCTCTTGCGGATTTTCGCCTTCAGCTGATATACTACGCAATTTCTAATGGCAACGCATCCCGGTGTGATCTCTTCGAGAGCAGGAGTGAGACTGGTTTCCTCCCCACTACCTTCCCAAACAAACAGTCTCCTATTAGCTGCTGCTAACTGGTGTACGCCCCGTTTTCGAGGCCATAAGTCTTCCGATGTTGGATCGACTATAGTAGAGGGTGATTGCATTCTGCAAGCATTTCAGCCTTCTTTCAATAATGGGGTAAAAACGTCCCCTAAAAATAAAAATTTTCGGATGACGGATTTTCCCCTTTGGCTGTGACTGTAAGCATATAATCGTGCCAAATTTCAAGTCTCTAGGTCAACTGGAAGTGCCTTATAATTTTTATTCTCGTACGGGGCAATAATGGGGCTGAAATGCTTGCAGAATGCAAGCACCGTCTACAAGTATCCTATATCCTCCTACGTGAGAAGCAGTTATATATTACAGATACGACGCGCAAAATGAAATAAGAGCCTCCTCATTCGATTGGTTTTTATTTATAATTTAATATAAACCACATACACCGATATCCGTTCTTTCTCTTTGTTTACGAAAAGAGTCGGTTTCCATTATCACTCGAGCGTCTGAAGGTAAGTATATTTCGCGCAATCAAATTTCGGAGGCGGCTTCAATTACTCCTACACTTCGCTTTCAAGAAATTCCAACTATTCGATGGCATTCCAGGGTCTCGCATACCTCCACGTTACCGAGTTCAGACGCACGTCACGGCTTCCACGTTGATATACATACATGCACGAGTTGCTTTACCCATACCATAAGTCACACAGCACTCTCTCGGCAGCTGGTGACAACGGACCGCATTTCTCTTGTATTCGCAGTTTTTTTCGAGCGATGCTTTACTGTTTATCGGCTAGTTTTCGACGACGTTATTAAATTGAACGAAACGAATGCCGGTGTTTAAAATTAACATAGCCATTTCCTATTGGCCGATACTTTCACATGCACGTTAAGTTATTAACGCGGTTAAAGATAAGGGAAGAATTTTAGTACTATTGACATGTTTATCTCATGCATATATAACAGTTGTAATAATAATTTATTAAAAGCGCAAATGTTTCTCCAATTTTTTGTGTTGCGGTGAACGTAACGAAAATTATAACGAATATGAGCACATTCAGCCATACTCTCACAGCAGGATTCTAATCTCTGAGCCTAGCATTAAGATCCAGGCAAATTGGCACGCCTCTACCAACGGAAAATAAAGAATAATATTTTTTAATCTCGTGAGAATTTAACTTTCGCTGATAATATTCGGAAAATCTATCGCAGACAGGTGGATTTTCTGAATATTCCACCAAGGATCATAAAATCGATTTTTATGTCAAATTATATCACAATTCTACGCTTTGAAAGGCAGTTTCACCATTGAAAACACTAATATGTCTCTCATTGATCACTACTACTCATTGCCCACATTTTATGAGAAAAATGGAATATCGCGGACCGGCAGGAAAGCTGGTTTATTTGGTTTTTATTATTTATTTTGTGGTCTTCGTAAAAGGATTCATTGCTGAAATAGTTTAACGTACTATTGGAATTACAATATTATGCAAATACATATTCTCTTGGTATTTTTGCTCGAAGCTTAGAGCCATTTCAATTATTTTTCATAAACCTTCTTTAACTTCTTGAAAAGAGGAAAGAGTCAGGTAATGAAAAAAAAAGCCTCTTTGAGTACTTGATTGAGATTTATGCGCGCAACCATGGCAACAATCTAAAACTTGAAAAAAAGAGAAAATATATTAAATCTTTCAAGAGGTAATAAATCAATAATAGCCTCATCTCTCCTAGCGGCGTGTCTCACATTGTTACGCCAAAGGAAACATAAATCACAAGACACCGTCTCGTATTTTTTTCATTTTTTAAACATTCCGCACTTCGTTAAAGATAATTAGTGAAAGAGAACGTGCAACGTCCAAAACATTTTTACGTCCACGACGAGACTTACATGTCGATAAAAACTTTTACGGTTCAACGTTTTTCCTCTTCGGACGCTCGCGAGAAACAACTCCCGTCCCTCAGGACGAGCGAAAAAAAAAATAAAAGCGAAAGAGGAAAAGAGTTATCTTTTTTTTCCGGCCAGAGTTGGAGAAGGTATTGCGGGCAAGCAGCAAAGGCGATAAGATAGCACTCCGAGGAAACGTGTTGAAAGATCTCTATTTAAGAGAAAGTACGTGTTAGAAAGTTACTACATTCTGGGTTTAAAAAAAAAAAAGGTTGCCCTTATACTCGTAGACACATGCTTATCTTGGTGCTGTAAGAAAACTCCTTTTTTTGTCGCCGATGATAGTTTGAAATTTTAAAATGATCGTTAACGTTCGCTGCATCTAAGAACGCGATCCATTCTGCGGTATTATTAGATAACCATTATTCGCGCAAAATTAGAGGCTCTTATGTAGCAGACCGCAACTTTAAAAAAATAATACGGGACGCATTTCTTTTCTGACTTTCGCTCATTAACGAGTGAAATTTATCTAAAGATATCACTATCCAAATCGTTAGTATTCTTCCCGCGTAAAAACCGTGATTATATATTAAATCCGGTTCTCCTATTCTCCGCAGCCTTATTAATATTTTGGTAAACCTTTTTTCTTTAAAAACCTGTTTCCTTCATTATTTCCTTCAATGATATCATTAGTAAATGTAATGTCTTTCCTCGGGAAATTCCCGATCCAGTTCAATATCTCCTTTCTGATTATTTTTGTTATCAATCACCGCTCTATTCTTCTTAATCTGCGTCTTTTTTACCAAAAATATATGTCCAAGAACAAGCACTTAAAAAAGTAGGTACTTGTCTAAGGTATCCCCAATAGCCACAACAAGGTTATAAAAAACCAGATGCGCATTTCGGCTAAAAAGAAATAGACGTCTTCGGTGATGGAGATACCAGAGAGAAGTACATTTTTAAGCGCTTGTTCTTGAACATTTTCAGCAATAAGACGAGCTCGATAACATAGATAAAACTATTTATGTAAAAGGTAGAAATTATGTAGCTGCCAGAAATAAATCCTTCTATAAAAGTTATATCTATTTTTTCCTAATATACCTTTCTTTTATCGAAAACCGTATAAATGTTTGGTATTAATAAAAATGTAATTTATATGTATTTTTTCCTTTTTGTGCGATTTTTAGAGCTTACAAACGGTAATGTTTAATTAATTATAATTTAAAACTCTTTGTTTTGTATCGGAAATATACCCAAGCCGGTTTAATTATTCATTACATTTATTTCATCATTATGTGAAATAATTTGATGGCATTCACTCAAGTAGCCGTGAATACGAAAAAAATTCCCATCTGCAGATATTTTTCTAAAACAACAGATAAGAGGAAAATTCCACCGAAAACGCGAATTGTTTGCATCTGAATGAAAAGCAGGCTCCAATTCCATACATCAGTATATGATTAAACTCCAACATGTTTTAGAGCGTATCCAGTCTGGATATGTAATATTTAGACGATTAAATTGAGAATAGGAAATAGCGCACAACAACGCCTGTTCCTATCACTTACTTATACCGGTCGAAGATAATTATCTGAGCATATTTCAGGGCGCATTCACTCCGCGTTTTGTATTTTCGTCCTTGCGCCAAATATTTCCTCCGTAACCAGGTCCTTATTCCCCTCCTAACGTTTTAAAGAGGACGCCGGGATTAAGGCGTTCTAACACAGTTCCAGCCCCTAGCCGCAACGGCACTCGGACCCAGAAATAGAACGAGATTTTTATGAGCCCCGTTCACACGATGGTTCCGCCTCAATTACGTAATTACGCGAGGCAATGGTAAATTTTCCACAGTCTCGCGAGTGTTTCTTCGCGTAACTTGTTTAAAAAGAGAAGAGCGCGTTACCCGTCGCAGTCTGTGACTGCTAGTTTCAATAATTTGTGCGATCACGAGCGAAGTAGCGGATCGATAATTTGATCAGATCTCTCGATCCGCGACAAATAAAGGTAACGAATGCGGAGATAGAGAAGGAGAAAAATTCTGAACTCGAACCCGGGTCTTACACTTACCGGGTAGGTGCTTTAAACCAACTAAGCTAATTGTAAGTCTAATTCACCTTTCTCGAATCGGAGCGTTTATGGTGAAGAGAGGGCTAACTCAGTTAGTAAACCTTACCACAAGTAGATGTCCTCACTGAGGCACGGCGAAAAACACCTCCACTTTATCTCAGAATTGAGAAAACGTTAAATAACATGAGTGAAATGACGGAAATTTAACTTATATGCGTTTTTCAAATTATCCATTCTCGAATTCTCATATAAGTTCAATTTCCGTCATTTCACTCGTGTTAAATAAAGGTACATTTCAAAACGAAGACGCAAATTCCGCGGACTCCCAATGGAGACGGGATCGAGACAGATCAAAAACGTGAAGATCGTTTTCTCCAGAGAAGCGTAGAAGGGACTCGCTCGCTGCACCCTGGGGATCTTTAAAAAAAAAAGAAAGAAATCTCGGGTCGCTCCCTTAACGCTGCAAAAAAACAAGTGCTCGACCTTTTATCTGCTGCACACGCTTTATAGGAAATGAGTACCAATTGGTATTAACGCGCAGGGGGGGATCCTCACTTTGACTTCACCCCCTCTCTCACCGTCTCTTGTTACTCGCAATTCCCTAACAACATGGCAGGAGCACGCGAAATTTCCATTTGGATCTGCGAAATGGGTCACGTGTTTGTTCGGTGGGAAGCGTAAGGGGAGAGAGCTTCGATCGCTCTGCCCCTCGTATTCTATCTCCGAGCGATTCCATTAAGATTGGAGAGAGAGAAAGAGAAATAGGAGTATATATTCTCTCTCTCCCTCTTAAGCTTGGCTTTAAATGGAAAAGCGGGCGAAATTAATTAGGTACGGTTATTGCGTGGATGTATGTCTTACGGCGCGCGCGCAATTAAGTCTACACTCTCCCACCTTAAACCCCGTTGTTTCAGGCAGAATGTGCATAGGAGTCGTTCATAAATCTGCACGTATCTGTCACTGCTCTGCTGGATGACCTGAAGAACGTGTTAAAAACTAAGTGAAGTATTTTTTCCCACCGTTTCATGACGAGTCTGAAGAAAAATATACGAAATGAGGTCGCGCCTAAGAAGTGATTCGCAAAAGTCAAATGACACATTTTATCTCAAAGGAAACCAAGCAGTGGAGTAATATCAAGTGCGTGATTCAACTGCAATTCTCACGGTGTTTTCTTTCTCACGAATCGTTAAACTTCCTATTATACAGAATCCATGATCGTTTCGAATTACCGCTTTATGCATATTTGAAATTGGAATTAGGCCTATTCAGCTGTTTTTCCGCTGTAAGACAAGTTTATCATTGTTTTGATGAAAGTCAATACATAAGCTACCTAACTGAAAAAATAAGGTAAAAAAAGATCAAACCGAGACGAAAATAACTTATCTCCAAAAGTCATAATAAGGTTATGACAAAACCATATTTCGGCTAACAGGCAACCGTCATCTGTGGCATTCTTCGACAGTAAATTATGATTTAGATAACTACTTATTTTTGATTTTTAAGCGTTTCTTTATAATTTGTTTTTAACTATAAGAGAAGCTCGATAATTTTATGTTGAATTGGAGCTGGCTACATCAATTGCAGATAAATAAAATTCTTTTGATCCAATGCATCACACAATCAGACAGACTTACTTCATGATATTAATTAATATATACTATTATACCAATGATATTGAATCATATTATTTTATCAACCAGGACTGGGCTTGTCAAATATTTGATTAAAAGGGTCACATGGCTCGGACAGAGACGTATTTTACTATTAAGAAAAATCGAATGTAATACGTTAAAAAACATTTATTGTGAGTGAAAGAAATGTGTATCGCATACACAGCCTCATTAACAACTTTCATATTTCATTCAATTCTTCCGAAAACTTCTATTGATGGTCCTGACACAAACAAGCGTAATTGCATAAGTATATGAATAAATTGTAAATGTTACTTACCTCATCAGTTTCACATATCGAAATTCAGGACTTACGAATTCTTCATTTCTGCTCAGATATTCAGCTATCATTATAGCATCGACAATAGACAAATTGCCTGATTTTGTTTCTAGGAAATCGGCATCCATTCTAACCTTCTAATAACAAACTACGTAGTATATACTGTAAATTATATGATAAATGTAAAACTCTACGATTTAGATATCACTAAGGCGCAAAATTCCCTTCGCAACCAAAAAAACAAGTACAGAATAAAAACCGCTTGACATACACGAGAAGCACGAGAAATACCGGATCGCGAGTCAGTAACGATGTATGGATCCGAACAACATTTTAAAACTATAAAAAAATATATTTATAAACAATTTCTTTCACTTTTCTCTGCAACACGATATTCCTTTTTATATATAGTTCTATCCTAAAGAGTCTTCACGAAAATTAAAATTTTGTGAAAGTACCTCATTTAAAGAAATTTACTCAGAGAAAAATTGGGAGATCGAATTATTGGACGTACGGTGCGATGCTTCCAGTTTATATTCCATGCCATGCCGAATTTTTAATTCATAGTACCATTTTCTCCGGAACTGTAGTGAATTTTTAACGGAACGGCTGGGGATATTAATTATCGCTTGATGTGAAATAAACTGACACTCGGTATTTGTAGTATCTGTAAATTTTTAATGGCAGGATATTATTCCGCGCAATTTAGCGTGGCCAATTCTAGGAAACGCCAGCAATCAAGATCGCATTGTTATAATGATGGAATATATCACGGTTCCCCACTGCCGGATCTTTTTTAAAAATCCATTTACATTCGACGTAAACGTTAGAGTTAAAATTTTTTATTAATTGTTGTGATAATTAGAAACTAAATTTGTGCTAATGAATTGCACATTTATAAGAAAATAAAGAGTAATATTTAAGTAGATCCTAAATTTAGGGTATTCCATAGATTAATAATTTCATAAGTTATATTTATGCTTAATTTTGAGCAGACCCTCTCAAGACATCATTTTAGTATTCTTAGGATTAATTCAATAACATTTTTAGGAATTTGCTGTAGAAATATCTTAATAGTAGTGTTAGGAATTACTTATGAGATATATAATGAATATTATCAGCTACAATATGTAGTACTTACGAGTATATATGTACTTCGCAATCTAATACTCAAGTTCATTTTCAAATGCCATTATTTTACAAACGGTGGAAACTAAAAATTTATTAGGCTAAAGCAGTAACTGAAATGATTGACGACTGTTATACAAATTAATTGTGCTTTTTTCATGGCAGGGGTTTTTCTCATTTCTGGCGCACAATACTCTCGGAATATATAATTTCGTTGATATAAACCGCAGTGATTCCGAATATGAAATTGTATATCAAGACATTACAAATAATGGTAATGCTATATCTACAAATGTTCATATTAACTCATGAATGAAACGGAGAAAAAAAGAAAGCAAAAATCCGGTAACGAAATATTTTTAAACACCCTTTGTTTTTTTCATAGAAGAAAAATGAAAAGATAACTAGGGATACTTCAACAATAGTGGCGTTTAAAAAAAATCAGCGAAAATATCCCATTTTACCGCTCCTTATCCGGTCCGAACGACCATCAATAAAAAAAAATTTGTCGCGAAAAATCTGGTAACGAAATATTTTTAAACACCCTTTGTTTTTTTCATAGAAGAAAAATGAAAAGATAACTAGGGATACTTCAACAATAGTGGCGTTTAAAAAAAATCACCGAAAATATCCCATTTTACCGCTCCTTATCCGGTCCGAACGATCATCAATAAAAAAAAATTCGTCGCGAAAAATCTGGTAACGAAATATTTTTAAACACCCTTTGTTTTTTTCATAGAAGAAAAATGAAAAGATAACTAGGGATACTTCAACAATAGTGGCGTTTAAAAAAAATCAGCGAAAATATCCCATTTTACCGCTCCTTATCCGGTCCGAACGACCATCAATGATAAAAAATTTGTCGCGACGATGATGACAATGAGAGAAAGTGCTGGGAAGGGTCGTTTGTTGGCGCTAACCTCCCTCCAACCTCTTCACTATCACCATATTTTTCACTTTCTCTCTCTCTCTCTCTTCGCTGGGAGTGAGTTATGGAGATCTTAACGGGAGCGAGCATTACACTGGGGAGGAGAGCGAGGCCGGAAAATCGATTGTTGCTCCGCCTAGGGAGTAGTGCGGGCGTTGAGGTCATCGCGAATTGGTCGGGAAAAGAAGCAAGAGAGGGACAAATAAAAGTCAAAGAAGAAGCGCGGCGGAAAGAGGAAATCTGGGACAATATAGAGAAAAGAAAGATGTTGGAGTGGGGATAAAGTGTGAGAGAGAAGAGAATGAATGGATAGATAGACAAAAGGACGTAATTTTCGCTCTTTTTTTACTTTTCATATTCCCCCTGCCTCCTCCGCCCTCCCTCTATTCACCACCGCACCACGCGAGATTAATTTCAAACGAGGGAAACATGGAGCCAATCCTTGCATTACGTATGTCCTCCCGGGCAGTGCACTCGGCTCTTCTCCGTAAGAGGTCGTGAATCGCGTAAGAGAGAGAGAGAGAAACACAAAGAGAGAATGTTGCAGTGACGTCACAAGGCAACGCTGAAGGGAAGGGAGGTTACTCTAAATTTGGAATGGAAGCTTTAGGGTACAAGTTAAAAGGGAGATACAATCGGGAAGGTTTATCTTAAAAAATAATAGCGTAAAATTATTTTTAGAAAAAATTATTAATCGCTTTAATAGAATGGAAAAAATATTCTCCAACACGGAGATACGGTTTACGCATCGCAATATATTTTATAAACTTACTAACGGTTTTCTGTTTTAAAAAAGGAGTAATACATTCAGGTCTATTAAGAAACTTGAATATTTCCTATGAAGCTACATAAAAAGTTAAGGTAGTGATTTAACGGAGGGATTAATATGAAGCGGGAAAAATTTTTATCTCCAATTATTTTTACATGTACTTAGTTATATTTCGATCATCATCATCATCAAGTTGCATATTTTACCCTATAATTAACATTCCTATCGCTCAATTGTAAACATTGTTAGTCTTACCGTAATGGAACATTTAAAAGCATCACTGATCTTCCTATTTATTTCGGCGTATTAGATATCGGTCCGTTTTTAATCGCGAGCATTCGCACCTTGTCAAAGCAACGGTTTAATACAGAAATTATTCCGTGAAAAAAAAAACTCGGTAATTTTTCCGCAGGAATAAGCTCGTCCTCAGTGACGGGTAAAAAGCAAGATTCGGACGACCTTAAAAACAACACGCTAGATTTTTATCATCTGCTGCGCGGGGATAAAGCGGGCCCCACTCGAAGAGAGCGTTTCCCATTGCCCTCACATGTTTTGACAACTGGTAAGTCCTCTCTCCGAAAAGCACGCGCACGCACTCCATTAACTAGTTACTTCGACCAGGTGCTTCCTCTTTTTCTCTCTCTCTCTCTCTCTCTCTCTCTCCCTCTCTCTCTCCTCCCTTTTTTCCACCGTCGCTAAAGTAGAAGGTGAGTCGTTATATTCGTAGCAGGTGCATAGAGAGAAAGAAGAGGAAGGAAAAAAACTCCCTCAGCCGTGCGTTTCACGGAGTCCAAACACTCACCTTTCCGTACCGATGCACAAGAGCTGTTAACAGTTAGGATACACTCAAATGAGACGCGAGGATATATATTATTTTTTTAGATAGAAGCGGAGGAGTTGTCGCTTAGGTCGGGCTATAAGTAATAGTTTTTCCCACCAGATGGAAACGAGTGACTGTGCCGCATTGCGAAAAGTACACTTGAAGCAAGGTCGCAGCCGTTGTACTGCATTACATGCTTCCCTTTAAGTGCACATGTTCCTTAGCGTGTTTTATTTTGTTTTCATAAAAACTATCCGTCAAAATATTTATACAGGAGAAGAAATTAGCCGAAACACTCGATTCGGTTATAGCGTCCACAGTTTACCTGAGGATTGTCGAAACCCACACGTATAATGGGAGGCACGGTTACTACATCTAAATACGTGAAACAGATTGTAAGACAGAAGGATATCGAGACTTTTTTCCTTGAACGAATACAGATTATAACAACAGAATAAAACCAGAGGCAGAAAACTAGTAAAGAATATTTGTGTGCATTGCATCCCCTGCCACTCACCAACTTGTACAACTTCACGGTTGCACGTACATGTTTTTGATTTATTTTGGACAGTCTTAATCGGGCACGGCTCTCAACTTCAGGGATGATTTTTTTGCTGTTGGCGTGAATGCACGAGTGTAAAGGACAATAACCTTGATTGATTAGCGAAGATATAAGAAGGCTGATCCCGTTCATAAAATACGATTGTTTTTTTTTTACACGAGCCGTTGTGCATTTTTCCACAATGATTCCATCCATTACGTATCGGCAGCTTCACATCATTTCATCAACGATGTCGTACTAAATCATTAAACATTCGGTCTAACATCCGTTTAAAATTCTACTACAAAAACGAAGTTTTCAGTGTGAAACCTAATGAAGACTACCTTTCACTCCCTGTTTCTCCATCTGATGGTATTTATATCTCTCATTATCTCTCTCTCCCTGTGAGCACTTGTTCCTCATCAATTTTCCCCTCTCTCTCTCTGCATTCGCAAACATAACTCGATATACCGCTGCTCCGCCGTAAAATATTGGCCGATCGCTATTACATTAGAGGGGGCGCGTAACGGCTTTTGAAAGGAAATCATGCGCTGAGCCTCTGAGGCATGCATTAAGAGCTGATAACGGCTTCGGGTTAAAGGTTCGGATGGAAACGAGAGAGTTTGCGAAGGGAGGTTGATAGGAAAATAAAGGACTTCCCTCCTTCCTTTGTTCAAGAGAAAGGGAAAAAAATAAGGAGCTGACGGCGCGATTAAATACGGCCGTAACGCTTCAAAGGAAACAATTTTCGTTTACCAATTCAATTACTGGAGGGAAGGGTCGATTATGTTTACCTTTTTAATGGCATTAAAATAAAAACCAGTGAACGAAGAATAGCAAGACATGGAGCCAAGGGCGGATCCAGAAACTTTTCAAGGGGGGGGGGGGGGGGCGATCGCCCCTCCACCTATCAAATCCGCCCCTGCCAACTGCCCTAAATTTTGAAAATCCCTACCCCTATCAGAATCCCTCTTTCCCTTGATATACAGACCTAATCTGCGGCGTATAATTGAGGATTTTTGCGCGGAATGAATTTAAGAAAGCGCCCAGTGGAGTGCAATGGGGTTATCCAAGGAAGGGGCGATCGCCCCCCCCCCCTCCCCCTCCCCCTTGGATCCGCCACTGCATGGAGCTGAATCGATTTAAGGATCGGCACTAAAATTCTATTGAGGTGGAGTGATATTCTTCCGAGTTATTGCTGCGAGATTTTAGAGGGTATAATATTGTTCGGCTTAAGTGAAATAAGATATTAATTAGACAAAAGAATCGTTCAATATAAATGTTACAGCAGCAGTTCCCAACAAGGGAGACGACGCGACATTCGATGGTGGCGCAAGAGTTATAACAGGGTGAAGTGATAATTTGAGAAATTTGCAGTATATAATAGTTTGACATAGAAGAACAAATAAAACTACGAAAACACGCAACGCTTGCTTCTTTAAACGCGTGAATTTCCTCCTGTATGCGGTAGGGGGAGCCCTATTTATCTTTAAGCGTGACCTGAAGGAAATGGAACTGAAAACGAGGTGACGCAGAATTGAAGACGGCGTGACGCAGACAAAAAACCACCGTGTCGGAGCCATTATAGCAATTTAGTGAAAAATACTGAACGAAATCGACGGGAAACTCTCGAGTTTTTCTTAATATATGACACAGAAGGATAAAAATTATTTTGTGACGTACAAGTGATTTTCAAATGTATTCCATTCGTGTTGACATACTGAAGGAAAAGTAAAAAAGGAAACTCATGTGCTGTATGCTCGTTCGTAGCTCCTAATCGAGCAATGTGTGACTCGAGCAGATGATCCTGGCAGGTGACCCCTATTGTTAGAAGGGCCGAAGGAGTTGAAACCTGTGGCTTAGAATATACGGGAAGGTCTGTAGATTCGAGCAGATGTTCTTCCCCGTAAATTGCTCACCATAACCGGAACAATGATCAGCCGTAATTTGTTGTTGTAGGATGTGACGAATAAAAGGGACAACTAATAATACAACTTCCAATTTTGAAGGAATAAAAAACGGACGGAACGAAAATGTTATTTTTGACAGCTGAAAATGTCAATATCAAACCCGTATTTACAACGCACGCATATTGTTCGACTTTATTTCTCAAGTTGTTAGAACACACAAGTTAGCGCCTGGGGTCTATTAATACAGGGTTGCCACCTCAAATTCGTCAATGACCCGGAGATTTTCTAATCTGACTCGGAGATTTCGTAATTTGACGGGAGATTCTCATAGGCGAAGAAGGAAAAGTATGTTTTTTACTATAATAATTAATTAGTTTTCATACCAAATGCGAGGAACGTATTTATTTATTGATAATATATTCTACACCGCTTCATATGTTGTTGACCCGGATAATTAATATATCCTTAACCCGGAGACTTCGGGTCAAACCCGGAGAGGTGGCAACCCAGGACCTATATGACCCCATGTTATATCTTTCTGTTAATCATCACGATATTGTCTATTCTATTTATTTAATGAATTTTACTGATGTAAAATACACTGCAATGCCGCATGAGATCAAAAAGTTTATTATTGAACAGAAATAAATAAAATTGTTTATGATCTAATGGTCTATCAAATATCTCGTTGGATCATATAAACCTCCCCGTGCACCTTCTAAAGCAGGGTTGCACAGCATATGGCTCGCGGGCCAAATGTGACCCGCCGACACCTTTTGTTTGGCCCGATTGAAGCTGGGAGTAACTCGGTTGTTTTGTTTGCCACTTCAATTTTTGTCATGTAAAAATTGCATGTAAAATTTGTTATGGTAATTAATAAATCGACAATAGTGTAGTTAAGTTTTCATTATGGGCAAAATTTGCAAAGTATGGTCCGCTTAGGTCAATTTCGGCCTGCGTCAACTTCTGAGTTGTGCACCCCTGTTCTAAAGTGATAAGAAAATTACAATTTATTAAAAATATTATGCCATAGCCAACATGAACTTTGGAAATAATTTGTGCGATGTCTATCATTACAAATTTTTATTTACGCTAAGCATCTGTCAACGGCTTTTTAGCAGGAAATCTCAAATTCGAATGGCACGGGTGCCACATTGATAATTTCTAAATATATGACGATTTCGGAACATTATTATAAATAAAAGCGTACTATCATACATTTCCTAAACATTTAGCATGATCACACCTACACGTTGTTTCTTCCACCTGCTTAAGAGTAAAATCAACGATATGAAAGAGCCTCGATTTTTGAACTGGCGAATCCCGTATTTGAAACGAGAGGGTTACAAATAACGATTAAAGAAAAGGTATATTTTCAACGCGTGACTCAAAGCTTATATCGTATTATCGGAAGATAAACAAGAATCCATCCCTCATATGTCCCCTCCATGACTCATATCGTATTATCGGAAGAAAAACAATAATATATCATCCCTCTATAAAAATTTTTTCATTTAAATCAGAAAAACATCGTAACTCCACTTGTCGTTGTCGTCGAAAGTAGGTATCCTAAAACAAAACCCGTTTTAAAAAACTTTCTCTACTCCTTGCTAGAAAATTCCGAGGTCGTCCGCCCAGTACGCCTGCACTCAGTATTCCCATTCTTGCACAACGCGGGATATAAATAATAAAGAAAACATCCAACGCAGAAAAATACCACCCCCCCTCCCCTTCGACTCTGGATGTGAAATTCTTTTTCTAGGGCAGGGGTCCGCGATCTTTTTCAACGTAGTGAGCACCAAGTTACATTCTAGAGCACTTTTGCGAAAGTGGGGGGAATAATAAAAAATAAGATAAAATCAAGGCGAAAGAGATCCTTTCCGTACGTTTAGAAGGAAAACGGGCGAACGAATCAAATCAACGTTACTAGGAAAGACGATTTTTAGCCTCGTAGAAATTCGCGCTGATACTCCCGAAGAGCACCACCGAGGAGCTCGCGAGCACCAGAGGTTGCGGACCCCCATGTGTTCCAGGGCGATCTGCGGCGTTTTTCGATGGGGTTCAGGGCAAAGGGAATCTCTCCTGGCAGCTGCGCGGGGTGTTTGCGTCCTACACTCGTTGGAAAGGGAAGTGATAAAAGAGGTGAAGCTGGTGGTCGGCGGAATGGACGGGGTGTGAGAGAAGGAAGAGGAGGAGAAAGGAAAGAGACGACGGAGAGTAGTAGTAGTACGCGAATTGGGTGGGCGGGTTGCCGTGATGCTTGAAAACGGCCGTGCGTGAGTGAGTGTGTGTGAGAGAGGAAGGAGGCGCGAAAGAAGGCGGCAACGACCGAGAAGAATGGGTCAAAATGAAATCTTCTTCGCTCCTCCGCGCCGCCTCGACGACAATGAAAAGAGAGAGCGAAACGCGTTAAAGTTGCTACAGAGGGAGCCAAGTTCGCGACGGGACCTCGTAATGCGGTAGTTTACGGGAGGTCGCGAGGAGCAAGGAAGTAAATTTTTTTTTTAGGCGCACCATTCCTGAATAGTCATCGAATAATATTCGACTGATTCACCAGGGAATTATCGAGCTCGTCTTGTGGCTGAAAATAAATTCCAGGATTTAAGCACTTACGTATTTTTAAAAAAATTGAAATTCCGGGTACTTGTTGGCTCTACGTGAAATTGTTGTGGCTTTTGGAGATGTCTTACGCAAGTACTTACTATTTCAATTTTCGATGCTTAAGTGCTTAACTCCGGAGCTCTCAATCGATTTATTTTTCAACCGTCTGTTTTTAAGTTTCTCTCTCTCTCTCTCTCGGGCTACGTTGTATTATAGTAGTTCTCAATGCGCGCATCTATTCGACCTTCGATATCACCGCAGCTTACAAATTTACGTTTCCTCCGTGACGTAAATAGCCCGGTAAAGAGAGCAAAAGTGCCAGTGAAAAGGGAGAGAGATGCTAAGGAGGAAGAGAGGATCAAAAAGGAAAGAGAGAGATAAGAGGGAGAGGGGTTAAATGAAGTACTGTTGGATATGGAGAGGGAGAGAAAGTAGGGGAAGGAAGTAGGAGAGACCAAATGGATCGCCCACTTGTGAAGTGGGTGTGGGTAGGGAAGACTTTAGCGGCAGGTGCAAACGGACTAGAAATAAAGTTTTGGGGTGAGGGGGAAGAGAAAGCGTTGAACCGACGCACTCCGTTTTCGACACATGGTGTCCGATGCGCGAACTAAGTAAGAAGGGTAAAAGGAACGAACGAGACACGCTTTACGAAATTCGCGGAGCGAGTTCTCGTTAGGTCGTCAAAACGATCACGCGCTGGTGGAAATCAAGGCGTGTGAGACGAGCACGGTGCGATTGGAGCGACGCCACGTCGACGAAGCTGGGTTGGCGTGTATCGTGTCACAGAAGACTTCCGAATTTCCGAAGTTGTAACCAACATGACTCTAGTCGCGCTGAACGATACGAGGTATGATACTGGATTTATTACCGATGAAAATTCAGAACAAAGAGTCCTGACTTAATAATTCGAATTAACTTAAGAGCTAATACATGAAAAGTTAGGCACATGTTTTTCTCCTCACTACAGCGCAAATTTCATCAAATTATAATGGGAATAGCGAAACAACTCTCCGTTGGAATCGACTACCGTTTATTCCCGCTGACGCATAAATAAAATTTCGCCTTGAAATGCAATTGCAATATGAGTGGATAAGGCAAAAATTGAACGTAAAAATCAAAGTGGCGGAGAATTTTATTGTTCACGCACATCTGACGCATATTATATTTAAACATTCATTTAAGGTTTCCTAAATTGTGATGATTTTGAACATCGAAAGAAAGTAGTTTCTTCCAAAGGAGATAATGAAATAACATGCAAGTCTTACAATTGAAATATAAAAAAATATGATCAATATTGAAATGTGATGCATAAACAAATGAGTAAATTCATAACGATAATCTACCTTGGAAGTGGAATAATTGCACACTTGTCCTCATTGTAATCAACTAAAAAAATCGGTACAACATACATAGTACAAACTTTCTCATATACTAACGCGTCGTTTAGTCATCTTTAGAAAATGAAGAACGTATAAGCCTGTTTTTAGAAAATCCAATTTTTGTTGAAGAGGCCCAAGAATAAACTAGCCTTATATTCATTTTCTGAGAAAAATGAAATATGTAGTATTATTTCAGACGTATACTCTTGAGTATACGTATATTAAAATTGTATGTATCAACGATTAATGCACATAATTATTACACTAACACTATTATTTACACAATATAATTGGAAAACTTAAAAAATAAAATTCCAATTCTTTTTCAATTTGCGACGATTTTAACAATTCGTAACGCGATGAGACGACATTACACAATTTAACGTATGCAATCGCGTAATAGCTGTACGCGCATTTCAGTAACGTCTCTGGTGTATACACGATAAAACTGCGTCATTATGCACCTGTACAAATCATTAAATTCGTTCTAAGAAATTAATACGACTCTATCTACCATAAACTGTAAATGACGAAATGGGCATTTATTACTAAATTAAACCGTCTGCTGGCAAACACTGGACAACAAACATACCTTGAAGGGGTCACAATAGAACATGGAATTTATAGCTTATTGTTAGTAATCACTAATGAATTTTCAAATCAGAAATTTGACATAAAAAGCACGATTGTCACACGAACGAATAAGATGTCTGGCCTAATATTTTATGCAGACAGCCAAGAAAGACATCAAACCATGTCAGATTCTATCGCTAGAGATATTTCGTGACTTACGGTTTCGAAGTGGTCCAACTGCTATGATCGGGATCCGTTCGCCTCCCATGTCCTCGATTTATCCGCTCAAGTAAACATTTAACGCAATCACTGCACCGTTTCAGCCGTCCAGGTCAGCAACATCCTGGCAAAAACACACACCGACTCCATCACTGACAAATATACCAAAACGTCAACACGCGAACTGCATAAATGTTCGCACTTCGCTTTTTAAAAAATCCATGCACTTGTGTCGTATACCGCTGCAAAAGAAGAGAGTCTCACTGCACTCTTTACGACCTCGGACTGAACCGAATGGCAGGTGGGCAAAATGAACGAACTCGAACGAGCGAGAAAAGGGTAATCACAAAACAATGAGTGTAAAATGGAACACGACAAATGGTTGTTCCGAGCGTGACTTCGTTGGCGGCTATCTTAAAGGACGCCCTTTCGACTGGACCAACCTCGTTCGTTCGTTTCAAATAGACGCGGTCGAAACGAACCATGATTTTTTTATGGCTCTGCTCGTCGATTCAAGTTCGGGAGTGCTGGTTTAACCTTAAAGAAAGGTTTGTGGCCTGGCATTACAGTTGGGCGTGCCGTGCGTGACGTCCGCGCGCGGTCTCCTTATGGGCAACGTCAAAACAACATTTTCTGAACTCAAACTATAGACTTTCCCTTTTTTCACCAAGAAAATAAAAAACCTAGATTAAATCGAGGCTTAAAACAAAAATAGCGTCTATTCTCAAAAAGTAAAACAATAACAAGTCCGAAAAAATCAATTTTAATGGAGAGTTTATAGCCTCAATGTCCCCTGATTAAAGATGTTGATTTATTCATATACACAGCTGTCTACCTTCATGTCTCAATCTATCTCTTTCTCACCTCTATCCTTCCATTTTTCTCGCCCTTCGTCCCTCTCTCTCTCTCTCTCTCTCTCTCTCTTCCTTCTCACCTTATAAATACCTAAGATATGTATGGAGAAATGTAAAAAAATTAATCCTTACTTCAAGGGAAACAAAATGGTATGAATAGTCATCCGTAAATCTGTTCCAAATCCTTTCTGTGAAACGAGATGAAAAAAGGATAAATATTTTGGAAAAAGTTCATCTATTTACGCTTTCATTATTCCTTAGAAAATGGCACTTTTATAACCCAAAACATAGTAAATGTCTGAATGGAAATTACTTTCTTTTTCTCGGCGCGTATTTTACACCAGCCTTGCCCTTGACCTTCAACAACCTTTTCCACTCTTAAGGAAAAACGGAAGCGAAGGGGTAGCTCCAACTCACCTCATTCGACGGCAATTTAGCAATATGCGATTTTTGAGTTTCCACGGATATATGGAAGTAAAGAGTAAAAATTTGTTCTTTTTGTCAAATATATATTTTAGGGAAACAAAATTTTTGCGTACGAATACATCAAAGTCGCTGAATATCATTTCAAGCCTGGAAATAACTTTAGTGTGTACTCAATGTATATCTATCAAGTTGGTTATTCATACGGTTACACTGTGGGTGACCCTTTTCGACGGAATAATACAAACACAAAACACCATTCCTATTATGCATGATTTAAGTGATGCACCAACTAACCTTACGAATGTCCTACTTTTATTTATCCAATTAGCCTCCAAAATAAGTTATACTTTAGAAGACCGATTCATAATACAATCCATTAAGCAGTGGTGTAACCAGTGCCCTGGAGAGGGCGCGGGCAGCGGGTGCAAATAACCGGGGCCCGGGATTAAAGGGGACCCGCTCTCAGGCAAATGTTAACTGTGAAGATGAATCACAATACCTGAAAGGGGGCCCGAGAGCGGGAAAAAAGCAACGTGGCCCGAAATTTTTCTCCCGGGCCTTGGGCGTAACTACGAAAGGACGAGTGGCCTCAGGCACAGTCCGGAAAAGGGCGCAGACCCCGTCCTAAGTACTCCAATATTGTAATGATGCAGTGGGAAATTTTCTCGGGAATAAAATAATGCATGTTTTTCACATCTGTATGACAGTCGAATTTCAGTGAATAACGAAAGCTTTCGCGAACTTGAAGGAAAAATAAACTAATTGTCGCCCCAAAAGGAGGATTAAAACGGACGGGGATTTTAAAACCCACTTCTGCACGAATCGCCTGTATTAACAAAGACGGCTTACGACCCGTTAAAATTTGCATATGCCGCAATCCTTATCGAGAAACGAATGCGCATCACGGCGTGATGCGGGCTAGGCAGGTCGTCGGCCGAATCCTGGAGCTCTCCCGGAATTACCTAAGCAATTACTGCAACAATTAGGCTCCCAGCAATATCCAACGGAATGGGAAATTTTCCAAGTGCAAGAAATTCCGTTTCTAGATAATCTCTTAAAATTAGTGTTTCCCACGTGTCTTAAATCCCCTCCTCCCTAAGGGTTAGCTCGAAAAGATTGGAAGCTAAACGGAACGTTCCAATCGATGTGGATACCAAATTAGGAAAAATTCCGATCGATATCGACAAGTCTGCACGACTCTGTAGGGTGGGAAAATGATGATGATGTATAGCTATGCCACTTATTGATATAGTTTTACGTTTTGATCTTTTATATCTTCAGTTTAAAGTTGAATCGAATGATTAGTTATATACATATTCTCTCATGAGATTACTAATAAATTTTATACCTAAAATGTTTATGAGATCAAAATAGAAAATCTTAAAAATTTATATGAGTATATCAAATTTAAAAACTATTTTTCTCCAATATACATAAATAAAGTAGGAATAACTAACTGCCCATTTCAGCCACAAAGAACTTATTTTTTTCAGTCTACAATCAGTAAATCACCATTGATTACGACTGCGTTGTAGCCAAAATGTGCATCTGATCTTTACAACTTTTTGTATGTCTATCGAAGAAACGTAGTTTTTCGTTTTAATTTTACCCACAATAATTATTTCTTGACTGTGTCGATTTAACAAGATTACGTAACATAGATCGCCACACACTGTATACAATACTTTGCCAGCATCGTCCTTTTAATCTAAGCATCATTTCAAAGTTTGCGTCCGTTTTTTTTTCCTCGTACATATGCGGAGGTGAGCAGCAGTATATTATAGCGTTTTTATTTGTTAAACGTTTTTCCTAGCTCGAATTACAGCGAACGAGTCTGGCAGTCGTTTTCCGTCACCTCGAGCGACTTTAATGGGCGTTAGGCATTCGTAGCGGGAATGGAAAGCTTTTGGAATGCTGTGGAATGATTCCATTTTCTATTTAATCGACGATAAACATGTCGCTCTTATAGAACTCAACCCTCAAAGATAAATAAATCTCAGAAAATATCTGGGCGCAAAACTTTATTCTGCGCAATCCATTCGTCGTCTGCTTTGATGCATTATGCGCTTCGATGACATATGAGGATTTTTGAAAATCCAGTGAGAAATCATAAGCATGACATCTTAATTACTGGTAACTGATGTTTATTTTCTGTCTGTTTTTAGATTATATAAGGGGCATTGAAATGTTTTGCCGTTCTTTTGAACTGCGTTTTACAAAACATTTTATAATATTTTGTCATATTTTTAATTCGATCTTATAAGCGCGTTTATTTTTAATACGAAACTTTGTGTGTACATACTTTGAATTCAATCCTATAAAACAAATGTTTATTTTTGAGATTTAGTATTTTATTTAATTCCTTAAATTAACAAATATTAATTCAATGCGACCTTTTTACAAGAAAATATAAAGGTATTTTGTAAAATTTTACATGGCGCAGTATTATATTCGGGTTTTTAATCCGAATGTAAGTAAAAGATATTTAATGATAAATTATCTTTTAATATCTACGCTGAAAAGGTAATCGGGAGTAGCGATGCCCGCAAAACCCCAACATATTTATATTTCTGGACTATTTATATAAAAATGCCCGACCCTTCAGCACTGCGCTTTACTGGAAAGGGTCCAGTACAAGAATTAAATAAATCATGGTGGTTTTTTTTCTCCATAACTTAAACTAAAAACAGAGTAATACTTTGTGACTCACATCACGGGCCAGGTGGATGCGACAACGGAAATCGTTCATTTAGCATCGCATTCAACGGAGGATAATTTATCTGGAATTTTAATAAGCAGTGATAAACGTGCGAACCCTCTTTTAAGACCTTTGGCAGCTTCAAGGCTAGTGGAAATCGGAGTAAAGCTGCTCACTTTAAGAGACAGTAGACGGTAAATATAGCGGCCATTTCCATAAAATGGCTGAGTAAACGGCTACAAAGTAACTGAAACACCTATCTGGTTTACCCAAAAGTTTTATAGATACAGGGTTTACCTTGATCGACAACTGGTCTCAAGCCGCACCTCGAGCCGGATAATTTTTTGATTAAGAGACTGCATTTTTAGATATTTTACAACAGACGAAAAATTACTTTTGGAGGAAATCTTAGCCACCAGTAATTAGCCAGTAAACGCTTGGCATTTAAACAAAGCTTACATAATCGCCTATATCCTCGGTGTTGTAAAGCATACGTATACTATTTTCTTTTCTTTCCTTTTATTCCCACCTACCCGGAATAATTTCAAAGTATGGTTAACATTGCAATAAACTATTTAGGAAATACACAAACAAGGTAATTTTTAGTAAATGATTCCGAAAATACATTAAATAAATATGGCCAACCAATAGCAGCAATTATTTATGTCTATGGCCGATTTAGTTTTTATCAAGAGTATTATAGGGATATAACACTGATTTCTTTAAAATCAAAGATGAATTTTCGTAGCGAAATTTGTTTGGATAAAAAGTCAGTAGCAACCGTTAGAGATTTTTTATTAGATTTCAGTTCACATATAGATATTCATCCAGTAGCTATATTTGCCTAATTTAAACTGTGCATGAAATAACTTACTCCTACAATTTAATCATTAGCAACAGAAATGAACACTTGATACGGGTCTCCCGTAAAATTCCATAGTAACTCAAACACATTAAACGTCGAAGTATGTTGAAAAAAAAGAGGGGATTCCAACATCGATCCCATTTCGCCGCTCGGCTAGCAGAGGTCGTAAAAAGGGTACGTTTTTATAATGGCCATGGCGTTAAGGGTGATAAGAGGTGCGCTCCGAAGGCCAGTGGGTCTTTGTCACGTCGCTAGTGGAGCAAGGGGGTCGCGTCGATAAAAATTCAAGACCCATCCACCCCTTCACGTACACCGTTACCGTGAATGGAATGATCGGAGGGATGCGGAGGGGGAGGGGGGGCACGTGACATGTGAAGTCAGCCAATGGCGGGCAGGCATAGGCTCGAAAAAGTAAATTAGAAAAATGTCTTCTTACCCCTTTTACCCCATCCTCATTCAACGACGGTACGATTTCTCCCTCTTCCTCCCCCCCCCACCCACCCCCACACCTCCCATTCCCTCCTTTCTTGCTAAAAACCGCTACCTGCATCCCCAAGTTGCGACATCGAATCGGTTACTCGAGAACCCAGTCGGTCTCCTTGGTGATGAGATATTGCCATTTGGAGACGGAGCTCGTTTGATCAGCGGCACTGTTGCCATGGGGAAGGGGAGTGTAGGGAGGGTGGAATTCCGAGCTCAGATGCGTTTTGTCTGAGAGCGGAGAAGACAGAGATTGTGCCTCAGAAAAGTGGTAATAAAGGCTTTTAACGCTGTTGTTGCATTCCCTTGAAATTAATTTATGCTTATTTTATGTGCTCAACAGCTAATATAATTCGTCTAAAATGTACATATTATCACCTGGGATTTTGCGTAATTTACGTCAATGATAAAAACTCGTACAGCAAGTTTAATTACAGTTTGGCTCATCAATTTTAGAAAATTTCACAATTTTATCCAACATAATCTAAAGTCCTAAATCATCCCATCAGTGGTATGTACCTGGAGTTGATATATTTCAGTATTGTTTATCACTTAATACTATGTCAACGATAATAATACGAGTAAATTTATTTTCACCACTTAGAAGCTTAAAGCCGTAGTTTGCCCATGAATTCGTTTAAATAATAAAACCATCCAGTTAACGCATGGTTATTTGCCCTAAGATTTTTCCAAATCATTACCCAATCATTCAGCTCACATCGTAGAGTAGCTTTTATCATAACCGATAAATTAAAAATTTATAGTACACTGTAAAATTTGGAATAAAGCACAACAAATTAGCTAGCTTTGCGGATTTCAACGGTCGAGTTCAATATTAATTTAATCTCAAATACAGAAATATATTTCATAGGTTAGGCTTTCATTTTATACGTTCAACTACATGCATTACATTTTAATATATTAAAATTTAAATATGCTTTAAAAAAGTATTTTCATATGCTAAAGCTAAATTTTATTCACCATTCAAAACAGCTTTTTTTCCTGTACCTTTTTTGCCAGTTTAGGATGCTCAGAATTTTACGCGACACCCTTTTGAGCCATTACAGAAGGCCGTATCGCCTTCCCTCGATAACATAAGAACAGCAAACATTACAAGGATAAACAATGATAAAATGTAGCATATTTATATAGCAAAGATAATCTAAACATCTATAACCTTACCTTTACGAACATCACAAAATTTAACGAAACTTAACAGTGATAAAATTGCTCGTTGAAACTAATGTGACAATCAATGTATTATGTGATGCCTACTTACCTATGCGGTCTGTTTGTAATTTATTGTTAAGAAAATGAAGCATTACAACTATATAACAGGTCGACCTGTAGGCCGAAAATAGAAGAGAAGAACCTATTCTACATATTCTCATTATATGTATTTCTCCGTAGCGGTGAACACAGTTCACGTTCTTCGATTTTTTCCGAAAGCGACTTCGAAGAAAAAAAAATAGCGAATAAACACCGAAGAATTAAGAAAGTTATTTTTTCTCCACACCTAAAGCCTTTTCACTTAATCGAACAAGTACTGGGTAAACAGAAACTGGGGCAAACTTTTGGAAATTTCCCAACAACCAACTCCATTTTAATCAAGATTTGTATTTTTTTAACGCCTTGACAACGCTTCACAGTTTTACGCCTACTCAGGTAAATTTTTTTTTCAGGCTTAGTCCTTAGTTTTAATGTTCGAGTTCACCGAGCGAGTTTTAGCTGAATAAAAATTTTTCGTTCCATATCCCTGAATCCTCGTTCCAATCTGCGACAGTTATGGCACTGTATGGTTTGTACTCGAAATTTTAAATGGATAATGCGTCGTTTTAATATTTTGTTTACCGCTGTGTTGGAATAACAAAATTTACATTTTTTGATGCAACGTACTGAAAACAGCGCTATAAATTTACCCAAGCAGTTTGTTTGTTATTAAATAAACACTAAATGAAATAGGAAAAAATAATCGAATTTATTTCTGTCTTTCCTTAGAAATTTTAGAAAAGGAGAAAATATATTTATCGATTTTTAATCACAAATCAATGCCAAAATCATTAAAATTTACTGTCTTCCTTAGCTAATAAAATAATTTACCTACATTAGCAGCGGAAATGTATTGTTCATCGATTTTTCTATTATGAAATCATGCTTTAAAAATAATTTTATATACCCCTAAATTTCACTCACTCATCGGTATGGAACTTTTACGAATTAGTTTTCTAACACCGGCCTATTTTTTGCATTGACTGAGGTCATGGACTATAAAGTAATAGCTTATTTTATTGTACCATATACCATTCGTTATGGTGTAAAATCCTAAAGGCGGCTTATCTTCCATCTTCCTATGGCTTTACTTTCTATTTGACCGCACTCCCTTTTCTCCAACGATACCATCATCAGCAGCGATCCTTGTTGGCTTAGCATTTAGCACTATTTTTAAACTCCCGTTGCAATAAAATTTTGCGAAGGTCTTTCTTGTCCTTAAATATGAGAGGCGGTAGGCTGAGTAACGCACACTTCTGTCATCATCGAAGTCGATTCTGCCGGAACGGATTCCCTAAGGTAACCTAACGGTAGCTATTCAACTTTAATTTTTATCTTTAAGTCTCCAAGGCGACAAAATAGTATCTAACTTTTGCGACAAAGCTTCGACTTTTTGGCGACTTGTTTTGTTTATACTAAAAACGGAACCATCTTTCCACATAAAAAAAAACAAACACAATGAAACATTTGCGTTCTTGTTTTTTCCATCCTACTCCAAAGTTGCAACAAGGAAAACATGAGCGAACACAATAACTTCAATTCAGCATTGGTCTGAACGTCGTGTTTATTAATACTATTTTTTGCCAATTTATTGATCTTCGGGATAAGTAAACAATTTGTTATATGGCTCTAAATACAAGAAGGCGAAGAAAGGTTACTAATGGCTGCAGCTTCTTACGCCGCTATCGGGTAAAGCCAACTTTAAACGTTCGTGTAAAATATACCGGCGATGAACTAGTAAATTATTAAAGACGATATTGGTCTGACTGTGAGTTATATACAAACGAACAAGGAGACGCTAGCTGAAAACTACGACGCAAGCCGACTAAGCAAAGACAGTGTTATTTGAAGCAGTTTCAAACGATAATTCATTTATCTTTCCGTCTCGAGGCGGGGCAGAAAGCTTTTCCTAAAAACTGTGGTCGCAGGCTCGTTATTTTCCGGAATTTTGAAACAATTACCAAAAAAAAGTGGCAGTTTTGTCGAAATCGACACAGTTGTTCTGTTGGTTTGGTATAGACCCGCCATTAGGCGATTTACTTTAGTGTCGATTGCCGATAGCATTTTTAAATGGATCGGCCCGATTTTTAGGCGCGTTTCGCTTACAGCGTGAGCGCCTACTATCGTCGGTCGGTCCGTCCGTCCGTCTGTCCGTCCGTCCGTCCGTCCGCATGTTCGTTCTCGGCTTCTACAGAACGGATTTTCACGAAATTTGATATTAAGGACTTTCAATCAAATATAATAAGAAAATCGCAAAAATGAATCACGTACGCCAATCAGGGGTACCACTTTACTGGGGACAAAAAATTAAATTTTCGTCATATCTCGTAAAATATTGATCATATCAAAATATTTTCCAAAATAAAACTTGTAGAACTAGTAAAGTGGAGTCTTTCCTTCTCTATACATTTTTATCGTAGGAGTAGCCGTTATCGATAAAATCAAACAAGAAAGTCTTATATCGAGTTGAACAGAAAATTTCTTGTATGGTTACTTCTTCATTTTTGCTAACATTAACAATCTCCCAAACAAACGTTTAATTTCCCTACGTGTGCATGAAATATTATTAAATACGAAGAAAATTTATTATTTATGATGAAGAAAAGAACTTGAAAACGCTATTTCCCTTAAGTACAGGTATACTATAATTTCTTTCTAATACTCCATTGCACGAAACGCGCCCATTTGTGATACGCTGTACACTTTCCTAACTTGTTTATTATAATTTTGATAATTATCGGTATTCAGTCTCTTTCTTAAATTTAAGAAGTTCCCCGACAAAAGCAATGCTATTTTGCCGTTATAATTACGTCTGCTGTTGTGTTAATAACATCCTCCGTATCAACTTAAAATGTAAGAAATAGTCATTAGTTTTATATTGATATCAGGGATGTTTTTTATTTTTTTTTACATTTAACGTATGATGTAAGGCACTCGATTTTAACAGTAGATCACAGGTCCTTAATTTGCCCGACCTATCTTCCCTAGTGTACGAAGACAACTGGCATGAACATGACAGGAGAAATTGATCAAGGACACTGCTTCTACTTACAAAAACTCGAATTGGCCATCTTAGGGAATGAAATGGGCAGAAAGTGGATTGGGCACTTAAAAAAAAAGGGTGCCTTGGGAATGTCTATTCTCCGCACCTGTCCATTAGCGTTTAAAGTCCTCACTTGGTGGGACCAAATTAGATACTTAGCTCGAGGGATTGTCCAGTAGGTAATAGGGTTCTCACGTTTAGAACCTATCCGCCTTAAAGATTGCCCTGTAATCATCATTCCTACATTTCCATCTTGTTCTTGTCGTCTGGCATTCCTCCACAGGATATCTTTGCCGTGAGACTTTTTAACTTGTTTTTAGAAAAAAAATGGGAACTGTAGCAGTAATGGTAAGCCGCTGCCATAAGGCTTGATTATCTACGCATATGTCAGCTCTAAAGTAATCCCATTTTTTCCTTTCCGATTCCATGAACTAGTAGGAGTTTAACGTTGAATCCTATTGAGATATCTTTAACTAAAGTAACAATAGAGATCTGCTTCGCCGTTAATCTGACTCCATTGCTTCGCCGGAGATAAGAAAATGGCAGTCTAATCAAAATGGTGTAATTTCATTGAATTCAATTCGAGCTTTTTATATCTCAAAGTAAATTAAACGCTGTCCAACAAAAGAAAACGCTAATTGCATTCTAGGATGTGCGCTTATTTATCATGCAAAAAAATTAAATTTTCTTACTTCAAATCGGAAAGATTGCATTCGAAAATTACCAGCACAAGATCAAAGGGATAAACTTTTACAGTAGAGGCGACGAAAAATGGTTGACGATGTTGAAATATAAAGTTTCATTAATATCATATATGTTATTAAGGCTCGGGACTCATAAGCACGCGGTATTTAGCGAACCACAACATATCCCAGACGCGCGGATAAATATTCTTGGATCCTTATACCCAAGTCTTGTCACCACGCCAAGTTATGCTTCAAAGGTAGACGGCAAAGAGGTTTCGTGAGAGGTAAAGGCATTTTCCCAACCCACTTATAAATCCATTAATCCTCTCATTGGGGTAGACTATCACTAACTCGCGCATCGCTAAAAGGAGTCTCTTTTCAATCTCCTAGGAATCAAATTAATTCCTTTCGCTGATAGATAGATATTGGTGCCCCCTTGATTCACTTCTCCGTCAGTTGCTACCATTCTGCTTTGGCCACAGGATTGAAAGGATATTTAACAGTGACAGCCAAACATTGTGAAACTTTACGTGGTGTCGTTAAAAGAAAACATAATCGGGGAGGATAAAATGAAGTAAACTTTTTGATAATGATGCTGCTTCCTTTCATGATCTTTCGCATTGAATTTTATAATATACTTAATTGATCTAAAGTGTGTATAAGTACAAAGTTTCCTACAATGTATTCTCATTTTATTGAGAGCTTAATTCAAAATCTGCGTGAGCTAAAACGTATCTAATTTTAGAGAACTCATCTCTCTTTCTCTCTCTCTCAAGTTTACGTCTAACCTTTTCCATCACCATGGTTACAGCCAACAGAATACTTATTAATTATTCAAGCGGGGCAAGCGGATAGCATATTCTGTCTTTGTAAGAGAAAACTGCGGATGCTACAGCCAAGAGAGATGGCACTTATTATCTTAGGTTGTTTTCTTCGTAGGTCAACTTCAAAAACCTTAGTTTTAGGAGTTTTCCTATGAATAGTCACTACATCTATATAATAAATTTAGTCGAATCTTTCGTTGAAACGCTCCAAAATACTTAGCAAGATGGAGAGTCACGCTTTGTTGATTATATTCACATAACCCATTACTAATAGGGGTTAGTTTATAGACCTCGCATTTTTTTTAATTTCACAATTTTAAAGCAACATAAAACGGAAAATGTTGCATGAGGCAACAAGCTGATGTCTCAAAAAATACGCTTTTCAAATCTTCCAAATGAGAATTATTACATTTAAAAAATTTATAAAATTTCTTGCCTTGCAACTGTACTGTAAATAGATACATAACTAGCAAGCGAAAGGCACATTTCAAATTCCACGTGAATTCGCCTAAAAATAACATTTCCCAAGCGTTTTGGAAAAACAAAAAGAAGCCCTTTAATGCCGTGAGGACTCGAAATTTAATTAATAATAAAACAATCGATGCTGATTTAACATCGTTTGAAAGATATTTAACTTCAGCTGGAGGCAAAACACCGACTTTTTCTAAGATCGTGCTCATTCTTCACGTGTTGTTTGGCATTGCTGGTTCAGTTGATAAATCTGATATTTTAATTTCAATTTACCTCACAAGCATATATCAGGCAGATTACAGAATTACATTCCCACAAAATCCCTAAAAAGGGAACATGGTTTATAAACTTATAATTTAGCTCTTTTCGGTATTGTTTCGGAGTTGAAAATAATAATCCAATTCAATCACGTGTGTGCGTTTTCTATTTGTTTTATTAATGCACAATAGAAGTGTTGTACTTGTAGGAAGTCCAGTGTTTTATAATCTTCAGAAACCTCGATTCCTTTCATCTTCTCGTAACACAATCTTCTTCCTTTAAACTGTTATTTCATATTTTCACTTCACCATATCCATGGCATCTTTCTGTCGATGGCTTCCTCAACTCGAACATTTCTTCTACGTACTCCTGAACTCGCTGATGAAATTTGAAACCCAATCAAGCGCTATTCTTCATAATAAATTCTTTACTAACATCTTTAATGAAAATAATTCCTTCCTCTCTGTAATTTGTGACATCTAGAGAAGCATCGAAAATTCAAAAGTCAAACGGGAAGAAGTTAAGAAATAAAATGAAAGTAATAAAAAAATTATAGAAAATGAAAACTTGCACGACACCTGATATGATGAAAGTATAGCGTATAGGTGAGACCCGTTCTATACGCCAACACACGCTCATAAAACTTATTTTATAATCTCTTTCATTCGCTTTGGTTTCAAGACCTCTTTTGATGTCCATGTTGTAATCCAGATTAAATTATTCCATCTGCCATCGTAAGCCTATATTTTTTAATAGATTTACGTGGTTACATATCGTCATCCGAACCATTATATTATAATCTGAGAAATAATTTCGAAGAAAAGGAACGCAACAGCGAAATACTCTCTCTTTTTCGGTCATTGAAGATGGGTACGATAGCTTTAGACATGCGTCTTCGGAAATTTATTTTCTCATTCTATTTTCATTTTTTACAAACTAAACCAAGAATATGAATCCATTTAGAGAGATTTATTTGTTTAAATTTCGGGTATTTATATTTTAAAAGATTACATCTGGATTATCATCTCTGTTTGGCCAGTGCATGTATCGGATAATTACTACGTCGACTTGATTAAAACGACAAAATGTTTCAAATAATTTCCACCCTATAAACACACAAAAGTCTTCTAAAGAATCTTGTATTTCGCGTTAAAAATTCTTCTCAGTAGAGAAAACGTATTTCCCGTCGCACTTCAATTTCTACGTTCATAACCTCGGTCAAACCTGACCTTGGTAGAATTTAAAATGTTAAACGTGAGACACTTGTTGAATGACCTGTCACTATTATTAGATACTTTGTGAAGTATTAAAAGAGATGCAATTGATATGACCGTGACTTAAGCGCTGAAACTCAGGCAGCAAACTTTTTGTGTTTCACCTCTCATAGAAGCCCTTTGAAGGATCCTCAAAGATTCAATCTGATAAAGAGTCAACAAGAAGGATCGGGTCATTGGAGCCCTTCGACCTTTCGAAGGTCCCCGCCTATTCCTTTAAGTTTCGATCGATAGGATTTTTTTTGTTTTGTCCGTTATCGCGATGGAATTAATCCCACGAGGATCAATAGGAACTATTCAAAATTCGCTCGGCTAATTATTTAGATCGATGATGCAGCCACTGTGTAACCTCACAGCGTTACATGTACCGAACGTTTACATTTAACGATACTTCTTGAGTAGAAAACTTGATATAACGGGTGACGCGCAGTCATTTTTTAAATAAATTAGAGGGTGATATCCACGCGTCTCGAGACCGTAAAGCGTCCACAAACGACAAAGACGCCGGAGAAATTCTTGCCACGAACAATCACAAAAAACTCAAACGAAAAAAAATCAATCAATATTCTAAACCAAATTACTGGTTGAAAACCGCAAGTAGCATCAATAGTTCTGCGGAATGACGTCATATTTGAAAGAAAACTGAAATTTAACACGACGCCCGCCTATGCACATTTTCATAGTTGCACTTTTATGAAACTGCTAAAAATCAGTGCAAAAAAACCAATAGAAAAGCAAGCGTGTGTTGGGCATGAATTTTTTTTTCCTTTATGTGGAAATGAACGGCCTGAATAGGATGCCGTCTTAGGCATGAATTTGCGATTGTATAATTTGAAAATTAGTTATGTTATTTACTTTCATGTACGACTAGAAAAACATTACAAAAAATATTATATTCCTATTTTTAATTCCCAGATATATCGAGATTGTGGAGCATTCAAATAATAAAACAAAATAATTAAATGCAATTTCTCTTTTGTTTCCCCGTGGAAAAAAACTTTGATCAGATGAGCGATGAAGCAGTCCATATCGAACGAGGAAATTCCGGACGACAGAATTAATCTTCCGCGCGTCATCTCCATCACTTTGTTTTTTTTGCGCCGCTTGAATCCATTTCGCATCTTCCAAAGAGGCGACGATTTAAGGACTCGGAACGATCATCATCGAACACGTAACGACAGGTCTCTCGACTTCCATCGCGCGCATTAAAAAAAATAGAATTCTCCCCGTGAGGAGCAACGGAAGAGCGAGCAAACATCCCATTAAGTGCCGCACTGACAGGCCAAAGCTCCTTTCGCAACACCCGACGCAGCCAGTCACGTTACCGTGTCCGTAAAACTACGACCTTTTTTATTTTTTGATCTTCTTCATTTCGAAAGTGTGAAAAAAAAAAGATCGACGGGACGAGGGACGCACCAGAAAAAAAATAGAACTCTCCTTTCCGTGGACGTCGAATCTCGACGTGATTGAAACGCCGACAAAAATATTTTTAAAAAATCGCGAGTCACATTCGTTTCATGTTTATTTCGCCTCCGAAGCATAGGTAGATAAATAATGATGAAACGGGTGCACCTTTCACGTTGTTTTTACTTTCGAGGGCGCATAGGTAGATGGGAAGGGGCGTGAGAAAAAAAAACCTGAAAGTTTTTGGCGATTCAAAAACTAGGTTTCTGCAACAGCCACTTTACTGAGGTTGTATTGTGGCTGATGACAGCTACTTAGTACATATCTGGAATACGCATCTTGGTTACCCAAATTTTGATGAGCATTGGAGAAACGTAGCATTTTAATTTGATTTCTGCTATAAGGCGAGATCGATAACTCTCCTTTAAACGTTAAAAAATTATTCTTTCTTGAATTTTGGCGACGTTCGGGCTGAAAACCCTCATTTTCCACGTTATCGATTTTAGAGTAAAAATTTTAAGTGTAAATTCTACAGGGCGAATTTTAAAATGCAGCTTATAAATTGTAATAGGCACAAAAATATTAACACATTCGCCATGTATGCAATGATATTGCAACATTTATACGAGGTTCAGCAGTAGATTCTCGATAGTCGTGAAATAGTGTCGCAAACAGTCATAGCTATACAGCAGAAAATATTTGTACTAAATGGGTTGAAGAAAAATGAGAATGCCGTGAGGAGGAAGTAATAAAGAAGGGGATAGATGGCGACAGTGACGAAGACAGAAGAGGGGGAGAGGTAGAAGAAATGAGGCGGAGTGAGAAAGAGTGAAAGGAAGAGAATAGAAGCTGATGAAAAATAGATTAGTAAAGAGAGAAAGAGGAAGGTCACGGAAAGAAGAGAGAGATGTGGAGAAAAAGGGACGGATACAGTAGCGTGATAAGAGGTCGAACGAAGGAAAGAAAGGCAGGTAGACAGAGGCAGTAAGGTAGGAGATAAAGAGGTAAAGGGCAGATATTCTCCCTTCTCCGGAAGGTCCGCCCAGAAGGAAAGGTTGTGGTGGGTCGCGGCGGAGGAGGTATTTCCCGTGAGGACGCAGGCGCCATCGGGAGGATGAGGGAGAAAGAGGGATTAAGGTGCCCCCGACTTCCCACCCACCCTTCAATCCGTGTTAGGCCGCGCCTAAGGGGAGGGGAGGAATTGTCGAACGTAAGGGGGGGTGGGGAGGGAGGGAGGCAATGTAGAGGGTGGCTAAAAAAACTGAGAGGAAGGGGGGAGTGAGTGGGAGGGTTAAAGCGTGAGGAACGGGATGGGAACGGGGAGGAACGGAAAAAGAACGATTGACCGGAGGAACGGTGTAACGACGGAACAAGGCGTGGAGAAACAAACGGAACGACGCTCACCGGGGATCGCAGTCGGCACCATCGAGCCAGGAGCGAGAGAGAGAGAGAGAGGGTAGTGGTGGGTGTCGGCGGCTGCGATGGAAGAGGAGGAGGCGGTGGAGGAGGACCGTGGAGGAGGCGAAAGAGGGGTAGAGTAGGGCAAAGGCGGACGCGCGCGAGATCAATATTGCGGCGGCAGTGAGGGAGAGGTTAGAGAGACTGGCAGAGAGGAGAGTCGTAGCGAGGGTACCCACCGTCGTTCGGCGAGACCTCTTCTTGTCTTCTACCCGTGACTCGCACTCCACGAGCAAGGAGGAGAGAACGAGCTAATTTGCCGGTTTTTGCCATCCGCAAAACGACCCTCGCTTGTTTCTTCCGACCTCTTCTCTTCTCCTCCCCCCTTCGCGGAACGAGGGAGAAAAAGTTTATATTTTTCGCGCGAGGGGGAAAAAACCTTCTGGGTCGAAAAAATACACATACCTTCCGGAGGAGGAACACTTTTTTTCCACCCGTTTCTGAAATAATTCGTTAATCGTCCCAGAATCTTTTGCGGGGGTTGGTTCCACTTATTTATATATATATACACACACACACACACACGCATATTTACGCACCGTCGGGTATTTATTTTATCCGACGGTGGGTGGGGTCTCCCTGTTAGAGACCTCTGACGTCTTGAGAGAAGGGGCGGGTGGGGGAACGTCGAGGAACGTTGAATTTTTTCGCCCCCGCTGAGAACTCACCGCCGTCAAGACGTTTCTCTTTCCGGACAAGGCCGTGGTTGCCCTCGCCGCCTTCATGGCAAAGTCCCTCCGCCTTCCAGGACACCTCTTCTCAAGGATGGGCGAAGGAAGTCCAGCGGACGGAGGCGGCGGCGGAGGCGGTGGGGCGGACAATTCCCTGAAAGCCAGAGTGAGAAAGATGAGGAGGTGGGTGGCTGAGAACGCCCTGTTCATCGTCACGCTGTCCGGCGTCTTCTTAGGAGTCATCTTCGGTGAGTGGAGATCCAATAATTATATTTTATCGTCATGACTCCGGGCAATCGAAATTTTTTTCGAAAGCATTTGTTGGTGCATGTCCTGTAGATAGTTTTGCATTCAAATCCAAATGTTGCAATGAGTGTTACAAAGGGTGGACGAGTTCACAAGGCAAGTATCCTTCGTCGTAAATCATATAATTCGATCGTCTTGTCTCATAGGTGTTGTATTCAATCTCATTACTTTCGGTCCAAATATACGTTTTCAAATATGCATAGGATGAAAGATGCCAAATTTGGTGATAAATCTGATAGTTAAGGATCATTCCTTTCATCGCCTTCCTCGAAATGCTTGTCGTTTGATTTAATTCTTCGGTGGATAAAACTGTTCAAATCTCAGTATAAATGAAACATGTATGCAAGCTTATTTTTGTTAGAAATTCATTTTACTTAATCCTTCATTAACTGCATATCGGAGAAATTTCCACGTACGACAATAAAAAATAATAATTCTTGGCTAAGATTTACTCTACAACTGGCATTAAGGATATTATAATATATCCGTTTAATTTCATTTTACAAAGTGTAACGTTTTAATTGCTTTAAAAGTGCATTCAAATGAAGATTCTTTGTAATTGCAAGATTACTAGATTTATGGGATATCTGTTGCTTAAACAACTGTTCTGATTCTTCTTCCATAGGATATTGTATGCCAAAATTATATTTAGAACCAAAATTAAGTAAAGCATGTCAATAACCAACTTATAACATATTTATTGATTTGAGTTGCATGCGTGAAAATGTATTAAAATATTATTTGCATTTTTAATTCTAATGCTGATATTAAATATATATTATGTATGTAATCGTCAGAAAAATATAAAATATTGTTATATGGATAGAAACACATCTTTTTCAGATTTATTATTATGGGCTATTTGATATGGCAAGGTAAAAATCGAATCATAAGCTATGTTGACATACGTTGCTGTTTGATACTGATTTTACTCAAACAGTATAATAACATTGGGTTATACACAAAAATAATCGGGAAAAATCCTTTGGGGAATTTATGCAAATACTAAAAATTTATATAAAAATTTGTTTCAATATATTTTAAATTTATGACGTATTTTCATTATTTTTATTTTGATGAAATTTATAAATTATTTTGAATATCCCAATTCATAATTTATGAAGTTCATTTTTATCAAATAATATTTGGAAATTATGTACAGCGTTCCAGCAAATCGCATAACTGAACAAATCCGCTACACAGAGATTGATATATCTGTTAAAGCTCACTTCTAAAATTTAACACATATCAGCCATTGCGAAACTCCACGTCGACCCAGAATAATCGCGAAATGGAGCCATGTGAACTTGGATTGAATTTTCCAGAGGAAGTTGGCGACACGTGCCTTGCATGTGACCCTTGAAAATAAAATAAAATAAAAATACAGGAGTGAGTGCGTTTGTCAACAGCCGACTGTAAACCAAGAGTTTTATCCTCCTGTTTCAGCATCCTTCCCATAATTTACTAGCGGAAAAAACCCTAAAGGGGAAATATAACTCACCTCTCATTCGCGTGAAACTATGCTAATTTTTCTTTTGAGAACTTTCAATCTTTTTAATACGAAAATTCCCTCAAGGTTTCTCGTATTTTTTCTTTACGCCTTTAAATTTTCCCCTCTCCCATTCCATTTTTTTTTCGTTCGTCCGCCGCCTTTTCCATCCCTCTCGTTTCTTCTGTCCCGCCGTAAGCTGTTTCATTTTTTTCATTTCGTGACCCTGAATCCGTTCGCCGGAATCCCTGCCTTAATTCCCTCCCTTTCTTTTCGCCCATCTCTCTTTTCCCAATATCCTCTCATTTGCCAAGCCTTTCAGCTCTTCATTCCACCATTGCCCCCACCCCACCCCCCTATACCCACTCCCCTACTCTCTCATACCCCTTCCTCTTACATTCACTTGGATCTCCTAACTGTTAATATGGTCCTCTCTTTTTTTTACTCGCTCGTTACGTGTCACCCAGTCCGACATCCCCCTGCGCCTTCTAAACTCAAAGAGCGCCACAAAACTTTCGGAACCCGACCTAATTTTTCATTAACACCTTTTAAGTTATTTAGGCTCCCTCTTTCACGTACTATTGATTTTTTTACTGTCCTTTCGTCCTACCTTTCAACTATCTATAACCTCTGTTAGACTTTCCTTAGTTTCTACTATAAATTCCAAAACCATTAGATTTTGTCTCATGAATTCAGATTCTCTTTAGTTTTTTTTTAAAACTTCCTTACGTATCTTTCCGTAAATACCTTCACCTATATTTCATCCTTTTTGCATATTTATATCCTTTTCATCTGTATTTTATCTCTGTTTACTGACGCCTCGCCTAAGCTTTCTTAAATGATTCCGAGTTTTTCGGTCTACTGGAAAGTCACGAAGCCCACCTAAACTTTTCTTAGGCCTTAAGAACCTAAATCCAACACAGTTTAGCTCTCTAAAACACGTTTTGTCTCCCTCAGCCTTTCTCATACATCCCTCGATGTGTCTCTACCGTCCTAAACTCCCATTAGGTTCATTAAATCTCCCTCCATTTCCCTAAACCAAGACAAACCTTAATCTAATACCCTCAGGCTAATTATCATTTAAATCCCTAAATAGGCCTAAACTTTATTTTCATCTATATATCAAAATACTTCATCTGTGTATCTTTCTACAACTTCCTTTAGCCACATCCTTCGCGAGCATCTTTTTAATCTCTGCATATTTCTCTGAAACACTGGCACTCTTAAAATTCGATCGGCCCTCCATCCTTCCTCGGTATACTCTTATGCGTCTCACTCTCATCCAACCTTTCCGTCTTCCTCCTCGACATTGCACTTTTTTTACCTCTCTTTAGACTTATATATATATATTTCACTCACACTTCCTGCCTTTCTTTCATTCTGTGCATTCTTCCTCTCTTTATCTCGTTCTTTTTCCTGTGTATTCTCTCCGCTCATCTCGCTCCTTTCGCTTCATTGCTCGTTTTTTTGCGTCGTCCTCGCATCCTTCCAATACAGGCTCGTTTTTTAAAAATATTTCCTCTCATCCGCCTCCGTCCCATTTAACTCTTCCTGCGAAAGCGTCCTTTTCATCTCCTTCAAATTCTGTAACTCTATTGTTTTCCCTCTCCTCTTTACCTTTTTTTTTTTACTCGTTCCGAACTTTTGCGCGACGATCTCTTCTTTTTTGTTTAGTCTTGTCCTATTCTTCGTCATCGGTAAAAATGTTTGTTTTTTTAAAATATGTCCGTTTTTTCACTAAGCCGTAGAAATAAAGGAGAAATTTTTAGCTCGCACATATCTATATAATTATTGAAGTATTTTGTGTATACTTTTAGGCGGTATCGATCGCGTGATTTTTTCAAAACGTTTGGAGTGCAGTGGGATAGACAGGGGAAAAATTTTTTTTATGGAGTTCATCCTGATTTCAAGCTGCGCGGTAAGCTCGTCATTCAGCGGTTTTCATGGATATTGTCTGTCAACTGTGATTAAGTGGAGGTAAGAATCGGTCAAAAATGATTATTAAAGGAAAAGATATGTAAAATGGTATTGTGACGAGAAGGATGCTGAGAGAAAGGAGAATCACGAGGGGTGTTTTCTAGAAAATGAAACTAAGGAAGACAGCTGGGATACTTGAGCCATGAAACATCCCTAAGGCAGAAAATCGGATGATTAACTTTCTTACTTTTAGTAATTTCTACAAATTAATTAATTATCGTTCCATAGAGAATTATACTAAAAATCAAATTGATACAGAAAGCTTCTCCAATAGCAAAAAAATAAAGACCCGGAAAACCAGGAGTGCATTTCGGTTACAAATAAGCCGCAGTCGTTGGCGATTCAACGGTAGTAGATTCTGATAAATTCATTAGGCGAGTCACCGGAGATATACATATATAGCGTCAAAGAGAAATAATTACATCAATTAATTAATTTCTTTAATGTGATTCCGATACATGCCTTATGTGAGATATTTTACGTATTTTTTCTTTCAGTAAACAAAAGGATTTGGTGATCAGTGTTTAGGTTGAGCTTTTTTGTAAGTTTGTCAATTTTCTTTTCTCATGAGTTTGAATATCAAATAGATATCGATTAAATTTTTCGCAATCGAAATGCTGGAATGAAATCAGATATGGAGTTGGTTATTTTGATACTGAAAATGTAAGCATAAACTCCCCTGTTTTCGAGCACAATCCGTGATTTATTTAAATTCCGATGCATTCCATTGAGCTTACCTCTCGTTTTTTTCCTATTTCATTATTTCTTAGCGAGTACATTGCACTATTTATTATCTTCGCGGTTCGTTTCCGCCTTAGTCAATACCGCAACGAAAGTTTGTCATCCCATTTTCCGATCGGTTATTTGGAAATGCGCGACATTCCTCCGAGAGGAAACATGGAAATAATCGAATTATCAGCACTTCAAGTGATTGAAAATATTCCTTCTTCGAGTTATCAAAAACTTGAGAATAGATGTGCAAGTTATCGGTGTTCAGTTGCATGTCAACTTGACACTGATAATTCAAATGTGAATACTACACCTAATAGGTGCGAAGTGTTCAAAAGGCGTCTTATATCCGTCAAATAAATAAATAAGCAGCGTAGAAGGCAAGAGAAGATTTCTCTCCATTCCCCGCGGTAGGAATTCCGTGCATTCATTTTACGATATTGCGATAGGTCAGTTGCGCATTCCTCCCGACCCCAAGTTCTCCGAGAAGATATGTTTCCCGCTTGAATATTCCCTTGACGAGTGCATTTCTTTAAAGCGGAGTTTGTTTGAAAAAAAATCTAGGAAACGTCTTCTTTTTTTGTCATTGCGTGGAACTGAAGATTAATTTGCTCCTGCACCTTCAGCTCGAAAGCCGAACAATACATGTACGGTGCCCGCACGACGGACGCTTTCCTCCAACAAGCCGGTGTGTGACAAACTTTACGTTGAAATTTTGAATTAAATGCATTTCATTGTATGGTTCTGAGTCAGTATTTTGTACTAATTGTGACCGCACCAAATATAATAGAAATTAACGAGTATTCGATGGGTGGCGTGCCAGATTCCTGTTCCTCGAAAATGGGCCCATTTTGGTGGTGAGCTCCCCGCACATTTCCGATATAATACCGTAAGAAATGGACGCATTCGCCCAATACAGAAAAAGCTTCACGTTAAGGAAAATGCAGCCTTCACTCTAAAACAAATATATGTGCTACATATGTGTATTGGAATAAGAAAATCCAATATTATTTCACAAGTACTATTCCTTCTCTCATATAGAGGAGCTCACATGTTCTCGCTCACATAGATACGCTTCAATGAGAATAACCGAGCCATATATAATGTTTTATTTATTCGATACGTTATATGATGTGATCTGGTATTTTTCCACCATGTTGTTCGCATATGCCGGCAATAGGACCTCGTTCAACGCTCTGGAGACATCATTGTGCGCCTTTTTCGTCACATTACACATTTTTTGGAGTAGAAGAAATAGAGAAAATTAGAATATGAGCTACTGAAGTCAAGAGTCGGAAGAAATCACCAGAGCGGAAACAAAAACATTTCGAAATTTAAGAGAGATTTAATTCAACGCCGCGGAGAAACGCCCGAAGCGTGGAACATGGCGGCGCAAAATTATAGCCTCCGTCCAGGACCACTCGATCAGTGCGCCATCTGATGGAAGTATCCCGAAATCAGACGGACATAGGTAAATCAATAATATGGTGTACTCTGCGATGCTCCAGGAATTTACCGAGTACTTCCTTTTTTTGCGAGTCCCTTACGCTTCAGTAATCTCCTCTGAGCTTAATATATTCCCTCATCTGCGCTGGAATTTCCGTATGAAAAACGTTTATTTTTTCTAAAAGGATGATTTTTATACTTCGACGCAAACCAAATAATGATGGATTCATTTGAGGCGGATAAGTAATATGATGGAAAATACCGCAGTTTATTGGAGCGAGAATTTTTCTGCGACCCTGCCAAATCTTTCTCGGCGGCGCAAAACAGATCAGGCTTGGTAACTTGATATTTTGGCGAAGCAGGTTGCCTCGTGACGCATTTGAGCCGTATTTCACCGCTATCTCTCTGTCAAAACTTGGCGGAAATTATGCCTAATCTAGGACGTAAACTAAATCGGAATTATATATGAAACGATTCTATCCTGAGACGCGACCATTAACCCGATTTATAGCTCCAGAAACGGTTGGAGAAAATAAATCTTCTTTGTTATTTCAAATTGGATGTTTTAAAACCCGTGTCCGATTTTTTATTCGATACATGTCGAAAGAGATTACAGTTTATCGAGCATTTAATAGTCTGTTTAGAAGAAGTTAAGTGCTGTCGATCAAAGCGCTACCATCTATCGAGCCAGTGATTGTTTATGGGCATCAGATCAGGCTAAAAATATCATTGAAGTTCGGCCAGATCGTAAGTACATGAAGGTATAAAAACATTTGCCTTCTGCCTAAGCTCAAGAGCACGCCAACTTTCAACGATCATACGTACTTACTACTTACAATTAGTAGTAAAAACATCTGGCTCAAAATTTTCAATAAATATATTAGCCATGTAATTTATTTAATGACTGAGTTTGTCAGTCTCAAATACCTATGATAACGAAAAGAGAATTTAAATAAATCGCATTCGAGTTTCCTTGCACAAAAATTTCTCCATAAGTTCATGACCGCATGGAAGGTATCGTGTAACCAAGGATACGTCATAAATAATAGTCAAAGTTATGCATATGATCACAAATTGCACTTTATATCATTAGTGTGCGTCTTCGCGATTGATGGTTAAATTTCCTGAATTTTACAGCAACCGAAATTCTGTACTTTTATATTCCGGATTAAAGTCGAATTTCATCGTTCAACGCTTTGATTCAGATAAAAATCATCGTGGGTTACAGCGCGTTGACGGAAGCAGTGAAAAAATTTCATGAACATTTTGGAAGTTTACATTATAAAAATTTGTCCACAAACTCATATCGATTTTATACTTGCTATTTGTGTAGTATATATGACCCGAATAATTTTTATTTTGACTTATCCCGATTTATTCCAATCTCGGAAAATGCTATAGAGCGCAGGGTATTCAGCGTGTTTTACTTGTACATGCTTCATTTTCAATTTTTGCATCCCAATCACACTTGTAAATAGAACTGTATGATATGCCCGCGGGCTCGCCGATCAAAAGAAAAACTCAATAACTTTTTTCAATGACTGAGCATATTCCAGAATATATTACCTTTTTAATAAGCTGTAAAAAGTCTGAAAAAAATGAACTGAACGATTCCGGAGGAATTTAAGCATAAACACTGATAAATATGCACAGAAACACTTTATTTTCCTTCCACGATCTTATTGTAGGAAATAAACCTCGGTATTTATAAATTTGACCCAAAAATGATCCGGTGCGTTTATATACATATATATACACACACACACACACATATACACACACACATATATATACACACACACAGACAAAAACACGCTGTGAGAACCTTCTGCATCGTTAGCGTGATCCCACCTCGTATCATTTTTAGTATAACGAATTTAAAAAACTACCTCCACCCAGTTAACACCTGTTCGTGTTCCTCTCAATCTATATCGTTTACTCCATAGCGTCCCTGCTTCCGTTTGCTTCCTCCACCCCACAGACGTTACCTAAGATCCAGTAATAGGATGTAACAGTGGATACACGCTTGAGGAGGAAGTGAGGGCGAGAGAGAGAGCACCCTGGCGAGTTTAGGAAGAGACGGAAGATGGAAATGGATGCCAAGAAGGTAAACACGTAATCACGTAATGGGGAAAGTGACAGGAGAAGGGTGTGTGAATGACGAAAGAGGGGAAGAGAGAGAGAGAAAAAAGAAGAAAAGTGGGAGGTCGCAGAGAGAGAGAGAAAAACGTATTCACAAACGGATACAGGAAGAGGAGAGAGAGAGAGGTGGTGTTAAGCAGGAAATAAGAAAAAAAAGACGGTAGAAAACGAGAGTGGAGGTGACGTTGGAGGGGAAAAAAAAGAAATAAGGAATGGGGTCGCGTCAGAAGCGTTGGAGAAACGGAAAGAAGACGTGGGCGAGGAAGAAGACGTAGGGTCCGAGTCCAAAGACGAATGGGTGGAGGAGTTTATCACACGAAATGGACCGATGTGCCGTATGGAATGAAAGGATGGATGGCCGGAGCCATCGACTGCATAAGAGGGGAAGAGGGTTAGAAGCGGGATGGCTCCTCAGGACATGGGCGGAAGGAAGGAAACAGACGTCGAAGATAGGGAGAAAGAAGATGTGGTTACTTTAAGATATTCTGAAGAGTGGGAAAATATACTTGGAAAGTAGGGCTGGATGAGCAGGGCAGCCAAACGGGAAAAGGCTTAGGTAGCCGAAGCACCAGGTCCGCAACTAAACCATTTTACTTAACTTTTCAACCACCTTAGAGCAGAGCTGTGCCTCTTGTATTTTATCGTTTTATCTGCTGAATAGTACGTAAAATGTTAATAAAATGAATGAACAGCAGAAGAAGACGCGTGTATCCGACGTCAGACCAAAATGTAGATTTGATGTGTACACAGTGGCGTACCTGAAAATCTGCCCCCTCCCCCCCTCTCCCGCAGGAAATAATATGGGGCCTCCCCTATGGATATCTTAGTCAGTGCGGTTTGAACGATTGGGGCTCCCCCCTAAATCTCGCCCCCTCCCCTTGCGGGGGCCATCAGCACGCCACCTTGTGTGATGTAATTTTTCCACACTTAAAAAACTAGTAATTTGCAGATTTTAAAAACGAAATTTTCTTTACCTTACCGCATTAAAAGTACGATGCAAATTATTTTAGGGTACCATTTTACATTTCGACCGAGGCTGCCGATACTCTATCCATCGGCACTTTATTATTGGACGATGGTAAGGAATGGAAACATTGGTGCGGAAGAGAAGAGAGAGAAGCTAAAAGGAGAGAAAGCGATAGGGCGACGAAGCGTAAGGAAGGAGGGAATAAAAAAAAGGGGGAACCGCGACGGACGTAGATCAGAAGCTAAAAATGAAAAAAAAGGAGTAAAACTATACCGCGCACCCAAATACACGCCACACGGTTCGGTCCCGAGACTTCTTTTTTTTTTTAAAAAACCCTTCCCTCATTCCTCACTCTCTCCCAGACCTCCTTTAACATGCCGTCTCCCTCTCTCAACGTTGCATCCCCTCCTACGCATATCTCTCCGTCTCTATTTTGGATCGAGCCGTAAAAAGACGTAACGAAAAGAGGGAGAGAGAGAGGGAGAAAGTCTGGAGGGAGGGAAGAAGAGGAGACGTAGGGGAGAGAGAGAGAGATAGAGGATAGAAGTGGGAGTAGGGAAGGGTGAGGAAGGAAGGCAGACGTGGTGGGGTTATACTCTTTCCACACCGTAGATCCTACCCCACGTGTCTCTTCCCCACCTCTTCCGTCCGTTCTGTGTCTCCTGGGCTTTCTCTAGCGCAGTGTTTCCCAATCTGGGTGCCGTGGAGTGCTCTGAGGGGGTGCCGCAAAAATTATCCTGTTTTCCCGTTTTCAGCCTCATTCCTACTAATTTCCATTTTTTTCTTTGGGGAATTCACTATCGGTGATTAAATTTTTATCTTTACCTATACTAATGCGAAGTTATACTTTCTTGCGCATTGTGTACCAAAGGAAATATATTTGTCTGGTGTAAATACCTGCATTTAGCTGTTGAAAGTTGGAAACGTTGATGAGTAATAGAATAAATAATGATAAAATCTTGATTTTATTTTTTAGATGTGATGATAAATAAACCACGATTATTACCGTTGGATAGGGAGGGGTGCCGCGAAATTCTGAAAAGTCTCTTTAAGGGTGCCGCGACACTAAAAAGGTTGGGAAACACCGCTCTAGCGTGATGCCCCTTCATCCCCTTTCCTATGGCGACGCCACTCCACCCTCCGACCCTCTCCTCGCCCACTGGAACTGGACATTTAGCCAAGGGACGTACGAAAGATATACGCGAGTCGCCTCGGTTGATTTACCGCCTCCATTTCCGATCATTGTTCTTTGGAAGCCAACGAAGGAGGGAGAGGGAGAGAGAGAGGGACGGAGGGAGGACACTATGGGGTTTTGCAGGGGAGGAAGGATGTCATTGGCGAATGGAGCATTCTGGACCCTTTCTGGTCATGTTTCGCAATCTGTTCGACCTTGAAAGGTATCCCGAGGTGTATCTCCGTTGTGCAGGGGGGTAAATATATGTTTATTTCTACGTGGGGAGTTTGTTACATAGATGTGTCCGATAAGGGAAAGGAACGGATTCGCGGATTTCTTTCGGAAGATTGACGTCATGGGAAAATAAAGGGAAAGAAATGGAGCGAGTGATGCTCGTGTCGAAAATGAACGTATATAAGTGGCCTTGTTCCAAAATGGCAAACCGTCATTGGTAATTATAGGTAGCGTTATCCAGCTAATAATACCAGACCGGAAAGTTTATAAGCTATAGCCTAATAATTTAAAAAGGGGTTTGGATACTACGGCGAAATGGACGTTTCAAAATTAAGAACTCCTTAACCGTAAAAAGTAGAATATTTAGGGACAATAACGACAAGGAAAATTAAAAAGGAAAACAAATGAAGAAAGACGGAAAAAAGAAACGTTAAACTTACAGGTTTACAGGAAAGGTTCCTCGCCAGTGACCTGACGTCAACGCTGCAACCTCTGCCACTCACCGAAATGGTGAAATGCATGGCACTAGTAGGTACAATTAACCACTCATACAAGAAACAAAACTGTCAGACGAACAATCTCTCACACCTGTAAGTTTAACGTTTCTTTTTTCTGTCTTTCTTCATTTGTTTTTCTTTTTAATTTTCCTTGTCGTTATTGTCCTTAGATATTCTAATTTTTACGGCTAAGGAGTTCTTAATTTTGAAACTATAGCCTGATGATCAATTTAAGAAGTAGAAAAAAATAAATATTTAAAAAATATATGACGTCGACCCGTCGTGAAGTGTGGAGCGAAGGACTCCCAATTTCCGCCAAATAAACCATAAATTATTCCATTCGCGTCGTCGCCATGGGTCCACGCCCACTTGCATAAATTTTATTGAGGTAACATTTAATGAAGCCGATGAATAAATTGGCGCGCGCCCTTATATTGGACGCGTCTCTCAACCCGTTGTTTTTACTTTCTCATATACGAAGTATATTGAGAAAGTATTGTAATCGCGAAAAAATTCGACCTCGAGATTTTTTCGGAAATATCCGTTTTAGGTGTATCTGAGTCCGAAAAAGTGGTTTTCGCAATGCCGTCTGTCTGTCCGTCTGTGGGTCTGCCTGTTCGCGGCTCTAGAGCCTAAACGGTAGAGCGAAAATGAATGAAATCTCGTACTTTGGCATTTTATCATGCAATAGAAGCTATGAAGAAATGGTTGACACTGCTCAATAATTAAGTTTATTCCACGCATTTTTAACAACAATTTGATTTTCTTAAAAACGGCTCTAACGATTTTGATCAAATCTGGTGCAGTTACTTGAGTATACGTCTGAAATAATTCTACATATTTCATTTTTCTCAATGAATGAATATAAGGCTAGTTTATCCTTGAACAACTTTAACAAAAATTGGATTTTATAAAAACCGGCTGATATGATTTTGATTTTCTAAAGATAACTAAACAACGCATTAGTATATGAGAAAGTTTGTACAATGTATGTTGTACCGATTTTTTTTAAAGAGGCGTGAAAATATCATGCTCCGCAGAAAATCTAATTTCGCACGTTTTCACTAATCGGTTCGTTTCTATTCCAAACTATAGCGTTTGTCAAAATAAATTTTAAACGTTATTTCTAAGCGGTTTTATGAGAAATTCTGCAAGAAAGATCGACTGGCAAACAGTATTAGGTAAATATTTTAGACGGCGAATTAGAATAAAAATGAAATATGCAAGCTGTCTCGTAAAGAGGGATTTTTATCCTAAAATCTATCGTTGTTTATGAAAATTTCAAATTCAGATGAAATAAATGACAGCAGCGATTACATGGAAGTGCAAATTAGTGGCTAAAAAGTGATTATTTGAGTTTGTTTTTTCCTTCGCTGAAAAATAAACTTTTAAATATAAAGTGTTATTCCCTTTGAAATTAACATAAATAAATATGAAACGATATATTTTTCTGGTCCCTAGAAGACGATCCCAACGAATAATATCCGTTCTAAATTTCTTTCTTCTTAGCATAAATCATTTTTTATTAGAGTAATTGCAAAAATCTTTTTGTGAACCGACTTCTCTACTTTTATTTCTCGTATATTGTGTTTTTCTTTGGTTATCTTTGCATTTTAAGGCGATAACTTGAATGTTTTTATGAATGAAGTGCGAAATGGTAACTATGTAAGTTATGGCTTGCGAGAGTGAATAGATTTGGCAATAATTTGACAAGGTGAAACAATTTATTAAAATTATTAATGCCGTTCATATTTTTGATATTTTGTGATAACTTCACGTTGGTCCAGCCAGAATAAATGACTAATCACTATATTTACTTACTTATTTTACCTTAAAATAATCGCAATTATTAGAGCCGATATTGCAAATCTTTATTGCAGAAGAACGACATAAATTATGTCATTTTTCTGGTTATTATAACCACCTTTACCCATCTTGAGACCTCTTTTTGGTATAAAATGCTGATCGACTTATTGATTAGGTTAAGGAGAGCTATCTAGCTTTCATTGTTTTACCGTCGGCACATAGTATTTCCACTGCCACCTCACCCACGCCATTTTATTTTGTGCCTAGAAATATATGGTGGCAATGGTGATCACCTATTTGCAAAAAATAAAACTAATACATCTTTTGAAAAAATCTCATTCCTTTAAATCCCCGAGAGAGCACAAACTGCGTGCTATTCTGAAGGCAATATTTGTTAAAAACGTGTCTGCCGACCATTCTTCGCCGACCATGTTTTTCAACCCCTAGCGTTAAGGCTGAACGCACACTTATCAGACAAAACGTCTCGAGGCAAAACGTTTTGTCGAAAGGTAAAACATTTTGTTGGGCTTCAACGCACACTGGTCATACAAAAATGTCTTTACACAAAATGTTCTGTCGTTGAACAAAACTTTCTGTCGAAAGGCAAAACATTTTTGTTGGGCTCCAACGCATACTGATAAGACAAAACGCCTTTGCAAAACATGTTTTGAGACAAGACATTTTGCATACATTGAAATCATTCTTGTTCGGCGCAGTCTCGGCCTGGACTAATTGCGAGAATGTCGTCCGATGACGAAGTTTGTGCTCTCATTTTGTGGCAGTGGATTCAACTCGCTTCCATGGAAGAGAGTGAAAGACGCTTATGGATCCACCCGATTAATCAAAAGAGGACCGGGAAGAATACCCTTAAGGAATTTATAAATGAACTAAAAGGAGATGAAAATAAATTCCGAAATTTTACGAGATTAAGTTTGAGTTCCTTTTATTATGTTTTAAATATAATTGAAGATGGAATCAGGAAAAGGGATTTTCCAGCAAATCTTTTTGGTGATGTTCTTTCACAGTATAATTAAAAATAGGAGGTCTTTCTTCTATTAAAACAAGTAATTTTTCAGCATCCACATCCATGTTAACAGAAGCACACACAACTTTCCCTCCACCCTACTCCTATTACTTCTCAATAAAGACTGAACTCATGCAGAATGTTTTGCCTCAAAACAAAGTGCAGTGTTTCTGCTTTCGACACGATAAGTCGTCAACAAAGATGTATTGTTGTGTCAAAGATCAACGCATACTTATCAGACAAAAACGTCTTTCGACAAAACGTTTTGTTTACAGATGTCTCAAGCGAAAACACTTTTGTCGGTCTCCAACTCACACTTATAAGACAAATGTCTTTCGATAAAACATTTTGTCTCGAGATGTTTAGAGGTGTTTTAAGTTGTTTTTTCGTGTTTTTGTGTCCTGTTCGATTAGTGTGCGTTGGGTCCTATTGATAGCATTGCGAAAACAGTTTTCGACGAGTTTATACAAAAACGTTTTGTCAAAAGACGTTTTTGTCTGATAAGTGTGCGTTCAGCTTTAAGGGACGATTGACGTGGGTGTGGCCGCGGTTCATATTCCCAGATACTCGGGAAATATAAAATAATTGGAAGAAAATGTAATTCGGTCACGCAAATAGAAAGACAAAGATTGACTTAGGGAGCAAAAAGGGATGGGCTGTTAAGGTGAAACTGTCTAAAAATTTTGACCTCATGCTTCGGGAGGCAGCACGTAGAGAATATGAGCACGATCTCTAGTTCTTAAGGTTTGATACGCGTGCGTGGCGGAATTCATCGGACGACTCTACCACCTTCGATCTTTGAACGAGATAAATTTCTGAAACGTGGCGAAAAATAGTCCCACGTCTCCCGTCCTCAAATCTCGTGAATGTTCATTCAATCACTCGAGTACAGGCGACGTCAATCACGGCGACGTCCTGCTCGGAGGTTTTTTTCAATGAAAACATCGCTAAAGGCGTTACTAAACTCCATTCCTAGAAGACTCCTTCAGCATGTAGCAATATAAGAATATACATTAAATTTGGCATCTAATTTTTTCAAGGGCATCGTATTTCTCTCAGCTGAAAGTATACCGATTTCGACCCCGCATTAATATGGATACCAATAACGATATTGATATATTTTTTAGAAGAACACAGGTTATCTATTCGATAATACATCTTTTAATTTGTTAAGAAGGACATAATTCTCTATCTTATTTGAATCATGATTAACAATTAGTGATTATTAATAATTTCTCGGTTAAATACGCAATTAAATAAATTAAACAATTAAATACTGTTGGTTCTGCAAGATTATTTATTTTTCAGTATTAGTATTGAAGGTTAATAAATATATATTCTATTGTTTTCGTTTTGATGGATTTGGAATATTAGTAGCTACCTACAAATATACAAGAAACTGAAATGGTGATGTGAAAGAAATGAAATTTGAATGATTATTTTTTGTTTATCTTTGAAAGGCGTGCACGTGGAAGAAGTTATGTAACTTAACTCTTGCAAGACTACTTGAATGCATTAGGTACTCTCATAATGCAGAAGGGCGATTTTTTTAAAACCAGCCTTACAAGTAAATCGAATAAAAATCTTACTGTGAGCAAAAGTAATCCGTAACTAGAAGATCACGTAATACGATCGATCGTTTAAAAACCTAAGATTAAAGACACTCAATGAGTTCATAAGGTTGACATTTATCACGCTGTATAACAGTAGTTCCTACGATCTTAAAATACATTGCTTTCGCTTAATTCAATTCAGCGCTATAATTAATATTACAGAATATTACGTAGTTCTTTACTTCGATTGATTGAACCTTGGAGTTTCAAAGTTATAAAAATTTCACCTCTTCTATGAAACTGAAGAAGCCATATTTGCACTACGAAGAACTTTTTTATGCTTTGAAGCTATTTTCTAAAGGCACAGTTCGGGGATAATATAACCAAAGATTTTGAGCCAACAACGAATAATGAACAGTGCATAAAAGGGACAACATGAAATTAGGAAAGCGCTCCTAATATTTACAACGCGCACTTGCACACAGTATATGCATAAACTGCAAAAATAGGGGATTTCGGGAAACATGAAACTAACTGCGCTCCATTGATCCACAAATCTCTTATACGTCTCATACTATATACAGCCTCATCAGACGATGAGATATTTTGATAGCTCTTACAAATTAATCTATCGTTTTAAAGACCTGGAATAGCTGGATCTACCTTAGAAAATACAAGATAACCTAAATTTATTTTCTGCGCATTTCGTTCCTTGTCATTCCATGCGACAAACTTCAAGGGAATCATATAAACTTGTATGCCTGTCATTATTTGCACTATGACAGAACACAAGCCTTTAAATACGTATTTGCAGATCGGTGCGATAACTTGAAATTATCCTGCGCATTTGGTAAAACGATCGACCACATAGAAAAATACTAAAAACTTTGTACCAAATCGATAGACAGATACAGCGTAAAAAATTTCTTCGACGGGCGTCGTGCGAGACAAGACGTCGAGTTTTAGGCCGTTACTCTTCTCAGACTCTTCTCGTGCTAGAGAAGAATAGACTTTCGGCCGCGTAATGTCTGCAAGCAAGTTCCAAAAGGGGAAAAGAAGGAATAGGGGGTTGAGATGGATGTGGGGTCGGCAGGCAAAAATAATGTGCTGTTCTCGAGCGGAAGGAGGTAGGGATGGTTTCTGCAGGGTGTTCTAGGGAGGGTTATAAGACGGGGTAGGAAGAATAAGGAGGGTGGAGGGCAAAGGAGCGGCACGAAGACGGGCCCAGCGCATGGCAGCGTAACGGGATAATGCAGGAAAGGGAAAGAGGAGGAAGAGGGATGACGTGAGAGCAGAATATTGAAGACCGACAAGTTTTTCGAAGGGGATGGAAGAAATCGGCGAGGGGTAGGGCGAAGGAATGGCATTTGAAGGTTTTTTTTCTTTTCGATGGAAAAAAATGCGAAAGTATAAGGAGGTTTTGTTGCAACGTCTCCACCATTGGAGCACGTTCAGGGGTTGCATGACGGGCAGTGGATTTACAGACGTGACGAGCGCCAATACCTGTGAAGTATCCGCGATCCTCGAAATGTGACTCGGGAAAAGGAACCCATAACGGAGCGAATATAATGTGCTGTAGTACTGGCGGATACTTTTTTGTGCTTAATTTTAACGCGAAAAATGAAGACCTCACTCAAGAATGACGATGTGTTCAACCTTGTGGAAAGGAAATTGACAAACTCTCTCTCAAATAGCCATTCAACGGAGAATTATTCGAGCTCGTCTTATGGCTGAAAAAAATTCAAGAACAGGCACTAAAAAAACTTTCCTCGATATTACGTCAAATAGCCAAAATAAGATTAGGAAAAAGTTCTTTTAGAATCTATTTTTGGTGAATTATCACTGAATACGGCTGCTTTGTAGCCTAAATGCGCATCGTAGTAAGAAATTGTCTTTAGTCCAACTTAAATCGAATTTAAATGATAGAAGTAGAAAGTTAGTTAAGAGTTATTTAAAATAATTTTTGTTATTTTGGATTTCAATTCAAACTTTTTATTTGGAAGTGATTTCCCATTGTGTTTCTTTTAACTTTTACTCGCGGATTTTGTGTAAAAGTATTTATAAAAATGCAAAATAATTCTCAGCTATTTTTGATTTCTTTGAACGAGTCTTTGTCCTAATCGAGTCTCGATACAGCAAAGTATAGGTGAGCTATTTTTTAAAGAAACGAACATTTTGGATTAATACGGCCAAACTGATGATCATATTGGACATTCTGTCGTTATTTACCATGTGTAAATGGAAATGTCTCCTGAAAATGCAAACGGACGGAGTGCGCGAACTGATTTGCGATTCAAAGTTGTTTCGCTCGGCGCTTGCGTTTTTATAGGCCTACAGCGTCGGAGGAATCATACTGAAACGATCGCCCAGAAGATATTCCTGGAACCTTTTTATCTTATGATAATGCACGGGCTAAAAGAAGTGCGTGCGACATGAAGGCGCCCACGTTCAATCTAGACACGTGAATATATTTTTATTTTGAACGTGACGAATGAATTTCCTGATTAATAACGACGTTAACAAGATTATTATTAATATTATAGAGATGTTTTAGTGCCACAATAATAATGTAACTAATGCCTTTTAATAAATTCATATAGTTATGTATTACCCTAATACATGCTTAACACGTCCATTATATCTATGACAAACTATTGGCTTGGAACATTCAGAAACTTCTATAATAAATTTCCTCCCAATTTTCTGTCAGTGGCTGCGCGTGCGAGTTTGGCCGATACCCTAATCCACACAACAATACCACATGATAGACATTCTCCTCTACCCTATACCACTGCATTTGGCGATGCAAAAATCAGGCGGAAAATATTTCCATTGTAACTATGAAGTGCATTCTGGGCAAAAGTACTGCTCGTCAGGGCATACACGACATGAAACCGTCAACACATTGTATCCTCCGTTTTATGCAACCCAGACGACATCATAATTCAGTTTTTTTTACACCGCACGACTTAAATGTAAAATGTGTATCTTCTTCAGGCAACTCTCAATCATTAGGTGTAACCTATTTTTCAGATATTTATGTATAAAAAAACACTTCAATGTTACATTCAATTTTTCGTTCTCGTGCGAGGAACGCGTTTAAAATTCTAATGGTGATTCCGAGGTAAAATAATGAACCATATTAGTAGCTTGTACTCGCGATATTGGAAATGTAATTCATAACCTGCAACTCGCGAATTTACTGATTTATTCTACAAGCGATTTTTATTACCTGCAATTGAAATAGAAGTACTTCCACGCATACTTTTCCATTAAAACAATATTCCCTTTGTTGTCTTCCTACTTCAAATGTATTTTATTTAAAGCACACTCGTACGGTCAGCCTCTAAGACAGGGGAGGGCAAACTACGGCCCGCGGACCGTATGCGGCCCCCGTGAGATTCCATGCGGCACGCGAAGCTTTGGTGAAAAAGCGATCCGTAAAATTTAACACAATTTCAAATTACTTTTGGTAAAATTATGATTATAAAACATTTAGTTTTGAAATTTTAGCTCTAAAATCCTTGTTTGTGATTGTTTTTCACTTATGTATGACGCCTATGAATCTAAACAATCTCCGATTTAAACTCTAATCCGGCCCGCCTAAGCATTGGCACCTTTCAATGCGGCCCACTGAAGATTTCGCAAATGCTGATGCGGCCCGCCACGCAGAAAAGTTTGACCACCCCCGTTCTAAGATAACCAGACTAAAGCAGCATATGCGATTTATTTTACTCATATTTTACCAAACCTATTCGCTGATCTGCGTTAATTAATATTTAAGGCTGATGATTCCATAACGCGAGCACGCTAGTGCGCCGCATAAAGTTACTGGGCGCTCGTCAGAGCAAAAGACGTGAATATCCTTTTTCAAGCCATTATTAAGCAAGGGTGCCGCGCGAATCCCAGCAGGTTCGATGCGCAAATCTATGTAAATGCGTTAGAGCTGGGGTAAGCAACCTTTTAACGGCGCTGGCCACGTTTTCAGTTTTTTTTTGTTTCTTTTTGCGAGCCACATCAGAAGTTACGAGTGCCATGGCGGGTCGGATAAGAGTTTACATAGGAACTTACCCAAATTCAAAGTGAAGGGCGCCTACGTAATTAAGACAAATAAAAACATTAAAATGTGATCTTATGTTAGAATAAACATATGGGGAATTTGCTAAATTCCTGCTTTACAATCCCGAACAACTCGTCAAAATTCAAATTTATGCATAAAATCGGCTTCTGCGCGAAATGAGATCACCTCCTGAATCACTTCAGAGCTTAGAAAATTCCTAACCCATTTTAAAATTACTCCATGCTTCCACGCCTCCAACCTTACTTAACATGCTAATGCAGTCGGTTGGTGCAAAATTTCTCGAGAGCGTGTACATATCTTTGTGAATTTGTTATGTAAAAACTGCTTTTGGCGAAATTTTGTTGTACCTTAATTGATCGCTGCACAAAATCGGAAATGTTTACCGAAAATATCTTTACACCAAGTGAGCATATTGCCTAGGATATTCTGATTATTTTAATATATAATTCGTCTTATTAGGATAAAAAATATCTCTCTGATTTTTTTCTAGCTAAAGACATTTTTAAGCTACTTTAACACAAAGCTTCTTAGTATTTACGCCTACCAAAACCAACAACATAGATAATTACAGTAATCGCAAAAGCCATCAAATAACACATGGTTTGATAAATAATATAAAGTCAAAATATTTATATGAATAAAAATTTAACAGTACCGCCGAGATCCGATTATCTGAATCAATTTATAAAATTAAAATATTTCCTTTTAAAAGCGTTCATTGGTTATATCTTCATTTTCTTAATATACGATTGCATGGTAATGCGGTAATATAATAATATGCACATAAATATCTCATTAAATAATTAAAATCAAAATTAAAGATGCACTAACATATCAGACGCTTGTTCTCATCCATTTTGCTTATTCATTAACACAATAAGTTGTATTCCATATTTTACATATTACACTTCACAGAATACATATTTTTAGTAATTTCTGCCTTAATATACATATATTAAAATATGTATCGAAAATGCATGCATATATGTATGTACATACATACTTCCTTTAAGGCATTTCAACACATTTATTTAATATAATGTTCAATTATGCGCATTTTCTATTAAGCGAACCATCAACGGTGTGCATATATGTACTTTCTTTAAGGCATTTCAACACATTTATTTAATATAATGTCCAATTATGCGCATTTTCTATTAATCGAAACACCAACGTTATGGACCTTCATATTATCTGTATTGAATGGGTACACAATAAATTAAATAAAAAAGACCCGAATTCATTGAAGGCAGGTATCGATTATTTTTAACAGACAGCCAATATCCCATTTCCTTTGAGAGAAAAATAATATGGCGCAATGGCCTCCATGTCATCCTTCATTGTCCTCTTTGCCCTCTATTCACGCCACCATCCCTCTAAAATTGAGACGCACCACCCTAACTGCAAACGATGAAACAGTGATAACGATCGAAAGAAAGAGTAATAATATTTTACCGCAGGAGCGGGCCGCGATAAAAATAAAAGAAGAAATACATGGCGTGCCAGGCTAAGCGAATGGCGACGCCGTCGGAAATGATTATTAGTGAGAGGAAGCGAGGGAGTGAGTGAAGATAATGATGAAAACCCTCATCTGGAATGCTATTCGAAACGAGTTGGAATGTATTCGAGGCTGTCTCTGCGTCTTTATCGAGAAAGAGAGAGAGAGAGAGAGAGAGAAATGGAGTCATAGAGGGGGAATGGGAGAGAGAGAGAGAGAAAGGGAGAGACAGAGAGAGAGAGAGGGAATGGGAGAGGTAGAGGAGAGAGAAAGGAGAGAAGAGAGAATGGGGCTAGGGAGGAGAGAGAGAGAAAGAGAGAGGTGGTAAAAAGAAGGGATAGGGAAAGGATGGATTGGAGATAAAGGTTGGAGAATATATCAGTGAATGGGAGGAGAGAGAGGAAGAGTAGATGGAAGGGAGATAAAGAGATGGAAGGAAATATGAGGAAGAAAAGAAGGGCACAAAGGAAAAACGGCATCGAGTATAGAAGGAAGAGAGGGAAATGAGAAGAAGTGACGCTTATAGGATAGGAAAGATGAAGATACGAGGAAATTGAGAGGAGTGGAGATTTAAAGATACATAGTATAAAGATAAGGAGAACAATGGAGGAATAATGGTAGGCGGAGAGATGAAAGAGAAGGCGGAGAGAGAGAGAGATAGAAAGTGAAGAGACAATAAGAGAATAATAATAGAAGTCGGAAAAAAGAGGAGGAAGAGAAGGATGAGAGGGAATGAGAAAGGAGGCGGGAGGAGGAGGGAAAAGAGTAGAGGGGCAGAGAGGAGAGCGGAGGAGGAGGGAGGATGGGATGGAGGAGGGGAAGGGGCAAAAAAAGAATGGCGGATGGGAAAGGAAGGAGAGAATTTAGAGAGGAGAGATTAAGAGTGAAGAGGGAGGGATTGGAGGAGAGGGAAGGGGAAAAAATCAATTCGTGACGGACAAACAAACGGAGCCTTTGACGGTCCCACGCATATTTTACTCCGGGCTCTCTCTCATCTTGCTAAATTTTCTGGAAAAGCTCAAAAATATATATATATATATATAAAGTTCTCTTCCACATAAAAGCGCGCTTTTAACAAAAATGTGGAAAAAGCTCCTGATATTTCAAACGGACTAAAGTTTTCGTTTCGCTCGGGTATCTTCGCGTCATCTGTCGCGTTTTTTCCTCGCTTATACGAATTTGAGGAAGAAGAAAAAAACAAAATCCAATGCTTCCACCTCTTTAAGTCTCGCCTTACGTCATTTAAGCATCACGTTAGGGCAGTCATTTAATATTTAAAGTTTTATAAATGACGCAATGATGAATTTCGTCTCCATTCTAAAAAGGGAGGCAAATGTAGACCTGCACAGGTGAACGCAAGTTCAATTCAAGGTTTTAGTTCTGTCCATCCAAGCAGTAATCATATCTGTTCCTAGTTAATAATTGTATTAAGTATTAATAAAGTATTGTATTTATTACAATTTTACGAAGAAATGTATATTTGCAGCCAATATATTATTTAGAATTTCCTATTTTCATTTTTGCATGACTTTTTTCAAGCTTGGAATGAAAGGTCATAAAGTTAACTATATTGATATTTATTCGGTCGTCCAATATCTGAAGCAACCACGGGAATCATATTAAAGCCGGAAGCTACTCATCGTCTTTCGGTATAAGAGATGCGATGCAATTTATAATTATTTGCCTTAAAAAGTACATACAGATGTGAATTCCATGAGTCATTCGCATTTTAAATGCGTCATCACATGCAGTTTATCCTCCAGAATCGTCAGCATTCTCATTCGAGCTTAGCAAACAGCAATGGCGCATGCGCAATACGATCTTCATATACCTTTTAAACAACGAGGTTGACGTCCGACTTTAATTTTAAGCTCTCTCTCTCTCTCATGCATACTTCTCATACAGCGAGTTTCTCAGTTCCACACAATAATGGGAACGAGCGAAACTCAAAATCCGTTCGAAATTCTCTTTTTTTCCATCGGTGCCTTCCAATGAACGTCCGTTCCATTGTTTCATACTACTTCAATGCTTAAAATTTTATTTAGCAACCGTCGTGAGACTTCTTATTTGGTTTTCAAAAATGAAATCCCGGCAAATCTTATGTTTTTGTCTAGCAACGTCATTTACCTATTCTGGGGAATGGCCAAATGAAATACAAACTTAGAAAAAATCCTGAACGCGATGATAGATGTGTGGCAGTTAAAACTGTTTTCGTGAGAATGCCTGCTTAAAGCGGTTTTGATTGATGTGCATACCTTATATAATCCTGCATAATTCATCATTGCTACTCTGCTCCATAGCAGTCTTTTGTATATCACCATATACACCTTCTTTATATATGGTTTTACTTTTATGAAACATGCCGATGCTCAATACAGGATGTTTAGACTTGGTCTAAATAAAAAAAAATATTGGTTTCGAACCGAGTCTTTGATAAATTAGTATGTGCTTATCTTTCAGACGCAACAAAGACGACTGCACGCATACAAATAGGAGCTGTTTGGCACATAAAAATTGCTTCCGTCGCATAAATGGCTTGAAACGTTTGGCTGTGCGATAATTTTTCGAACGTTATGAAAATAATTTTGAGCCCAATTTTTTGACAGCCAAAAAAATTAGTTTCTTGCGATGAAAATAAGCGCAAACTAGACCATCGATTAAGAGAACATCCACAGACGAAGCTTTCGTAAAAAAAAAGCTAACGTAGAAGAAAGCGCTACTGAAAAATTGATCTAAATTTCGATTTATTGGTAAGAAGCTGTCATTGGCGTGAGTAGTGAAATGAATAGAAGGTCGTTGAAGGTACACATCAATAGTTGTGGGTCATCGTGTTTGATCTATAATACATAACGTTTTAATAATACGCCTTTCCAAAACAATTTCTCGTGACTATGCAGTATGTTTTGTAAGAAGTAGCTACACCTATAATCCCTATGTTTAAAATCATAAAAAATAGGCATACCGCCCCAAACATTTAGGCGAGGATTGTGACTATTTGTTCTTTAATGTCACGTTATCTCAGACATTCAATCATAACTATAACGTGTTATCGTTGTGCTATTTACGTATTAGGAAACAGACATAATTCCTAACACGTTTGCGATTTTGATGAGAAAAAATATCGACTAAAATTAATTTTTCGTAAAGCTAAACAAAATACATTACTAACGGTCTGGTGAAATCTACCAAATAAATCACCTGCTTCGAACGCAAAAATGTCATCATTTATACTGTACTGTTCGGTGCGGCGGGTAACGACCGAATGCGTCGGGTTGCATCGTTTCCACGTGTTAAGTTAGAGACTCGAATAAAAAATTTCATCGTGGGTTTTTTTTTAAGGAAAACGTCCGCGGACGCTTTTAGTGCTCGTCCTGCGTGTCTATGCGTCGCCTCGGGTCGTCATGGTTTTCCCCACGTCCAGATTTATTTTTCATGCTTCGCGTCGCGGTTTTCAAATTTCATCCTCCACCGCCTCGAGTGGGGTTCGATTCAGGTCTTAAATCGAGCGAGTCATCCACGTCGCCACCTCCTCATCCCTACTCCTCTTCACATATGCGCCCGACACAAAACCTGCCTCAAATCGATTTAAAACGTTCCATTTTGCCACCTTCCACCACGCCACGTCGCTTTCCGTCTTGCGCGAAAGACAAATGCCAGTCCTGCGGTTGCACTTTCTCGTCCCTCGGAATGGCCCAGATTCGAATCCCGGAGATCAGGAGGGGAACCGTCCCGGTTAAAATGCACCACTTGTAAAATCGGGCATGCCAGAAAACGGATGATGACCAAGGGAACCAAAATTCCACCACGATATTGCGGTTCCGTAATGGGCTTGACGCTTTTCTGCGGAAAATCGCTTGAAATGAGGAGAATTTTCGCGCTAAATTCCGTTCGCCGAAAGTCAAACAAGAAGCGACGAAAAAAATGGCATTCTCGGAATTACTCTGTTCACGGGGCATGTAGAATTTTACGTGGGGAAATCGCCAATAAAAATATGCTTGTTTTATTGTAGTACGAGGATATGGTTGGCGAGATGTTGCTTGAAGCTGCCAAGATATAATTTAGGCCTGGAAAATACACTTTTTCCGACGGATACGTAATCTAATTTATAAAAATATACTCATTTTTGTACAAACGTAAATTTTAAAAAACGTTCTAAGGTGGCTGTTAAATGGATATGATTATTTCAATAAATAATCAGAAATATCGTAAATATAAGATATTTTATGATACAAAACGCCCATAAATATGATATATATACTTTATTTTAGTTAATTTATCTCATGAATGCGTAGAAAATTAACCTTTCTTTCTATTTATCCGCATGCCAAATTAAAATTTATTATTGAGATTTATAGGTATGCACAAATAACAATATAAATTCTAAAGAAAAGCTAATTCGGTACATAATAAAAAGATCACTGCTCTAAAATCTATAAGTTATATTTTAGATTTGAAGCATACGTGTGTGAGTGTGTGCTTGTACGCGCGTGTATGTACGATGTTGCGTGCGAGATAAATTTTGGAAACGTGATTCATAAATTTCATAAAATACGTGACGAATACTTTATTCTCAGAGGTGAATGAATGACAATTCGAACTTCTTAATAACGGGCGGACGAAAACGCCAGGTTCATAACTTCGTGAGTCAGCTCTTCTACTTACTGAGAAACGCCCACATCCTGAAAAGTCAAAATTCTGCACGCGAAATGCCAAATTTGCTTTACACGCCCGTCCCTTACTTTCCGGAAGCCTTGAATTGTATACCTTCCCTTTTCGCTGCATCACGACAGGTATAACACGCGCGCGCAGTCTTAAATCTAAGATTCTACAAAATGGAGGCATTGTAGTCTACATATTCTTACCTCCAGACCTTATACCGATCATCAACTAGATTTTGCGTAATATATACACATCAGCGAGAGAGAGTAGAAAAGTCAATCAAACTGTCTTTCTGATCATGCCATGACATGCTTCCAAGGACCCATGCTCTCAACTGCCTTCCCAAGGAGCGCATGATATCTTACTCCCAAGAAAGTGTTTATTATAAAGTACGTCTTCTGTTTTCCGTCGAGTTTTTTGTCTGCCAACGATAATTGTTATCTTCCATTGACGCGAAAGATAATCAATGAACGGGAGATTCAGATGCTGCGCTGTCTATAACTCCCGAAGAATTTTATCTGATCTTGATAGAATACAAGTTTACGAAATCCAGTAATATCGTGATTTAAAAAAGAAACCGTATACCAAATGTTTATTTATACTGGTACTTGAAGATATCGCCTCTCCTGTATATGAAAAATTAAGTCTTTAGAAAAGCAATTTTTCATTAACGGTATTTTATACTATAATAGCCCAGGTCTGTTGGTTGGTCACGCTTTCACGATGGCCGATATAGAGCGTTTTAACAAATTTCCCGAATAGGTAGATTTAAATTTGGCAAGGATGCTTGATTAACATATTTTAAAGTAATGACGAAAATAAATCTCTAAAAAAGTCCTGGGTTCGACTCCTAGGAAGACATTTCCATTTTCCGTAAGGTAACATGTAAAAATCAATTTTTTGATGTGCAGGCTTTTATTGTTTTGGAAATTAAAATTCGGATCTAAACCATTTTGAAGAAAAAATTACAAAGTTTCTTATTCTGTTCATCTTTTTCCGCATACAATTCGAAATCGCTCATGTTATACGTTTAATTCACATATTTTGTGGAAGTATTGCCATTTTAACGGAATGTTGCCTTGGCTACCAATTACATTGTTAGACCTCAAAATCCTATTGTTGTATCAATCCTTATGGGTGTAAGCGTGCTTTGAATGCTTTAAATACGACAGAGGGAGGGAGGTGGGGGGGAGGGAGGGGGAAGAGGGAAGTAGAGGGGGAGAGAGAGGGGAGAAGGAGAGAGGGGAGAAGGAGAGAGGGTGTGAGGGAGGGAGAGGGAGGGAAGGACAGGCAGCAATTTTAAGTTTAACTAAAGATAGCCTGTCAACAACAGAATATTCGCAAGAAATGTTGTATATGACAAAATATTTCATATGTAAAAGTGTGATATTAATTATTTTAAATGAAAATAATAATAATCTATCAATCTACCTATAATTCTTCCGTTGATATTTCAACGGACATTACACTAGTATTTCTATAGACTCAGAAAGACTTGAACAACACAATAACCTGCATATGATCCGTTTAATTTACCGATACTAAACGGAATGTAGTCTTGGATTTTATTGGGATGGTTATGTGATATATGTACTAGCAAATACCAAAAACATTTTTCAGACAAACAAGAGCATAGACCTTTATTGGGCATTGTAAAACCTGATTAAGAAGGCGTTAAAAACGGTCGGAGAAGAGATAATATTTACGACTGCGGTGACAAGTAGATACAATGTAAAGGCGGAATATAAGAGCAAATGTATCGATGAGTATCGATGTTTTATGAGTAACTAAACTTGAGAAAGGGACAAAGGAGAAGGAAGGGAATCGAACCTGTAGACATTTCGAAGAAAAGTAATCATCGCATGTTTATATGGGGAAAAATTTAGCGAGCACATACTGGGGTAATTTGACCGAGATGGTGGCTATAACACACATGAAATCGACACAATTAAAAATAACATCAACCCCTATAATTTTTTGGTTATGCGTGATGATGTAATGCTCAGTCGGCGTTTTCAATGGCTGAATGGCAAGCCAATCAGGGTTCGGGACACCACTTCTGTCAGTGACGCTCGAATGCAACGCCCTTTCTAAGATGTGGAAGAAACTCAAACTAATAGAATATATGTGATGATATGATTCGAAATTATTTGACGCTAGAATTTTTAATACCTTTTTGACATTTGAAAAATATTAATAAATTGTTTATAAGAATAATAAGTAGGAGATTTTAAGTTAAATAATATATTCCTTCCCGTCATATGGATGGGCTTATATACTAGTGTATAAATATATTCCAATCGATCTTTTGAATATTTAATTTATTTTTCCCATCCAGGATTCGGACTGCGCCCTCTTGAACTACCGCCAGACACTGTGATGCTGATATCCTACCCAGGAGAGCTATTTATGAGGATCCTGAAACTAATGATACTACCGCTAATCATCGCAAGTCTCATAGCAGGTCTGTTATTCTCCTACCTTTTACGCCAGTATTTTGTAAAATGTGGGTAGGGGGTCGCGCACTCTTGAGGGGGCAGTCGAAAATCAGGGGTAGGGGAAAATATTCCGCATGTTCACTATCTAATCATCTCTCCTAACTCTACAATATGGATTCAGTGATCATAATTTCTAACCCTAGGGCTCGAAAGAGATGTTATATTTTAATATTTTGTGAGCTCCTGAAACAAAAGTACATTTGACATTATTGCAGTTTCTAGAATTTCTTATGACTCATTATATGCATGTATTATTATGTGAATTGATGCTCAGAAATAATGAAGGAAGAACGACAGGATTCCCGGTCAAGGAGAACGGATATACGAATGGCAGGAAATTATGATGAAATTCCACTTCGATATTCACAATCTTTGACATTTCTATTTTTTGTAATTAATCCATATACACGGCCGCTTTTAAACGGAATTCAGGCATTATAAACCATGTCATGCATGTTGACAACCTAAATATCAATGAGTTACTTCCGCGTTTCAAATATTCGCCGTGACGTAAAAAGCATTATGCGAAAGCTTTTTACGCCCTATTCCTATTGTTAAGAAGGCGAAATTAATCATTTCGAAGAGTACGTCACGCGCAGGTGCGTGGTAGTTGTTGCCGTTTCGTCATATTAATACCTAAAGTGATGTCTAATTGCAAAAGCTGCAATAAAACCGACTTTTATCTTTACGGTCCGATGAATACCAGAGCATACGTAAAAGGTTCCCCTAGCATGCAAAATTAGCGAACTCGCTAAGGCGAAATGTTTGGCGCTCCATGTGTCAATCGCGGTGAAAAGGTCAGGAAATTATGGAGGCACCGGATCAGTTTTCCTCGAGGGACTTAATGTAACGGAATATTTACGGCGAGCACAATGGGGATTTCCCCCCTTGCCTCATCCAACTGAGTGATGAAAATTAGAATGGACGTGGCTGCGATCCAAAACTCCTCGTGGAGATTTTTCTGTGACGGACCATATCCTTCCCATTGAGATGGCTGCTTCGCCGCTGCTAAATTCAGAACGGAGTTCGACTTTAAAAAAAGAGAGAGGACGGAAGAAAGAAACTATAAACTTTCGGAATGTTTTCTCGTAATAGTCGGCTCGTGGACGTATTCTTAGTGACTCCGTCTATTTCTCGGAAGTGTTCCGGTGAAAGTCGTTCGTTTTCTTTGAGAGCAAAACTTTTTTATTTTAATGCGAAAGCGTTTTATATTTAGTTTCGATCGACTGCGAAGGCAACAAAGTGTATCTAGGCTCAAAAAATAAATATAAAACAGGTTGTTATTTTTTATAAATCCAATGCAAAAACAAAGGCTCTGGGATAAATTGGACTTTTTATATTATTGTAACGCAGTAACCAAAACCGTAAAAGAAACTGATTAATTTATTAAAGAAGCTCAAAGCTATGAAGGGATTAACTCTTGTTTTCCGGCGGAATTTTAAAGAAAATGTTAAGCGATAGATCTCTCCCTGTGTCCGATGCAATATAAGACTTGGTAAAACCGGCAATGGATGCATTTCACCCGTAAGAATGACTCCCTGTATTTGCAAGTAAAATGGCGACACCATTCCAGTCGATTCTCTTGAAAAATGACACGTCTTGCCAATTCTGTTATTACGTTGACAAATAATATAAGAGTAAAACGTCCATCCTATTCAATTGTACAATTGTAACTGTCGGAAATATAATCAAAAAAGAGCGGGAAGAAATCTATTTTATATTAGATGTTACTTTCACGTAAGTTTTTCTGCTATTTTCCGCTTGCGCAAGAACTTGCCGAGAGATGGAAAATCTTTTTCAAACTGAGTTTGACGTTTCGAGTTGACAGGCGTTGGGAATCCGACGTCCACATACATCTAAAGCAGACATACACTCTTCTTGACCGAATAGTTTCATTTTATATTCCTTTTGTTATCTTGATAATTGTAATAAACATAAGGGGTCGTGGGTTTCAATGCAACGACCAATTTTCCTTCAACCCCGTCCAACATTCAGTCCAATATGCCAATTCGAACGACCACTCCTTTTTTTTTTTTTACATACAGACTGAGTGAATGCTTCAGTTCATTTTTTTTAAAATATTTCAGTAAAAGGAGTTTTTCACTCCGTTCTCCATAGGTGATGGAGCGAAAAATCGGACGAAACTTTACTTCCTGTTTTTCGTTTTTTTTTTGTAACCTCGCTGGAGGGAACATTATCGGGAACTTCCTATCGCCCTTTACCCATCTCAGGTCTCCTCTTGCCCGAGCTGTTCCCTGCCGACCTATCGCCCAATCTCTCTCTCTCTCTCTCTTGATCCTTTGCCAAATGGAGACAAAAACTTTGTTCTCCGGATGTCCCGCAGGTTCGGCGAGCTTGAACGCTCGAATGAACGGGAAGATAGCCCTGAGGACGATGGTTTACTTCCTAGCAACGTCCCTCTTCAACTCGGTTCTGGGCATCATCCTAGTCCTCATCATACACCCGGGCGACCCTGGAACCAGAGAGGCCCTGGGTCACGGTACAGAAGACAGGGAGGTCAACATCCTCGACGGCTTCCTCGACTTGGGAAGGTGAGCAGCGACTGGAAGACGCGCACTCTGTCATCAGCAGTCATGCGTTAGTTTTCAGGATGAATAAATAGATAATCGAATTCGATCAGACTTCAATAGAAAGGGAATCGCGCGAACCAGATTACCTGCCTTAAAGAAATCACCATCCTTAATCTCTCAAAGACATTCGTGGATGAACGATATTTTAAGTGTTTTACGCTTTTAGTAGTCGACGCATATCAGTCGCCTCCTTTCCGGTTTTAGATTTTCGTATATATATAATCCGTAAAAATATTAATATTTTAGTAAGTGCCCATCCATGGTTTTTAATGGGTTATTGCAACAAGTATTTGCTGTAAGTGCTCATGTTCCGAATCACGTGAAATTGAAGAATTTTTATTCACCCAAGTATAATCCGTTTTAATTGGGATCGTGCCTGCAGATTTTTGCATAAAGAAGATTTTTGCGCGTTTGCTGAATAATAAGTGTAACGTTTTTTGGGCACTTCTTGACCATCCAAAGAATGCAACAACAGTTGCCTCTGTCGTTTATTTTGTTCTTTTCATCAGATATAAAAATCTTCCGTGTGATTAAGGATTTAGTTGGTTAGGAAAACTTGGATCTTTAACCAGTTAGCGGTTGCATCTTAATAATATGCGCATTGCTGTTGGGATCTCACGGGAATTGCTGTTTTCGCAAACCTTTCTTCGTTTCTCTGTAATAACTTCAATTTATAAATTTTACGAGGATAAATCAATTTTCCAAATATCATTTCCATAGTTTTGGTTCAGCTTTTAGTTTTGGTCGATTCAATAAGTGCACCAAAGCTAATAAGCATTCTTCGTGTATATTCTAAAAATATTTTGATCAAAAGAATACCAATGCTAATATTTTAGGCAATCGCATATAACATGTTAAATAACATAAATTTTCGATATGCTTGTAATTTCTCAACGCCATTAAAATATGAGATAAATACTTAGCAGAAGCAAAATACACCGTGATAAGAAGGTAAGTGACAAGAATTCATTAATTGGTTGTCATTCTAATCATGTCGCTATTCGAAGAATAATTTACAATTGAACTTGAGCACATTTTACCGTAATAGATGATATCATTTTTGTAAGTAATTTGTTACTGAATTTGTCTTAATTTCATCTTTGTTGATTGACTTATGTTTTGTGAAAATATTTAAGGAAGAAAAGATATTTAAGAGGTGATAGAGAAGAATTAACGCTCGACAATGTGCTCGTTCTGCTTGATTTCGTGCTTTCAAATACAATATTCTATTTATATTTGGCATAAATGGTTCCCACACTTGAACAAATAAAGAATCTAGACGAGTCTGACTCAATTTTGCGAAAATGTGAAATTGTTCACGTTAATCTATTCAAAAATTCTCTTAGTGCTAGTAGATTCTGAAATCATGGATAATTGTTTGGGTTTTAATGTCCATTAAATGATTTTTTCATTGCTCATTTCAGTTATTTGTGTATTGTGGAATGTGAAAATGTTTAACTGAATGTATAAGTGTTAAACTGAACGTATTAGTATTTTGAAAAAGTAACCCTGAAATTTAGTTATATACTGTTGATTCTATAAATATACAGTATTCTATGAAAAAATTCTGTTTTTCCAATGCAAATAATACTAAATAACCGATTCAAGTCATATTTGCAAAATTTACCTTACTATTAAGCTCTGATTCAGAAGAAAAAAGTATACGATAGTTAAGATACCGCAAGTGTTGTTTTTCTATGTGGGCTATGGAAGTATTATGGGAATGTTATTATTTCTAAACTATTTCAGGAAAATATACTTTACAGCACATTCTCAAAATATCCCTAGCAATGTAGTTTAATGTAATGCTTAAGCTGAATATATCAATTTACATAAAGAGTGTTAGGTTGAAATTAATGAAATATTTTTGAGTTACTTATAAATAAATTTAGTCGCATGAAACATCTTATGGGAACCATGTTGTGTATTTTATGGTTGCATTGTATACTTTTCGCATACTATGTATAAAAGCTCAAAGAGGTGTGATTGAGTGGTGTTGGCTGCAGAAATGATCGGTTTTATTATATAGCACTTACTTTTTACCTACTAAGCGGCTGCTGATATAAAATATCCATGCATAGACAGGAGTTATAAGTAAAAACATCCCAGCAGTGCTATTGGTAGCAATAAGTTGTTAGTAAAAGACTTTTTAAATGAGGGAAGATTGAAGTTTGCTTTAAATGCTAATGAAACTATTGATTGGTTGCTATGGATAGAATTCAATGGAGGAGAAAGATATGTCCAATGATGCGTTTCCTCTTATTTTCACTCTGCTACGAAGGAGGTGGAAATAATTGGAATATTAAAGAATAAACTACTTGCTTCATATATTACTTTCACAGGAATATCTTCCCCGACAACTTGTTCCAGGCAGCATTCCAGCAGGTGAGAAATATTGAGTAAATACTTAGACGTGTGCCTTCTCTAAAATTTATTTGTATATTTAATCGATTTTGATATCATGCTGTCGAGTCTTTGGAAAAAATTCCACCTTTAATTGATAAAAATGGGAATTAATCATTTCAGTTTGTAAAAAATTTTAGTGCAAAGCATTGTTGAACGTCAATTCTGTTGAAATTAGTTCGAGAAAATATTATTATCTTCCTGCTTCTACATGAGATGATATTTATTCACTCTTCAGGAAACATCACAAAAATATTCATGCATAGTATCATTTCAATGTAAGGATTTCACATTGCAACAATGTAATTTCACCTTGATATTCATACTGGAAGAGATTTTTTTAAATTCACTTGAAAAAAAAGCTTCTGCAGAATTTTTGTTTGAAAATTTTTATGTTGAGATACAACGCTTACGTTCTCAAGCCTACAATTTAAAAAAAATTGGATGTTTTTGGATTTTAAGTTATCTAGAGACATTAAATTTGCTGTAAAAGTTATACGAATCAATTATTTTCGAATGCAGGCCCATACGGTCTACGTACCCAAGAAAGTGATCATAAGTAATGTCACATCAGAAGACGAAGTGGATGTTAGTAAGAGTAGAAATGCTCACCACATAGAAACTGTCTTACAGCCAGACATCGAGTTGGTTCGCTCTATACAATACAGGTAAGTCGAACTACAGAGATCAGAACCTGTCGTCGTAAACTATTACGAAAACCCATTTAATCGCACGTTTCATTCGGTCACTAAATGTAACTCTTATGTAAGCATCATGAAGATAAAAATCATCTTTCACGCTGCCCGCATAAATGCATAAATTTCCGTACAATTTTGTTTCGACCTGAGCTCAATTTCCTTTCCACAAGCCACTTCTGTTGAATGTCGGTATGCTCTCAAGGAATCTAGTAGAGATGTGGAACATTGAAAATACCAAATTAATTAAATTTCTACCATGATACTGGCACATTTTGGACATTCAAAAAATTCCCACCAAATTGAGACGTTTCCTTGTCTAAATATCTTACTCGAAAGCATAATTCGACATTTACCTTACACTTCAATGATCATCCGTGTCAGCCCAGTAACTAGATACTCGGGGAAAACTACTAAATATGCGCCCCTTCAAGAAATTATTTAGTTATTATTTGGATTTTTTGCGCCCCTTGCTTAGTTGTGCCCGGGGCAGATGCCCCGCCCTAGTTACGGCACTGATTTGTGTAAATATAAAACCCTATTTTTTATTATATAAATACAAAGGAAATAAAACTGAAATTATCTCACCCATAGCTCGAAAGTTTCGCGTGATTATAATAAGCGGATTTGAGCTTTGGAATAAATTGTCGTAGAGCTTTAATATTATCGTTGCGTGACCTATAATTGGACCCCAATTTTTCAACTGATCGAATTGCTGATAACGCCATTACATCCTCTATCTACCAACCTGTTGAGTGCCAGGAAAAGTTGAGAAAGAGCAACCTGGCTACCTGCTGCTTTTAAGAAAGTTGTCTTGAAACTTCAGTTGGCACCGTACGTCCACCATCTAAATTTATTTTTTCAGAAAACGTCCACATTTTATTTAGTCTCGTTTCGTAATAACTTGAGGGATTTCGACCGTTACACGACTTTGCAGCGAAGATATTCTTGACTTTATAGCGCTGAACATAAATGCATATCGAGATTAATAAATTATATATTGTTCGGTTGATGGTCAATAATGTTTTGAAAGAACATTGGACTAATCAGGCAAAAGTATAGCTGTCAATCTTAAATCAAATCATACGCGAGATGTGAACTCTTGATATTGGCATCAAAATATCTTCACTAATGTAATACTATATTACCATAAGCATCCTTTAAATTTGTTCACCATTTATCCTTCATCTTAGCTAAAATAAATTAAAATTATTTTAACTTATTTATGTTTATATTAATTTCATCCATTTATAAAAATAAAGTTAACTGGACTATTGCATAAAAAACCATCCTGTATGGAACATTATTGGAAACGATATTTCATTTTCGTACGAGAAAATCTACGAAATTCAAAATTGTCTTTTATAAAGATGCATTAAAATTCAGATAGATTGTAAAATTAAGAAGCATCTAAAAATATGAGTATATCCTCTCCATTTTCGCTCAAATACAAAACATTCAATGTAATTTGCGATATTTTTACGATAAGCTACTGCGATACGAAAATTTTTTTACGATGTTACGTAAATAAAAGACGATAACTTTGTTTTTTTGAACACGGGGTTCCCAAAAGCAAAATCATCGTTTATTTTCATAACATCTTGAATATGGTTAATCACAAGGTCGCGGTTTATTCGGCAAACTAATAATTTTTTAGTTTTAAAGCGCCAAAACGCATCAGTTTGATCTTTTATTTGGTTTACGAGTAATGGAATTTGGAAAGAGCAGTATTTACGGGAATATGTGTTTATTACAAAATATAACGTAGGAACACTTCTTAGAATTAAGAAAAATTAATAATATATGGGATAGAAAAATAAAACTTCATACTGTGAAGTTTTCTGTTGTTTTTTTGAGGGTTTTGTGAAGAGAAAATTCTACGAAAAGACTATTGAATGTCAAGTCTTGAGACTTCACAAAAACAAATTAAGTCTGCTTATTTATTTGTGTGAATCACAAAAAAGAATAATGTTCCCCCAATTTGTGAAGACATTTTTTAAAATACTTGCAGCATCTACTTTAAATCTTATAACCAGTAATGTAAACAACAGTGTGAAGAAGACCTTACCCAGAATTGGAATGTTCTCAAATAAATTTTGCAGTTGGCATTTGATAATAGATTGATCAAATTTTTCTGCAGCTTTAACTGAGATACATCTTCTTTCAGTACGCACCAAAATTATGTACGCATTAATATTTTACATGACGTGATTTTAGGTGATCCTGTAATGTAATTTTAATGATGGAATCTTTGTTCAAACAGAGAGGGCACTAATACCCTGGGCATAATTTTCTTCTGTCTCGTGTTTGGGACCATCCTTGGGACAATGGGCAAGAAAGCTCGCGTGGTCATCGAATTCTTCACCACCATCGATGAAGTCATCATGAGGATGGTGACCGGCGTAATGTGGTAAGTTATGAGCCGCGAGACCCGCTCTTAATCATCATAGTCCTTAGATTGCCGAACCAGGTTCAAAATTTAGTCAAATTACTCTTTTAATAACTTTTTAAAATTATAAAATCAAAACTGCCGTCTGAGAAGGGCGTTATGGTCCTGAACGATCTTTATCCTACCCTAAGCTAGGACAGGCCATCCTTACAGTAAACTAGAGAATTAAAAAATAAACTGCTCTCAGCTTCGTCATGCGTGAATAAAAATAACGACTAATCAGCATCAGATATAGCAATCAAGATAAATACTATTTTAAATCGTAGGGTAAAAATACTTTTCTGTCTACGCTATTTCTTCAAACCAAATTTGGGCCTGTTTAGATTTTAATGTCCTATAAAATAAATCATGCTCTTAAATTTTGAATCGTTATCGAATTGCTAAGTCTCTGCAGAGGTCAAAACTAAAATACCTATAGTACAGGGAACAACATTTTCACTAAAAGGGCGATATGAGGCTTTATATACCTCTGTGAGAGCAACATACGACATTTCAAACGTCTGATCGTGTGTAAATTTCAAAGAACCAATTTTGAGAATTTTTTTGATTGTGAAATGTGTCATACGCACACAATAAAAGTATATTGAACCCACTCAGTCGAAAAATATCGGTTATATTTCATTCATGATACCTAATGTAAGGTGACCAGACGTCCACCTTTTGGAAGGACATTCCTCCTTTTTCAATCGTTGTCCTTCCTAAAACTTTTGTCATTCCATGTCCTCCTTTTTTGAAAATTTTTCTTTGTCCTTCCTTTTACTTAATCCAGGATTTCTTAACTTTGTGTATCCACGGAACATTTATACCTACTTTGAGAACTTAGACCTATGCTAACCAATATCATGTGTCTTTGCTCCTGTCGGTTACATTGTTATATACGCAGGGAGTTCGTCTTTCTTCCAAGACACGATTCTCAAAGTACACTAACAAGCTTTCCGGCAAGCTGCTTGTTAAGTGATCTTTGTCCAGCTCGCTGATTGTGTTTTCTTAGCGATAAAGAACACTTTGACTGCTAGAATAAATGTTTTATTTTCTCCTTGATTATATTTGTTTATTTTCTGGTTTATTAAAATTCTGGTTTAAACAGCGTAAAATGTATCCCATCCTATTCCTCAAAATATTTCTTTCGTAAAACAAAGTCGATTCACTCCAGTTCACTTAGTCATTATCGACAATGCAATGAAGTTGAGTGATTTCAGTAGGTTTTTGTTTCTCTGCGTGCTAGTTAAACTCTTACAGCTTCCTATTGTTTGTTTTGTTTTTCCTCTATCAGTGAATTGTGAAAAAATAGTTAAATACTGTCTCCTGCCTGAGTGAGTGAAATTTGAATAGTAGCTGCTGCTGCGTTTACCTCATTATTATGGTAAATATAATTTCATCATTTTAATTTATAATGCAATCTTCCATTTTATTATATTGATTTTTAAATCTTTGTTGTAATACCCTACCAGATGTCTTCAGCGAAGAAAAGAAAATGTCATTTAAATGTAACGTTAGCTAAGGAATTTCTACGTTTACTAAGACCTGTTGGAAACGATGATACTGTCATTAAATGTTGTATGTGTTCAGCAGTATTTAATATCGCAGTTGGTGGGCCTTCAAGTATTACGAAGCACAATCTTTCCCAAAAGCACCAAAGTGCTCTTAGTATATCATCCCTTCATACAACAACCCTTATTTTATTTTTTTAAACGCAAAATAAAGCATATAAACAGTTTTCTATAATGAAATGTGTCCATTTGCCCTTCTTTTTCTATAAAAAATCGAGATTTGTCCTCCCTTTTGGTCAAAAATATCTGGTCACCTTACCTAATGGCACTTCCTGCTGGAAAATATACGAATATGCATATTTTAAATAAATTGATGAGGTACGGATGTAATCACTGCGCGGGCCAGAAATGGGCCGCGGGCCGCAGTTTGGGGTCTCTCCCTTAGAATAATACATTTCGTTGAAAAGCTTTTTTAATTCATCAAAGAGTGAATTGGCGATGGATTAAAACCGATAACGCAGAATAAATTCTGAAATTATGCTAAAAAGAACCACAACAGTCACTCAATATATGCACACGTTTGCAAATATTTTTCAATAGTTGTATTCTTTAAATTTTATATTTAAATTTAAAATTATCCGTAAAATTCTAGAAAATCACGAAAAACAAGTCCCGCTTTTGCAGTAAATAAAATTTTTCATCTTCGTGCATGTCAACATTGTCTCTTCGTGGAAATGCACCTTGATATGATAACCGCGATATAATTTCGATTACTTTATCTTTTCGATTCGTAACCTCTTCGATAATTTTAAATGGAAATTCTCAGAATCACAAATCGCGTCGTTTACCTTTGAGGCCTCTTTAAAGTCTTTACCGATTTTAGAACAACCATGCTACTTTAAACAGAATAGGAAAAATTAAAAAAAAACTCCAATTCACCGTTACGGTGAATTGGAGTTTTTTTTAATTTTTCCTATTCTGTTCATTGCCTTCACCGTGTTTAGAGTTCTTCCTTTATTCATGCTACTTTACTTTTCCTTCTTTCTCAAATGTAGTTTTTTTAACACATGCAAATTCGTAGCTATGCCACATGGGTTCAGTCAGCGTCATATTGACTCTTAGAACACTTTCTAATCTTTATTTCCGGAGTCACCGATCACTTCTTCTGTAACAGTCCATTTCCTTTTCAATTCCAGGCTCACGCCGGTTGGGATAAGCAGCGTCATATGCGGAAAGATCATATCCGTGAGCAACCTGTCCCTCGTGATGAGCCAGCTAGGTTGGTTCATCTTCACGATCGTCCTCGGCGTCTTCCTCTACCAGCTCATCTTCATGCAGTTGCTTTATTTCGCCTTCATACGAAAGAACCCATTCAAGTTCTACTGCGGTCTAGCTCCTGCGACTATCACCGCGTTCGCCACCGCGTCAACGTGAGTCCAATGGATAACAACATGCTTCCCTCACTCCGTTTCTTTGTCTCTCTCTATCTCTCTCTCTCTCTTTCTCTCTATCACTCCCTTTCCTCTTCATTCCTTCCCTTACTCTCGTAGATCGTCTTCGCACCTCCTGTAATGTGCACATCTTTTGTGTTTTTACATTCACCTCCTTCTCTCTCTCTCTCTCTCACTCCCTGTATTATTTTATCACTCTTATCTCCCCTTTTCCCAGCTATATCTTCTTTCTCCGCTTTTCTCCCTCCCCGTAATAGATGCGCCATCTAACCAACTAAATCCACCTTGTCAAACGAGTAGCCCTTCACCCGAAAAGCCACCACTAAGAAACCCTGGAAACACTGGGGTGGAAACTTTTACGAAAGCTCTTGGAAACGGTTTTGGGAACTCGTATTTTAAGAAGGGAGGGATTTTTCGGGAAGACGACAAAAAAACTCGGGTCATTTTTCGTGAGAACGCGTCGCTTTGACGTCGTTAAGCGCTAATTTCCCCTTCAGAGTAGCGCGTTGCCGCGGTTAACTTGACTTTTGTGGATTGAGTTACCCGCATTCGCCATCATAAAAAAATAACGGGTTCTCTTAATGGTCGAAATTCGGGATAGAAGTTCGAATTTTGCTTAACGCACTAATTGGGGTAAGAGGGATGCAAGCTGAGAGAAGACGAGTTCTACCGCTCGACTTTTTATAAGCTTTAACTATATCAAGGCTTATTATGACGAGAATATCAACTAATTACGAGAAAATACAATTGCGCCCGTAACAGAATTGGGACCAACGCTAAAAATTTCCCTAGCAAGTAGTTTACTAAAGTGAAGCACTATCAGCCAGTTAAAAAAACGAGAACTTAAGATCGTCAACCAAGATCACTTTGTTTAAGGAATGGATAATCGAAACACTTAAATAATCTATGCAAATGAGGATTGAACTGACGGAGGACGCTTTGACCCGCTTTAAAAAAATGTTTTTACAAAGGTTATAGGTTACCTCCATAATTTTAATTTGTGCCGAGTCGACCTTCGTATCGACAGAAAAAATGGAACGGTTCTTTTGCGCCTCGTGAAATATCAATGCTGACAAAGTCCCCGCGAAAATAGTTTCCATGCAATTTACCTCTTTCTTAAAGAAAAGGAGGGAAAGTGGAAGACGTAGAAGAGATAAATTCCTGTCTCAGTCTGTCCTGTGAGACATTCCTAACTTTAGAGGGTTTCCGAAATTACATAATAAGCCTTCAATGACAAGCCAAATCAATATAGTTGTTCCCATTTCTTCAGATTCGTCGCTACCAACTAAGTACTCGATAGGTATCGGTTGGCTTCTCGGCACATTAAGGATAAATAAATTTGTTTTATCTATTAGGATCTTGTTTTTAGATATTTTGGAGTGGTTGATACACCAAGATAATAGTAACTCTACCTCTCTTCGCTTTATATCGAAACTATAGTTAAGCGACAGAGTCCCATTGGAAGTTACATCATCTTATTAGAAATAAAGAATTTTCGAGTAAGTGTATTGCCAGTTAACTCTAGTTAATAGATTTTCGTATATTTGATATATCACATCTTTATATAGGCAAATAACGAGAACTTCCTAAGCAGTGATAAATCATCGACCGCTGACATACTTTTTTATTTGCCTTTCTTCAATTCGAACATTTTCCGATATACGTTTATCATAAGTTTGTCACAAGCAGAAAAATGAATAAGTATTGCACCTAACTACTAAAGTTCTAAATTTCAAACATTCTACGGCTCTTTCGAAAGCATTCTACTTTACTATATTCGTTAATCAGGTATCATTTGTTACAAAACGACTGATCATTCGTTGTAAAAAGTTTATTTATGGCGGGTGTTTGTAAATTCCACCGTAACAAGTGATAAAATACTGATTTCAGGGGAGATTTTTTTCTTAATTATCTGTAGCTGCAATGCTTTTCGCATGTTTTTATGCCAAGTAATATCTTTTCTTTTCACCAAATAATGCCTTTGATACAGTCAGATGTATGTACATACGTGGAGCTTAAGTTCTTCCTATGGATTTGAAAAAATTATTTAAATGGATTGCCATATAAACTTATTGCATTGCCTAATATACAAATATAACATTTAAAGCTAATTTTAAAAATCTTTCTTCTTTCCGAAAGAGCTGATACTCATTAAACAAAGGAGAAAATGTAGACATACATCAATGGCTTTATCATTGGCAACTGTATTTTTTCTCCTGGGTTTAGTAGATTTATAGTTTTTATCTGTTTCTAGAGTGCTCAGTTTTTATTATTTATTTTGACTGGAAATTTCTATTCTGTATAATCATTTTTTTTCAGCTTAAACGTGCATGCCTCATGTATGACTGTTTTTCAAAATATATGCTTCCAAAAAATATTTGAATATCAACTGTCTTTAAAACGTTAACTTTCCCCAATTAGTAGTAATCACTTAGTAAATACAGTTGTTGGTTTCGTTGTGTTTGGTTATCATTCGCAGAAACTTGCACAGCCCATTATGAAATGAAAACACACTACCATCATTTTCCCAATAGATAAGCAATAAAAATTGATATCATCACATAAAATCACACTGTCCCCCTTTTTCGCAGGAAACTCTTAAATGACGAGAAGAACGTCAAATACATAACTATGGTTGTCTATTTGTATGTTTATATCTATATATTTGAAAGAAGTTTTCTGAAGATCTCTCAAGATCACTTTGAATGCAATGACAATGTTTTTTTTAATTGTATTTTTTTAAATATTTTGTAATGGAAATAATAAGTTTTTCCCTTACCTTTACAGAGTGAGAACGATTTGTTATTTTTAGAGAAAAAACTTGCAGGAGGTAGAAAAAACAGTCAAATGTTACTAGAAAAGCAGTGACCCTTGACGAGCAAGATGACAAAAAAAAACCTTTGTTGGTTTTTTAAAGGGTTCCGGGAGTGGGAGTGGTCTGAGCGGTAAGTAGAGTTCAAAGTGTACATCTGATTTACAGGCATTGGTGCGGGCTTGTGTTCTCCTGGTATGTGGCCACAGATCCACTCACTAATACCACACGCACTCCCTACTCTCTCTATCTCTCTCTCTCTCTCATGCATTATTTCCGCCCTGTGTAAAAGAATGGCTCCATGGAGACGCTGCGGTCAGTTGGGGGAAAAAACAAAACTCAACACGGTCGTTTTTTGCTCAGGATCAATTTGCCCAGCATTGTAGGTAACGTACAGACCGTTCCATGCAAGAAAGCTCGCCCGGGGCCCGATTTGCAAGCGCAGTTGCACAGGCGAATGTGTTCCTAAAATCAGGGGAAATTCCCTGTCATGTGCAGATAAATCCACCGGAAGTCGTCACGAGGCAGTTATTGTTCCGAAACGGCTAATAGCCGCGGATGAGCGCAGAGGGGACAAAGTGACACCTACCAGGAGTTGTTGTAAACCACGTTTCACAAGATGGATACTTCCACCTCCTAGAAACACGAGTTTGAGGTTGCTTCCTGTCGAAAATGTGATCATTCTCTTGTCTATTAACTTTATTATATTTATCTTTTGAGATAATAGATTAGTAAATGTTCTTTCTTCAAGGAAAGGCTTCAGGGCTGTTTAACTTAAACGTTTCTTCATTATACATTTCATGTAGATATTAGTTCTACGGATCGACTAGATCATTTGAATAATTATTAGTTTGAACGATCATACGATTTACCTAATTGTGCAAATCATTTCAAAAGCTTCAGATGACAGTCACATCTTTTGTAATGTGAGATCGAAATCTACATGTCAGCTAAGACGTTCTGAGCATTCTTACATGGAACGAGCTAGTATACGCAGGCCATGAGTATCAAAATTGCTACTAATTTGTCATCTTTTGCTGATGTAGAACTTGTCCTGTAATTTAAATATTGCTATCCAAAAGGAAAGGTATGCCTTGAGTGTTATAAATTTTGGTTACGTCTTCTTCAATATTACACAGATTTGCATTGATCTCTTAAAGAATATTTCGTCGTTTCCATCGCAATCCACCAAATCGTGAATTTTTTTCACCGCTCGATTGACTTTTCTGTCCTAAAATAGGCGGTTTAATTTCATTTTTGGAATTATAATAGAATCACGTGCTATTGAGTATTTTTGGATTCTTGTTGAGTACCATATCCCAGGATTCATTGTTTAATTCTCCTGCACACACCATGCCTTGTTTGTAGCATTTATATATTTATGATAATCCTTATTGCAGGTATTGTAGCGGAATCTTCTTTTTTCCAAGGAAAAAATCGATTTTTACCTAATAATATGTACCGCAAACTGTCATCTGTTATTTTATTTTGTTACTCAAACAACGAAAAAAAATTACAGTAAGCGCCATCAATAAACATTTTTGTTAAAATTAACTGAGAACGCCTCAGAATACTGAACGGCATCGTAAAGTTACATCTATTGGGGGTTAAAAACATGCATCGATGTGAATAGAGTTGAAACTCGTCGAAAATCAGTTTTCAATCGTATTTTGCGAGAAAAAATGATACCAGGCAATACAAACTCTATCGAGCCATTCATTGTACACCAACTATCTCCAAAATTTCTCTTGTTTGCAGCTCGTTATTGTTGAATCGTGTTTATTTGGTTAGAGACCGTTCTTTTTTTTTTAACTTCGATCAGTTCCTTCCTTTGCATGCCCGCTTCAGAGTGACGCACGTAATAATAAAAAATATCTTTTTTAGTTCCAGCGAGCCGTTTGGTGGGCATTTACATTTTCATTTTTTAAATCATACATTGAGTTTCCTATCGCATACGCGTTTGTCATTTTCATTACCCAAGACTCTTCTTCTCCTTTGTCACGCATGAGACGTGTTGACGCACGCACACACACACACACGCCGTTTCGCCTTGAGCGGTGAACACTCGCCCACCATATATCGTTGTTGTCTTTTGGGCTGCAGCTTGCGCAAAGGTAGGCTCTTTTTACATGGTTCAGTTTGAGGTCGCCGGAAGAAGAATAAAATACGAATGACCGCTTCCGTGACGTCTTGAAAAATAAAAACCTTTCTCTCATTTTATTTTTCGAACGACGCTTCTGCCGAGACGACGGGCCACACCCGCCGAGATCTGTCGATTTCACGCCTTTTTTAATCATAAAAAAGACGATCCTTCTTCTAGTATCTTTACCCATGTCCCGAAAAACAAACCTCGCTCAGGTATGATATACGCCCGTCACGAAAGTATTGTAGAAGCCCAGCTAATCACCGATCCCTTTAGCAAGTTAAGATGTTTTTGTCTTAAAGATTTGCCGTGGACGTGCACATAAACCTGTACGTTTTTTCTTGGACGTGATCTCTGCAGAGCTGCAGCTCTGCCGGTGACCTTCCGGTGCATGGATGAGAACGTGAAGGTTGATCCGAGGATTTCGAGGTTCATCTTGCCGATCGGGGCCACAGTCAACATGGACGGAACGGCACTCTTCGTGTCCGTCGCGTCGATATTCATCGCCCAGATTAATGACATTCCTCTTGGGTTCGGAGAGCTTGCAACTGTTTGGTGAGCATATTGTCCAAGAATCCCTCCATGCCTCTATTCAATGCCCGTCTTCCTTTATAACGCGGGATTTCAAGGTAGTGACCGTGGCCCATCGCAGGATCGCTAAACATTCTCATAAGGTCCTCAATGGAGCAGCTGTTATGAGGTGCATTTCTACACGAATTATACTAAAACACTATAGGCTTGTAAAGAAATTAAATTCTGGGATTTTAAAGCTATTAAACTGAACTATAATAAAAAATAACAATAATCAATTAAAAATCCAAAATGTATCCAAAAAATCTTCTTTACTTGCATAATAAAGCAGAATTTTTTTTTCCAAGAAACGTCCTCTATGCTTTTTTGCTTGTTCGAAGAGATGAAATTTTCCTGTCTAATGTGTTCTCAAGAATTTTTAATGTATAATATTTTTTCAAGTTTAAGTTGGATTACTGCTATATTTTTATTTCATCAGCTCATATATGTCTGTGTGGCATTTTAAAACGTTATAATTCTGACGCATAAATTCACCTCCCGCAGTCTCACTTCCACCGCCGCTAGCATCGCTTCAGCCAGCGTGCCTAGCGCAGCCCTAGTCCTGATGCTGATAGTTCTGACAGCTATCGACGCCCCAGTGAGAGACGTTTCTCTGCTCTTCGCCATCGATTGGTTCGTGTAAGTATTAAACGAAGGATAGCTTATCATTAGAGAGAAAAATCCTGTTGGTTATACTATTACCATTCACAACATCATGGAAGTGGATGTTGACCACGTGCTGTAAACTATCATCTATCAAATGCGGGCTGCGTGGTATACGAAGAGCGAACCTGCGTTTTAGATATTCCATCACACAACCTCTTATTTTGTAGATTCCCTATTTAATCTCTACATGGTAAAAACAGACCTCTATCCTCCTAGTAAAAGTAGTCAAAGATAGCTTTGAAAGATGGAAATGGCAAGGAGAAGTCCAGGAATTTTGGAACAAACCTTTCCTTCTTTTTTTTCGTAAAGTACGTAAAGGAGATAAACGATAGGTAGCGGGTTTCAATCGGTCGATAAACATGGCGCCAACACATTTACGAAATTAAAGCTGTCATAATCAAGCTGCATCCAGCTTGCGCAAGCTGAAGGTTTCATTTGAGCCATTTATCATCCAAGTCAACGAGGTTAATCTTTAAGTGGGTGCGCGGTCTATAAATAAGATTCACTACCTGAATCGCAGTCTGCCAGCTTTTTTCACGTACCATCTATACGACCTGATAAGGTTTCAAATCTAACAAACCAATAAAAATGCTATATCCCCAATAATTTTATTTGAGAACTATATCTCTGAGCTATATTTTAATTTCTTGGTAAAATTCCAGACATAGTGCCTCATTTTCTAAACGAAGAAAAAACTGAAATGCGCGTTGCGAATTGAGTTATTTGAAAAATTATAATGTGCAGCGGATTTATACATCTACATTATACCATGCAAGGCACCTTATTGGTGGATGGCAGGGGGTTCAGTGCACCAAGGTTCCCTAGTTTACCTACGTTACCTCTTCCTATTATGTTCCCTCATCGTCCTAGGGAAAAACGAACGCTCTCCTACAATCGATCTCGTGGATCTTATCTTCGCTGTTCTGTTTCCGAGATATGTCGAGCATCTTAGAAGATCTACCATCTCATCCGCCAGTCCCTCCGACATATGTTTTTCTAGCAGTTTGAATCTGGCCTGCAGTATACGTTCCTCTAACGAAACCCATTTCAGATTTTCTGTTAATGACATTACGCGAGGAAATCAGTGGGGATTGTCAATTTAAACCGACATCACAGGTATTTGATGAGTGGAACTAATTTGTATTTACGTATAAGCAGGATTTCCAAAGAATGAATGCACTCAATGAGAATGACGAAAATAAAAGAAGTTAATGAATACAATCCTCTTGGCACCTACCCACTATGACACCCTATAAATTTAAGAATGATCGTTTATAAAAGCAATAACAGAAATAAGTAAATTCAAGATTTGTGAATACGATGGAATGTACCTATTTTCTAGCTGTTTGATCTTATTGTTAGATAAATGGACCGAAATTAGAGGAAGGAACTTCAAGCTTCAATTAAGACAATTCTTTCTTTATCAGTGTCTCTGTTATAGAAAAAACGTTTAATTGCTGGGGAAATTAACGTTTAGGCACCAACCACGTATCTAGTCACGAAATGGCATAAAAAGAATCCTCTAATACCGTGACTTTTCTTCTCTTGATCCAAGAAATACAATTAAAATGATTCCCTTACACTCAACGCTATTCCCAACTCACGCAACTTAAACGAATCGCATAATCCTGCACGCTCGCGTCTGCCTTAATCACCAGCGGCTAAAAAGAAATCCGAACTCCGCTATATCCATAAAACATAAATCGTGACTGAATGACGTCGTTCCTCCCTCTCTATGCAGTGACCGAATAAGGACCACAAACAACATGCTGGGAGACTGCTACGCAGCCGCCGTGGTCGAGCAGCTGTCTCGCCGCGAGCTCGCGGTGTCGTGTTCCTCAGCCTCCCCCGGGGGCTCTCCAGCCTCGACCACGCACTTCGGAGCACCCGGCTCGTTGCGTGCAGACGACGCCGAACGGGGACTGGTCAAACCGGTGAGCATAAGCGAAGAGTCAACGGCGAAAAAGGAAGGATCGCACACGGCCCAAGTACGCCACCAATAAGTGCCTTCCTGGGTGGGCGGAGGAAAAATTTCTACTCCAGAAACTCTTACCTGCTCTCTCCCTACTTTTCGTCTCCTGCTCCCTCTTCCTCTCTCTTTACTCCTCTCTCTCTCCCCTTTTTTCCCCCTCTCCAAATCTTCTCTCCAACTCCTCCTCTCCCCTCAACCTTTCCACCTTCCCCTTCTCCCTCCGACTCCTCTTTGCATTCCACTCTCCTTATCCTCTCACTCTTTCCTCATTCTTTCTCCTCATTCTCTCCCTATTTTCTCTCCTCCTCTCCTTTTACTCCCTCCTCTTCCATTCCTCCACCCCAATTCCGTCCTCCACCCTCGCCTCCTCCTTTCAGCGAAGTACTGCCTCAATTAGCTTTTATCCTGTTTAATATTTTTCTGACTCAGGTTCCGGATGTGGTACGCATTAAAATATGTTACAGGAAAGTGCACTTGTGTTTGAAAACTAGTTGAGCTTTCGAATGCTGCTCTTCTCTTATGCTTTCAAGCTGGTAGACTTGATATTTCCAGAGAATCGCAATGCATTAAAAAAAAAACAAATTTATGTAATTGTCGATAAGTATCTTCGAATTTAGAAGGCGGCGAGGGAAAAGTTTCTTTTCCATTGCAAAGTAATAAAATAGTTATTAAAAGATTCCAAAGCTGAAAAAAGGTTACCAATTTTTACTCTAGACTGCATTCAAAATGCGCTTGCATTGCTATGTGATAAGAGTAAAAATGAAGGTGGGTAAATTATATGCTCCACTTCTTTCTGGACTGAACGAGTTGCATTTAGATTAAGCAATAGTGAATTCCAAGTATTACTGTTTGACTGCAAATAAAACTGTGATTTGAGAATCGAGTGAAGATTCAGTTTGTATCCCTCACTTGTTTGTCATGCACGCCATTTTGCTGTACTTAAATAGTACGCAACCGTCGACATTCCTAAATCATAATTGTGTATCCCCGAAAGAGTAAAACCTCTGAGTCCAAAGTTGTCGTCAAAGCATCAGCGCCATGTACCTGATGTAATTATTATAAAAACTTTGGTTGAAATGCGACCTTGCGTCAAAATATTTCATAAAACTCGGACGAAAGAGGCCATAAGTTAAGGAAAGCCACTCGTTGCAAGGGTTTGTAACAAGATCTGCATAAGCGTGAAATTACCTGGATAAAACTAGGAAACAAAAACCGCGATATTTCCGTAATTTTTCTGAGGAGAACTTTCCTTTTTTTTACCCTTCTCCCTCCTCTCATCCCCTACCACCCGTCTGAACAGGAAGCCAACGGTCATATCATACCCATGCGATTCCAAGAGATGACGGAGAGAGAGCCGGAAGTAGTCGTCTTGGAGATTGCCGTGACCAACGGCAGGGTGAAGCACTGAAGGGGGAAGAGGAGGAGGAGAGCAGGAAAGAAGAAGAGAAAGGAGCAAAGAAGGAAGGAAGGAGATGGTGTGACGCTCCACCCAAGCATGAGGGAAGAATAAAAACGACCGGGGCGTCATCTACTCGATGAGCGTCACATTGCGGAAAATAATAATAATATAAAAATTATCGGAAACACACACTTGGAAAGAAAAATGTACTATATATATATATATATATGCATGTAAAATGTAACCTTCTCTATCCAAAAAAGAAAGAGGAGAACACGATTCTCTCTCTCCCTTTCAACTGCAGATAATGTTGTCGAATTATCACGTGTCACTCAAACAGTTGTTTTTTTTTCAGCTGCCCGCACAAAACTGGCGTTTTTAAATGAAGTGCGGGCGATATTTGTATGTATATACATTGCTCGTCGGCCACCTGTGATACACTTCATCAGCATTACTTGAGTGCAAAAGAAAGAAAAAATAATTAAAATGCCTCCCCCTTCGAAATTATCGGCCCACTCCTCCCTCAAAAAATAAACAAATAAACTCCTTTCCTCCTCCGATTGAAAAAGAAAAACTTTTTTGAGGATTAAGTTTTTTTAAAAAGTTCAGAAATATATATTGTTGCAGACGTCTATCCCCGTCATTTCCTATTCTTATCTTTTAAAAATTATTTAGTGGATAAACACGTTGTAGAGTCGACCTCCGATTAAATATCCCCCATCCATCCGAGTCAGTATCATTCCACCTGTGATCAGGTAGAGAATTCTTCTCGTCTTTTTACGTCACTCCTTGAAAAGTCGAAGTGGGTTTTTTTTTCTGGATTGCCCTTGCTCGAGAAAGGTCGTCAAATAAAATAATATTCACACTATCCAGATCGTAAAAAAAAAAAAGAAACTGAAGAATAGATTTATCCTGTGTTGCCCAATGTCACCTTGGGCGAAAACGTAACGATCTCCCTGGACAGATGAGCGACGTAATTCTGTAGTTCGCACACCGCCGAGCAGAACCCACTATAGTTTTTATTTTTGTAACGCAGCATTGGGTACAATTCGTGAATTTTCGCAAAGTAAACTAACACTTTTTGTTTCACTAATCTTTTGTGATGGTACAGTATTATCAATCTGACGGTAACGCGTTTCAATGCTGCATTTTTTTTCAATAACTAAATAGTAATGAAGTACAATTGAAGACGCGCGTCCTCAGATCGTAGTCTTAGAATTCGAAGGAAACACAATTTTTAAACCGTCGGCACCTGATTTGTTTTGTTTCTTTGGTTTCATTGTTGATCCTAGTGAATTACGCGCGTGTGCAAAAAAAAAAAACGCGCGTATTTTTTTGTAAATGGGTATATACATATGTGTGTGTCTTATCACTAATATAAGCATATTTGTTGTATGCATTATGTGTGAAACTAGCATTGCTAGAGAGTGGTATTATAACAAAATATATATACTATGATTTGTGAGTGTGAAGCGTTTGTGCCTTAGAGATTTTTAGCGGAGATTCTTGGGGTATAAAAAATGACCAACGATTAGGAAAAATAACGGGCTTTCTTAAAAATTATATGGATCGATCCTGATTGGATATTTTGAAATCACGTGACATGTCATAACGTGAATCTCTTCTCTCTCTAGGAATCCTGAATGCTGGTGTGGTTTGTCGGTAAAGAAAGCCGCATTGTCACTCATGTGTAGCAATTATTAGATGCAAAAAAATATGTCCGTAATGATGATTCAATGAAAAGTAAAAATCACCTGTGCAGAGAAGGAATATTACTTTGGAAATTTTCCTTAAATCGTAACAGAAAGGGTACAGAGGTTCCATAAGGTATTTTGTGTTTGCCGCCTAGCTGAACAAGGTCACTTAGTACAATGCTTTTTATTTTTAAAAATTTTCGGCCCATGGATACTTAATCAATTGCCTTGATGTCGGATAACTGACTTCAAATGTAGGTAAGATATATATCGTCCATTAGGTAAAACAGAGTCAAGTTTAAGTGGTAAACTACTTTGAGATTTAACTCTTATAACGACGGTGAATTGCAGTTCTTAGGATGTAATGATTGCAATTCACTGTGAATAGTATCCCCAAAGAGGGAATAAATTGAATCCAACAGGCATCACAGCCTGAATTTTACTTATCTAGAGAGTGAGCTCAACTTTCACAACATAGCTTTTACAGTCAAAAACTTTTAAAATATAAAAAGTATGTCTTTGATCGCGTAGACCAGTTTAATTAAGAATTTACCGGACTGATAATTTACATATGTTCCTTATTCTGATGTTCTTAAGTAACATAGATGTAATAATTGACCTCCATTTTGAAAATGAGTGCTTTCTTTTAAATGACCTATGTAAAACCTCTTGCAAAATATCATATCACATAAAAAAGCTATTTACTTGTAACTACAAAAATTTCAAAGCACTCATTTTTACTTACGTATATTTTTTATGGCCACGTCCATAAAATAATCAATTACCGTTATCTATGATGCATACTGGTGTGTGAGCTTTCCTCAGAACAAAGAAAACTGTGTGTAGTTAATTTTTAATAGTATGTTGCAATGGGTATACGATTATGTGGTTCATGTTTCTATTAACTTTAATGTGAAAGATAGGAAGCTTGGACTTATCAGAAAATGTCATAGGCTTAGAAGTTAACGTACAAACCACTTTTTCAGCTAGATATAGACTTTTTAATATATATATATATATATATATATGTATATATATATATATGTGTATCATATTGTGAAAATGGTGGTGAAGTTGGAGAAAATAATTTTTAAGTGATTGAAATGGTTGTGTGGTAACTTATGTTAGTACGTTAGGACATAGGACTGACAATGGGTTGATCGGTCATCTCTCTGTCGACTAATGCAATGCAAACTTTTTTTACTTACAATTGTGATGACTTTGTGAAAACGAATGACTGATAAGAATCAAAATATCGGGGGAATTAGGGTTGTGAAAGAAATGAGAGCTGTCCCGTGTTGGGTATTTTAAGGTACTTTACAAGTAACTGTGATTTGACATACTTCTGTCGATGTTTATGCAATATAACGAAAAATTAAACATTTTAGAAGTAGACGTCTGGAAAAATTTCATTGCTTTACCAAGCGTTCAGATGCCATTTTAAGCACATAAGCAGCACGACTTGGAGAAGTTTGTTGTAACAACTGCGTCAACGACGTGAAAAATGAAAATTTCTGGTTATTAACCTATGCTCATAATATTATAAAGATGACGCCAGCAAATGAATCCCTGTGTTCAAAAGACCAGTCATTGTAAAAAAAAATACCCTCTAGTAGTCGTGTTGCCATAAACGAAGATATTTCTTTTTTTTTTTCGTTAAAAAGCACGGACGCAAGGTAAGATTTTTCTGTGCACAGGTTCAAAATCGGGTACTATTGGAAGAATTAGAAGAGGCAAGAATGCTGGGATATATTTTTATAACGGTGAGTAAACTCCACCCCTGGCTGAAGAATATAGGAAGAAGCAACGGGGAGAAACGACAAGACATAAGGTACATACATTCAAACATAAAAAGATCCCGTAATTAATTTTCCGAAGATCGCAAATCCTTCCGACATTTTTAAAGATTTCCTATTTTTTTACATAAACAACTTATTTTATCGGCGCCCACTTTAATTTTTATTAAGGACAATCACCTAGAAGAGAAATAAATACACCGTTTCCTTTTTATTGGTGAAAACAAGGCATCGAAAAAAATAAAATAAAATGTAACCATCTGTGAGGTTTCTCATTACAAGTAGTCAGCGATGCGCCATGAAACGCAGCCTATCCATAAACCTGATTTCACGTAAGAAGCCATTTTATAATCGTGGATGCGTTCAAAGGAAGAATTTTAAGTCCGTAATTTACTAAGCAATACACACGCGGCCGACTAGACGTACCCAGAGTGCTAGCTACCCTTTCGAACATTTATAATACTGTAAGAAGGTGGAGGAAAGAGCGTAAACAATACGATCATGGAGTGATAATTGACCTCAACGATATTCGAATGCAAGATCTGTGATCCATTTTAGTGTTATTGATTAATTTCACCTAAAAACCAATCGAAATTTCTACAGTAATTATTTATGTTAACAACAACGTCTCGGGTCATTTTTGATGGTTTAAGCACGAAAAAAAATGTTGATCGCGTAATGAACCCCGAAATGCTGAATTCTACTCAACATCTGACAATTTATCGACGGTATTACTGCAAATAGTTTCAAAGTTAAGAAATATTTACAATCTTTCCGAGTGAACATTTATGAGCAAGTTTATTCGCATTCCAATTGTATATCTCTATTGCTTTTAATGGATCTATTCGTATAACAGGAAAAATTTTACATACTAAAGTAAAACACGTCAAAGTCCTTCCCTAACTTTCAATCTTAGTATTCGATAGGATTTATACGTTTGCCAAACACATAACGATTTACAAAATTACACAAAATAAATTCAATGTAAATAATAAGAATGCAAAAGCTTTTCCTAAAGATGTTAAATGAGGTTTTTACATAAAAATACTACAAAAGTGTAAACTTATTATATAAATTCGGCATAAACGAACAATGCTGAAATTCGTTAAATTTGGCGAGTGGCAGTAGTAATGGAATTGGTCGATAACACAATATTTTCGCAGACGATTTGAAATCATATCACGAAATTCTATAAAAATAAATTACACTCATTTCAACTTATTAAAAAATTCAAATGATCAAAAGCTTTAAATAATCACGAAAGATCTTAAATATCTTCTAAAAAAATTTGTATTATTATTTTCCTTAAATTATGAACTAAGAAATTTAGAAATAATTTTTAACGAATAAAAAGGGTAAATGAAATGATTAAATAGTTAATGGTTGTTTATACGAAAAAAGATTATAAATTGCCTCAATGTCCACATTGTGACCCCGATCGATAATAACGTATTTGATCCAAAAAAACAACCAGATGGCAATAGCGTCGCTTCAGTCGTAACCCATATGAATTTTCTGGAGGCTTTATGACATCAAAGGCGAAAATCCTTTGTGTCATTTGAACTCCACTTTTTAATAATTTAATTTTCGTGACTTTGAGACTGTCAGCATATCTCCTCTTGAAAATGAATTGTATTTATGGAAGGAACGGTTCAGGTAAGAGTTTCGTGGACTAGCAACCCGTGTAAGAGCTGGTGATAAGCCGCGGCATATTCAAACATGGTGAACTTGTGATAAAGTACATGATAATTACCATTCGAAATCTGCGTTCAAATAAAGTAATTATCTTCTTGAACCATTGGTGACTCGTGCATAATTCGACAAATGGCGTAAAGGGAGAAAAAATAAAATCCATTGCTAATGAAAGGATCATCAAGGTCCCAAAGAATATAAAAATCGTTCAAAAGATAAAAATAATTTGTAAATCAAAACGTTAACTTGAAACTAAAAAGACATCGTACATTATAAGCTTAAGACGACAAATTCACTTGATGAGACAAGTTTCGAATCGTCCTTCTTGCATTGAACTCGTATTACAGCTAGGACCGACATTGGGTTTTCGATTTGACGTTAGATGGCGGCACACTCTGGTGCACTTTTGTTAAGAGCACGCCGCCGCCAGATCCGGGTTTCTATCCCCTCATGCGAAGGACATAACAACGACCACGTTATTCCTGCTAATCGGAGAGAATGGCGAGTGGTTAAAGGCGTTACGTTCGGCAACTTTGTCCGATAGTTGGTTACGTTGGTGGCTTCGGATGACGATGAACATTTCATCGATTCGCTGCATCGGTTACATCTATCACAATCTGCGGTCTTGACTTAATTCCATTTCTCGTTACTATGAATTCAAGTGCTCTTAATGCATCACGAAAAAGTGCTCTAAATGTTTATTCTCCTGTTACGTGCATTTGGCGATTAGTGCCCTTCCACTCATTTCTGACTCTGGGGCAAATATTCGTAATCCACGAGATTCATTTCCAAACAGCGTGGTAATTATTAAATAAATACCGCATAAATATTTCATGTTCTCCCTCTACTTGAAATGGATCTCCATCGAAATTAAGAATCGCTTTCACCACGGTAAATCCAATTCAATTCATTCTGAAAAAATGGGAATCAGTCATCGGAGTACTTTTTACTTTCTCCATACGAAGTAATGGGAAAGTACTGTGATCATGAAAAAATCTACTTCGAGATTTCAACGGAAATACACGTTTTGAGGTCCCTAGAACACGTTTAGACTATTTTCGGAATGATGTCTGTGTGTGCGTGTATGTGATTTTGGGCGCTCTAACTCAAAATGTACGTCATATCGTTACCAAACTTCATATATAACACTTTAGCATGAGCACAAAGAACTGATTAGTTTTTGGACAATAACGGTTAACCGGAAGTCGAGGTTTATTCGAAACCCGATTCGGTTTTTGTGATATTTCTCCGTTACAACACCATTATTGTACATACAATTCTATACAAAGGTTATGGAGATGTAATTTCCTACAACTTTCATTTGAAACCATTTTCCATAGCAGTTATTGTTTAGGAATTATTTATAAATAATCGGTTTTTTCGGTTCCCGTCAAATATCTCCTTAAAAACGTCCTTATTGGTAATCATCCTGAGGACTAAAGTTGTAGAGAATAATATTTCTTCCAGGTTTTGTTTGAAACAAATTTTCGTAGGACCATCCATTTCGGAGATATTCAACTTTTTCTTAATTTCGAGTATACAGCACCGACACCATGTAGCGGTGAATTCTGTAAACATATTCAAAATATACGTAATTTACGGCAATAAGGGAGACCGTATTCTTTTACGATACGAAATGATAATTTTGCCTCATAATTCTATTCATAATAATTTAATAATTATATAATATGGAGAAAGTCATGTGTTGGCCACATCAGATTTTTCTTAAGAGATTTCGTGTCGTATGCTTCGCCCACACTAATGGAACCGATTGCAAAAACAATTGATTTTTTTTATAAAACTCCTGAACCAATGGATATAATCCTTTTCAGAGCTAACATGACATTTTATGCTGCAAGCATTCACGACCGCCTGAGATACCATAAGAGAGTTTCAGTATCCCATTATTCGCAAACTTTTAACTTCCATGGAATTTCCTGGCATCCTTATTATAACAAAATCTATCCTTTATATTCCACTCATGTCTGCATGACAATATATTTCAGCTTTAAAAGATTCATTTGTTCAGTTCAACTAAAACATAGTTTATTTTCGCATCGATTTCGAAATAGATCCTAGAATATTTTATCTGTATTATTTACGAACCTATCGACCGCGATGCAGCAGAACTTAAGTCGAAATAATCGTTACGCGATTATACGCCCACCCTCTACTTTGGGCCAATCGCAAGACGCTTATGTAAATGTCGATGTAACAAGATTGTGTGCACGCCATCGTTAAGCCTTTGGGAAGTCTCCCTGCACGGGATTCCAACGCTCTGAATCTACCTCTCCATCGCACTCATCAAATTAAGAATGTTGAAGGTTTTATAAAAAATGTCTCCATCCCTTATAGTTTAAAGTTCTGCTATAAATGTTATGAGTGAAAGATTGAATACATTCAATAAGAAGAGCTTCAGAAATGTGTCTATGTTATTTATGAATTTTTCCCATTCCAATTAATTTAGAGAACGAATAAGATAGCGTTTTTAAAAATCCATAAGCCTATTAAATGCGCAAAGATTAGTTTTTTATTGAATTTTCCAAAATAATTCCCCACCAATCCCTCTAAAACCGGACGAATTTTTAAAAAATGATAAATGGACACCGACAAAATAATGAACATGGGGTGTGGCGCACGTGTGGTCCGTGTGTATTAAGTAGGACGCGAGTTTGACATAGGAAGGCCAAATATTTTATCGCAATAAAGTCCTGGTATAAAAGCATATAACTGGACTCTTATGAAATCCGGTATGAGAAATAGATTATAACAAATATCAAAAAAGCATTACGTAAAAAAGTACATCTCGAACATCTATGCCTGCAACACCGTTAAAAGACGCAGGAACGAAACGTTAAATACGAGCGAATCAAGTTCGCCACATGAGAGTAATAGGTTAGTCGATAATAAAAAACCTATTGGATGAAAAAGAATGCAAGTCGAACCACAAGGAGATTAGTTTTCGTCATCCGCCCCTGCGTTTATGTGACATCTCGGTGGAATTTAACAGTATGGATATGTGTAAATTTATATATATATATATATATATATATATATATATATATATATATATATATGCGCGCGCATGCCTGAGTTGACCTTGACTCCAAGCGCGTCACAGCGCCGCATCAGCATAACATGCGCGGGCATAGTTCGCGCAAAGGAACAAAATGAACAGTATCACTCGCGATTTAGCTGCTGATAATAAACACATCTTCAAAGATCGTATCGCTCGCAAGTGAACTGGGGCACGGACCCCCTTTTCTTCGCCGCTACCAGATTTTACCGAGCAGATGAATACCCGCAATCGTTACAAAAATAAAGAAATTCAAATTCTAGCTATTGTCGCTATAAATTATACACAAATGAAGAAGTAAGAAGTCACCATAAAGTTTCTAAAAGACTTTCGTATCTGATTGTGAGTGTAAGTGCCTGTTACACTCTTCGTATCCGTTCACTTAAACGCGTGCAAGTTAATGGCCGCGTATTGTAAAATGAAGGAATATTTAACAGATAAAACAAATTTACATCCAGGCAGCATTCATTAATTTGCATACAAATATTCAAGTATATTTCCCTTGGTGAAACCAATGAAACATGCCCCGAAGCCATGCTTTGACAACGAAGAAAAATTATTTTTCAACATATAAAAGTTGTAATAATAAATTATGTTAGTCTTTGATATATAAATTAAAATCCAGCAACTTGAAAAAAAATAAAAAGTTTGTCAGAAGTGGGATTCGAACCCACGCCCGGAGAACCGGACTGCGACCTGAACGCAGCGCCTTGGACCGCTCGGCCATCCTGACATGTTGTGAAGCCAGCCGCATTGCAAGGTAATACATTAAGATTATAATTTCTGTACTGTTACAATGGATGTTTTAATGATTGCTTTTTTTGTGCATCTACGTAATTCTAAAACAATTGTCAAATCTTTATGGCATGACAGTATGTAACTAACACTGCGTACGTCAATAAGTATTAGATTGAACGTAATGACTACACTCTACAAATAGTTCACTAGAAAATTGTTGAGTTCGTCTTATGGCTAAGGACAAATAAAAAAATAAGCATATTTAAACATAAAAAAACTTGAAAAATACGTATTTATCATAGGTATCTGGCAATAACAAGAGTTATAGCTGTTGAATATACCAAAGATAAGTACTTTATATTTGTTATTTAAGTACCTAGTTTTGAGTCTCCATACAGTGCAATCCTTTCCATTCTGCCGGTATCTGGTAGCCTGATTGCTTTTTTTGTGCATCAACGTAATTCTAAAACAATTGTCAAATCTTTATGGCATGACAGTATGTAACTAACACTGCGTACGTCAATAAGTATTAGTTTGAACGTAATAACTACACTGCAAATAGTTCACTAGAAAATTGTTGAGTTCGTCTTATGGCTAAGGACAAATAACAAAATAAGCATACTTAAACATTAAAAAACTTGAAAAATACGTATTTATCATAGGTATCTGGCAATAACAAGAGTTATAGCTATTGAATATACCAAAGATAAGTACTTTATATTTGTTATTTAAGTACCTAGTTTTGAGTCTCCATACAGTACAATCCTTTCCATTCTGCCGGTATCTGGTAGTAACTGAACCAATTCAAACACAAATCACACATCTTCCTGCTTAAATTAATATAAAGGTTAGTCATAGAGTGTTCAGTAACAAACAAAGAAACATCTAAACACTTAATAAGATTCATTGGCTTACTCGAAGAAAAAGCCATTAACTAAATTCTGAAATTGAGTAATAAATTGAATAATGTTCCTTTTAACGCCATTAATAACTTATAAATACTTCATTGGTAGATAACAATGTTGATGGACGAATGTTGAAGCTACGGCATTGTATATAGTCATAACGAGAGGATAACGATAATAAGGTCCAGTGACTGAAGATTAACCGTGTATCGAACTGGAATTACACGGATCAGCGTATCAGATGCTAGTACCGCATCCTCTCGGCCAATTCGGTTACTAATAGAAACCTCATATTGACCTCCTTGTGCTAGTCCATCGTTAAGAAAGTAAATTCGTTTAAAAGTTTTAAATCACAATCTCCAACTGATTGAAAAACGATCCAATTAAAGATACCATATATTATAATTGAACTGATCCTCATTGCAAGAGTTGCGAGTCAGTACCCAGAGGTCAACACGCTAGAATCTTATGCGTACTACGTGTGAATGAATGCATCCCCGTTACTAGGCAAAATTAACTGTTGATTTTTCCTTTCCCAAATTCGAAGAAGGCATCAGTTGCTTGTAATATGGCTGCATGTTCGGAGGCTGGTAGACTGATAGTTGTTTTTCGTAATAAATCATTGATAAGGTACGCGATTAGCATCGGTTACTATGGGTGAAATTGAAAATATAATAAAAACTGCGAAGAGAAACATCCTTTTCTCACGGGCGGAGTACCAGCCGAAATTTCTTATAATCGTAGTCTGTCTTCCATGTTGATATATTACATATTTAAAAGAGTTACTCTTGATAATTTCATACCATCTAGTAAATTGGTAGAACATCATACGCTGACACCTCAGCAGTGAAATGATTTAAACGTAAGAGAGAAACAGCGTCAGCTCACGACAATTAACTAAAAATGGCGAGACATTAATTATCCTCCCCGAGAGATTAGGAGAGCACCAAGCGCGGTCGGCGTACGCTTTTATTCTCCGCACGGTTACCCGCCGCCTTCCTTTCATCATGCCATGAAGGGCACGCCAACACGCGCGTGGGAGGATATGCGTCCCCAAAAAAACCTCAAGAACTAACATGTAAAGATTGAAACGCAGTTTAATACGCTATTCCAAATAAGAGGCGATGAAGTTTTAGAAAAAGGAGCAAGTCCATCCCGCGAGTTGTAGTACAATGATGCGGCTTTCCCCACCTAGTTCCGAGCGAGCAGCTGCCAAAACCCAGCCCTGTGACGCGGCGGCGTTGCCGGCCCACCACACCTGGCTCTCGCTCGCCCCTCATTCCCATCGCCCCAAGCCCTCCTACGACTCTCCTGCTCGCCAAAAATCCTTCAGTGGACTCATGCATGCTTCTCCATTCGCTTCACGTGCACGATTCACCGGATTGCGCCTACAACCCAATCCGAGGCACTAGCTTAACGGCCGCCATTACTTGAAATAGTAGGCATACAGAATGTCATCCTTTTTTGCTTTAACCTAAATGGAGAAGACGGACGCTAGATAAAAATGCTTTCTGCCATGGGTCTCTAAATTAAAAAAAAGACGTTGCTACTCGCCGTTAATAACACCAATGCGCCCATCGTCGCAGTCAAAATTTTAAGGAAATCCTCCCGACCGCGAAGAGGACGTGACGCATCGCTAAGAACATTACGCACTACTCTCTAGGTTTCTAAAAATTAACCTCGAGCGATGACCTTGACACATTAGCCCATAATTAAAACTTTTTAAAAAACGTAAGATTCATTTCTTAAATCGACGATTGGCCAGTTGGCCTCTATAAGATATCGAAAAAGAACATTGAACTCGGCAGCCAACGCCTCGCTCAATTTGTGCGCAGAAGAAAAATGCATTGTATATTAATTCGGTAAGCAACTACAGTTATTTCCTGCTCCTTGAAAGTTAATAACACTCTAAATGCAACATCGCGCACTTGAAGAATTAGATCGTCATTTTCGCTCAAAATCAATAAATTCTACGTATCGAGCCGAAGTAGGATGCGGTCAACCTCAACGTAAGCTGCCATAACCTCTGCATTTCATAAAAAATATTTTTAAAAGGCATAGTTATTGATATTGGAACCGTATAAAATCCATATTCAACGCACACTTAATAGGTACATAAATTATGGCGCCAGTGAAACTATAAAAAATCCACTGATACGTTCCAAAATACAATTTATAAAACTTTCGAAACACTACACGTGCTACAACCCCTTTAACCCAGAGGTATATTATTTACCCATATAATCAATACGTGCGCAAGCCACCATTCGTGGAATCTTATGCGTTACGCACGAAAATAGGGTCAAAATTAAACGGCGCGAACGCTCGCAATTCAAATTAAGATTCCTACATCCTTGCGCCTCTTACGTAGTCATAATTTACCTTCTCCAATTATAAGATACACAAGAAAGTTGAACCATGTAAATTATCTCAACCCTCTGTTGTATTTCGCCAAGCGGATCTTAGTTTTACGTAATTTCCAATATCATGTCGAAATAAACGATCCTCTAACACGCACAGAAATATTGATAACCCGAACAAGCCAGTCATTTTTCGATTCTTGTACTCCACATTACCTTCACAAACACCCCCAATTATTTAAACCACCATGCCAATTAAAAGACTGCTGAATTTTATTGTAACAACTTTTTCATGAATTGTAGAAACCAGGACAATTAACTAGTCTAGCAATTTTTAGTGATTTCGCCGTTACAGTTAACAAAATCCACCATCGCTCATTCACTTGATTAGTTCAAGTCAGTTGCTCAACACACACTAACTACCAGTAAACACTACCTCAATTGGAATGAGTTGAATTAAAACATAGGGAGGACTACAAAAATTTTTTTCTCAGATTTCTTTAGAAATTCAGACAATACATGTAAAACACACACTTTTTTGGTGGGGCACTTCCACTCACCTTTTTTCCCATTTGCTATTAAATCCATCAAGAAAGTTTATTCAATAAATTCAGAATCAAAACATTTCACAGTCTGTTACATTTGTCATTGTATTAACGCAAAAATGATTCCCACATACCTTCCAAAGGTAATTAAGTGATAATGACCAGGACCATGTTGACACATGGTTTATTGCCTGCCTATGAAAAATGGGACAATATACCTTACTTCACACATTTGGTGCTGTGCTAAATTTTGTTCTGGACTCAAAAATTACATTCACTGAGAGGGTTTTTCCATTTTGTATAACTTTGTACAATATCTTGAATAAAAAAGAACACACACTATGCTATACAATCCAAATTAAACTATTCGATGGTAAAAAAATGACAAGGAGAAATTGATGCACAGAAGTAGAACATAACTCCAAGAGTTACAAATAGAGCAATTACACTTAGCTAATTGCAACAGGGCATTTTATTCACCATTTAATATATGCCACCATAAAGTCAGCACAATGGCATGTCGCAATGAAAAATGAATTAACATTAATCCATCGTCCCTTTGCAATTGCTTACGAGTGAACCAACATCTGGTGGTCCTTTGAAGTGTACCAACATGATGAAATGTTCAAAATCCATAACAGAGAAATTAAACGTAAATTGAAGAGTTACAAATGAGTCCTTGGTAATGTTTCTTAAACCGGTTTCCTTATAAATTCATTCTTTTACAAACCGTCTCCCCCTCGACAGCATTTCTGTCTTAAAACTTGGGGATATGGAGTGGGACCTGAATTTTTGTCTCCCCATAATAAAGGACAATAGTTCTCCTGACAAGTTCTAGTTTTGACAAAACCAGAGTATTACCAGAAACCCAATTTCACCAAGAAAATTAATACACACCCACAACTAAAGGAAAGGCTTTCTCTTTTTTAAAAAAAAACTTCAGCCAATCCTGCCGTCACAACGATCCCAGGTCCTCGTATGCCTTCCAACGATGAAGATGTGAAGGTGCCGACCGTCAGCAGGAAAGTTGTGTTGCAGAGCAGCTCCTCCATCTACATTGCGTTCAGGTGTTGCATCTTCTTCGCTCCAGAGATCTCCAAAAAAAAAAAAAGCCGAAGGCAGCAGCAGACGTCTTCACGTCGAAGGCCGGCTCTCTTTTTTTTTAACGGTGCAAAGTAGAATGGAATCGCGTGGATTGGAACTTGTGAGAAAAAGACGCTGGTATGTGTGAGGGAGGGAGGGAAAGGGAATAGACACACAATACACACACACACTACGCAAGGGAGTTAAAACAGGTACGAAGTTCTTGCTTACTAATAATTAAAAAAAAAAAAACATTTAAGTCTTGCAGGGGGAAAATATCCACTCCGTAACCCCAAGCTCGAGGGATGGCAGGAATCCATGTTATACCACCGTCATGGTAATGTCTGTTCTCATATCATTTTTAAAAGTTTTATGCATCCTCCTCCTCATCACCGTCCTCCCCTTCACCTTCACCTTCTACTTCATCGTCTTCCTCCTCTGCAAAAAACAAAATAATGCATTGTGATTGTTTTTTATTGGATTATGGACGTCACACATGAGCAACGAATCGGCTCTTAAAAATAAGGCAATGGGAGTTACTCACCCTCCCCCTCTCCTTCCGCCTCCTCATCGAACTCCTCTTCACCTGGGATGTCCTCCTCTTCCTCCTCCTCCTCATCCCCTTCTACGTCCTCCTCATCCTCGACATCATCTTCTTCTCCATTCTCCTCCTTCTTCGCCTTTTTGGGGTCCTCGCTCTTATCCTGCAATTTCAGGGAGGAAAATTAGAGAAAAAAAGCTCTTGTTTGACAGCTATACATTAACCGTTTCAAACATACTGAAAAGTTTTTCAGAAACAATGAATGAAATTTCAATTTAACTTTAAAACAGAAATTAACACGGGTAAAATTATTTAAACCATTCACAAAACATGTCCAATACAATGACATTCAGTCATGTGGTCTTAATCATTACGTGCATTGAGTAATTGGTAATATACATCAACTATTACTCAGCAATTCACAAAAGTGATGACATTTACGCCCAAACGCACGTTTTAATAGATACAAATTAAAATTGATAATTATGTACACTAAAACTACCAAAAACTGATACAAATCACAATATTTACATCAATGAATGAGAATTCCACATTAAATTAGTAAAATGAAACCCTTCTCAAATCCAAAGAATAATGGAAAAACAAATTTAAATGCAGGTGGTTAATACTAAAATATAAACTCAATGGCCATTACGCCGAAATTCCCCTACCTTCTCTACTATGTAAACACCGCCTTCACCGTCATGTAGCAGCAATGCAGTTAAAAATTAAGAGCACGCATTAACGAAAATGACTTCTCATTACTTAGGAAACGCGTCGCCGGCCGTTCCCTTTCAGATAGCGTGACAGCCTAACGACCTCCGGTTTCAATACGCCTTTGTGGACCGGCTTCCGTGCCGTGCGAATTCATTCATCCCCCGTCCATTGACATTTTCAACCCCCTCTCCAAGATGACCCATCTTCGGGGGTTTATCCCGCCTCGTAATTTCTTTTAGCTTCGATGTTCTTATTTAATAACATAGCCTGAAGAGTAACAAACAATGAGGGCGTCATCAACACAGGAAAACCGAAGACGAAACCCTTTTTTTTTTGCCGGCATGCTTGAGGCGCTAAACCTGTGTAGTTTTGTTTCAACCCGCCAGTACTAACACACTCATCGGTTTCAATCCGTCCCCTCTTCCGAGGTGTGCTAATATCAAGCGTTATACCGCGTGTCCCATGCTGGAGCCGAGAACAAAGCTGGAGAACGAGGAGGAAAGCGTTAAGGGGAACGCGGTTGAGCGAATTACGTGGGCTCGACGCGAGGCTAGAAAAGCTGGGCCCCCGGGTCCTCGAACCCTCATGCCCCTCCGCCCCACACCTCTCTCGCTCCCCTCTACAAGAGCGCGTGCCTCCGCCGGTATCCCCTCCTTCGAACTCTCCCGCCAACCCGAGTTCAGCCTCTGATTCGTCGTTCTTATCCCTGACGCTTCACTGGCAACCCTTGGCGGTACCCTCACCTTCGCACCTCATACGACCCTCTTAGCTTCTCCGCACCGCCAATGCATATCGTCGCTTGAGAGATGAACCGGGAATACTAAACAAATTTACGAGTGTCGATCACCAATAACTTACGAATGACCGTTTTATATAAGATTTACATTGGCATTTACACGTTTGAGAAAAACCACTTAATTAAAAAAAGACCTATCGATACCTACTTTTCCCCCAGAACGTCAATTAAAGATAAATAAGTAGACCTAATACGATACAAAGCGCTTGAGACGCTACACACGAGCGGGCGCCATCGATGGGCGGCAGAGATAACCCTCAATTCAAAGAAAGCGTAGGCGTACTCCATCTATTGGTGACAATCGCAACTTCAAACCACTCGCGAAGTTTCATAATTATTTAATGAAGCTAGCGTCACCAACTCAACACTTCCTCGTTAATAGCTGGGGAAATAACGCATTATCAATACAAAGTTCCAATTCCGACGGAAAATGAAAAAATATGGCTGAGATTCAACACCAGTATATTTAATAACTAATAACTGTACTTAGATCTTTAGATGATAAACATTGCAACATCGAGATTTTCAACCACTGAAAAGGTAACCGAAATATTTTGAGAAAATAACGAATAAAAATAAGTACAACTATAAAGGTGTCATATTGAAATACTCATCAATTATATAATGTTAATGCAACAATTATACCAAAATTTGTGTACTTATTTCATAATCCAGACAAAAAAGTTGTAATGTTAATTGGTTACACTACCACAATGAAGTAATTCAACTCAAAATTATCACAGTAATAAGGACGTACAAAGGACGCTTCGTTTCAACAGAAAACTGTGGACACGCTCGAGATAATGCCCGCTACGTGTTGATTTCCGACCGATTTTAGTCCGGCGTTAAAATGATTAACAAAAATGGCATCCGATTAATAAATATAATAGGTTTTACAAAAAAGTAAACATTTATTGCGCGCATCGCAATTATCGAGATAAAAGCCTAAAACTTTAAAAAGAAAAAACAATACATTTTGCTTATTTAAGTAACTGACGTTTCATTAATTTCTAGCTTTAAAAAATACAAACAGAACCTCGGGAAATAAAGTAAAAATAAAATTTTTATCGGGAAACATCAAGTAGTTCAAATTTTATTGTATGCCAAATTATGAACATTATTTAACATTTACTTAAAAGATCACTTAATTACAGCGAATTCACTTCATACCGGTTCAATACTACAACAGCAGTTGTACGCTAACTTGCGTGAAAGGCGAACATACAGCCATTAGCCTCTTGAAAGGCGCCAAACTAAACTCAAACATGGCTATTGATTCAAACGTAGCCTCTCCTGCGAGGCCAACTAAAATCAAAAGACCGCCACGTTCAAAATCCAAGTACGACTAGCCTCCACCGGGGTATGCGTTTTCTCTTCGCGCGCTAAGTAACTACCGGCTTCCAGGACCGTAAACTTCCTAAAATACACCTATGAAGTTCGACTATGCAAACTTCTTAGTAAGATACACCTAAAAATCAATAACAGACAAATTCACTTTAACACAACTCGCAGTATTCTCGAAAAGTTTAACGAGGCTAACCGGCTTTTTCTCACATGGCACGTATATAATCTAAACACAATTCTAAAATGTTTTAACGATGAATATGTTGTTATCTTGTCATTTGACAACATTAGCAAACTCCTATTGCGACAAAAAAGACGGGATAATAAAACCATCTTCACTATGTAACCCAATCATTACAGACTCAATAGCTTTTGGCGGCGTCTGATATATAAAGCACAACTTAAATTACCGCAAATATTTTTAGCTTACCTCCGCTGGCCTCTTGGTTCCCTTCACTTCTGCTTTCGCATCACCACCAGCTTTGTCGTTCTTTTCTGTCACTTTGTCAACCGCGACTTCAGCGTTGTTCTCCGTTGCACTCATGTTTGCTGAGATATTACGTTGTCGACTTCTCGAAGCACACTAACCTGCCTTTGTTCAAAAATGAAGATGGCGCGGGCTAGGGCTCGATAAGCCAGTGATTGGTTGATGTAATGTGAGCGTTTTAACAGCTAACACATAATAATAATTGTTCGATATCAGCAAAATCAGAACTAAAAAATGCATTAACAATTAATTTAGTTTAAAAAGTTTTTTTATTTTCTCTCTTTGCTTAAAAGCGTTAAGTTTCTGAGGGGTCCGAGAGTACTGAGTAGACTTCTGGGAAATTGGGTTCGAGACTTTTAATGACTGTTTCCGGTGGAGAGCCATATTTTTCCCTTTAACAAGAAAGATGGTGAGTTGCGGGATTTTATGAAAACGAATTCTTGTATCCATTGTCATCTATCCATTGTAGAAGAGTTCACCTTCTTAAATCATCATAACTATTCTTATTTTATATTTTATCTTGGAAAAGTGGCCTTAATATATAATTTACAGCATGGTACTTGGACAATTTAGCAATGTGTTCATGTTACCCCCACATATTTTTTGTCACGTTAATTCAAACGTCTTGCAGAATTAAAATTATGTCTGGCCTAATATTTTAAATTTTTATGCCTATGTGGCAATTTCATATCGCTCTAATTTTATCAAGTGTAATTTTCCTGGCAAATAGTTTTTGATGAAATTTTTTTAACCAGGTTAATGTACCAAAGCAACGTCGTACGTTCTGTAAGAAATGCAAGAAACATAAGTTGCATAAGGTAACACAATACAAGAAGTCAAAGGAAAGGCAAGCTTCACAAGGAAGGAGGAGGTACGACAGAAAACAGCAGGGATATGGTGGGCAAACTAAGCCAATTTTCAGGAAGAAGGTAAAGAGTTTAAGTTTTTTAGTATTATCATGTCACAAGTTTCGTGTTGTTCGGTTCTCCGTAGTGGTAGACTTGAAAATACAAGTATATTAAGTCACTAGAAGTTAAACTCTGTAAAAGTTCTATTTGTCATTCAGAAATCTCATTTGCATTTTAGGCCAAAACTACGAAGAAGATTGTGCTTAGGATGGAGTGCGCAGAATGCAAATATAGGAAGCAAATTCCTTTGAAGAGATGTAAGCATTTCGAACTGGGTGGTGATAAGAAGAGGAAAGTAAGTTTTCACTAGTTATTTATTACATAGAAATGATGGTATTAATTTTCATGATCTTAATCACATTTTGTTTCGTTACAGGGGCAAATGATCCAGTTTTAATTGTACATTGCAACTTTGTAATATTAAATTTGGAAATTCAATTTACTTCGTCTTTTCTTTGTACTACCCCTAATGATATTATGGAGAACATTCCTGGGTAAATGCAACTGAATTTAAAATTTAGTCACCTCGTATGATCATCTGCCGTGTCGAATTGTTTTGCAAATGTCTACAGGATGGTTTCCAAAAAATGGAGCTAAGGTTCTTTGGTATGAATTCGCTATTTCATCATTTAAGTAAAGGTAAATTTTTTTGCATGGTTGATGACCTTTTTATAGATGCAGTAGGACTAATAAAACGTAACTTATTTCGCCATTGAATAATCTTATTTTGTTGAAAATCTTAGGACTATTACTTGGTCTCTTAAGAAAGATTTTAGTGAACTTTAATTTAACGAATCAGGCACTGCAACATTTGCACGTTTCTTTTAGAGAAAAGCAGTAATGTTAATCAGGAAGGTATCTGCCACATTTTCTGATGCTAAGATTCAAGATCTATTTAGTTTCAATACAAAATTGTAACCTCGGTAATATGTGATTTATATCTCAAGTATTGGCAGCTCATGATATATTACATGAAGGCTGTAAAATTAGTTTGCTGTTAGGACATAGAAGAAAGTTGGACTTGTTGCCTAACAACTGTAAAACCTTGGGCACTTGGTTTGGGTTCAAGTTTTATTTTCGAATTTATAAGAACGATTTGATGATAATAAATATGACCTGTATTGAAGTAGTTACAATTTTGGAAATTTTGCTGCTCGGAGGAAGGTTTTTATTTGTACAAATGGAAGCGAGAGCATTTATTATCATGTGATCTGATGACATGATACATTCTTAGTGTCGAACTTTTTAAATTAATGCAATGACGACTTGATACTTATAATGCTCTCCCCTTCACTATGGGGTTCACCGATAAAGATATTAGTTTCTTGTGATGAGAATATGCTATATATTTCCAAAAAGAGGTTAGTTTGTAACTATAGGCGAGTGAAATAGGCTTGGTACATTGGTATTTTACTGTAGTATATTAAAGTCAAACTTTCTATTTTTGTTAAAATTAGAGGATTTAAAATAATTCTACGCCAGTAATAAGTATTTCTGTAGGCAGATTTTACAATGGATAACTGTTGGAAGCATTACTAGTTATTATGAGGCAACAAACAAAAACTGATTTTACTCAGGTTTGTGGTATTGTATTGTTGAACATTAATGGAAATGATTTTAATTTTTTAGTGTGTTTACAAATAAATGACAGCTTTGGTAGAGGGTTCTTTGGCGTATCTGGCTCCTTGTGTGTTCAAATCCTGCAAAAGGATGGTCATGTGCTCATCTTTGTTATCATTGTTATTACATTTATTGCATGAAATTGACAAACATTTAAACAAATTAATTACTATAAATTGAAATTTTGTGAAGTAATATTGTGCGTCTGTTGAATGATTGAAAGTCTTGTTGCGTGAAGTGAAAGTCTTGAATCATACCTCTCTTACTCTTAAAGCGATAAAATTTTACTTTTGTTCAATGAGTTGAGCATCACTGACAGGTGCATTTTGCTAGCAAAGCTTGGGGTGCCTAAGCTGCATTCATAACGCTAATTTTCTTTTACCATTAGATAGGCTGGCATCCTTCGAAGGAGAGTTTCCCATTCTTGACCTGTTGTTAAAGAAGATTCGTGTTTCCATTATAGGCTTTTTTCTGGATTCCTCTTAATTTTTTGCAAACAAGTCAAATTTTTCCTTCATAATGTTTACACATAAATTAGATTGTATAATGTAATAGCGTAGCATTGTTTGTTATTGAATGGTCGCAATTTCGTTAGGGTATTATTCAACGAATAAAATTTAGAATACCACTTATTTCTGAATAAATGGTTATCACATTTACTATAATTTACAGAATAGCAGATGTGAAGTAAGTCTCATATTTGTGCGTCTTAATTAGATAGAATCCATCATCCTGTAAGCCTTATACGTGATACTAAGTGTACTTAAATATTCTACGCTCGTTATTGTAAAATATAGCCAATAAAGATAGAAAAGCTACCATATCTCTGAAACATATTTGGAGTAAACAATTCTTCTGTTCTGTAGAACTGACTGCACGACGACACTCGAGAGTGATAGGGGGCCCACACCCTGAGGAGAGAAAAATGAGTGTGGGGAGAAATTTCAGGGTGCTAAGGGGTGATATAAAAAGCAGTCGGTAGAGGTGGGAAAATTAAAATCGAGATATGAGAAAGGGAGAAAACACCGCCCTTTGGTATCGGTTGCCTGTGTGTCTTGCACCTGCATATTGCGATAGGAAAACCTTACGACCGATCCTAGCACTAGGCCCTGGGATTTTGCCCCGGTATCCCCACCGTCCCAGTGGCCCTGTTGACTACTATTGAATTTTGTGAGTGGATACAAAATTTCAACAAAGAGATGAAAATTAAGAAGCGTAATTTGATTATGCTGCTAGACAACGCACATTGTCTCAATGCCTTGGACCTTAGTAATTTGAGGCTCGAGTTCTTACCGCCCAGTTGCACTGGCTTTCTACAGCCCCTTGATTATTAAGAAGTTTAAGGCACACTATAAGAGACAAGTGAAAAGATAGTAGAGAGCATTTACTAAAATTGTTCAATCAAGTTATCCTAGAAAAATGCTTTGTACAGGTAAACCTCGCAATATGCTGTTTCGCGATACACCTTTTTTGGTTTTATGCTCATTACACTTTATGACCACCTCTCGATCCGCTCGCTTGATTCATACGTATGCTGTTACTAATTCCAGAGAACGACAAATGTTTCTCTGCCCACTGAAAAGGGCCTATACCCGAGCAACGAAAAGCAACTTTTTTTCAATATGTACGAACTGCTTTTTAAACTTTAAAAAGACCATATAAATAAGGAAAGCAAAACAATCAAGAGAAATCCCAGACAACCCTGTACCCAGTCAAGACAGATTTCGACCATGACTCATAATTGTCATTATTATAAATCATCTCATATTAAATAACATTTATTTGTTAAATCTCTGTCTCTCTTTTTGGCTCATAAGCAGTTTGTGTGATTTGTTATTCTTCATTCACACACGTTGAGTCTCCTTTTATATGGCTGCTTTTTATAACTCACTGTTGTGTCTATTACGAATTTGTTCTTTTTTACCACCAGACTATCCATGCTAGGGATATCCAAGAAATAGACTAAGTGAAAGATTGAGGTTCTGAAAAGAATTTGAATTTTCCATCCCGGCCCCCCACAGGCACTGTGAGATAGCGTGCATTAATTAATAGCACTTTTCCTAATAAGTAAAACTCAAGAGGAATACCCGTGTAGTGAATTTTTAAGCATTGTATTAAAAAAAGATCACAGATTTTTGTTTTCTGTTAGCTTTAAAAACTGATGCATAAATATTCTGTTTTAACCAGTTTTAATTTATATGACTAGTTGAAGTTTCATTGTACATGCGTTTTTTTAATACCCTTGATTTTTATCTTTCTAGGAACGCGTCTTTTTTTCATAGCTTTATTCTTATGTATAAATGCATTTTGCAATACGCTGATTCAAGATACGCTCTAGTTTTTAGGAACACATCCCGAGCGTATTGCGAGGTTATACCTGTACATGATAAAACTGTCATGGGATGAAGTTTCAGCAGGAACAATAAAATAACTGGTGTGTAACATAGGTTTTTTACTCATCTTTTTTTTAGGCAACCAAATCATATAATTCTTTGATATTTTTCCTATAAAATGATTTTTATTTGAAAATTTTATACTCAATACCCAGTTCATGAGGGTGGCTAGATTTAGTGCCACCCCTGCTTTAGTGCCCATGTCAGTGTTGAACAAATGGTGGTGCTAAATCGGGGTTTGACTGTACTTTTAAATGATAAGGTAAGGTCCCAGCTACAAAATTAACTGGACAGTAAATAAACTTGCATGGATGTTGGTGTTATTTAACATTGTTTACAAATTGTTATTGCATTTTTCACTGTTTACTCAGGATTATTGCCTGAAGCATAAACGTTGACCAAAAGCGTATGCATCACCAACACATATCCTCTTGCTTATTAAGGTTATTTAATGGTCATGCACAGCTGTAATTATAATTGAATGCTTCAAAAGTATTTTCAGCATCTTCAGAAATGCGAAAGAAACTTAAGTTTCCATCCTGATTGTCGGTCTTTAGCATACTGAACATCCCCGCATGACTGAGGAGGCCAGTTTTGAGGAATATCAATCCATCACAGGAGGGCCTTGAAAATAGAATCTGCCACTTCATGTATTTAATGCTGTAAGGCCCGTTTCACACGACGTGATTGCTGTCGTGCGACTAGCCCCCGCGTGGCCAAGAAGTACACAGGAGTGTATTGCCCATTTCACACGACGTGACCAGCACCGCGGCTGGTTTTGACCAAGCGATCGTGACGCGGCCAGCTTGCAGTGCGGTTGGCAGCTGTACACTAGTCCTTATGGCGGACTTCACACGAGGGCGACTAGCAGCGCGACCAGGCGCTTGGATCTCCTTGCAGTCTTTCTTGTGCTTGTTTGTGCTGTCGATATGATGGGTGAAACCGACATTGAAAGATTTATTTCAGAGGTGGAGAGTCGCCCTGCTCTATGGAATGTGAGGATTACGGAAAAATGGAAAAGAAAAGGCAGTGTTGGGAAGAGATTATCAATTTATTATAAAATTGTCCTTTTATTGAACGTTCACTTAAAATAGGATGTATCCACATTGTCCTTCGTCTACTCCTAGCAATGCAATTTCCTCGACATCCATCCCAGAGAAAGTTTACTTAACCGATTTGTTAGCCGCGTGACCATGAATGCGCACCGAACGTGGCCGTGCGGGGTCTAGTCGCGCCGTGTGAAACGGGCCTAAAGCAGGAGTGGCCAAGCCTAGTTGCCCACATCTGGTAATCTTGCAAAATTGGAGAGCAGCAAGTCACATACAGTGCACATACATTTATGAACAGTAAGCGTGATCTGTATTCAAAGTGTATATAGAAAATGCAGGTCATGAACATAAGGTACTGAATGCATTATTCACTCTAAAGTACACAAATGGTATTATTTATGTAAGAAAAGCTAGTATCATTGTTTTTGGTCTTGCTCCAGGCAACAAAATTAACTGCTATAAAGCTTAATTTATTTAGCAATTTTTGTCTTATAATGTGCATACTGCCTATGTAATTAAGAAAAATTAAATAGTTTTTGTTGATTTTGTAATCCAATTGTCTTGCTTTTTAACCCTTATCTGGATTCATGGCAGCACAGCGGCGTTTTCAATTTTCAAACATAGTAACCGACGTTGTTATATACAGCCTTGAAAGCTTATATAGTCTTTTATTTTTACATTGTATATGCAATAAATAACTAAATTTTTCGGACGTTCGTCATTTTAGTTTTCAATGCCTTTAATGAAAAAGTTACGTAGTTACATCCCTGGCGTCACAGCAGCTACGTGTTTCTGCTGTATGAAACATTTCCTCTGAATGTATAGCAATGTAATTCAAGTGATTTGTGTTTTTACTCATGATCATGCAGTTTCGCATCAAATTAGAATCTAAGCATACGCATCTATTAATGTTGTCAGTGATATTTTCAGTATACATAGTCCAAGATGCTGATCAATTTCACAAAGAGAAAAAGCTTGAAAAGTGTTGGAAACCAATAGATATGATTGAAATGGATACATTTTTTGGGCTTTTATTAGCAGTAGGACATATGAAATCACATAATGTTATCATTGAGTGTCTTTGGAGTATACTTTATGGCTCAATGATAACGAACTACTAAATAGCCTTTTTCATGAATCTATTGGATATCGGTGGTATCACAACTTAGGTATGTTTATACAAAACTATACCTGAATTGGAACTTGAAAAACTTGACTTGAAGTAACACTTTTCTCGAAAAAATTGCAGAAGACTTAGTTTGGCGAAATATGATAAGAAGAGTACAAACTACATTAAACAAAAATTTGAAAAAAGTGTTTGGGACTTCCAAGGAAGTAAGAACAATACAAATTCAAATAAAAAGAGCGAAACAATCGAAGTGTCATTCATGTTTGACAAAAAGACATTTCAAATTTGTGAATCCTATAGGAAGAACACTTGTAAGGAGCACACTAATAGTATTTGCAACAATTATTTAAAAAAGAATAATTATATTATTTTTCTGCTAGGTTATAATAAGTCAGTGAAATTATGTTTGTTTTTTGTTTCTGTAGTATGATAAAGTTGTGTAATAGTAAAAATAAGACAAAACTTGTAAAAATGTTTCCTGTGTATTTCTGTTACAAGATATTTATTTAAATACATGGTAAAAATCTATTCAGTCAGTGCCAGACACTCAAGTTTTGGGGCTCTCGGCTAATAATTTTTAGGGGCCTCGATAAAGTTATAAAAATATAAACAATGTAATATTGATATATTTTATTGCAACAAAAGAATTACAATACATAAAGGAGAAGGTACATTATATTAATATCTAATTACAAACCAACAATTAACTTTTGTACTTATACATGTATTTAAGAAGTCATTACATTCCACATTTTAATTAATCTCCTGCATTTTACAGTGGCATAATATCTAATTATGTTATCATATGTTAGCAATTTTGTTATACCACTTTCATTTGATAATATGGTTAAATAATTGAATCTCTCTTCTGTCATGGTGGTTCTATATTTATTTTTAATGTAACTCATTCTTGAGAAACTCCTTTCGGGCAGGTTTGCCAGTGCCTCTGTATCATATGCAGTTGATTATTTCAAAATAATCAACAGGCACATGATAAAACCGTTTTTTGTGTTCTGTAGATTTTGTGAAGATGGGTTTTGCATTCGAATGGACGAATTAATTGTACTTTAAGCACTATAGTTTTGAATTTAAAATTTACTTCAAGTTGCTGGGCCAACTAAACTAAAGTGTGAGGGTGTAGGTATTCATTGTAGACTTAATAAGTTAAATCATTTTAGTAATATTGATTTATTTAGCAAGTGAAATACTATTACTTTATCAAATATACAAAATAGACGTTAAATTTATGAAGATAAAAAAATATCAATGTTTGCACTAGATGCAGACACAGAGTAATTACCGTATTCAATGACATTTGAGCAACCATATAATCAATGCAAACGGACAACAGACTGTCAAAAGAAAATTCTGGTGCACCAGTATTTAAAAAAATGAAGCAAATCACAAAAAAGTTTTTTTCTTTAATGAGTGGGGCTTTGAGACTTTCAGGGCCCTAAGAAGTCTTAAGGAATTACTGAGACCGAAGAATTTAGGACCCTAAGCATTGCAAGGCCCTTGGCTGAAGCCCATGCCTATGTCCGGCCCTGTATTCAGCAATACTTTGTATAAGTTTGCATAATAATAAACATTAATTAAACAATCTAAATATATAATGTTGTACAAATAATTTAATTATACACTAAAAAAAGTTTTTGTACTAGCAGGAATGAAACTACGTTAGTAAAATCATGAATCCAGATAAGGGTTAATGCGCACATCCTACTCCAGAATTGCAATTTAAATCCTCTAATTGGATTTAAAGATTAAAATTCATTTTAAATTGCTAGAAATGCTTAAATATTGGGTATTTAATGTTGACATTTTCAATTTTTTTTAAATGCCTGCTTAGCTATTGGGAATTATTAAAAAGCTCTTCATGCATTATAAACAAAACACTTTAATAAATGGAGCCACATTTTTTCTTGCAAGTAAATGACATCAAAACTTACATTTAGTTACACTTAGTAGTTTCTCTGTATTTGCTGTCAATACATACTGAATCACTACTGAAAATACTGGGTAGTAAAGCAGGGATGTTTAACCTGCAGGCCGGATGTGTTCTGCAAAGGGTTTTTGTGTACCTCACAAAGGTATGATGGAAAAGAAGTCCAAAAGATGTAACTTGCAAGTTAATACTTTTTTGTGAAAATTTGGACAAAACTATCAACATAGAATTTTTAACCTTAAAAACCTGAATTTCATTCAATTTTCACTTCTCTGGCATCTCAGAATATGTAGGTAACTACCAATTTAAACAATCTGGCCCACCTAAGGATTCACAAACATTAATACTGTCTGCCTTGTAGAAATGGTTGTAAACAGTGGCACAAACACGGGGGAAAATTGTGAACTTTTCTAAACTCTGGAAACGGTTTTTTTAAATTTGGATTCATGAGCACTGTCAGAGAGGAATAGGAGAAGGTTTGTCCCCTGTGTTTTTTAACATAAATATAATTAATAATGCAATGTGTGACATGTAGGTATTGATATAACGTGCATACAACTTTTGTGCTTGCCAAATATTTTGGACACTCCCTGCTGTGGAGAGAATCCTGTATGCACCACTGGTTGTATACCACCACAGTAAAGCATTTATACTGCATCAAACCTTTAACACAAGACCATAATGATATGCTACTTAAAATTTTTGCATAGTAAAAACTCTTTAATAGGTCAATTCTAAACAGGTGAAAAATAAATTAGTTCCCCTCGTTCTTCCAATCACAAAAGATGCTGATAGCTTAGAAGATTCAAAGACCTGATATCTAATATTGTAAGAACATATAAAGATTTGTAATTTATTGTGTTAACTTTGCTGATGGTATCCCGAAAAGGAAATAACAAAATTGCATTGCTGCCTATTTTTAATGTTGCTCAGGCGTTATTTTAAAATGTTTTAATAAAGCCAGTGATATGTTCAATGAGTGCTATTTCTCACTGTTATCTTTGTTCTGGATAATTTAGTAGGAAGTTCTTATGTTAATATGTCCAAATGTTGGCTCCCCCCCTCCCTGGATACGCCCTTGGTTTTATACCAGTTACATGTTTTCACAGTAATTGAAAAGTTACTCAAACATAAATTCTTTTTCATTTTTATACAAAACAATTACATAAAATAAGATTATAATGAAGTTACAATTCGAACTTAAGTTATTGCCTATTTAGCATGTAATTAATAATTCATCTTCCTATGTAAAAGTTCTGTAGCAAAACATCACTCAATTCAACATCGACACAGAAAATGTACTTCCTCAAAAACATACGTAAGCAACTTAGTGAACAAACATGCATACCTATCACCAGTGATGAGCTGGAAAAGAATTAAGAACTGGCACTCTAAAAAAAAAAGGTAAGAAAATTTTAATACAGTGGCAAGCCTATATGCCAGGGGCACCATATCCCCTCTAGTCTAGTAATAACGTTCCGCTAGCTTAACAAGTGTTCAGTTCATAATATAATCCATTTCATAAACTGTCTGTAATTGACTATCAGATAGGACAAAATGTACTTGAAAGGACAAAATCAATAAATTTTCATATTTTCTAAAAATTTAACAACCGGATCGCAAATTCTGAGAAAAATTAACAACAGGCTCGCTGGAGCCGGCTTCATCTCATCACTGCCTATCTCAATAAAATATCTAATTTTCAAATTCCATTCTTAGCAAAACGTCCAATCACTTTGTTTACACTGACTTCAATTTCACGATGTATGTGCAGAAGAGCTAAACCTCAACCTATCTTGGCACATTTGGTTTCTTAACCTTCTACTACTAACATTATTTTTTGACCACGTAACTACTACCGTTGGGTCAAATATGACCCCATTATTCAAAATTGAAAAAAAATAGAAAATTATAATTTTGGTCATTTATTAGAACAGTCACTCGACAATGTGACAAAGTTTTATTTATAAAAAAAATGAAGACAAACGTATACTGCAAAAAATAAAAACTCTAAAAAACTCAAATTTGACTAAGGGTTTAGAATATTTTTTTTCAAACCCTGAAAATTCTTGTTTTTTTTCATCATTCCTGGTTCCTACAGCAATCAAACTAGGAGTCAACTGAATAATTTTTTTTTAAATTGGTTGTAAACTATAAAAAATGACGATGTTTTCCAACCATATACCCACACCCACATTTCAGTTGATTTCACTCTCATGATAAAAACTTGATTGTGGCACTTGCTCTTCTTCTTCGATATCACTTGCACAGTTCAAGTACTCACTTAAATAGGTTTTTAAACGTCGCAATGAAGAAAAGTTTCTCTCGGCAGAGGCAGTGCTTATTGGCAATGTCAAAAGAATTTTTAAGAATTGGTTCACTAAAAAATATCTGTCCTGATCATATTTTTAAGAGCTTCTTCAACAGATAAAGGAATTTTCATAGATCCTGCTGATCTAACCCATGTTTCTCTCCAGATCTTACTGAGAATAACTGCAGGTAGATACCAGTATTTCCAGAATGTATTGCATTCTCTACGTCAAACTTAAAAAATCTCAACACCTCCTACATAAGGTGGCCATATAGTAAAGACAAAAATTAAAACATTATTGTAAAAAAAGTTTTTTTCTTTTTAGTGATTTTTCACCCCAGGTGGAACGAAAATCACCTATGTATTTGGTTTTACCGTTAGTAGTTTTCTATTGTTTTGAAATTTTAAACATTTTTTAACGTTGTTATTAAATCGTAAAAAGTAACATTTTCATTAGTAGTTAAAAAGAGAAAAAAGAATATTTCTTCATTAAAAGTGAAAAGGATCTGAACAAAAATATAATATGTTCTCTTCTTCTGGCCACCCTACTTCGACATTTTACATCCGCACGCCTAATAATACTTCATAGCACAGTGGTGTCAAACTCTTTGCAGTTCAAACCAGTCCTCAGTATGCTTCATGCGTACTAAAAAATAACAATCAAAGTGTGCAAACAATACAGAGTAAGAATGTAAAATTATTTCAGGAACGACAAATAGTTATAGTAACATAATTAATACAAGAAATAAAAATGATAAGAATTGATTGTTATGAAATGCATCTGCTATTATTTACTTATTAACTGCTGATTCCTGATGCCACCAAAAATCACCTACCAACTCTCACTCACAGTTCTTCACTGAGTGCCTGCCTACTAAGTCGCCGATCAGTCCAGGAGAATCATAGGGGTATTTCCCTCAGTCCTCGTTTACACGTTCCCGTTTTCGTGCCTGGATAACTAGTCTGCCTGACGTAGCGTATGTAGCGAGATGGATTCAGAAAGAAAAGCTCCCCTTTTGACTGCTGCTGCACGTCACCTGTGTCACATGGCAGTCCTTAGCCAATCGACGTGTTTTGGGCAGGCTTGGAATCGGGAGTCGCACCCGTTCCGTGCATGACGCCTTTCTTCAGTAGAATTTGCTTGTGAGCATGCGCAGAAGGTCAGGCGCCTGCTTTCAGGCATGAAAACGGGAACTTACATCCAAAGTCATAAGGATGACCAACATAAGGCTTTTTTAGAAAAATATTACAGATAGGGTTGTCAGGTCCTCGATTTGCCTGTCCTGAACATATGACAAAAAAACATTTAAAAAACTCAGTTTATTTTTTTAACTACCTACTATATATAATTATTATAATACAAAACATCAAACAACAAAATTATAACAAAAAATCACAGGCTCCAAGGTAATTCTTACACTTATACCATATTGACTTAAACAATTAACATCACTTTAATGTAATCACTGAAAAATTAACAAAATACTAACCACTGCTTTTACTATAATAAATATAAATTTTCAGCATACTGCTTACTAAGCTGCTTAAAATTTGTATTTATTATTGGAAATTGCAGCCTTCAGCAGTTTTTCATTTTCTTTTATTCAAGATGTAACATCTCAGTATTTTCCTGTAAGCCAACATTGCATTTAGGTCAAAATCATATTTTTAATGAGTCAAGTTTCTCTTTACTAAACAATAATAGAATTCAAAATTAACTTTTGCAGCTGCACATTTATAAGCAACAATAAAACTAGATTTTCATGCTCAAAACATCACTCCCAGTTTATCGTATTTAGAATGTGATTGCACTTGGCAATGACATTAACAAGAAGTGTTAATTTTTGCAAGTTCAGAGCAAAACACAACATATCAAGAGCTGCTGCACAGGTGAGAAAGACTTTATTATAAAAAGCCATTTCATATTTAAGAAAACATGAATATTCACTTTTGGACATTTAGTACACAAGTATTTTATTCCAGCTACATCATCCAGTAGATAGCTTAAGAGCTTAAGGAGCTGCAGGAAAGTCTTCAAAGACCTGGATGTAGTATGGGAGCTGCAAGTTGGTGACCCCTGGTCTAATGTAACATTAAAAAGAGTTATCTTACATAGAATACCTTGGAAATATTTTAGTCATAACCTTTCAACACTTTACATGACTTGAAGTATTGATATTTACATAAAATGTTAAGTTTATCTAAAATGGGTGCAATTTCACAAATAACATCATGCTCATGATCTATACAATAATACCATTGGCTAATTTAATATTTTTGTGGTTTAAAGATTTTTCTGCAGTTAGTCTTATTGCAATGGTGTTGCTTCTAGGCTGTCTCTCTATGAATTGGAGTGAATATGGTGAAGGGGAAAAGAAATGACTTCTGAGCACCAGGCTCATATTGTGATGTTAAAAGAAGTTGGGAAAGAGTGATAGTTATTGATGGAACACTAACCAACATGACAGCACACATCAGGCCTCCTCCATAAAACAAAGTTTGAAAAATTCTGACTTTGCTAATATAGTATATGACATCAAGCTCTCTAATTAGATGAATTTTAATCAAACACTTGCTGCTATCCATGGCTGGCTTGATGGTTTCAGATCCCGCTCTCTCTGAATAATATTTGTTGTACTTATTGAGTATGTACATATTTTTAAATTGGAAAAGATGTTGATTACTATCATAGTGAGAGAGGTAGCTTTATTTATTGAAATTTGCTATTAAAAGTTTTTGATGTGGAAGAAGCCTCACATGTATAGATACTTGTCACCAGGCCTCACAGTTTTTCTAGTCAGCTCTGCTGCCATCATTGAATGTATCAAAAAAAAATAAATTAACCGCCATTATTACATGAAATGTTTCACTTCAACAAGATTTATGTTTTGTATGGTACCCTATGTAAAGTTAAAAATTCTTCAGAGTATTTTAGACTGTTTAGCTGTCAAACAAAATTGCAAAAGCCTCTTTTTTTTACACTTAAAACATGTACATCCATTAAAATTTCTTATTCTAAATTTTTTGCAGTCACAATTCTTTCTCTGTATAGTTTTTGTCAGAAAGTAAAAATATAATTAATCTATTTACTATTTTGAGAAGTAGGAAGGAGTTTTAAATTATATAGAAATTACTGGGTCAATATTTTATGGTAGAAAATTAATTTTACATAATATCTCTACTAAAAATGATAAAGTACCAAAGAAAGTAGATGATAATAGGAAGATCAAAGTATGTGAAAATATTTATTAAGAATGTAGCAGCATAAGGATAGCAATCAAGGATTGTGAGAAAAGAACAGTTAGGTGGTTTCAAGATTTTGGTATATATTAAGCAGGAATCTCATACTCAATATACATTGGGTCCAACAGAAAATAATGGTACTGCACTTGTGTGGGACCCTTGTATTAGAGCAGCATTGACCAGCAGGATTTTGAAGCTCACCAAACTTGTAGTAAGCAGATCACCACATTCACCACAATATGAAATACAGTGGATTCTGCTCATTAGAATCAAGTTGGGAAACCATTATTTGATTCAATCTAATGGCTGATTCAATAATCCCAAGGTTGTGTATTTCAGGTATGGTAAATAAGAAAATTTCAAATAAAGTCCACATCTATTTAAGAAATTACAATTTCATGGTTATGTTAATTTTTGAGATATCATATAAGAAAATTTATAACTAATAAAACTTGAACCACGAATTTCATTTTTCGTGTTACTTTAAAAATAGCTATCCAAAGTGATCAGATGAGAAATTGAGTCATCTTCAATTGTGTATAAGTTTTTCTTAGGATAGCCAAAGCATGTCTGATTTCTTCAGCAGTAAGCGCCAGTAAACAGTATACTTCATGGTCATCTTTCTCTACTTCTTCATCAACACTTGAATTATAATTTAGAATGTCAACTACAATGGCAATAGAAAATCCATTTTCTGGAGCATTTAGCAACCTTAGGTATATAACTCTACATGAGACACAAAACATGTCTGTTTTTGGACAATTTGTGTCTACAAAAACAAACAAATTTATGTTAATAAAAGGATAGAAAATAATTAACAAAAAGTCATTATATTATATACAAATTTCTTACCACTTTTAAAATGAGAAGGGTGTTTTTCCTTCGTACCCTGGAGTTCCTTGGAAAACAGTTTGGGAAACACTGGTCTAGAGCAATGGTTCTCAAAGTGTGGTCTGTGGACCACTGGTGGTCTGCAAGAGTCCTCTGGGTGGTCAGCTTGCTGGTCCAAAATGCAAGTTACTGATACACAATGCCAAAGCCAAACTAGAGAACATACCAGAACCCTGATCTCCAACACTTGCGTGACATATTACAATAGTGATAAGACTAAATAAACCATTTAAAATTAAGTTGTTTGTGTAGCTCACCTGATTAGTCCTAAAGCAATTAATGTTGACCAAAACAAACTGAATTAATACAACTGAAATAAAATAAATTCTTCACAGTGTAAAATCTCAGTGGATACAATCAAAAATCATTACTCCATTAAAGTTTTAGCTGTGGCAAAACAGGAGTGGATAAGGTAGGTGATCTGCAAGGTCTTTACCCGTCGAAGTGGTCTGCAGACTGAAAAAGTTTGAGAACTACTGTTAAAAAATTCTCTAGGAGGTATGCAAGTAAAAAAAGGTTGAAAACATCTGGTATATAGTATCTGAGAAAAGAGACCTGTTACAACAATAAAAGAGAAAGAGGTAGGAAAAGGTTTAATAATAATAAACTGATAGATGACCCAAAAGGGAAAAAGAACTACCAAGAAGGGAGAAGGTTATGGAAAGCAGGTGTATGTGGGGAACCAGGTTTAACCAAGAATAATCATTGACTTGTCTATAGACAGAATACCCATGATAAAGAAACAATAAATTCCTAATGAGCAAACTATTTTCATAATTTACTGTAATGAATGTCAACAAAGTCTATTGCAAACATTGGCCAAAGTTACTAGATAATCAATATTTCTAAAAAATTGCATATTAGTTGAAGGAAAAAGATTACTGAATAGCTTATATGAGGGACAATATTGGAATATTCCTCAAATTATGTAAGATGGAAAATCAACAAAAAATCACAAGTAGAAGAATAATTATTATATTATTCATGCACAAATGCAAATTTCAAGATAGAATTTTGAACTGTGGAAAAGATTGATCCACAGAGGGAAATATTCAAATAAAGTTTAGTGATTGTTGGATGAGATAGTAATATTAGGTTAGTTATTTGTTCTGTAACCATAGAATTTAGTATATTTAGTATACAATTAGTAAGTTATTTGAGTAATCTATAAAGAATTTAAGCTAAAAATATAAAAGCAAATTAAACTGTGATTTATGATTTTGTCAACAAACTATGATGTCAACCAGGGGTGGCCAAACTGGGGCTCTTTTAAATATCCATTCAGAGACTTGTTCACTATGGAACGCAGTGATGTAATTTGACTTGAGATGATTTGAGGATGCCTAAGGGACATGCATTGTATCTGAATCACTTAGGATACAAGTTATGTTTTGCTGTTTGTACACGTATTGACACAGAATGAATGTCATGCAGCTCTCGAATTTCTGAAGATTATCCTATGCAGGTCCGAGGGTAAGTAAGTTTGGCCATACCTGATGTAAAATATGAAAAACATATACCATATATTCCGGCCTAAAAAAAATTTCCTAAAACTTAGAGTCGACTTATATGCCGAACATAAAATGTGAACCTTAAATTACAAATAAAGAACATCGATATTTATGAAGACCGTTGATCTTTCGGAGGAGGTGATCACTATTTTGAATCTGCTGTTCCAGTGTTTACATTTTATTACATTTATTTTAGAATATTTATAATAATTAATTTTAATAGTGTATTTACCCACGTAATCCACATCCTCGTGTACCGCGTGCACCCCTATTTTTGGATCAGATCGAGGAGAAAAAAATAAATTCCTACTTTAATAAGTTGATGTCTACAGTGGCGGGAAATTAGAAAAAAAAATTTTTTTAAATGTGGGGATTCCCCGTAGGTGTGTTCTCTCCATGATTCCCTGTAAGTTGCGTGACTCACGGCCATGCAGCAGTTTTGGAAGTGCCGCACACTAAATTTTTCAAGTGCGCCCGATTGCGTGTATTTTAGAATATATCGGAACAGGGTCGCGTCAACCCCGGTGCACATCCGCGCACTAGCGTCATGTAGGCGTGCATTGAGATATTCATTCCACCTAAGGATGAAAAAATTAGAGGGAACTATGGTTCCCTTTGGGTTAAAGCAGCATCAGCGGCTCACGATGAATTCGGTGAATACAGATACCAGATGCCAACTTATTCCGGAAAAAGTGTAAAAACTGATAGTAAATTTATATTGACAGAATTACTTATTCTGAGTAACAATAATAAACTTAAAACTCAATTAAAAGGTACAGTTTTAATATTATAAAAATATTACGTCATCTCAAGGTTGAAGATGCACCAACAGCAGTATAAACCATGCATTTAAATCCTAAACGTTTCTTGGTCGTGTAGATATGCATAAACTTCATACAATTCTTCATCTTTTGCGAGTATAAATATAGACACAAACATGTTACTATCGAAAATTGCAATTTTTAAAATTTGGTCAGAAATCAACATGTATGACGTGCTGTCTCTTTTTTTAACTGACATTTTGGGAAAAATTCACCACCATAGAGGTTGATCGCGATCACTAGGTATAGTTCATTTCGATAGTATCATTAGCAGCTGACATCAATTGAATTATAGGAAACTTTATTTAGTGGGTCAAGCTCTCCAAGAATAGAAGTTTATTATTGGTTGAAATTAAAACATCTGTCACATGGAATGTTTAATAAGAATATCACGGACTCTGGACAATATTTATATATATTTTTATTATTGTTTATTTCTGTTTTGTTAAAACTTGGATTGTACATGACTTTGATTTAGTCTGAAAACGATTTCATGAGAAGTATTTTTAAGTGAAAAGTTGGGGGTTGACTTATAAGGCGGACATATGCCTAATCATGTATTTTCATCCAAAAAAGCAGGGGTCGACTTATACACCAGGTCGATTATACACTGGAATATGCAGTATATTTCATGACAATAATACAACATATTCTTGATGAGCTTGGCAAACACTTGCTTTAGGAATGTGTTACTGATAATCTTGGTTGCATTTAATTTTAGAATTGATTTCTACGAATAGAAAGAACCCTTCACCAAAATCAACAACACATCCCATAGAAACTAAAAAACCTGCTGACAAGAATACTCTTCTTCATTTGCTATTACTTATCTACAAAATAGCAGAAAATAGCAGAAATTACTTTGGGATTGACGGTTGAGGCGGCTCACGTGCAATGTTGCCAGAATTTCAAATATCTTTGCGACTGAGAGAGAGAAGAGAAAGCATCCCAAAACATGACCATGCGAGAACCAATAGGAATGAAGGAGGCGGAGCATCACTGGGATCAACTTCATTCTCTCTCAGGCCTCCGTCGTGTCAACTTCGAGTCTCTCTGTGCTGTGTTGCCTTTTGCTGCACAATCTCACCGAAAGGTGCATTTCAGTGTGGTAGATATAGCAACGCAGAGTTTGATTTTTCTCCCCGGAAGATGTCCTCCCACCTCCTAGCAGTGGAGAGACAGGAGCGGTCCCAGTATTTTGTTTGTAGGGGACATAGCGTCAATGCAGCATGGTTGCTCTTAGCAACACTTCCCTCCCCTCCGCCTGTGATTGGCTGTGAGGGAGGGGAGTCTTTCCCACCAAGCTCCCACCCCTAACCTGTCCCGAATTATCAATCCCAAAGTAATTTCGTCCAGACTGTAGGCGGTAAGCAAGGTAAGCACTGGCGCCAGGCAACAATAAGCAGTGCCATATTTACACACAGGTAACATAGGCAACTGCCTACGGTGCCAAATTACGAGAGGCGACAAAATATGAATGACACCAAATTATGAAAGATGGAAAATATCGAAGTTTTCGTTAAATAATAAACAAATTTTTAATTATATCGCCTCATTTAAGAATACACTAATGTAATGTCCATCAATAATTATGGTATTCTTCGAAAAATGCACAAATATTAAATTTTACATTATATTAAAGGTAGTACTAAGGCAAAAATTCCGATGGATACACAGAGAATAAACCTTTCGTATAAGTAATTTTCTTATTCAATGGCAATTCAATTGATCAATGTTTTTTGTGTGGAATAAGCAGGATTGTGCCGATCCCCTCAGTCGTCTATCGAAAGGGGTGCCAGAATATGACTACAATGAAAATCAATCAAAAAAATTCATTATTGTTTTAGATATCATTTATTTCTTTTTAAACAATGTTGTAATAACCCATATTTTATATGTCTATGCTAAGTTGATCTTGTGCTGTAGCATTTTTGTAACTTATGCAATGTATGCGACTTTGTTACAAAATTTAAATTAATGGGAAAAGGCACAATGAAAAATAGTGCCTATGGGTGCCAAAAACTTAAATCTGGCCCTGGCCTTATTTATCTTTAGGATGCACTGATTAGTCAGCTTGTTTACAGTTATGGGAGTCCCAAGACATAGGAAAATGCAATTGCTAACAGGCCAAAGAAAAATATTTATAAATCCCACATCTTTATCTAACAAATCTTTGACTAGACACATTCGACTAGCAAGTTGCTGCTAGGAATATCGATGTTGAATCAAGAAGTGAGGGAGAGAGAGCTATGTGGCTAAAAATAATCCTTTGAGAATGATGCATTGCTGTTGGAAGACCGTTGGAGATATAGGGGATTTTCAGACGAGTGCTACTCTTGACAGAGTCACAACAAAAGATGACCATGCAGAGCTGTCGCTTAGTTAAAGATTTTCAGTTTTTGTGTTCAATGGCACTTTGGCATGACCTCTTGCATCAAGTAATATGCTTCAAGATACAAATGAAAATATTAGATCAGCAGTTATTGCTACTTTATTGATATTTATTATAGAATACCGCACAGATCAGAGCTTTGAAAAACTATGAACAGCTTCTGAAGAATTGGCATATACATATTAGAATTAACACCAGGATTTAAATTAATGCCTGAAATTCGCCAAAGGAAAAAAAAAGAATATTTGATTATGAGCATAGAGATGAATCACCACAAAATCCTAGAGATAAATTAAGAATAATTTTTTTAAATACAGTCTTTGACACTGCCATTAATTCCTTAGAAGAAAAATATAAGCAATTGAATTAGCACAATGATGATTTTTGAATTCCTTTATAATCTTCACAAATTAAATGATATAAAAAGTGAAGATCTTAAAAAATGTTGCGGCAATTTAGAAAACCATTTAACTGATAGCAACAACTCTCTTAAGTTGTTTGATGAACTAAAGGCTCTTAGACATTTTCATATCAGAGCTTGAATATTTTAAAGATCCTCTAAGTATGTTGCAGTTTATTTATTCAAATAATTTAGAATCATCTTACGTGAATTTGTGTATTTCTCTCAGAATTTTAGTTACATTGCTTGTGCCTGTAGCAGGAAGTGAAAGATTGTTTTTCAGGTTAAAATGAATTGAAAATTATCTAAGATTAAGTATATCACAAGAAAGGCTTGTAGGGTTGTCATTAATAGCGATCGAAAGTGTTATTTGTGAGGAATTGAAAATTGTAAAACTGCTAAATTTGCTAGTCTAAATGCATGGAAAGTGAAATTTTTGTAGGATTATGTATACATTAAGCATTATGTATTCATTAAGTTTTGTTGTTTAATTTTTGTAACATTTTTTTCTTTTTTGAAATTAATAAATGATTTCCTCGAATGATTGTACCCACTAACAAAACATGTAATAAAGATATTTACATCTTATACTTTATTTTTTGGGAGGGTGCTGTATGATGCTTTGCATTGGGATGCCAGTATTGCTAGCACCGGCCCTGAGGATAAGGACAAGATTTCAGAAGGTTTTCAACCATGCATTAATTTTGTACACAATATTGTAAAGGAGAAGTCTAACAAATTTATTTTACAATTCCACTAAAGCAAAGGGCACCATCTATCAGTTGACAAGAACCTAACAAAATGTGGAAGAAGAAGGTGGGCACTCTCCATGTTCTTTACCATGATTTACATTGCTTTAATCAATCCATATAGAATCTTATATGGAGCCACAGCAGAACCAGGAAAAGACAGCTCAGGTTTTTCATCTCAAACTAAGCTCTCAACTCTCTAAACTTCTCGATGAAACTAGAAGTCATCAACTTAATGGAAACCGCAGACCAGTGTAAGTGAATTTTGGCAGGAAGGTGCAATAGCAAGAAAAGCATCAATGCCACATTCATTGTTATAAAGCTTTCTCCAAGATAATCAAGTATGGGAGTGTTTCAAACCCAAACAAACTTGTAACAGTTTCAAGAAACACCAGGTAAATTGTGGAATCAGCTCTGTAGATTCCTGAACAAAAAGAAAATGTTAAGCAGTTCGATTTAGTTATGATTATATCCATAATGGCATCATAATCTTTGTTTCTGTAATTATTAATTAAAAGTAAAAATATTAAAATCAATGTGACCAATAACCTATGAAAGGCAATGTTAATATCTGTAAAAAATATATTTAGTTGAAGTTATGTCTAATTATGTTTGTAATAAAAATTGTCATATTTTATAAACTTATTTTTCTTTCCAAAAACATACTCTCATTTGTCTTACAGTTGTCAGTAAAACAAAAAATCAAGCTACAGCCCACTCTCACAGATGTAAGAACCAAACTCTATTTCTTGCTATTCATGGTCTCTAGAAATTTCACTCCCATGGATGACGAAGCATATCTCTATAAAAATAATAAATTTTTATATGCACTCTAAATTAGCATGAAGAAATAATGGTAATGAGTTTCTAGCATAATCATATAAATCACATAATTCTTCCCTTTTTCTACCATATATACCCTGAATTCAAAAGCTTGTTTGTCTGATAATGGAACAAAACACCAAAACCAAGGTCACATTCTGTAAACTCTGGTATAAAGCAACTGAAACTGTCTAAGACCAATTCTACCTCACAAACAGAAACAGCTGTCTCATCATACCCTAATCTTAGTCATTATTTTGGAATAAAATCCATTAAAGAAGCCTTAACTCTGTTAAATTCCATAAGAGCAAAACTTTCCCTTAAACCTGTTTATTTATTTATTTTCTTTTAATGGTTTTTAAAAGATTTTTTCTTTTTCCCACAGTGAACATGGCTTTATTTTTTGCTGATGATGCAGCACTGATGGCAAGCCTAAGGGATGTTATTCAACTTGAAATAGAAATTAAAAATAGGAAACAGGAAGTTTCTGCTTGGTTTGAAGCAAATAAATTATTCCTTAACAAGGACAAGACAAAAAAGTGCTATTTTTGCTTAATAATGTAGCTACATCTACAAGTAACTGAATTTGAACATGTGGTTAACTATCATGGTATATGCTTAGATTCGAAATTAAATTTGAAACACGTTCAAGGATTAAATAAAAGGTTAACAAGAGTTCTGTACCTATTACAGAGACTTAGAAGGGTAATTTCAGTGAACACTAAAAATAGCATATTATGCTCATTTTCATAGTGTGATGTGCTATGGTCTGATTCTTTGAGATTTATCATCAGTTGCCAAGGAAATTATTATACATACTGAAAAAAAAACTCTTAGAATTGTGGCAGGGGTTAATAACAGACAGCATTGCAAGCCCCTTTTTAGACAACATGAAATTATGACCCTACCTGCATTGGCCATATATGAAGGTTTTATTAAAAGAAATTATGTTGCTCACCCTGAAAGAAATGTAATTCATGAGCATCGCCCAAGGAACTCAGCATTCTTGGTGTACTTAGACTAGAAACAGACTTGACAATAATGTTTTCTTGTACAAAAGTATTTTTAATAAATTACCTGCAAGTGTGAAGACTAAATCCAAACTCATTTTTAAAAAGGATCATAGAAATATGTATTAATAAAAAAAGCATATTATGGTGTAAAGGAATTTTTGTAACTAAGATTGTCTAAAGGCAGTGTGTATGTTTTGATCTTTCCTAATTTCTTAGTATGTATACTAAGGTCTTAATTTTTAACATAGGTAATTTCACATGTCCTACTGTCATAACATGACCAAATGGAATTAATAAAATTACATATTATTATTATTACTATCCCTTTCTCCCTCCTTGTATAGCTATAAATATTGTAATGTGTCACTGATTAATAAAGTGGAGCTGTTACATATTTTTTTGTCTTATTTCTTCTGCATCACATTGGAAGTATGGATCACTCTTTAAACCAAATCTATACTCATCACTCTCCTTGCACACTAAGCTGCTGAATCTGTAAACTCTTAGAATATATTATTCTTCAATAATATATTATCAGTTGTGACCAAAGCTGGTCCAAGTGAAGGCAATTGTGAAAGAAATGAACAGAAGCAATTCTTTTAATGATTCTAAAAGTTCTAGTACTTTGGAAATGTCATATCTTTCATATCAGAAGGAGAAGTCAAGCCACAGTGAGTTGGAAAGGGAGTAGAAGTGGAAAACTATAAACATTTCAATGCAAGAAAAATGATAATAAACGAAATTTGCTTAATCACACAACTATATACTACAAAAGGAAAGAATTAGGTTTACAAGAAAAAATAAAGCACCCATCCAGAAAGTCAGAGATCTGGAATCAATACCCGGTCAAGTTCAAAATTTTTCTCCTTCCCCAAATTCATATTTTTGATTAGTTTTATTCACTCACTCATACAAGCTATATTTCCTAACATTCAATCTTGTTATTTGTAAGAAAATTATTCTGCACTATGGGTTCAGTATCTTTCCCTTATGTTTGTACTATCCTTTAATTACTTTTACTTCCTCTCCTTCCTTTTGAATATCTAAATGCTATAATACAGGGCCGTATATATGGGGAGGGGGGGTTTAAGGGGTTCAAACCCCCCCCCTTACAGATTGTGCTCGTGAATTCTCGAGAAATTGTTGTTATTTCAGATTCTCATTTCTCGAGAATCAATGCGTAGGAACAGTGAAGACTCGTTCAATGAAATATATCTGTCAGCAGAAAGTATGTTGCACAATGTTGCAAGTGAAATGATCAAACCTAGAGTAGTTGGAAGACAATCAAAATATGAAAATGCTCCATGATGCCCCATGATGCTAATGAATGTTACTGACGTAATTTTTTTTATACCTTTTCTAGATCACTTTTTAACTGAATTAAAGGATTGTTTTTCAGCACATAATAAACTAATAGCTAAACTGCAGCTACTGCTTCCTAATAAATGTAAAAATGCAAAGCCAGAAATATTCCAACAAACTTGTAAAATTTATGGTGAAGACTTTGGAAGACTGAAAGCAGAATTTGAAATATGGCAGTGTATATGGAATTTGCTGTCAGAAGATGATGTGCCAAAAACGGTTATAGAGGCGTTCACAGTTTGCGATAATATGCTTTTTCCTAGTATAAAAATACTATTAAAGATTCTTGCTACCTTGCCCTGTTCTACGGCAACCCGCAAAAGATGTTTTTCGTCTTTAAGACATCTTAAAACCTGGCTTAGGAATTCAACGGGAGATGAACGTTTAACAGGTTTGGCACTGATGAGTGTGCATCACAGTGTGCCCTTGAATGTAGATGATATTATATCCAAATTTGCTTTAAAAAATAGAAAAAAACAATTTGTAATTTAGAGAAAAAAATTTTCTTTTAAAAAAGGTGTTTTTTTATTTAAATAAAATTTAATGTCATAACATAGGAATGTACTAAAATATTAAAAATTTGAAAATTATTTTTTTTTCATTAAACCCCCCCCCCCCCCCCCCCCCTTTTACTAAATCGTATCTACGGCCCTGCTATAATATCTAATGCTATATTTTAGGAGAAATTTTTCTGTATTTAAACTTTGCCATAGTCTCCAAAACCTATTGTTAATTTCTCAGACTTCATAAAAGTATAGTTACAAACATGAAAAAATCTAAAATTCTCTTATTTGTCCTTCTTTAAGAAGAAACAATGGTAGTATGCCTTTCTATCTTAGATTACACCTGCATTAAGGTTTTGTTGAAGCCATCATCTTCAGTAATGCCAATGTAATGACTGGTCTTGCTGAATAGAGAATACATACATGGTGTGGTGATTTTATGTTGCCTCCCATACTAGACGTATGGAAGGGAGGAGTCATTTTGCAGGTAAACCATGCAGCTCAATTTTTAAGAAATAAAATCTTCTCCCTCTACCCTATGTGTATATTTATAATATCATAACATTGTATATAAAGAGGTTTTTTAAATTAAATAATAACATGAAAAATTAAATAGGCTCCTAATACTAATGGATTTCAAAACCAAACCCTTTCCACTGCACCCAACTAATACATATGTTAGATTAAAAATTAAACTCATTGTAAAGCCTTTTCCCGGGTATTTATGGTTATTACCCAGACAAACTTCCTTAGGTGGGTACCAATGGTTTTCCATGATTTTGAAGTAATCTTCTTTGACCTCCATAATTTTTAAAATCACACTGAAAGCCCTCTTTACAGTGCTTACTCCTATACAACTTGGCGAATGAATTTACAAATCCCACTGCCCTGAAATTCTGCCGCCGCCCCTAGGCCATTGCCTACTTTGGCCTTATTGCAAATCTTCTAATGGTTATAGGGCATGTGGCATTAGGGCATGTGGCATTAGGGCATGTGGCATTAGGGCATGTGGCATTAAGGCATATGGATTAGGGCAAGTGAGGCCTAACCTTTCTTTCAGGTACGTATAACTAACTAAATAATACATTCAATTTATTTTTATATATTGTTTTGATAGTTTTTTCAAAGATAAAAAACATAACCTTTGATCCTGTTGCTATTAAAGATGTTTTATGCAAGTTAGAGGAAAACATATTGTTGGTAAATTTTTTGATACAAGTACTGTAACTAGGACGGGACAAGCAGGGCACAACTAAGCAAGGGGCGAAAACAATCCAAATAGTAACTAAATAAACTAGGGAAAATAATTTCTTGAAGAGGGAGAGGGCACATATTTAGTAGTTTGTCGTGGGTGCTAAAATATCTAGCTATGGGGTTGGTCACAACACAAATTCCATAGGTGGGAAACCTCTTTCAAGAAGGGAATTTGCAAAATGAATGAAAAGGTCATTCAAACTTAGCTCCAATGAAGTTTGGCTATCATTAATTTGTAATGCTGACTGAAATTGATGGAAGCAGAACTTCTGCAAATTGATCCAGTCCAAGCGAAAAAGCACAAGGCTGAATCTAAGAACAGGCTAATTTGTGCATTTTGAAATGATTGTACCCATTGTTTGAAGGCAATGAGTGGATAACTTGTGCTGAAGAAATATAATTGACTTAAATTTGCCTTACCTATTAACATTTTGTTTTTATTTAACACATTGTATTATTAAAAGTTGGTTGTTGCGAAATTAATATCTAATATTTTATAGTCTCTCAGACAAAAGCTTAGTAACCATATCCCTCAAAGACAAACTTAATAATCCAGTGCTAAATAAATCCTATAAGCATTAGAATATACAATGCAGCAACAGGCAATTTTAAAGTCTCTAGCATGATGGCACCCGTTTGTCACGAGGTCATGTGACCACTGGGAGCGCCACCATCAGGGCACTTCTAGGAAGTTCAGTAGCATCAGTAGCGCCTGTTACAAGCATACTGATGGTATCACGCTGCGCATGTACTGTTCTATCTGAATTATTTCTTGAATTAAACATCGTTAATGTTGATTCCGACTATTTTATCAAGAATATAGTTCAAATATATATGATATACAGTGAAGGATAAGAATATTCAATTTTATCTTGTTCAAAGAAGATGCATTCAAATATTTGAAAAAAATAACCGAAAGCATGATAATACTGAATTGAAAACTAAGCACACCATTGTGAAGGTCGGAGCCCAACTGATGCCTAGCGACGCTTGGGCAGGTTAAAACCCATGCATATGCTCCCTACCACAACAAGGAAGCAGAAGGGAGTGCTGGCCGCTCGAGCGGTCCTTAGGTATTGTAACGGGATCAAGTGGGCTACCAGCACTCAATGTGTTAAGAATAAACTAGCATAAAATTTCATATTTTATGTTATACTTGTACCAGGGGCATACTTCTCCTTTGATCTCTCTACTCCACACAGTGATTTCCCTTCTAGGATGCACACATGCCTTCAATGTCTACCTTTTCTAATGAAATTTGCTCCCCTCCACTCTACATATTCCCTCCAATCCCCGAGGCATAAGCTTCTAGTAATTTTCAATTGCTATGTTAGGGAGAACTACCTGTACTCAACATGCATGCTCTCTACCGGAGGCTTAGAGAACAAACTCCACCTGGCAAAAAGCATCACCTCACCTTGTCTAATAATATAAAGGTAGTACTAAGACAAAAATCTGACGGATACAGACAGAATATGGCTTTCATATAAGTAACTTTCTTATTCAATGGCAGTTCAATCGATCATTGTTTTCTGTGTGGAATAAGTAGGATTGTGCTGACCACCTCAGCCGCCTATTGGAAGGGGCGCCAGAACTTGAAAATGAAAATATATCTAAAAATAGTCGTAATTGTTTTTGATATCATTTATTCCTTTCTAAACAATGCTGCAGAAACCCATATTTTATGTGTTTATGCTGAGTTGACTTTGTGCTGTGTGGTAACATCTTCGTAACTTTGACTTTGTTAGAAAATTTAATTTAATGAGAAAAGGTGCACAAAAAAATGCCTATGGGTGCCAAAAACTTAAATCCGGCCCTGGAAAGCACTCATAACTTATAACAGCTCACCAAAGCACTAACCACTACAAATGTGGCTTGAAATGTAGAAGTGTTGAATGCTCCAAGTCTAATATATGTAAAAAAACAAGCCTGTGCCTGAAGTACATATTCATGGTATGAAGAACAAATGAAACTAATATTCATATATATTACACATCTGTTATATTGCTCCTGAAATAACTTATGCTTAACATGTTCATGCCAGGATGGCCTTCTGGGATAACCCTAATTTAACATTTTCCTCGATTTAACATTTAAAAAGCTTGTCTCTCATACAAATGTTGAATCTGGATTCCACTGTACATAAATAGCTGTATTAAAGATATAGATTGTTTCTTCTTCAAAGCTTTGAGGGCTGCACAAAATGCTCTTGCCAGCTGGATACAGTCCCTGGCTTAGGATTACAAGTAAACGCAGCATCAAATAAACAATACATACCTTTAATTACATATATAAAATACAATAATAATGTCACAATGGATGCAATTCTAAAAAGAAAATTGCAGGCATTTATGCTTCATATAAAATATTATAATACATAGTATAACAAAAATGATAGACATAAATATTTCTCTTTGGAATGGCAGTTACATCAACTACTGTCACTGGAATCAGAATCTGAGTCGGAATTTTCCATTGGGGCAGCATTATTTTCAGGAGCTGGCATATCTGGATTACTGAAAAAACAATTTTATTCAACTATATTAAAGAATTATAAGCTCAATAACAACTTTTAAAGTAAAATTAGCAAAAGAAAGTTAAGTTCTTTCAAGCATTTTATTTATTTACAACTAGTCTAGTCACACCACCCAGTATTTTAAGAATAGCTATATCATAATAACAACCAATACCAGTGACAACATACATAACAAGATTTGAGCCTGCAACCTTTGAACAAGGGCATTGAACCGAAAACCAAAAAAACTTATGTTTTTAGTCAGAGTGAAACCAAACAATAACTGAAAAAATTTTTTTTAAACACGAACTGAAAGGTTTTTTCCTTATGCTCAAATATGGCACATTTTTGAAAAGCTCATGTTTCTATACCAAACAAGTCCAATAACCTCAAGGGCCAATGGCTGTCTTGAGAGCACGTGCTCCTAAACCTTTAGAGATATGCATTTTTGACTGACTGGAGAAACATATTTTAGTCAGAATTTGAGGTAAGGCTGTTCATCAAGCATTGAATAGTTGAGTGTAATTACTTGATATATATTTTAGTTTTGATTCCAAGAAGATATTTATTGCAGTGATGATTTATATAAAATGATATAATGTAATGTATTGGAATTTACCCTTTTTGATGATTAAAATTTTCTAGAACTAATTATTTCATCAACATAGTTTCTTTAATCATTTTTTAATTTGCATCAACAAATTTCCAAGTCTTCAATCTGGATAAGTGGCATAGCAGACACCCCTGCATGGCGGGAGGTCCCAGGGCTCAAGGGGACACAAAGTAAACCACGGCTAAACGGCCTCACGGACAAAGAAAAATGTTAAGAGGGAAATGAAAGAAAAGATGTTTGAACTATACGAGAGTATAGGGACACCTTTGTTTTTCCTCCTATGAACAGAACCAACTGGTAATGCTGCTCGCTTGATGAAGATCAGTTGGGCTGTTAGTAATTACAGCAACAAATAAACACAGACGACCCACATCTGCGGTCAGTGGAATTTCCTTAATTGACTCCTATAAATTGTGTTCAAATGGAAATTTTTTTCACGAGAGAATGAAAAAAATAAAAAGATTTTCATGCATGTATTTTTTCATATATGTAATTGCCTTTAAAAGTGTAACTATGTTTATTTTCCAAATTTTACTCATTCAAATAAAAATAATATACTAAAGGATATGAAAGCGCCTAATTTATACTGTATGATAAATGTGTATTATTCCTACTTGTTATCCATGGCAGGAGGGAGGCCCAGAATGATTCTGCTACACCACTGATCTGGATTCACAAATTCTCTCCCTTTTTAAAGAATGTTTCTTGGTAAAGGCAACAGAATATTCAGATTTCATAAATGAAATGTATTAATTATAGTATTGCAGCATCATTTATGATCTACACTTGCAATACAACGTGTTTGATGATGACATGATTTAGAGAAATATGAATATGAAATCAAAAATGTTGTCCCTAATCTACAACGAGGTCATTTTAAATTTTCAAATTTACTAATCGATACCTCTTCTGAGACTAATATAAACAGTGTTATTAAAATATTTACTTGATTTAATTAAAATTCCATAGATTAAGAGTAAATTTATGTAAATCTAACCAAAAATTTAAGGTTGCAACAATGAAAACCGGTTTGAACTAGTTCAGTGATGATTGCTGAATCAAGTCTGGAACTAAACCAAAATTTTGTATTTTGTATGGAGCAGAACGAAAACAGGAGTGGAAAAAAATTCGGTTTGATGCCCTGCTTTGAACCAGTAGTAGATAATTTTCTTACTCCATCCTACCATTGATGATGGTAGCACATATTTTTTAAGCATATATTTTTAGCCATGATCAAGCTCATGGCTAATTTCTACCTTCTCATGGATGGAGATGATTTATATTGTCTGACATCTTAGGGACCCATGCTGCACTGCCAAAAGGTCCAAATGTGTGGGCAAGTAAAGAAAAATGTTCGGTTTATTGTGTTGTGTCTTTACACTTGACTTTTAAGCATCTTGGGTTGTTTAAGAAATAGTATCAGCCATTTATCACAAAGCCTGGGAATGGGGAGATTTTAAAGCTATGGATTATAAAAGAGCAAATCTGTTTATGGTTTCAAATAAACTATTATGTATCTAGTTTGTTAATTAAAGTAACATCAGTATTATGTACCTATAATGCCTAAAAGTGAAGATATTTTGATTATTTACATGAAAAAAATGCATGCCCTGCCTATATATGATTGTAATTGAAACTGGCCTCCTGTATGAAAAATTAGGACACTGCTGGGTTAATAGTTTTATTGAGACAATGAACCAAACTTGATGCAAAAACACTGTGTAATATGGTAGAACAATAACTTACTCCAGGAAGTTTGGATCTAAACCTTCTTGCTCCATCTTAAGCTTCACAGCCTGAGGAGGAACGCCAAAATGAACCATCCGGAAAAACTTTGCAAACCTTGGATCTTGTCTGATAGTCAGACCACTTGGTTTTGCATCTTCTGGTGGATTGACTGGATGTGGCTCAGGATCAATTGGGTCTTTTTCTTTAGTGAAAAAAATATGTAGACCATTTTAATATCTGAAGTTTTATGAAATTGTCTACCCTTAAATACAATGAAATTCCATACCTGAATAATAAGAATTTGTCTTTTCTGCTTTTTAAATTGTTTTCATTGGGACCCAATAATTTTCTTATTGTTCTATTACATTGAATTACCACAAAAAAAAGCCTTTCACAAATAGTAAACAATCTTCTGTTGTAATTTGATGTACATTATTTCATTATGCCTATTCTGGTAGCCTTAGTTGTCTTATTTACTATTATTCAATGGCTGTGAATCATATCAGTAGAAAATCTTGAATTTTTTAAGTCTATAAGTACCATATAATTATTAAATATAAAAAATACAAAAGACAAATAAGAAAGATTTTATCAATTGATAATCACCGAAAATAAACTTCTTTCTTTAAGTCATTATCAGCAATACACAGCCATAATGAATTTTAATGGAAATAATGGTGACTACCCACTGAAGAAGCAAAAAGATGTTAAACTTGAAATGTAAGCGCAATAACATCAAGTGAGTATCCACACATCAATGAAACATGTTGCATGAGATGCCAATGAAACAAAGAACCTGTGCAACAGAGATTGCACAAACTTTCTCATATGCATAGCCTTCTAGTACAAATAATAATTTCATGTAATGGCCGAAATAGGAAGTTGTTGGGAGGCAGAATGGCATGCAGAAGAAGTGTCATCTAGCGGCTAAACGTTGAACTAGGTAGTGTGAGCCGCTTAATCCTTAAGTACTGTGTTATTTATTACATTATCACTTTAACCCTTGGTTGGTTGTATTATGCATTGTCATACCCAGAGCTGGCCTGAGGTACTGGCAAACCTGGTGGCTGCCTGGGGTGCCAAAATCTTGGGGGAACTATTCCAACCATCTATCTACGCATTACTTGCATGTGAATAAATATTGGATACCGATTTATATCGCCGAACAGACTGGAATCTTTATGGCATTAATTCTGTTGTTTCTTTATCTATACTCTTTATTGAGTGATGAATAAATTAACACGTACTTCGTAATTATCTCAGCAAATATTTACGGAGGGGGGTGCCAGAGTGCTATCTTGCCCGTGGCCCCAAAATTCCTCGGGCCACCTCTGGTCACATCATTGGTCACGGGTAAGCACCGCACTCACCTATATATTTAATTTTTTTTTGAAGTTTAAATAAGGCGATATTTTATTTGATGATAGGGTTACATACAAGAAAGTTTTTTTCAAGGAGATGCATAATTATTAACATACAAATTGTAATATACATTCCACATAACAAAGGGGAATGTGTGAAAAAATATGTTAAAAAGTCCTACATCTTTTAATTTCTTCAATTATATAACAGCTATTATCATTTATATTGCTTCTATTAACATTTGTTAAATGAATAAGGAATACATACACTTTGTTAGCTATTCAATATTTGTTTCTTCAATGTCACGGCAACTATGGCAATTAGAACATGTCACTGTTGAGTGTTATGTATAGAGGCAAAACAGTCATGACATTTGGCACTTATTTTTCTGTTATTCTTCTGAGGAAAGAAAGAGCACTTGGGATGGTCACCAATTGATGCACCACAATGTCGCTTTTCGATTGCATCAAGATATTCCAACTTGCCTCTTGATTTTTAAGTGAAAAGAAATCGAAAGACTCTCAACAGAAGCTCTTTTGATCAAATACAGTATTGTTAGGTCAGTTGCTACAATAATAGTGGTAAAAAAATATACCACAGTAGTAAACTGAAAACCTAAGTCAATAAGAAAGTCACTGTGTAAAGAAGATGAAACGTGCTTGGTTGTGGTTAAGCAAGCACTGAGCTACTATTCAAATGGAGCCTAAATTACCCCTCAGTAAACTAAGAAATCTCTGCAACAACACTGTTGCCGTTTTCATAGAATTCATATAAGAAGGTAGATGGCAACCCAAGGTCAGAATTCATGCAGAAAACAAAGTAATAATGTTTTAATTTGCGTGGCGAGCATTGCGCTCACCACACGACCAACAGCGGATTAAATATACTAGAGCAGGGATGGCAAATGATTTTTGTGTTGAGTGCCACGAAAAAAATTTGAATCATCAGATTTTTTTGCGTGACACTAGTTTACTCCTTCACTAAGAAACTTCATATTTTATATAGAAAATAACAAGCATACGTGTGCCAAGTAAAATCATATGTGTCACATATTTTACATCCCTGTACTAGGGGGTATGGGGCCATTAAAATATGCTCAAAGGGATATTTCAGAAAAGAAAGGTTGAAGAGCCATTTGCTATTGAACAGACAGCAGTAACCGGAGGTAAAATTCAATATATTATGCCACAAGATGCTATACATAGCTTATATATTATTGCTTACAACAGGACCAGCATTATACCTTTGGGGGCCCTCAAATTATTGTTGTCCTTTACCCCTAATCTTGCAGACAAAGAATATATTACTAAGGATAACTACGGTTCATCCAGCTGAATTTCTATTGTTTTACAGTAACTCTTATTTTCACCTCTGCTACTAAGAAGACTGTTATTTTGTTACTAAACAAATCTTGAAAATCAGGAATTTCTTGATGTTTGAACATGAAATGACAATGTTAAATAAATATATATGAGCATATAATATGCTGTAAATTTCTGAAATATCTAATATTGTAGATTATTTTGCTTGTGAAAACATTTCTCAAAACCCATTATTTTGTGAGAATGCTGCTGAAAGCAGATGGCAAATGAGCAGATGTAGGTTGTGAAGCTATTTTTTTTAATTATCATAAGGAAGTAAAAGAGAAAATTAGTAGGACAGAGAGGAAAATGAATGAGGAAGTTTTGAATGCAGTAGGGAAGAAAGGACTTTAATTAGAGTGATAAGGAAGAAACAAGAAATAGCTAGGTCAAATTTTGAAAGGAAACAGTCTACTGAAAGAAGTCATAGATGGAAGAGTGTTAGGAAAGAGGCAAAGAGTTAGGAAAAGGAAAGGTATGAGTATTGGTTATGAGAACTTTAGAAGGTTGTATTTGGTTAGTATAGACTGAGTTGGGTATACCTAAAGCTTACCAGAAGGTAGAGTTACAATGTGATATACGTAAAATTTTATGGAAAGTTTTTATTCTTGTACAAAAGATTGAGTATGGAAAATCATGGTTTTTCAAAGACATTGAGGAATGCTGACATAAAACTGAATTTGCCTTGATCATTGCAGTTTTGTTGTGCAAAAATATCATTCCAAGGTAAAAGCTTTTTGAGATCCTCTTTACAAATTTGCATACATGCCCATTGAATGCTAGTTACGAAACTGAAGTAACCTTTTTTCTATATTATTCATATAATGTTTCGAAAATTTTAAGCACATTTTGTGTGTTCATTAATATGGCACTACTGTTTACTAAAATTTAACTTTTTATTGTAAGATGGATGTATGACATATAATTATGTTATCAATGATGATGAGGTGTACGAAAAATCCTATATTTGGGGCCCCTTCTCTTTTTGGGGGCCTTTATGTACAGCATACCTTGCATACCAGCCCTGGTTTAAACATCAAACTCTATTATACTTTAATTAAAATCCTGCAATTTTTGAGTAATCTGACATTTAAAAAAAAATAAAAAATCGGTACAACATACATTGTACAAACTTTCTCATATATGGTACTAATGCGTCGTTTAGTTATCTTCAGAAAATGAAAATCGTATGAGCCTGTTTTTAGAAAATCCAATTTTTGTTCAAGTTGTCCAAGAATAAACTAGCCTTATATTCATTCATTGAGAAAAATGAAATACGTAGTATTATTATAAATGTATACTCAAGAAACTGTCCGAAAGTTGATCAAAATCGTTAGAGCCGTTTTTGAGAAAATCGGACTGTTGTTAAAAATGCGTAGAATAAACTCTCTTAATTATTGATCAATGTCAACCATTTCTACATATACTCTGCTCAGTAAGATAAAATGCCTAAGTATGAGATTTCATTCATTTTCGCTCTACCGTCTAGGCTCCAGCGCCAGTAACAGACAGACAGACGCATGGGTAGATGGGCGGACAGACAGATGGCATTGCGAAAACCACTTTTTCGGATTCAGCGACACCTAAAACGTATATTTCCGTAAAAATCTCGAGGTCGAATTTTTTCGCGAAAACAATACTTTCTCGATACTTCGTATGAGAAAGTAAAATAAACTAGAATAAATTACTCTTAACTGATGCTTGATATAGGTAGTTCATTTCAGCTAGGCTCCTATTTTGAGTGATCATATATGTACATACCAGATTTCCCCGATTCTGTTAAACTGTTTAGCCTCCAGAGCCATGCACAGACAGAAGAAGACAGACAGATGGAAGTGCAAAAACAAATTTTTTGGACTCATAAGTGTCTAAATTGTTCATACTCATAAAAATTCAAATTTGTATTTCCCACAATCACATATGCTTTGTATATAAGAAAGTAAAAACTTAAAGGAAACATATGACACAGAATAGCACCTCTGTTTTAGTACCACCTGTGAGATTGGTCAGCTCATAATGAGAGTTAAGTCACAATGAGGAATAACTTGAGTTCAATGTGTATTTGCTTATTTTTTCATGTATTTCTTCTTTGGAGCCTAAGGTGCTTAATAATGATAATAACAAGATGTTTATCTCATGTGCTTATATAAGATAAGAAATAAATTGTCTTTACACTGCTTAGAGTAAAAAATATAAGGTTTTACAGGGCTGGATAATATTGGAATAGGGAAGGTATTCTGAAAGTGATTATACATTCCAAATCATTTCACAAATCCACAGAAAACGAAAATTAATAAATCATCACCATTTAGTGAATCGCTGAGAGATATGTCCCTCTAATTCAAGAGTTCAAAAGCAAGTGGTTGTTTTGGGTGTCATTTTGCAATCCTGCTTTCTTCAAAGTGAACTGTCATTCAAGACGTGTTGTGCCTGTTGTTCTACTTTATTCTGGTAGGGTTCAACTCAGAGATAGCACATAAAACATTAGTTAGAATCATAGTGAAATGTATTTAAATCATATAAGAGGTAGCCAATCCCCAGCTTCCCAGTGGCATGTAGATTTCTACACTCTTGAAAAAAGAATGACCATCATTCACTACTGAGCAGATCAATGCAGTGTGACTTGTGATGTGTTGGAGGCGGCCTGATGGAAATGCTCTTTCTGTATTGCTTTATGCGCAAGTTATATTTACTATTCAAAATTTTTTATGTAAAGGTCATGGAAATAATGCAATCTCAAATTTCAGAAGATTACCATATGTGAATCCAAGATTTGGTAAATATGTTCACATCTGACATAGTTTAATTTCTTCCATTTTGGTTAACAAGCTCACATAGTTTAGTTGCAGAGGCTGTAATATAAGTATTTATTTTTATTTTTGACTATGTGCAAAACTGGTAAAATTTAAATTGAACAATTTTGACAATTATTGAACAAAGTAGAATCCGAATCAATGGAAAAGCATTCAGAGGAAAACATAAGAAGTAAAAATAGAATTGTTTGTGTGCATTTTCAATTATTTTAGAGGTTCAATGAGGATTGATGAGGCAGTTCATGATGCAAGTAGGAAAATGATGTACAGAGAGAACAATCTATAATGTAAAAGTAAAACAAAAAAGGAACCATTAGTGATTATTTCAATTATTGAAAGATCTAAAACGACAGTCTTAAAAAGAGTTACCAATAAGGTATGCCTAATATTTTTCCTCAAAAAACCTATAAAGCAATAAAGTCATATACAGTCATCCTCGCCAGCCAGGTTAGACTGGTAGGCAGTGCGCCTGCCTTCTAACCCAAAGGTCGCGGGTTCGAATCCCGCTTCGGGCATGGATGTTGTGATGTATGTTGATTTTCTCTAAGAGAAATTTGACAGTGCAAAATAACCTTAGCTGTTGACGCACCTAAAAACCTAATTACTACTACTACAGTCATCCTCTTTTATTTGACAGGGATGGATTCCTGAAAAGTGCATTGAATAGTGGATAAATTTTTCCTAAAAGAATAAACGGTACGAGAAAAATTATATATAGGTATATATGTTAATTACTAATTTCCAATAGCCTCTTTTACATATCTTCATTCAAATTTCCAGGCATCAACTTTCATTGTCTCATGAATGTCTGCTTTGCTATTCCTATTCTTGTCCTGATTCTGTTGTGAATCAGAATGCTTCCAAAATATGTAATATGTTCCACCTGTTCTATCCACTTTAACATCACTTAGTTACCTCCCCATATATTTTCATACTGAATGCCTTTGTTTTAACATTCAAGGAGCTTACTTGCATCTGCAGGTTCTTTTCTGAATGATGAACTAATAATTTTTCATCCACAAACCTAAATGATTTGACTGAGCTACCTCTCACTTTTGCTTATGACTCTTCACACCCAACATATTATATATAACAAGTCTGCATTTGATAATTTCTCTATTATCTACATTATCTATCTCTACACTTATCACATACATAATTGCAGATTTTTTATCATGTTTTCTCTATAGTACAATATTAAAAACATAGATAGTGCCTTAATAAAAGAGTCAAAAAGCACAACTTTTTCTAATAACAGGGTATGACTTTAATAAAAAAAATTATAAACTTTCCTATTTTAAATATGAACTTAATTATATATAATTTGTTATGTAATTTAACATGTATCTATTAATGCAACTTGCACAAGAAATCTGACAGTTGCATGTTACATAAAGCCTGTAATGCATTCTTTTTTGTGAAGCAAGAAACAGAGGATGATGACTCTCTGGATGACTTCTGCATAAAGAGAATAAATAGAAGAACTCAGATAAATCTTGAAGAAGAAATTCAACATGTATTAGAAGAGAAAAGTGCTGAAGGCATGGTTGTATGTGATCTTCTTTATTGTTATCACTCACCATAAAAGGTTAGTATTGAAGTAAATAGATGTATTCCTTTAAAGGATGATTACATTCCATATAATATGGTCAAAGGTAGTACCAAATAAGACAGGACATGCCAATGTAATTTAAATTTAACATTTGCTGAAAAATAGCAAAACATAAGGAGTTAATCATTAAGTGATGAAATCACATTCATATGCTACTAAACATTAATTTGGGGATGAAAAATCATAAGTGATTAATTCTGAAAAGGAGCTTTATATGCTAGTTGACTCTGATGACATGGAAAAGCTATAGTATAGAAATAAACACGAAGAAGTCATGTGATTTTCAAAAGTTTAGAAAAACCACAGGTAAATATTAAGAAGAATGAAGAAAGATTGGAACAAGAATGAACTTCACTTATTACAGCAGTATGCTGACTTGGAAAGATAGGAACACAAAAAAGATAGGACACATTTAGAAGAAGTTACAAACGGACAGAAAAGTACGAATGTATTTTCAGTAAAGGTGAGAACAAAAGTATCAGAGATGTGGGATTCACCAGACTAACAAAACTTAGCAGGACTAAGAACAAAACAAACAAGGAAATATTGAATAAAGCAAGAGAAAAGAGAAGCTTAATATGTACTCATGATTTCAATAATTCGGATGCTTTGTTATTTAATTCTCTAGTACGTAGTAAATTGGAATATTGCTCCACTATTTGGAGTCCTTATACAAAAAATGGTAAAAATTTAATTGAGAAGGTCCAGAAAAAATTTTTAAGAACCCTTTACTATAGGGAACATGGTGTCTATCCACTTTATGTTAATTATGTCCCATATAATGACCTACTCATTCAGTATAAATTATGTATGCTGGAGACAAGAAGGAAAGCTTTTGGTTTTATACTCTTATATGATATTATAAATGTATGCAATGACCCTATCTTATTAAGTAAAATTAATTTTGCTGTTCCCAGCTTTAGAAAAAGAATTACTGATGTATTCTTTATTCCCTTTGTCAGATCCAATTACTGTCTAAATTCCCCCTTATTAAGAATTTGTAAAGAGTTTAACAAAAGGAATAAAATCTGTACAGATATTGATATTTTTGACAACAGATGTAAGTTCCTAAACAAAATTAAGCAATATCTTTATTCTCCAGCTATTATTTACTAGTCCTTAGCATGAAAATAGAAATTTCCTTTATATTTTGTAATTTCCTTTATCTTTTGTAAATTTTATTATTTTTATAAATTTTACTTACTCAAGTTGAATATGTATTGGCAACTTATTGTATTAATTTGTGCTGATTATGTAATTATGTGCTATTAGGTTTTCCCTCTATATTTGTGGAAAACTTTATAAATAAATAAATAAATAAGAAATCAAGCAGAGCTAATAAAAATAGGAGGGGCATATTTTGAGATCCAGTTGGCCATTCAAGAAAATCATTGAAGGGATGAGAATAGGAAAGATGAAAAAGAGGTTATGAGGAAATGAGAGATCTTGGATAGATTAAAAGAAAGAATGACGAGAATAGGAAAAGAAGAGCTAAGGATGTGAAATTTGAACCTATTGAGAGGTAGAAAACTGAAAACTTCAAAAGCTTCATGTTGATTTTAATTTAACAGGAATTTAATGTGAATATACAATCAAAAAGTCAAGAAAAATATCTTTACCCTTAATAACCTCGGGGGTAGGTAATTCCTTCTGGACCACATTTTCATTAGAGTTGACTTCAACTGGAGAAGGACTTGTTACATCATTTAAACCTGGGACTGAAGATAGCTGCAATTTTGAAAACACAAATAAATTGCTACCATAAGTAATAAATGTAACTGCAAATTTTGTAGTATTAAATATATAATCCTAAAATGAAACACAATGAAAATAAATAAATTATATGAACTTCAGAGTAGTTTTCAATGAAAATTTGTCAATTCTAAATTAAGCTACGGTACTGAAAGATAAAAATAACAGATAATGACCTATACACAATTTTTCATATATGCTACGTCTTTTAATAATAAATACCTTTTATGGAATATTATGCGTATTCATTAATATTTAAAAATGACTGGTAACAGGTGGTGAATTCCTTCATCAAATTCCAAATCTTTTTTTTTCTTACCCAATTAAAACCTGAATTTTGAGATAATTTAATATTAAATTTAGAATTTTTTACCTTAGCTTCAAGGATACTCAAAGAGGCTTCCAATTTTTGTATTTTGTCTTCAAATTTTCCTAATTTGGTTTCACAAGATCTTGAAAATTTGTTCAAAAAACATACAGTATTTGTAATAAAGTGGTTAATTAAGGTTAGAGTCCTTTTGTGGTCAATTGATCTAACCTGTTGCGGTAAAAATCAACGTTAAAAAGAAGTTCGATTTCCTAAAAACATTTTTCCAATATTTATTGAACATTACCTCGGCGTAATTGACACCAGGTCCAATTATTGGTAAGCCATCTACGTCCATCCTAATAATGCATCATCAACGTTTTCTTTGAAAATTTAAACGCATGTTCGCACAGATACTAAACACTAAACGATTAATTAAATATTTCTCTTTACTATAAACTATCAACAACCCCTCAAATTTATTTCGACATTCATATGAATACCGACCACATTATTGTGCGCACGCAACTTAAACAATCGAGCACTGTGAGCGTTGCAATCGTTAAATTAGACAATATTTTTAATTCACGTTGTATATGAACTTAAGGACTAAAGGATAATTTGTAAATTTATTGTCTCTTTTGAATGTGTTTTGTGGTTGTGTCGTTAGTCAAAAATGGAGTCATCACCTCCTCTAGCAGCAGTTTATCAGGCTATATATACTCTAAATCATAATCCTGACCCTTCAGGAAAAGAAAAGGCTTCACAATGGTTGGGTGCCTTACAAAGATCGGTAAGTTAAATTATGTGGAAATTAAGCTAAAAATGTAATATATGCAATGGAATTGCAAATGAAAATTCACATGTGGAATTCTTGGTGAAAGTTCTTAGTTAATATCAACAACATTTTGTGGGTGTGTGATCTATTTCTTTCAGTTTTACATTTTAGGTGATTTCATCTTCATTTTATTTTCATTGTATGTCTTATATACTTTAGGTTTACGCTTGGAAAGTGGCGGACGAAATGCTGCATCAGAAAAAAGACTTAGAATCCTGTTACTTTGCTGCACAGACTATGAGGACGAAAATACAGTTATCATTTCATGAACTTCCAACCGAATCTCATAATTCACTCCGAGATTCATTAATAGAACACATTAGTCAAGTTAATGAGCAGACTAACACCATTATTGTAACCCAGGTATGCAAAAACTGAAAAAATATGGTGTGTAACGGTCAAAATTACCGCACCATTACATAGCAAAAAGAACTGCATAGTGTTGTAAGAGGTTTTCATATTGTGTAATTTTTCTCACTGTTTTTGTAGCTATGCTTGGCATTGGCGGATTTGGCCCTATTAATGGCACAATGGCAAAAGCCACTTGAAGATTTGATAAAGAGGTTCGGACAAAGTAACTTATGGCCTCTTATAGAAATACTAACTGTTCTGCCGGAAGAAGTGAATTCCAGATCCTTAAGACTCGGAGCTAACCGTCGCAGTGAAGTAATGCAAGATTTGAAATCTAGCTCAAAAATGGTTTCTGAGTGTTTGGTAAGTCACAATGTAGCAATAGTAAATGTTATTACGACTATCTTGAATCTTTTAGTAGTCATATATGTTAGTTGTCAAAGTAAAAGGTTGTTTGCGTTCAATTTTTGGTAATTGACTAAGTGCATCCAATTAATAACTTTCAAATTTTTGTTGCATCTCAAAGACAGGTAGTGTTATTTAAGTTTCAACTGCACTACTACACTATGCTGTTTCAATTTTAAATAAAGACATTTTGTTTGTATTCCTGCCATAAATTACTTTTTTGATCAACAATATGGATTTTATTATTTTTTAATACTTGATCTACCAGGCATATTTGCCAATTTATATGTCCAAAAAATCTCTTAGAAGTGTTTATTATTGCCTGTGAATATGTGCACTACACATTAAAACTAAATGTACAATGCTAACAATATGATATGAATTGATGTACTCTTATAGAAGATAATTAACTCAAGTAAAATGATGATGAAGCAGCATTTAGCTGTGTTATGGTTAATGGATGGAAAGGTTTCCATTTATTTATCTAAAATTAAATGTTAGTCATGATTACATGTTATAAAATAGCTGTCTGTTCATATGGTATGGATCAATTTTAATTTTATCACTAAATATCATGATATAAAAATTATGTTTTTCCCTTTGCAGAAAGCATGCCTCACTGTCAATGGTAGTGAAAATCCCACATTGCACGTGAAAGTGTTGCGATGTTTCACATCTTGGGTTTCCATTCAAGCAATAAGTTTGGCAGAGGTTTCCAACAATATCATTGTGGCACATGCTTTTCATATTCTTGCTAATCACCAGGTGAGTCAAAAAATCTGCAGAGAAGTGTGCTAATTTCATTAGTAGAAAATGCAATTTATTTGTCTTCACGTAATTGTGCATAGTCGAATGAAAGTGGTGGTAAAGTTAAATGTCATTTATGTATAATGTTAAAGACTGGATATTATTTGAATTGACTATAATCTAATTCCATGTGCATGCCTTTGTACTAGCCTGTACTAACATTGCTTCATGTATATTGTTAAATATATTCCAACAAACGAAGCCCATGAATTTTCTGTGAATACAAACTTAGTATTTTAGAAAGAAGTAAATGGTTGGAATACTGAATTTTATAGATGTTTTACTTATAATTCCATCTTATAAATGTAAGATATTGGCGGGGTTACTAATTGTAAGTACAGTTGAACTGAGTCAGAAAGTATAACTATAAATTTTAATTGCTGTACATCATCTTAAAGAAGGTAGTTGTATTGTCTACCTGATTTCTAATGCAGAAAAACAACGGCAGCGCAAGTGCTGCCGATAAGTTGTTCATTGGTCTGACAAATTTATACCATTAGAATCAAATATTACCAGTTACATGAGATTTTAATTTGCTGCATTGCCATATGTCATTATTAGGTTACATTGTAAGTTAAATTAATACATGCATTTGTAATTCATTGCATGTGTTTTTAGAAGTTTATTAAAAAAATCTGCTTTTGCGATTGGTTTGTCCATCTGTCTGACATACTTCTCCTAAACAAAAGCACATAGATACTTTGTTTCTTTGCCAATCAATTCAGTATTCTGTCTTGTTGTGCATGCTTTTTTGTGGAGGTTCTAATGGCCAGCAGAATGGAGGTAAAAGATTTCATTTAAATTTCCTTTTTTAGCAAATTTTCAAAAAGTCCAGTTATGGTTTCTGCTTGTCTGCCTGTCTGACATACTTCTGGACAAAAGTAGACATTTTTTTCATCAATCGATTAAGTGTTCTGTCTCATAGTGCACATTTTCTTGTGAAGGTCCATGTGTCCGTCTATCTGTCTGATACACTAACTGCTAAACAGAAGCCATTAGAGATGTAATTTGTTTTACCAATCAATTCAGTATTCTGTCTCCTTATGCACTATTTCTCAGTTTGTCCATCTGACATGCTTCCTTCTAAATGAAAGCAGCTAGAGACACTGTATATATTCATGGATGACGTGCAATTTGAAGATCAAATTTTAGGTCATAAAGTAGGGGTGTGCATTATACACGGTAACACTTCTGTGTACTTAAAATCAGAAATTAAAGCGTACCTACCTCGCACCAGATTCTCGCTTTTTGAGTGAATTAAGGAGAAAATCACACATTATCGATAATCCAGGTCATACATATATTTATTATTATACATATCATCATCATAGGTAGTCTGTCCGTTGACAGGTCTGTGATTATTCATGGTTAAACTTGGTTCTCCATATACTCCTATTTTCCGCAGTTTTCTTCATGTCTTGATAGCTCTCTTTCCCTTTCAAGTTGTCTACCAGCTGAAACCTTTCCCTACCTCTTTCCCTTTTTCCATCCAGTTTTCCTTCTAGCACTGCTTTAATCATGCTCTCTCTCCTCAGGTTCCAGTTCGCCTTCCTGTATAATCGCTCGCTTCTCTCCTATTCTTCGTAATACTTCCTCATTTTTCACCTTATCTGTCCATTTTATCTTCAGCATTCTTCTCCATGTCCACATTTCGAAGCTTTCCAAGTATTTTATATCATTTTTCCTTAGTGTCCATGTTTCTGTCCCATACATATATAACACCTAATTACTTCTATACAGTTATAATTCCATCCTCTCTAAATATTCTGCATTTCACTAGCTCAGCAGCTGGTTGCTGTAGTCTTTGCAAAATCGCCAGGTAGACTTCCTGCAAAACGTGCATCGAAAACAAAAAATCATAGAATAAGCAAATTGAAATCATTTTATGATTATAGTATGTACAATTAACAATGTAAGTAATTAAAAACCCATAGAATGTAGGATGACGTGTATGAACTTAATCTTACCTGTCACATTTCCTGTTTCCAGATTTGTTTGTTAAATTTTCGCGTTATTCCTTCTATTAAACAGTTTTAGAATGAGATAGGAAAGAAAGAACCAAAATCCACCGTAAATCAAAACTCAATCTATTTTATAGATCCCTTTTTGTCTGATTTAAAAGGATTGGCAGCAGTGGTGCTGCGCTTTTCTATGCGGCATCAGTTTCACCAGCTTACTGTGTGAAGTTGCTGCCATCTCAACTCAGTCACTTTCATTATTGATGATGTCTGTCTCTAAGACGTGATGTGGAGCTTATTGAACATAATACTTATGGGCAAGTCCAAGCGTTTTAAAATTGTTAACTGGTGATAATTTAATGCTTTAACATATTTATTTACAGTGCTCTAGTTAATACTTATCAAAACGATATGATTTTGTTCTTATACCCCACAAAAATCAAGGGTGTGCGTTATACATGGAGTACAAGAAAAAGTAAGGATTTTTGGCAAAAAGTATGCGTGCATGTTATACATGAGTATATACGGTAGTTGATTCAGTATTCTGTCTCGTCTTGCACATATTCTTCTGGAGTTTCTAGTGGCCAGCAGAATAAGAGTAAAAATTTAATTTTTTCATAAACATTATGTTATAACTAGAGAAATGTTGCCAGCATTTTCAGTAAGAAACACAGAGAAGCCTGAAAGTTTATTGAATATTATTTTTTAAAATTTCATATCTACAATACAATACAATGATATTCGTTGTCTAGGGAACTTATTGAGAAAAGCGTGATATTTGGTCAAAATTTGTCACATATTCGTTAAATATGACCAGTTTCGAATGGAAGGCGAAAATCGACGATAAGAATGAGAAACCTTGTGCATTCTTCTTTAAAACAGTCCACGTACAGAGATTGTCAGTTTTTTTTCCGTATTGCCTTTTAATGTGTGATTCATGCATTCCTGCCAAATTTCAAACTCGTACCTACTCGAAAATGATCGTAAATTGCATCTAGAGAGTGACTGCAAAAGTGTCTACACAAGAAAATAAGAATCCTACACAGATTCTAGTATATATATTATTTCTTACTAAGTGTTCTAATTGTAAGTTTTAACACTCTGTATTACCAATATATTTTTTAAAACTCCATTTACTGCTTGTTTCAGCAGTTATTTCCATATTTGTTTGTATTTAAAAAGACAAGTTGAATTTAATTGCAGAATTGGATCAGTTAGCTGTGCAGTATTTTGTTGTAAACAATTATATTCAGCCCTTTGATTTCTCAATCTCACAACATCAAGCCCAGGAGTCTTACTTGTTACCTTTTTGGCTTCTTTCGCATTAAGTTGCATTTTCATGCAGAATGGGATAGCATTTTTATCGATAATTAAAAACATGATTACTCACTAGTTTAATGCAGAATTTGACAATTATTTATGTTTTGCATCAGAAGGAATGATTGTCACTCGAACATTTAGGTATTAGAGATACAAAAATTATCTGTTTCAATTACTAATAATTGCCATATCACAAATTAGAACAGTGGATGACTACAAATTATGTAAAGTGGAACCTTGTTAGTCTGGGTCGATGGGGACCGGACTTGATCCGGATAAAAGAAAATCCAGATTGTAGCACGATGACTTTAAGTAGGTTCTAAAACAAAATTATTTTACATAAAATACAATTGAATGGTATACTGTAATTAGTGTTATACACATGCTAGTGTTGTTATATTCCAAAACTGTTGCACACACATAATTATAGATTCTATTTTAATATGCAACCGCTTTATTCAAAGAATTCTCAGTTTTGTTAGGAAGAATCATTTATTTGCTACCCTATCTAACTGAAGTTTGACATAAACTGTTTATTGGCATCATTTTGCTTAAAAATTCTTTACATTTTCTACTTTTCTAACGGGATTGTTCTCTTAACACGTTCGCGGACAGTCGATGTTTGCCATATGATTCTAGAGACGCACATGGATATTTATATTCTCCAATAGATTTTGAAACTTTTATAAATACAGATATATATGTTAATGCTTTACGAGTAATTATCAGTAATTATAAGACATGACTTCTACAGCCGTCTTGCCCCTGCATAAGGAATAATTTTTTGTGTGCGCAAGACAGCTATGGCCGTCCAGAATCTTTTTTTTATTTTTGGTGGTAAGATAAATATTTTCTTGAGTTTTACACACATTTATTTTATTTAAACATATTAAATTTATTTGGATATATACAGAATACATTTATTGAATTTTATGATATTCCTCGAAACATTTCCCAGGACACAGTGGTGGACGTTCTGGGAATGTCTTGTACCAGAATGCTAGTTCCTTTCTTTTGTTAATTTTTGCATACTGTCGGCAGCGTAAATAGTGTAGTTTTCTTTTATGTCCTACTGGATGAGGAATGTTTTCTTGGTAGTGCGTATTATTGGATGTCTGAGGTTCATTGTCTTCCACACTTGTACTAGCACGGTTACCACCATGAATAAGTCCACTTCTTACCAATTTACGCCCATCACGCATGGATGAAGGCACACCAAGATATGCCTTTACTAGTTGTTCACGGAAAGCCAACAAGTTAATTTTTTCATTTACAATTTTCTTGTAAAGAAAGTACGCATTCCATATATCTAATAAATGAAATATCACTTTTTTATACCACCGAATCGTCTTTCGAGGGAATGAGTAATAACTCGTCATTTGGTCATTTCTATCAACTCCTGACATGTGCTTATTATAGGCGAAAACCTCCTGAGGTTTCATTTTGATTTTCCCACATCTATTTCTAGTCTCAACAATCTTTGGATGATGTCCGGTGGTAATGCATAAAACCTCCCTTGTATCCCTCTACTTTGAGACATATATTTCCACAGTGTTTCCATTTGTGTTCTCTCCTTTTGAGTTTTGCTAAGACAACATCATTTGGGTTCCCTCGTCTGTTAGAACGAAGTGTGCCTGTTGTATGAGTCTTTAATTTTAGCAGCAAGTTCGACAGTTGACAACTGTTATAATAACTGCCCATGTATACATGAAGGTCCTTATGTAGATAAGGTTGCATCAAGCTAGTAACAACTTTCTAATTTTGACATACCCTCTTGTTTTGCATCACTTTTACCTTTGAATATATTAATGTTTAGCACATATCCGTCTGAAGAACACAATTTGAAAAACTTAATTCCGTATTTAGCCTTTTTTCCTAATATGAATTGCCGAAAACTAAGGTGTCCGTGAAACAAAAGCAAAGACGTCTAAAGACAAAGCTTCATCAGGATGAAAGGCTTCTTGAAAGTTCCGTATTAATAGTTGTAATAAAGGACTTCTCTTTTGCAACTTATCTGATTTATCAACATTCTCAGAACTTCGGAAACAGCATAAAGCTCTCAACATTTGTTCAAATCGCCTTCCATACATTTATAAGAAAAACATTGGTGATAGTATAAAGGATCATTTGAGAACATTTTGCGTATAGATGGGAATTTTATATTACCTTGCAGTATACAAAGAGATAAAAATATTTGCATTACTTCTGTGTTAGTTGGTTTCATTTTTTGAATTTTACTGAATTTCTGATAAGCACTGTTATTCAGTTCCATTGCATATTGATTGGTTTATTTTACCAGGAGCTCCGTAATTGATGGTTTCCATAATTTCTCAAAAACTTCAACTACAGTCGGTGTTAGTTCAAAATTTAGTTTTACTCCCATTGTGCTATTTTCAAATGAAAAATTTGGAATGGGAATTACAAAGTCACACCAACCTCGATCATTTTTATATTCTTTGATAATTTCAACTTCTTCCCCGTTTTCTCTTTCTCTGATTTCATTTTCGCTGTCTTCTTCGTCACAATGACTCTCATATTCATCTCTATCTTCGTCTGAAGAGTCCTCATTGCTCTCGTCTTCACTTTAAATTCAGGATCATGCGATTTTCCTTCGTCACTGGATGGCTCTGAGGATGATACTTCGTCCAACCATTTCCTTATTTTCTCCTCTTCTTTGGGGTTCATGTTTGTTATATTTTATTGTATTTATAAGGAAAATTACTATAATTTAACTACCTTTAAAAATGTAATGATAATGAAAAATAATATTTAGGAGTACATAGGATGAGGGATGCTACCAGTCTGTTTTGACCAAAGGTACTTCAGTTTTAAATAGTTTCCTTTGCTGAAATAACGAAGCAAAAAAGTTGATGAATGTTGAATTACATAAATCTAAACATTACAGTATTCAAAGTGATATCATCGTTCTAGTCTTCACCTTATTTTGCTCAAGCGTAATGTTGATGTCTCCTCTCACAATAAGCGTAAAGGCAATGGCTAATAGGCGTGGAACATATGCTGTTGATGGTAAGATTCCTTGCAGCAGAATGAAAAGATACCTTGAAAACTTGCAAAACTTTTTCCCGCTGTGTTCGTTCCCCTGTTTGCATTGCATTTGTTTGTCTTTACTCCCTCCCTCTTCTGAAGAAGTGCAGACGAAGGGGAGAAATGCATGGCTCATACTCTTTGGGTAGGCAAGAGTGATGTAGAACCCCTCAAAAGATTGACCAACACTCCTAATGGTTACTTCAATCCGAAAAAGTTCGTCTTATCATTCATTACGCTTTGTGAAAACGGCACGAAAAAAATCTTTTACGAAATAATAACAGGATATATGTTAAGAACTATACTTATAGTGAAAAAGATGTATTTGAATAATTTTGATTTTATTAGGGGTGCTACTTCCATAAAAATATACTTAAAATTGATAAAAATTAGATTGCCTCGCGAGTACAGACTACGATAATACTAGATGGAGGACGTCTAAATAATTACATATAAATATAATTATAGGGACAAATTACACAATTTTATTTTTTCAGGTGGGACAGAGGACCACTCTCCATAGTAAATGCCAAAGCATTTGTTGATGGTAAGATATTTCATGCCTTCTAGAGTGGGTTAAATGAGGACGGCTATCGCCGTCTTGCCCCTAAGCAGCGCATACATGACGACGGCTATAGCCGTCTTGTCTGCGAACTTGTTAAATTTTCAATAGGTGCTTCAATGTCTCTTTTGAGACCTGAAGTAGAGTTAGATGCAAACCACTACTTAATGCAGTGGTTCTCAACCTTTTTTCATCTGTATCACCCCATGTTCAGATATGCGTAACCACCTTTACAGTTCCATTAAGTCAAGTAACCTTTAAAGATATATTGGACTTTCCCTACCTCATAAAGATAAAATTCTGGCATTTCAATACATATGCTTGTTTATTCTCCTGGTTTTATTTATTTTTGTAATCCAGAACATGATACACTGTGAATTTGTCAAATATTCACGTCACCACTCAATAACCCTCATGTCACCCTGGTTGAGAACCTCTGGCTTAATGTCTTTATTCTCAACTCTCTCAAGTCTACATCTTTTTAAAGTGCCCTCAGACATTTAGAACACAACTACAGTTCATTACTATCACATCCCTCCTGCCCACAGATGCACTGAATCTCATTGTAATATGTAGATTTACCTTAATTGAAAAACTGCACTATGTAAAAATGAAAAATAGTTTAGGAATGGCTGGATAAACAAAAACTGCAATATTATCATGATTAGATGTCAGTATTGTTTATTTGATACAAAATCCTTCTTGCTTCAGTTAAGGAACCTTTTTTGTAAAATGTCTGCTTTCTGTGTTATGTCTTATCTGGATAAATTCCCAGTAAACATTTAGAGATGGTAATGATTGAAAAAAGAGAATTAAATCTTGATATGTCTCTTAGATCAAGCTCATCATTTTATTATATTTTTCTTCTGCAGTCCCCTTCTGGCGTACATGAAGCAGCTACAGATTGTTTGTGTGCCCTCTTGGATTGCTTATGCGATAGCCACAGTGAAAAGGAATTGGAGTTGCAGCTTTTTACTGGAATAGTTGCTTTGGAGGAGGGATACCATCTTTCAGTGGCTCAAGAAGATACAGAGAAGTATTTGAATTTTTTCTTGAAAGGGAAATCTGAATTGCATAAGATGAAGTTATAATAATGGAGGATTTAAAGTTCATTTTAAAAGTAGTAGTTATCCATGCAGTGAATGTAAGTTGCAAATGTGGATGAATTTTGTCTGTTTTTTGTAAAATAACTAACTTTGTTTAGTTCTCGTTTATTGATAATTTAAAGCATAAAGTTTTGCCTTTTACCATGTTAATAGCATGAGGCATGGCAAACTGTCGACTCTTTCCTAATTGGCTCATATGTTTCCTATATTCATCTTAGAGCTATGGGATATGGACGAACTGCTTAAATATCCCTCAGTAGCCAGAAATTTTTTAAAAATTTTGTAAAACATTAATTTATTTACTGGTTTTAATTAAAGCTGGATATAGGTAAAATTGTTTCATAATTCTTGCTCAATTATAAAAATGCTTGCTTTTATTATTATTTTTCACAGTTGCATAAATATCTAGTTGTTTTTTAAAGAATACTCTGCTTTTTTCATCTTCTAAATATTGTATTTACCTGTATGTAAGATGTTTTTTCTTATATAATCATTTATGTTATATAAACATTAAGCCAATGCAGATCAACATTTTTATTTCAAAATACTCTGTCAGGATGATTCAACATTCAAAGTGATATTATAATTTTATAAAAGATTGAAAGATAAACCAAAGTTCTTCATTTACATAGAAAAATTAGCATATGAGCCCAAGGATAGGAATTAATAGCAGTGGCTTGAATATTGTTACTATAGATAGGAAACTCTGTTGAGTTGGGTTGTCTTACTATGGTAAGTCTATAGATGCTTTATGGCAGGAGTCATCAATCTATGGCCAGAAGACCATAGGTGGCACTCTAGAGCTTTTTACGTGGCCTGCAAAACTATGATAAGAAATTGGTTGATCAAATTTAATGCAGACAGTTTCATATTTATTAATTGAAGTAATGATTGTAAAACTTTGGACGTTAAAAATATAACATTAAAAATGTATGGACTTGGTTTTCACTTATGATACCAAAGAATCTCTAGATAACTTCCAATGTAATCTCTTATGTGTCCCGCCCAAATATTTGCAACTTACAGTTTGCTCTCCATATAGAAAAGTTTGCCAATCTCTGCTTCATGGAATTGTGTTATTCTTCCATTTATTTATTTTCTTACTAACTGCTGAGTTCATTTTAATTAATTTTAAAATGTATTATGAGACTGAATTCTTAAGCAAAATAGGTAGTTTTTTTTCTTCACAGTTTTACTTTATAAAATATTTAAGTTGAGCATTTAAGAAACTTTGAATGTGGATTTTATATTGAGAGGCATTTTAAGTAAATTTATTTTTCAGGTCCATCAACTACTGTAGAATATTTACTGAATTGGCGGAATCTTATTTTGATAAGATAGTAAATGAAAGTAGTGAGAACAAACCCCATTATGCTGTAAAAATTTTAGACTTGGTTCTCACTTGTGTTGGTCACCATCAATATGAGGTAAGACCTTATGGTCTCTTTCCTTTCTTATTATTTTTATTTTTATTTTATATCATATTGTGATCAGCATACTTGAGGTACATACTAGGATATATGGTTTTATTAAACATTTTATTCCTAGTATTTCCGTAGAATTTTGAAAGTAAAAATAGGAATTTAAAACATTAATTCAGTTTAAATTAATTGTGTGCATTGTAAAAGTTAAAAAATATTTTTACTTCGTTAAAAATTAATTATGAATACTTACTCAATTGCAGTTATTTCATTAATATAATTTAGTATGTGGGTTTTTTGTATTAAGACACATTGTACACAAATGTTTGAAGTAATTACCGTATCTGCTCGAATAGAAGCCGATCCCCCAAAAATTTCCACAATTTTTTGGCAAAAACGTAAATTTCGTAGATTTTATGCTGAAGTGTGCCGGGCATTCATGCACGTCTTAGAATACATTATTTGAGATCGAAGAAATGAGTGGGAAATGGTTTAGTTGTTGACATTTTGAAATATTACTCCAGTTAATAATTTTGCGTTACTGAATAATGTTCCACATTCAATGACAATAATTTCATTCATCTTCATTTTCACAAAAGGTCAGATATAGTAATAGCGATCTTGCCAAGATAATTTTTCATCCAAGTCTATTTCCAATGAAATTAGCATTTACATAGCCTTAAGAAATTGCATTTTTATAATTATACACGTTCCATGTAAAGTTTTACCGAAATTCAAACAGTTGAGCGTTCAAAGCCATCAACGCATTTTGCGTAATCGTCTGCATCAATTTACGCAAATAATGTTAAAAGCCCAGCTTTAATTCTAGGCTTTATTATTTATTCATTAATATTCATCATAGGCCAAATATTTACTTTACGAAAAATATAGTACTATCATTTGAAGGCTAAGGCAATGAGAGACTTCGAGTTTTAACCATAACCCAAATTTTCCTCGGACTTGCATTTAAGCCGGGGGGTGATTTTTACATGATAGATTTTGACAAAAAACATCAGCTTGTATTCGGGCAGATACGGTAGTTTTAACTCTAGAAAATTAGAAATATTAATAAAGTATTAATGAAGACTTTTTCCAACAAGATTATCTGTTACATTCACATTGATTTTAACTTTTTATTTGAATAAAAGTGTGTAATTTAAATGTTTTAATTACCGTTTTTGCCGGACCATAAGATGCACTTTTTTTCCTGGAAAATACAGCAGAGGTTTCCCCTGCGTCTTATGGTCCGAAGTGCGTTAAGTGTTTGCCGGACCATAAGACGCACTTTTTTTCCTGGAAAATACAGCAGAGGTTTCCCCTGCGTCTTATGGTCCGAAGTGCGTTAAGTGTTTGCCGGACCATAAGACGCACTTTTCTCCTGTAAAATACAGTACTATCAGCTTAGATTTGATATACAAGGGCCAAGCGTATATAGCCGTGTAGGAAGGTTATCCTTGCGTCTGTGGAGGTATGAAGGTAGTGTACCTCCATGCTCGACAGTTACTTTATTGACAAACGATTTTTAACCTTTTGACTTTGTCCTTTTTGAGTTGGTCCGATTCCGAGATCGCTTCATCTAAACGTGACCTTTATCTCGATAACAAAAACAATTGAAGCACGAAACTACCTAGATGGTGCTGATTGTTCTGTTGGGGCAGCAGAAAGACATTTTGGTGCCATTTAGTTGAGTATCTTGAAACTTTGGACTTCCAAAGTGAATAAAATATTTTTTCGCTTCATCTGAACGCAACCATTATCTCGATAACAAAAACAATTGAAGCGCAAAACTATCTAGATGGCACTGATTGTTCTGTTGGGGCAGCAGAAAGACATTTTGGTGCCATTTAGTTGAGTATCTTGTAACTTTGTGCTTCAAAAGTGAATAAAATATTTTTTCCAAAATTTTTACTTTAAAATGTCTTATGGTCCGGTGCGTCTTATGATCCAGCAAATACGGTAATTTTTGTAATCATTCATTCATTAACATTTTTCTTTCAGGTTGCTGAAATAACTTTTAACCTTTGGTTTAGGCTCTCAGAAGTGCTTTACCAAAAAAATTGTGATTCTCTAACATCTGTGTTTAAACCTTATATTGAAAGGTTAATTACTGCCGTCTGTGGTCATTGTCAAATGGAACCAGACCATGTAAGTAAGCTTCAATATAAATTTCTCTGTTGAAGAACTTATGAGTATAACAAATCTTTTATAGATTTTGAAGAATTGAGCATGTCTATATTTCAATGATATTTTTCTCTTAGTAAATTATTATGCCTCTCAAAGAATTGGTTGTAAAGAAAGTGCCTCTTTTGCAGGAAGGAATTTTGGAGGATGGTGATGATTTTTATGATTTTAGAATGAAAGTATCCGAGCTTATTAAGGATGTAGTGTTTATTGTGGGGTCATCAAATTGCTTTAGACAAATGTTCCTTCACCTTCAAAATCCAGTTGTTACGTGGGATTCTAGTGAAGCTGCCCTTTTTATAATGCAGGCAGTTGCAAAGAATATATTACCGTGAGTATAGTGGTACATGTAATATTAACAAAAACGATTCTTTCATTTTTAATTTTAAGTTTTTTTAAATTTTATTTAAATTTTGTTTAAATTTGTTTGCTTTAAAATGATCAGTAAATTAATAAATGACTCTGTTGTATATTCTCTGCAAAGTAGTAAGGACGATCAGATGTACAAAGAAAAATACTGTCAAGATTTATACAGTAAGTCCCCAACTTACATGGTTAATTCGTTCTGAAGGTCGCCGTTGAAAACCGTGTGTCCAACAATGCTTAAATATGATATATTTTTTGACATATACGTTCGTTTCAACGGCTAGTTAAAGCTAAAAAGGTAGTGCTAATGTGATGAGGGTTTATAGTTTGTTTATGAAGAGCTGTATAGTAACGAGACACAACTTGCACCCACGGATAACAAATCTAAATGGCGAAAGCGACGCTGTCAGCTGTGCTTCAGCGTACAGTAATCCCTCGGTTTACGAGCTTAATTTGTTCCTCGAAAACTGCTCGTAAAGCAAAAACTCATAAAACAAATGTTATAAATTTTATAAACAATAGTTACGTCATTAAAGTTGGGATGCTGTGACGTTCTGCGCATTCAAGAAGATTCGGGAACTGGCGAAAGCTGAGAATAGGTGCCAGGAAAAACGATTGGTTTGCGAGAGGAAGGAAATCATATAAGCGAAAATTGGCTCGTAAATTGAAAATCAGGTATTAATTTGTGCATCTTGTATAAGCGAAAACTCGTAAACCGATTGCTCGTATACCAAGGAAATACTGTACTAGTAATGCCATCTATTGAGTGGCAGTTGAACTAAAAATCGAACGTGCTGTATCTACGGATCCATGTAACTCGGACCCATGTAAGTCGGGGACTCATATACCGTATTTACTTTGTACCCAACACACCTTTTTTCCCCAAAATGTCGGTTGAAAAAGGGAACTGTGCATCATACATGAAGATTACTGAACAAGTTATATAAATTGTAGGTCTTGATAGTAAATTATTATTATTATTATTATTACATTAATCACTTACAGGGAAAGAAACCCCAATTACAAGTGATATAATAAATATGTGCAAAAAATTAAACATAACAATAGATGACATTAAAAATATAAAATAGCAAATACAGAGTATTGCGTCACAAAAAATAGGATGTCTAAGATAAAATATAGTACATACAATAAAATACATTACATTCAATGAAATACAATTCATACAATAAAATACAAAACATACAATAAAATGTCTACAATAATTTAAAATATTTGAGTAATTTCTTTTTAAAGGTTGAAAGAGGATCATGGATGATATCAACGTCTATTACACTAAATATGGAGTTAAACTCATTTTGTATTCTAAAAAGAACAGAGTTAGAAATTAAGTTGTTTTTACATCTCAGTGGATGAAACAGTAACGTACCTAAGAGGTACACAGGTATTTAATTAGGATAATAAAAATGAAGATTGAACAGAACCAACCAAAACTTTAAAAAAAATAACATATCTGCTATATAGCGACGACAGTTGAGTGGAATCAATCCTAAACTTTTACATAAACTTACGTAATTATCCCTATGATACACAATTTTAGATTTCCAACATAGTAGTTTAACAAATCTTTCCTGGATCTTCTCAGCCATTGAAATTTTAGTTCTATAAGAAGGGTTCCAAATTACACTGGCATAATTAACGCATGGTAAAACAAACAAATTAAACATCTATATTTATACTTGCAGAAGACAAAGAATTCTACGAAGTATATGCATATCTATACAACGAAGCAAACGTTTAGGGTTTAAATGCGTGGTTTATACTGTTGTTGGTACATCTTTAAGATCACGATGGACATTTTGACGATTGAGACGACGGAGTATTTTTATAATATTAAAGCTATAACTTTTAAACAAGTTTTAAATTTATTATTGTTACTCAAAATAGCCAGTGCTGCCATTAAAGGTTTACTATCAATTTATACCTAAACTTTTGCCGGAGTAAGCTGGCATCTGGAATCTGTGTTTGCCGAATTCATTGTGAGCTGCTGGTGCTCCTTGAATAGAAGAGTGGTGACTGCCGAGGAGGAGATTTCCCCTAGCATCGGCATAAATAAATAAATAAATACATACATGATGGTGCGGGTTACACGAGTAAATATATATAACAAATTTATTACATAGATTTGTTGTATTTATGATAAGATTGAATGATTCTCATTTTTTATGAAAGTTTAAATAAAAAACATGATCTAAAAGTTACTTCATCCTACTTTTATGTTTGCCTGTACCTTTTATGGTAAAGCATGTATATAACATATTAATGTTTTATTCCAAATTAGGGAAGAGAAAGAAGTTGTACCAAAAGTTGTGGAAGCTATCTTGAACCTCCCAGAAAATACTCATGTGGCTGTCAGACACACCTCTGTGCTACTTTTGGGAGAACTGTGTGAATGGGTTGAGAGGCATGCAGAAACCTTAGGTAAGGTATATACTAATTTAACAAAAAATATTAATTATTGAACATAGGCTATCAGGTAAAATTATCTATTCCTGTCTTGTTCTAAATCAAGTTGTTTAATTGGTGTCCAGACATTTCACCCAGTGTTTCACACTTAAGATGTTTCACCCAAAGACATTTCACCCATGCCATTTCACCCATAGGTTTTTTGCCCACTATACAGCGTTTCCAGAGATCGTACGGGTGGGGCGTGTCTACGGTTAGACTCGTAGGGTGAGGGGGAGAAAGTGTCAGCCAATAAGAGGTCTTAAATTTCCCACGCCTTTCAAAAATTCTTGATGAGCGCTGTTGACACGATTGCTCACTTCTCTCGGTCAGTTCTGTGGAAAACACGAGCGTGCTCTATGCGAATCTATCGGAGCATAGAACTTCACTCGTCCACAGCTGCTGCTGAAATGAGAGAAATTCGAAACGTGGCAACATTGGGTCGTAGCCTAAGCGAAATAACCCGAATGTGGACGGAATACTGCGAATCTGACCCGCACGACTTTGGGAAACGCCCTTTAGTCAATTCACCCATCAGACGTTTCCCTCAATGGGACATTTCACCCATACTGTTATTAGAATGTTATTTTTACGTATTTTAAAATGAAGTGTTTTCCTTCCCTTTCTGCTCACCTCTCTGCTTTTGTTCTGGGTCATTGCTAACATAATGCGTCACGTCAGCACAGTGATCGGAGGTGGAGTGAGCCTCACAATTTATGGATTTCGGGTTTTATTCTAATTTCTTTGTTTGAGAATGCTTAATTTGTCTTTCTTTTTTTACCGTGAGTGCTCTTTTTGCCCTATGATTAGTGTTGTCTGTTTCATTACCTGTCTTGGTGAAGCTAGCTCGTTCAATTATGTCCAAAACAGCAGTTGAAGGCTTCTGGCCCAATTACTAGGGAACAATTTGATCAACACTTAGAATTCTTAAGACATCGCCATGAATCATATGGTGTTACTATTGAAGTCACCTTCTCCTTGGCATGTGAATTGGATGCACTCGGTGACAAATGTTTCAAACATCGCAATATTTGGGGCTTTCTTATGCAGTGTGTTGAGTTGGGTGGCAAAGTTTATAAAAATTTCCGAGTCGCGCAAGATGCAATTGTGGAGTATGTCATGGTTATGGAAAGTTGGAAGTCTTATCCTCTGACACGGCGCTAGTGGTCAAGAAAGAGGATGAATATTATTACATTGTGTCTGTGCATGATAATATCAAGTCCCTTCAGACATCTGAAAGCCACGTAAATCAATCCTTCAAGGAGGTTCCTTAGCTAACCAAGTGTCGTTTACCCACTATCAAAGTGCGCCATTTTCCCAGTGCTTTTGGTGATTAGGAGGCTTTCAGAGACCTATTCAGGTCCATGAGCATCAAGATATTTCCTTGATCAAAAAACTTTAGCTATCTTAAAACCACATAGCAGGGAGATGCACTAGGATTAATTAAATCTGTACCTTATGGCGAGGTGCATTATGTCATGGCATGGAAGGAGTTATGTCACCATTATGATAATCCAGAGTTGCTAGGCTTGAACTATTTGGATAAATTATTTGTCTTTCAACCCCTTTCTACCTGTTCTAAATCTGAATTACAATGGTTTGTGACGTTTTTGGAATTATATGCAGCCTTAAAAACTTTAAATGTACCAGATTTGCATGAGATCACTTTGTATCGCTTGGCCACTTGGATAATTAATCTGGAAATGCTTGTGTGATTTGAAGACACTCAAGGAGTAGAATCTTTTCCATCCCTTACTCAATTTTTATTATTTGTCAAAAAGTATATTAAAATTTTGCAGAGTTCACAGGTGATTGCTCCCCAATCTTTGTCCCGTAATGTGGAACGACCCACTAGGCCAAAAAATAAATCGACTATTTCCATTGCAGCGTGCAACACCACTTCAGAGAGGGAGGCCAGGTCCCCTAAACCACCTCTCCCCAGCTGCCCATTGTGTTCCTTATCGCACCTTCTGGTTTTGTGCCCTAATTATTGAGAAGGGGTTAAAAGACTACAGCGAGATGGACGTGTGAAAGGAAACTCCTTAGCCGTAAAGTTTGAATATTCAGGGACAAGACACAAGGAAAACAAAAAACGGAAAACAAATGAAGGAAGAAAAAGAAACGTCAAACTTACAGGTTTACCGGGAGGCACCTCACAAGCGGCTAGATGTCAAGGCTGCAACCTCTCTCATACAATGTAATGAATAATGATCTCGGCCCTCTTCCCCATTCCCCTCTTTACTGTTTAACGGTCACCCCTCCCCACCCTTTCACTTTCACGCGAACATGCCATCGTTCAAATACCCTTAACCACATGCCACACTTTCATTCTACATAGCTACTGAAGATGGGAGCATAGCTCCCAAAATGTACATTTAGTTTTTTTTTTTAAATATTTAGGGATTCCTTTTTCCTTGTTATTTTTGAGTCCATGTGTTTTATTTGCTCGTCTAAATGTTTGTGCCTGTATGAGTGAGTGAGTTGAGTGTTTCTTGTTTGTTTCGTGAGCGCGCGTGTGAATGATTGTTTATCGGACAGTCTTGTGTTTTGCCGAGTGATTGGTACCTATCAGTGCCCTGCTTTTCACCATTTCGGTGAGTGGCAGAGGTTGCGGCCTTGACATCTAACCGCTTGTGAGGTGCCTCCCGGTAAACCTGTAAGTTTGACGTTTCTTTTTTCTTCCTTCATTTGTTTTATGTTTTTTGTTTTCCTTGTGTCTTGTCCCTGAATATTCAAACTTTATGGCTAAGGAGTTTCCTTTTACATACCCTAATTGTGTTAATATGTGCATGGATCGACGTTTAGCCTTCGTGCAGTCAAAAGGCTTGTGTCTGAACTGCTTAAAAGCCAGCCATTGGTCAAATTATGGCCCTTTGAAAAATCTCTGCTGTAGAATGTGCCGGAGATATCATAATATGTCTTTGCACCCTTCTCCTCCTTCCCCTGAGATGAGTTCTCAGGCGAGGCTGGCAATGGTGGGCAGTGAGGGAGGAGTAGAGAGACCTTTGTCTCCACCCTCCTCGCTGTGTGATTCGACTCAGTTCGCTTTATTTGGAATGGTCGTGGTAACTACTTTAGATGGCAATGGTTGTCGCCAGTCAATACAGGATCCCTGGTTTCTGCCATTTCTCTCGCGGCTGTAAATCGATTGAAGTTGCCCATATTGCAGTATCATGTTTCTTTATTTGGGCTATCCCACACTCCGTTGAAGTAACCCAAGGGTTATGTGAGTAGTTCCCTGTCTCCTTGGAATTCGCTATCACCCATGATTTCAACTCATGCGCTGGTTATTTAACACATCGGTCAGCAACCTTCAGTGCCACTTCCACCATCTGTTAAAGAGAGTATTTCTAATCTCCACTTAGTTGACCCACAATTTGACCGTACCATGCCTGTGGAACTTATGGTCGGAATGGATTTATTTTCTCAAATTTTCAAGGGCGGACGAAAGACTTGTGGGGAATAACGTAATCGCATTTAATATGGTTTTTGGTTGGATTGTGGTGGGCACAATGTCAAATATTCCTCCCGTAATTGCTTCATCGAGTATTTGCTCTGTTGTTGAAGAGGTTCTCTTCGAGCAACAATTAAGGTGTTTCTGGGAATTGGAAGCGATGTCTGTCGCTAATCATTCCAACTCTGAAGACGATGCTTACAATATTTCACAAGCACTGAATTTTTACTCAATGTGCTATTTCATCCGTTCTTCTGTTTACAATCTGCGAGTGAAGCAGGTTGGGAATTTGCATGATAAAATTAATAATAGAAGCACATCCAAATGGTTTAAAATATGCTAGTTTTTATTTAAAGGTTTCACAGGAAATTTATATTCTGACATTCCTATAAATATTTAGAGAGAAAAATTGTTGCCACAAGCATGAAGATAATCAGTTATGCGATTGCTTTGGTTGTATTCTTCATATTGTAGTGATATTAATTCTAACCTCTCCGTAACATTTATATACCTCATCGTTCAGGGTTCCCTTATCATTGTGAGACATTGTAAGTAATCAATGCCAGTCCAGTACATTCCTTAATATATCATTTCATTCCATGATAAATATATGAATGAGTCAGTTTTCATAATGTATTAACCCTAATTACCGTTTATTCTGGCATATAAGTCGACCCCTGCTTTTTTAAATGAAAATACATGATTAGGCATATGTTCGCCATATAAATCGACCCCCACTTTTTCACTTAAAAATACTTCTCATAAAATTGTTTTCAGACAAAATCAAAGTCATGTACAATCCAAGTTTTAACAAAACAGAAATAAACATAATAATAAAAATATATATAAATACTGTTTAGAGCCTGTGCTATTCTTCTTGAGCATTCCATGGGCCAGATGTTTTAATTTCAACCAATAAGAAACTGTTATTCTTGGAGAGCTTGAACCACTAAATAAAGTTTCCTATTATTCGATTGATGTGGGGTGCTAATGATACTATCAAATTGAACTATACCTAGTGATCGCAATCGATCTCTACAGTGGTGAAATTCAATAAAATATCACAAATGTGTACCTCGAGCAAATTTTTTCCCAAAATGTTGGTAAAAAAAGCACGTCATACATGTTGATTTCTGACCAAGTTTTAAAAATTGCGAGTTTCGATATTATATTTACTGCAACATACTTGCATCTGTGTTTATACTCGCAAAAGACAAAGAATTCTATGAAGTTTATGCGTATCTACGTGACCAAGAAACGTTTAGGATTTAAATGCATGGTTTATACTGCCGTTGGTGCATCTTCAAAATTGAGATGACGTAATATTTTTATAATATCAAAGCTGTACCTTTTAATTGAGTTTTAAATTTATTATTGTTACTCAGAATAAGTAATTCTGTCAATATAAATTTACTATCAGTTTCTATACTTTTTTCCGGAATAAGTTGGCATCTGGTATCTGTATTCGCTGAATTCATTGTGAGCCGCTGATGCTCCTTTAACCCAAAGGGAACCATAATTCCCTGTAGTTTTTTTCATCCATAGGCAGAATGAATATCGCTATACGTGCCTACATGATGCTAGTGTGCGGATGTGCACCAGGGTTGACGTGGCCTTGTTCCGATATATTCTAAGATACAATCATGCGCACTTGAAAAATTTAGTGTGCGTCACTTCAAAAACTGCTACACAGCCACGCAATCGCACAGCTTAGAGAGAGCCATGGAGAGACACACCTACAGGGAATCCCCACACTTTTTTGATTTTTTAAATCACTTTCTGCCACAGTAAACATCAGCTTATTTTTTTCTCCTCGATCTGGTCCTGAAATAGGGGTGTGTGGGTTACACAAGGACGTGGATTACGTGAGTAAATACAGTATTAAAATTAACTATTATAAATCTTCTGAAATAAATATAATAAAATGTAAACACTGGAACAGCTGATTCAAAATAGCGATCACCTCCACCGAAAGATCAACGGTCTTTGTAAATATTTATGTTATTCATCTGTAATTTAAGGTTCACATATGTTCGGCATATAAGTTGACTAAGTTTTAGGAAAAATTTGTTAGGCTTCAAAGGTCGGCTTATATGCTGGAAATATATGGTAAGTGTATAAATAATACAATTTGGATTTAATAAATAAGTTATGAATGAAAAGCAATGGTGAATTGCAATAACGGAAATCCATTCATTAAACCTTATACTCCATAGATGCCATAGACTTCATTTTAAAATAAATAAAAATAACATTCTAATAACAGTATGGGTGAAATGTCCCATTGGGGGAAAAGTCTGTTGGATGAACTGACTAGTGGGCGAAAAACCTATGGGTGGAATGGCATTGGTGAAACATCTCGTGGGTGAAATGTCACTTAATGTCATTTAATCAGGCCTAAGATTGTATATTTTGTTACAAAACTACTGCATTTACTCTTTTATAAGCTGCCACTGCATAGCAGCAGCATCATCCTTGTTGTTCAAGACAAATTAGGAAAAAAAATGTACCTGAATATAAATTGTAGTCATAGTTTTTACTAGGTGATCACAGTTTTTAATAACTGTCATGTATTGCTTTCTTCTGCTCAGAATGTCACTATTAATAAGATATAGTTTAAGATATATTTTGAGAATGACGAAATCTTGCAACTTACGATCTCAAAAATGCACCCTAGTAAATCCCTTTCCATCCCACTCCCAATTGCTCCTTTCAGTAATTTCTTTTACTTATTGTGGCCGTTCCCTTGCTGCCCCTCAAGTTGGCTCCCACCTTGCTTCCCAAACCTTATCTCTCCTCCCATCAACCTCATTCCTTACAATATTAACCCTTCTCAGTATACCCGATGCCAATGATTCTAAGATCTTTCACTTCTGCATCTATCTTCCATCTCCCTGAACTTCCTGCGTATAACCCATGGGGTTAGAGAATTCAAAACCTGAAGATGACAATCGTTAGTCAAAACCAGCTATGTAACTTAAATTTGTGAAAATAGCACAAGGTACACATATAATGTTGTGTGGAATTTTTTATTTTTATTTCAAATTGTAACCATTCCCCTGTCATGGAGTTCTATCCAATATTGTCCTCTTTTGTAAATTATAGTCTTGAAGTATTAAGTATTAGGTTGAAACTAATAACTAACATTTGAAGTATGCCTGTCAGAACAAGCTCTGTGCATTTTGGAAAACTAAAGGGATTAAGATAAAATAAACAGCAAGTTGTAAATTACTATTGATAATTATGACTTTGGCGTTCAAATGTATAAATGGTTTACTAAACTGTTTGTGGCTTTAGGGGTTGTGTTTATCATTAATTAGATATGAACCATAAAAAAGTGCCTTGTAAAGTTCAATTTTGTGTGGTACCTACATCAATTTGCTATATTTTCCTACTATGACCCACCCATTATAGCAGCTGACCTTATAGTGACCCCCTTATCTAACAATAAATATAATTACCATTAATTTAAAATGTTATAAACTTAATAAAATTGGTTATTGTGTAATGCTGAATGATTCATACAGTATGTTTCATAAGAATTTAATTTTATTCAAGTACTACAACAGATCTTAAAAAACTGAAAAATATTGAAACTATTTCATATAGTGTTCCATTTTGTGACTCCCTTTTGCAAACCTTCGTGATCTCCCATAGGGTTGAGATCCCCAACTCGGGAACTGGTGGTTTATGTATTCACACTGCTCTTTGCCATATTTTTTTTTGAGAAATAATCATTAATATTGAAAAATATGTTACTTGAATAGCTTTATGTAATGTATAGTTATTTGTTTCAAAGATTTGTCAAGTCACCAGTAATGTTTTTGTCTGTATTTGTTAAATATTTAATGTGGAAATAATTTAAAAGTATTTTTATTTTTGTGTACTTGGTTGGCCTTTTTATTAATCATCCGTATTAATTTATACTTTCAGAGCCCATCCTTAACTTCTTGTTGTATTGTCTTCATAAACCATTGTTGGCAACTGCTGCCGCTAATTCCCTCCAAAGCATTTGCAGTGCATGCACTGATCATATGGGTGTTCACTTCAATGGTCTTGTTCAAATAGTCCAGTCACTGGATACCTTTGCTATATCAAATGATGCTGCTATAGGATTATTAAAAGGTAATGAAATTTTTATTGTATTTAACAGTTGCACTTGATGTGTTATTGTATTTATTCAAATACCACATGCCCCTGCATGAGACTCACACCATTTGTTTTTGATAAAGCTAAATAGAATGAGGTTTATTGATTTCTTCATTTGATGAGGCCAATTATAAAAGATTTCATTCTCAGAAAATATCTTTCTCTTGATGCCATTCATTCCATAGTTGCCACTGCATTCACCTTGTAAAGTCAATTGTCTCCTTGAAATAGAAAATATATATTTGTGGAATCATCATATAAGGCATACACCATGCAGAATATTTAATGAAAAAGGTGCAGGTGGTATTCGAGTAACTACAGTATTCCAGTTTTAAGAGTGATAATGTAGCAGTTTTGTTTAATTCTTTTTACAGGAGTTGCTGTAATACTTGGAAGGCTACCTCCTGATGAAATACAGCGTGCAATGAAGCAACTTTGTTGGATTCAGATAAATCCTTTATGTCAACTGGTTGAGGTAAAGTGTAGTAATTTTTATATGCAAAAGATGAATTCAAAGGTTATTATTTTATTCCCAGAGTATAATTATAGTTATGGCTAAGAATATATGTTAGATTTTTTTAGTACTCTTTGAAACTATTAATACAGACTCATTGGGTTTATAAAACCACAATGAATCAACTTGATTTGAATATAATACATAAAAATTATTATTCTGTAGAAATTCTTAAAACAGTATGAAAATAAACTTTATCTCCAAGCCATATTTATTCATCTATGAAAACTGTATTTAAAGGCTGAGAAGAAGCACCTAGATTTTAAAACATTTTTCAGAAAAAATCAGTGCATTTATTTGCTGTTATGTTGTTCACCATAACAAGTGCTGAAAATCAGCTCTTTAATCCTTTGCCTGATTTGCCCGTATCAGTATGGCCACTGCTTCAGGTGTTGTCTCTGCTTTGATTTTTCAGTGTTTTTACCAGATTATATTTTCTCCTAGAGTTTTTGCTGTATTGCATTAAATATGCCATAATATTTGAGTTGAAGAAATAACTTCTGCTTTTATTGTTATTTTTAATGAGTAGTACTAATTGAAAGTCAACTTTTGGTAAAAAATTAAAAATTTACTAGTCTGTTAACGGGTTAAATAGTCAAGTAAAATAAGAGCTGGGAAAGTTCTGGTTCTGGGACAAGGAACAGTTCCAAAATGGTTCCGGTACCTGAATCCAGAACGGGAACGGAAAAATTGTATAGGAACTGGAACCAGAAGTGGAACAGTGATGTCAAACTTTCAATTCCAGATTGCTTCCCTTAAAAATGAGTAAATTATTATTAAAATTGTTACCTTTTTTAAATTTAAAACACTTTGATTTTTACGATTACGATTATATGGTAAATGTATATTTCTATGATTATTAGTCTTCCTTGTTAAGTTGAATCTAGTGTTTGGACCTTGGTATCTAATCCATCTACATTTGGTTTCCGTATTTTGCATAATAGATTCTGGTAAAAAGCTGTTCAAAGGTAATGTAAATCAGGAACTACCAAGTAACATTCAATTATTTACTCATATACATTGTAAAAGCTCACTTTTCAGTCAGTTTGATCATCTTTCTTTCCATAGTCATAAAAATATTCTCTAAAGTGGCAGGGTACAATGAAATTATGGGGTTGGAAGATAAGGTGATTCTTGATATTTTAATATAATCCGTAATTGAATGAAACAAATCCATTTGGAGAATATTATTCAGAAGCTGATTTGGTTGTGTAATTGATCAAAGTTGGTTTTTTAAGATGATGGCTCAAGAAAAACTTTTTGAGTTTGAAGACGAAAAGATAAATCCATTGGCTTGATATTATAGACAAGATAAAACTATATCTTGATAAAACTATATCTTGTCTTGTCTAAGGTTTATTTCCCATCCCCTTGAAGAGCTTACAATATAAATATTGTTTATAAAAATGTAGTTGTTTTCTAAATATGATCATTCAACTTACATTAATTTTATTTCAACAGAATTCGTAGAGGTAACCCAGGAAATGCCTGATATTTATCTTGCCAACTGTTTGGAATATCACTAAACTTACCCAAATAAATACTGAATTACATTACCATCTTTGGATGTATACAGAAATTGAAAGCATAAAAATGCAATTTCAATAGGTTGAACCTAAAGTAGAGGAAAAAAGATGAAAGTCTTGAAAAAAGTTTGGAATTTCCTTGTTAATCATTTTCTCAAAAGCTTTTCCTTATGGTGGACTAATATTTGAGACATGTTGCTGCTATGAATGTTGTAGCATAATAATTTTGTTTTTTATGTTAAGAGAATTAAACTCATTAAATCAACTAAAAGGACATTTACTTATATTTGAAAAAGTTGAAATACTTCTTTTGACAAAATATTACATAAAATATTTATGATATTAATCAGTTGATGTTGTGATCTTTGATGAACTAGTTAGTGTTTGAGAATGAATTTATATTATTTTGGCAACTACTGTCTTGGAATGGCAGATCTTGTGTGTATTTTATGCTTGCATTGAGTTTTGATTGGTGATTTTTCTTTCTTTCCAGAATCCAGTGAAAACAGAAAAGGGCACCAAGACTGATCCAGCACTTTGGTTAGATAGGCTGGCTACTATTTTCAGGCATACAAGCCCAATAGTGGAAAATGGAAAAATACATCCATGTCAACCTGTTATCACTGAGGTAATGTTATGTTTAACCATTCTCCTGGCTCTGTATATGTAGCTAACATAGCTTTCACAGATTTTACTTGCCTGTGTTGGCTTTTGCTGACACCAAGTAGTGTTTTTCTCATTTCATTTTCTCTTAATCAGTGAAAACTCCCACATCTTAGAGTATAACAACAGTTTCTTGAACTGATTAGGGTTTCTTGCTCTAGAACTTAACTCCCTCATTCTCATTGAAAATATGTGGTGCTTTCCTAGAAAGCAGCCACCCCACAGTGAGATTTTGCTGTATTTGATTTATTTTGCAAATAATTTATATCGATACCTTATGAACAATAGGTTAGTATCATAATTATGGTTGAAGTTACCTATCACTGGACACATTTTGAGCTATTTTTAAAACCATGTTATGTTAATTGTTTTTTGTTAGTTCATAACAAGTGCTTTTTAAATTAAAAGCCAGAGAATTATGTCATATTTGTCTGTACTTGTTTATCTTAAATATTTTTTCTATACTTTTGTATATTATTGTTGACTTTAATCATTTACAAATTTAGATTTGGCCAGTCCTATCAAACACCTGTACAAAATACCAAGCAGATTCAAGAATCATGGAGCGCTGCTGTCGTTGCCTGAGGTTTGCCGTCAGATGTGTCGGAAAGCAATCTCTCCACTTGCTGGAGCCATTGGTGAAACAGGTGAGCACTTTGAAATACCGTATTTTCTCGTAGATAACATGCACCTCAAAATTTTCATAGATGATGTCAGTGTATAGATAATGCGCAGTAAATTTTCTCTTCTAAGATACTTTTGTTTGGACGACTGAATGATGAAAAAGTACTGTATATACCTGAATATAAGACGAGATTTTGTTCCAATTTTTATGACCGGAAAAATCGCTAGTCGTCTTATAATCGCGCGGTGCATAATAGTTTGACTGACAGAGGAACCGAATGCAAAGTATAATCGATATATTCAATTCTTTAAATCAATCGAAACAATCGATTATTAAAAGTAGTAATAGAAAATGAATCGATTCAGATGTATTCGAATACAAATACTTTTTTGAATTTTATCCTATATATTATGCTCGTAGTGAAGTTGCGTGCGTCCATGAATATGAAGTCTCGCGTAATTATATCGGCATATTTCTTGAGAACCGTTCGTCGTAAGAGATATGCGGTAAACAGCGTTTTGTTTCTACTGGCTATGAGGTCCCTGGAAAAATATTTTCGTTTGCTAGTGTCCTGGGTTCGAATCCAGGAGACAGTTATATTTTCCCATAAGTTTATACGTGATTTTCGATTTTTCAGAGTGCAAGGTTTTTTTCCTTCATTCATTAAAATACGTAAATATGGACTGATTTTCTTCTTTTTCGCTTTATTCGACAGCTAAAGCTCTATACTATCTTATTCTTGCGATGTTTACACGTTATACGGTCAAATTTTTCAGAAATATGCATTCTTTTTCGAAATTTTGCGGATTTTTCGTATTCATTCCGGGCATTGCCAAGGAGACTCATTGTTGCTTCCGATTCATTTAAGGCCAATTAAACCTTCAAATAGACGAAAGAAAAGCGTTATTGTTATCTTCTCTTCATTGATAATCTAACTAAACATTTGCATTGACGTCGCCTTTATAGTAGGTCCTATAAGAAGTTAAAATCAGTCGTTGATAGACACTTGAAGGAAAGCAACTGTATATGCCAACTAACACTACAAAATTGCTTATTTCAATTGGTTCAATGTTTATTAGTCAATGTTATAATAAACCTCTGTCAGGGTGTGCATAATAAATTTTTTCCTTTTATTAGGAGTTCAAAATGGGGGGTCGTCTTATAACCAGAGTCGTCTTATATTCGGGTATATACGGTACCTTTTCCTATAATTGCCATATGTATGACAGTGGAAGCAGGAAAAAGGTAGGTAAATGTTACACGGCACAGTTTAAATTAGAAGTTGTAGAGTACGCCAAAGAAAAAGGCAATCATGAGGCAGGAAGAAGACTTAATGTGAGAGAAGCCAGTGTGAGAGAATGGAGAAAACATGAATTAGTTCTTCAAAACCTGCATTGCAGAAAACGTGCCATGCATTACAGAAAACGTTTTAGGCCAGAACTAGAATAAGAACTCAAGGAATTGGTTATTTATTTATTTATTATGAAGGAATCCACCTACAGTAGATTTGATTCATGAAAGGTCGAAAGGAATCAGACTTTCAAGGACTAGAATTTTACTCAGAGCAAAGACCATTGCTATATAGAGGAAAATTAATTATTTTAACGCATATCCCTCCTGTGGATTTCAGTTCATGGCGAGGAATAATTTAAGTGTTCATGCCTCGACTAGCATTGGTCAGAAGTTACCAGTGGATTGGGAAGCAAAAGTGATAAAATTTGGACAGTTTGTGGAAGAAAAGATTTCTGGTGTTGATGCATTACATATAGGCAACATGGATGAGGTTCCAGTAAGTTTTGATCTTCCAAGTATAAGAACTAGAGTTACCACCTCTCCGGGTTTTGGGACTAGTGTCCGGGTTTTGGGACTAGTCTCCGGGTCTCCATGTTAGCAGTAAAATTGTCTGGGTCAACATCGTTTTCAAACTCTCTGTGTTTACTGGCAGCTATCTATCACAAATGCAAGCAGTTTATGTGCCTATTGACAAAAAGTAAGTTAAAATTATTTCAAGTTGTAATGAATTTAATGAATTGCCAACACACCATTGCGGTGGCTTGCAGGGTGAACTGTCATTTGCCATTTGTATTTGAAACCGTACGGGTGCATGTTTATGTTTGTATTGTTTTTATTACTCTTGAAATATGGAAAACAATCGTATACGTAGTGTTTGTGAAAGAGCTAAGAGTGGTAAAAAACGTCGAGTGCTTTCAATGGAAACTAAAATGGACATAATACATTGATCAGAAAAAGGTGAGTCACTTGCTTTGATGGGTCATGTTTATGGTCTCAATCGTTCAACAATTGCAACCATTTTAAAAGACAAAGGAAAAATTGGTGATCATATTCGCAATGCAGGCTCTGTTCAGTCCGTGATTATAAGTAAATAACGAAATGCCGTCGTTGAAGAAATAGAACGGTGTTTAACAATTTGGCTTCAGGATCAAAATTTTAAAAAACCAACGCTTGAGTAATGCATTGATTCTTCTGTTCAATCCACTCATTTGGATAAGTTTTTTAAAGATAAAATATAAATTTTAAGTTTTCCTTGGAAACTAAATATGGCGATGCTGTATTATTTTATCATTAGTCTTTGCATTTTCTGCTAGTTAGCGTGAATTTTTCATTCTAATGCTCTTCAAAGGCAGTCAAATGTTGTTTTTCGCCAGTCATGTTTAATTATTGACCCAGAAAAATGTCCATCTAGTTTGCGACTCGAATATAAGTCGAAAGTAGGGTTTGATCGGCCTAAAAAAGCAAGAAATTTCTTGACTTACACTCGAAGATATACGGTATGTTGTTTGAAAGTAGATAAAATAAAATGTGTCAACTTTTAAAATAAGTATTTTTAATGAACATCGAGGGCCAGTTCATTTTATAAGAACTTTATATTTCTTGAAAATAGAAATATTACTTCTTTATCACACTTCGTTGGTAATTTTTAATTTTTAGGTCATAAAATATCATCTCACAGTTGGGTTAAAAATCTCTGTGTTAGAGCTCGGGTAAGGTGGTAACTCTAATAAGAACAGTGAATTTAAGGGTGCAAAGGTAGTGTCAATAAGCACTTCTGGACACGAAAAGACGAATTTTACTGTTGTAACAACGAATGGATCAAAACTTCCTCCGACGGTTATTTTTAAAAGAAAGGCGATTCCAAAAGAATCTTTTCTGAAGGACATTGTCATTGCCGCAAATGAGGACGACTGGTTAAATAAAGACACGATGAGGATATGGCTGGACAGTGTTTGGTAAAAGCAAAAATCTGTTTTTTAAATCAACAATCCCATTATGAATTCATGTCGAGTCCATACTGCACCGGAAGTACAAAATATGGTCAGTAAGTATTCAAAGGTAGCCACAATTCCTTCTGGCTTAGCAAAAATTCTTCAACCACTTGATTTATCAGTGAATAAATCATTTAAAGCAAAATTGCGAGCTAAGTGGGAGGAATGGATGATAGTTGGTGTCCATGATTATACCAACTCAGGAGAGATGAAAAGGTCTTAATATAAATGTGCACATGGATTGCCGAAAATTGGAATTCCGTGCCGTTAACATGTGTCAAAAATGGTTTCAGTAAGTCGTTCGAGGATTCACTAGTTACAGAAATGCCAGATTTTGAAGAGTACAAAGATTTGATGAAAATGAAGTTCCTGAGGCACCAGATGAAATAATGAGAGCAATTTAATCATTCAATGTTGATTCTGATGAATTTCATGGGTTTGAATAATCTGGGTAAGTAAACACATTAAGATTAATATAAACTTTGTTTTTCCTTTCATAAATGTACACAATAATTATTTTATTTTTTCAGTGTTTGTCATTGTTTTTCAAAGAAGAAGAATATGAAGTTTTTTTTAGAGTTAGAATGAAATATCTAGAGTATTTGGTTCATTTTTATTCTGTTACTTGTATATTCCAAATTTTATGAAACTTGAAAACATTTTAAATAGGTAATATTTTCCCTTGTACAACGTGCACCTTCTTTTTTTCTGTTCCTGAAATTTTTTGTATAGATAACACGCGCGTTATCTACCAGAAAATATGGTAACAGAGAAATTCTCAATATCTTAATATAATCATCTTCTCCAAAACAAACCATAGTAGTGGACATTTGTTTCTCTTTGGCTCTTTACAGATAGTAACATTGTACCAGCAAAACCATCACAGCTGCTTTCTCTACATGGGTAGCATTTTAGTCGATGAGTATGCAGCGGATCCATCTTGTACACCTGGTCTCCTTGCAATGCTCCAAGCGTTCCTTGAGCCTACATTTGATCTTCTTGAGGACCCACCCAATCCAACCACTGATGCGGCAGGTGTGGACACGAGATTCCCAGCAGTTGGAATAAGTCTCAAGAACCATCCAGACACAGTCGATGACTTGTTTCGACTATGTGCCAGGTTTGATATTTAAATAATAATAATTTAATTTTTCTAGGCAGTATGGTTACTCATTGTTCAACCATCTTCTGACTCTTTTTGAATTTACTTTAATTAATTTACCCAGTTTTTATGGCTGTTTACCCTGAACTTATTAGAAGTAAGTAAGACACACAAATGTTCATGTCCAGGGTAGAATTTAAATGTGATATTAATATTGGTTCAATAATAAAAATTCATAATTTAATTATCTGGCTGTGTGAGTACAAGGTGTGACAATAAAGTTCCCAGAATGCCTTTATAGTTCAGTGTGGGTTGCCTGAGCATTATGACATAATATGGACGTGTTCCAACATGTCTGTACTTGCTTATGCTGCAGTTTTAAAACAGTCATGCTAGTCTTTGTGAAGCAGTTGCATCTATAGTACGATTGTGTTTCTTGATACTGTCGCAAAAATGAGTGAGCGCTGGTTAGAGAAATGAATCAGTATCAAGTTTTGTGCAAAGTTAGGCAAAAATGTAAGTGAAACTGTGGAGATGTTATCAGCGGTTTAAAGGGATGTAGCAACGAAAAAGTCAAGTGTTTTTGAGTGGCATAAGTGATTTAAAGACGGTCAGGAGGATATGAAAGATGATGAAAGAAGCGGTTGTCCAAAAACGCACAGAATTGGTGGAAACGTGGAAAGAGTGCAGACTTGGGTTCGGTCAAACAGACGTCTAAGTGTACATATGATGGCAGAGGAATTAAATTTAGTCGGAGAAACTGTGAGGAAGATTTTGACAGAGGATTTGGACATGAAGAAAGTTTCAGTAAAGATGAACAGAAACAGCGTCGGCTTGATGTTTGTTCCGATTTTTCTTGTAAGTTGCTCAGTGGAAACAACTTTTTAGATGAAAGTTATTACTGGAGATGAAATGTGGTGCTTTCAATATAATCCCGAGGCGAAAAGACAAAGCATGCAATGGAAAACGTCATAATCTCCGAGACCAAGAAAGACACGCATCTCAAGAGCCCAAATGAAGACAATACTGATTTGTTTCTTTAATTACAAGGGTGTTGTTCACTTTAAGTTCATTGCCACAAGGTCAAATGGTGAACCAGCATTATTATGTGGAAATATTAAAAAGGCTATGCAACTCTGTTCATTGGAAAAGGCCTGAATGTTGGCTGGACGCATGGATCTTGCACCACAATAACGCCCCTGCTCATGATACACTCACACTGTCAGGCAATTTCTGGCCAAAAAATCATCACGAAGCTAGAACATCCACCTTATTCCTTGGATTTGGCCCATGTGAATTTTGACTTTTCCAAAAACTGGAGACTGCTTGGAAGATTTGCAGACATTAACGACATTCAAAAAAATATGACGATGACTCTAAATGGTATTTCTAAGGAGTTCCAGCAATGTCTTCAGCAGTGGGCTAAGTGCATTGCTGCCCAGGGACGTGACTTTGAGCATAACAGCCATTAGCATGTGGGTATATAGATATGGTTTCTACAGGAACATTCTGGTAACTTTATTGTCACACCTCGTGGCTTGAATTTAGTAAGTCAAAGATCAACAACTTAGAGTCTGTGAAAACTTTTTAAGTGGCTCAATAATCTGTGGTCAAAAAGCAAATTTAACCTGTGCAATTTTATGTTTATTGATCAAAAATAGGGTTGTAAAGCCATCCCAGATGAATTTTTAATCTTAAAAATAATTTAAAATTATGTAGATAGAATGCGATAGAAATCTTAAGTAACTGCTTATGAGACCTCCTGAAGCACTTGAAATGATGAATGTGGTCTGCCATGTTTAAATATTGCCTATCCCTTATCTTATTTTGTAGCTATTAAACAATTAAGTACATTTATAGCACCAAATAATGCTAATTTATCCATCACTGATTCTATAAAGAATGGCTATTGATTCTCAGAAATATTTTCCGTTGCCCCCAAATATTTGGTATCTACATGAAAGTTGTGCATGTATTTTAAGAATGTCTCTTCATTTTTCTCAAAAATGTATTAAATAGATCATTCCATATTTATTTTTGACAGGCAATTACTCTAGTAAAGGATAATCACCTGTAAAAAATTGCTCTTTGAAATGTTATTAGACTTTTATTTTGGAATATAACATGCTTTAAAAGAGATTCATATATGGATTTGTTGAAGAAGTTTTAATTTTTCCAATTTGTGTGAAGTTGCTGTAGTTTGTCTAACTCGTTTATCATTCGACAGGTTTCTCCAGCGTGCTCCAGTCCCTTTTCTGCAGAGTTCAGCTCTTACACCCGTTGTGAGGTGTGCCCTAATGGCATGTACCTTGGAACACAGAGATGCTAATGCATCTGTAATGAAATTTTTTAATGATTTGTTCTATTGTGGGCGTAATCATGAGGTATGGGCTAAATTACAATACTTGTTTCATATTCATTCCATAGTGAATTGATTCTAATATTAGAAACGGGACTGTTGTCAGATGGCAACTTAATTGAATATTAAAATTTAAATTAATGCAATATTTAAGCAAAGTATATCATACATTGTCATAAGAATTTTTAAATATTATATGGTGAATTAAATATATCAAGTTCATTTTGCTCTTAGCTTGCTATTTTTTGTAGGAAACATATGTATATATTTATAAACTATACTAAAACTATTCGAGTTGAACTTTTGTAACAAAAATTTATTTTTCCCGTCATTTTTTCACGACTCAAATTTCTGTGACAGTTAAAAAATCTCTATGGTTTAACTTATACCTGGTCCTCTGTAGATAAATGTAGCATGGTATTTCTTATTCTTACTGTATTTAATTGATTGTAAGCAGACCTCCCTTTACTTTTTTACCGCCTTAAAACTTGCTACCCGGCTTAGAATTGAGCCTTAAAAACAGAAATAAATGTTTTGATAGATTCACTCCCGAGCCATATATGTGCGTGCATGTAATCCTAGGATTCCTCGAGCCAACCATCATTTAGGTTCCAGGTCAAAATGTCCAAAGGAAAATGTCCAAAACAAAAACGTCCAAAATACATAAATGTTCAAGTTAAAATAAGTTCAAAACCAATTAGTCAAAAGTAACAAAACCCAAGATATAAAAATGTTCAAATAACAGGAAAGTCCAATAATAAACATTCACAAAAATTAAGTCGAAAATCAGAAAACTAACATATATTATGCGTACCAATTGAATATTTAAGAGCCATGTACACAAAGCAACGTAACGTAACAACGTAATCATATTTGCAGTTTCCCTGTTGGCTGCATTAACAGTATTAGCCTCGTGCAAGTGAAAGTTAGTTCCATCTGAGATAATTTGTATTTCGTCCAAATTTCGACCAGTTGTTCAGAGAGCATTGCATTCCTTTCTTTCCGTACAACGCCAGTAAATTACGTCTTTATACTGCGAGTGCTTGTTGTACAAATAACCACGATATTGAAGTAAAGGCTTACCTTTTTGTGTCTGGTTAAATTGGGCCATGATAAATAAGGGTTTTTATATAAATAAAAAATAACCGTTATATGTCAATATTTGTTTTTAATTGTTATATAAATAACCATGACACTGAAGTAAAAGTTTACCTTTTTGAGATTGGATATAGAAGATAAAATAACAGTTATATTCATTTTTAATTTTTTAATTATTATAGTAGCACAGTACTACAATAGTTATTGTAATTATTTTTTATTATCTTTGGAAATTGTTTGTAGGACATTATCGTTTTGGACAATGTGACTTTTGGACACTATTGTTCAATGGACGTTTTTGTTTTGGACATTTTCCTTTGGACATTTTGACTCTGAACCGTTGTTTCCTCATGTCTTTGCAAGTGTAAATTTTTGCCACTTACTTTGGCGAGTTTTTCAGTTTTTTCTTAATAATCCCATTTTGGGAGGAAAACATTATTCTGCGGACTTTACGAGAAAAGTGATAGTGTATGCGGAAGCAACATCAAATCTTGCTGTACAATGGCGCTACGGGATTGATGAGTTGAATGTGAGGCATTGGAGAAGACAAAGAGAGAAAACGGGATATTTTTGTTGCGAGATTAAAAATCTGGGACATAACCGGGACAAATTACATTTTATTAAAAATTGTATTGAATGCTTGAATATAATGTAAATTGTGTTGTCATAATTGTAGTTGCTATCTTTTTTATTTAGTTACGAATTGCAAAAAAACCGGGGCATTCATGCTTTTCTGTATTTTTTCACGACAAATCCCAGAAAACTAGCATATCTGTACACCCAACATGGAATTTTCCTCGCGTGCCCTTGTGAAAAGTGGGGGTCGGCTTAGAATCAATTAAATACGGTAACTGTGGGAGAAATAATTTCATCAGTTGTTACAAATTTTACTTACTAGCAACAGTGTATTGGAAAGCCTTAAATCTCATAATTCACCTCTTTCTTTATAGGAGCGAGAAGATTTTGAGCTTCGTCGTACTTTAGTCCAAGGAATAATCATGGATAGTGGCCAAATGCTGTTGAACAACCTGATACATGCTAGCATCTTCTGTTTACACTCTTACATGCTCTCTGATGTTGCGGATGTAATAATGGAATTGATGCTTTTCAACAGAATTGTAAGACTTAATATTACTACATATTTTAAAATGCTGTTATTCAAATGAATTAAGAAATTCAACTTCTATTGAATTTCTGTTTAGAGAATATTACTGCAGCATTATATATAATCGCTAGACATATTATTGTTATTGCATTTGGTTAAGGTAAAGTTTAACATTTGGCTTTCTTCTAAAATATTAATGATTGTTATTGGGAATTACGAGATTTTTTTCAGCAGTCCCTATCATATATGTATATCATTTCCATTATCATCCTTTACAATATCCTCACTGTTATTAACTTTGTCCATAAAATCATTTGCTTGGCCATAAAATATTTTGCCATCATGTCTCTTATCTTTGCCACAGATGTATGTACTAGTTAATATTTACTTTAAGTGCTACAATACGGCAATAAGTAGGGTGACCAGAATCCAGTGAAATAAAAAACATTTCCCAGAACCTAGAAGACAAAAATAGAACAAGGAAGATGTAAATTTTACTATAGTTATTAGGAAAATTAACATTTAATGGTTATTTTAATGCATTGTTAGGAATGATACACAACTTTAAAATTATCATTTGCTTTTCTTTTCTGAGTTGAGTTGAGATAAATTGAAAATAAAGTGCACATTGCAAAAAAGAAGGAAACTTATAGTGACCAATATGTTCAAATTAGTGTAAGTGGCATACTTTTTAGTTATTGACAACTAATGTGCTAGTTCTCCAGCATTCATGGGGGATGATTTTCAAAACGTTTAATTCATATGCATGTAAGGATTCAAAATAATTTTATTCTGATGTATTTTTACTGATACTACTATTCTCTAGTGGCTAGCATTGAAAGATCGGAATTTTAGTTTCATTTTGTTTATGGAAGGGATTTGACTTGCATAAAATTGATGCTCAATATCTTGCCACACATCATAACATTTATGTTCCGATTCTTTAATAGTTCAAATGGTCTAATCCTTTTTTTCTCATGATCTTTTTTTTTACAAAGAAGTCTGCTGAATTTTTTATTCATCATGGAAGTAATCTTCAACTATGTAACTTTGTTTTAATTCATTATGAGTCATTAGGATTAGGTCTTAAATTGCTCTTAAAGGCTAGACCGTTTAGTTCTTATGAATGTTCACCATTTGCAGCTATTTCAGTGCTCTTTTCTTATGGCAGTTCATTCATAGTTTTATACAAAATATCCTAGTACTATTAAAAAAAGATAAGTAAATGATTTTTTTCTAAATGCCTTTGATTGCTTATCTGTCCGTTAAAATGTTTACTGACATTTTATCAGAATAAATAAAAATTTTGTTTTATACATTACATTCAATTTGCCATTTTCATGCGTATTGTTTAAACATGTTGGCATTTTTCTTTGAAAATTTAGGCATTCTGTCAATGGCTAGAGGTCACTGTTAAATCGCTTCCAACTACTAATTCTGGAGGGTCAGTGACTGTCACCCAAAAGCAGCTTGCAGATTTTCATAGGTTGCTCACAAGGTAGGTTATTATATTTATAATAGTGTAATGCCCGTCACAAATGACGGGAGGAAAGATACGATCGTTCAAACTATTTAGGGACTCCCCTTAAAAATGAATAAATTGTTATTAGTATTTTTTTACATTTTTGAAATTTAAAACATAAGACTATTTGACTTCTACAATTATATTTTTTTTATACAAAACTGAAAACGTGTACTTTCTGTGATTATTCTTCCTTGTTAAGTCGGATCTAGTGTTTAAACCTTGCCATCAAATCCATATACATTTTGGTTTCCGTATTTTGCATAATAGATTCTGGTAAAAAGCTGTTCAGTGATTACGTAAAGCAAGAACTAACAAGTTACATTCAATTATCTACTTGAATACATTGTAGGAGCTCATTTTCCAATCAGTTTAATCATCTTTCTTTGCATAGTCAGCAAGAATATCCTTCCATAGTGGCAGGAAGATAAGTACAGGCAAGTGCAGTAAGTCCTCGGCTTACGAATGGGTTACATTCTAAAAGTTCGTTCGTAATTCTATTGTTTGGAACTCGGAACCATAGACAATATTTTAATAACAAATGTGAAGATTGAGATGGAGAAAAATTCTGAACTTGACCGGGACTCGAACCTGGGTCTCCCACTTGCTGGGTAGGTGCTTTAACCAACTAAGCTACCAAACCAGACTAATTCGCCATTCTCAAATTGGGGTAATTAGTCTGGCTTGGTAGCTTAGTTGGTTGAATTTCTATCATTTCACTCTTAATATTTTATAAACTGTGGTCAGATTCCAAAGTCAGTCTTCAAAAGCCTATTTAACCCTGAATTAAACTGAAATATTGTACGTTTGCAATGAATAATAATAGAAAAAATGCTATTGTAAATTTTAGTTGTTTTTCATTATCCTCTTGATTGTTGAACGAGTAAATGACTTAGAATGTAATGGTATACTGTGCCAAACAACATCCCGCAGAGGGTTGATGCTGCACTCCGCCATCACAAATAATTCCCGAGAGGCTGATTCGTATATGCGAGTTGGCGGTTGTATGCTCGATTTATGAAAATATTAATACCTTATGGAGCTTCGTTCATAAGTACGGGTGTTTGTAAGTTGGATGTTCGTAAGTTGAAGACCTACTGTACTGTCTATTTAAAGCATAAAAATGCAGTTTCAATAGGTTGAAACTAAAGTAGAGGAAAAAAGAAGAAAGGCTCAAAAAAATAGAGGAAAAGAGTTAAAGTGTTTTGAATTAAAAAAAAGGAAATTTTCTTTTAAAAAATGACCTTTGGTCACAGTACTTTTAAGAAGCTTTCATCATTTTTTGACGTGATTGAAGAAACTTAAATTCATGTAAAATGTTATAAATAAAAAGTACATTTTTGAAAACTAGGAACGGTTCTGGAATGGGAATGGAACTGTTCCTTCTTTTGATCACTTGGAATCGAACCCGGAACAGAATGAGTTTAAGTTCGGAACCGAACCAGAACTTCCCAGCTCTGCTATATTCTAAACTACGTGTATTGAGAAATGGGTCATTTTAAGGCTGTGGTTTCATGTTCATGTAAATGTTTTTGGTCTCTATATCATGTTATAAATGTTAATGAACTTCATTGTTAGCCTATACTTACTGTAGATCAGGAGCGTGCAACCTTTTTAGGTGGCAGGCCTCATTCATATATGTGAGTGCTTTGGTGAGCTGTATTATAACTTGCAAGTACCTTGGTGGACTGGATGAAGTTTAACATCGGAACATACTCGGGAGATCTTACGTGATTTTAAATATGAATATAAAGTTTCAACCATTTTAGTGTTAAAACTACACCAGAATGTGTGTTATGATTACATCATATGGTATATATAATCCTAAAATCTACAAAAATATCCGCAATAAATATTGCAGACCAATGCTTCACGGGCTGCATAAAATGCTCTAGTGCCCCTGCTGTAGATATTAATTTATGAACTGTATAGAAATGAGTTTAGTCTAAGTATTATTTCTATAACTTAAGTGTTAAAAATTTCTCATATAGAACTATAGAAGGATATTTTTTGTCATCTTATGACAGTGCTTGAAAATCTCAATGTCAGAATGACTGAACTTATGTATCAGTTAGTATTTCCTATGCAAGACCAAGGCATTATGTACTTCATGATAGGGTACTATGCAACTTCTCCTATGAAACCAATCTGAAGGAATCTGACAAATTAGTGTTTAATCCACTATTAATGTATGTGGCAATTTGGACTCCAGTAGTAGAAGACTTTACAGAATACAGTCCTGGGAGTAACTAAGAGTCCTGGGCTTTTTTGGAGATCTTATTTATTTAAGTTTCTCATCAACAGCACATTACTTCCTTTTATAATGACCATGTCAATAAAAACAAAGACAAACACTAAAGACATGCTCATAGAATGATTTGAATCTCTAGAATTATGTATGAGATATTTGAATCATTTTTCAAGGGTATTTTCAGCAAAAACGGAACTTTCAAATATTTCCTTAACCATTTTTTAAACATACAGTCAAAAAATGAATTGTTAACCTTGTAAACCATGCTGGCATGTCTGGTATTTGCTTTTGCTTCAAGTCACCTAACAACAAAAGAAATAAATTTTTGTAAATTGAGTGCCAACTACTCTTTCTATAGGTGAGGAGATGTAATTGGAGATGGTTTCGTTTTAAATGACAGAAAACTTGCATGCCCCACTTGTTCTACCCCAAATTTCATAAAAATTAGTTAATTAATTTTCTATGGAGATGTTGAATATTTTATGAGAGCCATGCCAGGCATTTTCTAAGATTTCATGAAAATTTTTTGTTGTGCTTTTTTTTTGAATGTTTCAAAAATTCATGAAATTTAGTTAAAATTGGTTTCTGTATTTAATATGTAGAGCCTTTACAATGAAGCTGTTTAGCTCATAATATTATTTTTGTTTGAATGCCCCAAAAGTAAGGATAATGCTTGTTATGGCTTCCCTAATTCTGAATGTTTTCTGATGTAAATTGTTCTGTGTCACTTCACATTAAAAAGATAAATTATGGTTGGAATCAGAGAAAAGGAAAAAAATACTTATTAATCCACTACTTGACTATCTAAAAAAATTAGGAAATAATTTAATTGATATAAAGAGGTTGAGAACATTGTTATAGGTGAGTCTTCTCTGATTCCATTCATTAGTCAGTTTCTTGAAGTTTAATCTTTTGTTATTAGTTTTATTAAGAATTTTTGTCTATTGTTGGATATTAAATCATTGATGGTATAGTAGTCATAATTTCTATTTCTGAATGTGATTTCCATCTGTAATTACAGATCTGAAGGCTCAAAAGATGTCACACACGCTCTCAGGGATTTTGCCCTGCTGTATCGCTGACATTCACCTGTCATATTCGCATACCATCCAACGTTATAACAGGATGAAATCATAACTACTTGGCTGGGAGTGACCATTGGCTGCAACTCTGCTCATGTGATTCCTGATTTCCTCCAAACGTAGGGGAGGACATAAGAGTAGGGATGGTTTTTTTTCAAATAAGCCGTGATTTGTACGGGTGACTAACGAGAGCCGTGTGGTCCTTGCTCCACACCCTTGGCTTGACTCAACTGATGCCTCTTAGCTGGAGGGGCAGCTATCGTGTATGTGTGACGGGACTGGAGTGTGTTTGCTAGGACTGTGTGAAAATGAGTTTCTTGTGAGAGTGACTGTGTATTTTATTTTTTGAGTCATGTCCAACATACTGCTGTGCTACAGAGGCTGTGGTTAAAAAAAAAAGAGAAGAGAGTTGGTTTCCTTTCGAAATTTTTTAATTGTTGATGGACGTGAATATACTTGTGTGTAAACTACTTCTTTCCAAGTCATAGTTTTTTGAAAATTATTTGGATTTTTTCTGATTAGATTCATTGAGGTTGATGTCTAAAGCAAAATGAAGTGTAAGATGATACTTTGGACAACTAGTAAGCATGGAGCCTTCCAATGAAAATGTTGATGGAAATTTTGTGTATTTTATTTAACATATATTTTTTTGAATTTGTAAATTTCTGATAGACATAAAGAAGAATTGAATTATGTCACCCATTGATTAGTGCATTGTACATGTACTGTTTATGCTTACAGAAGTTCTTTAATTGGAATAAATTGCGCTGATTTTTTTAAATCAGTGTTTTTGTTTCTTGGCACATTTATACAGGAAAAGGTATAGTAAAAATTATTAAAATTTTAAATATCTAAGTGAAAGATTTTTTGTACTCATAAAGATCCATGTGGCACTATAATCTATATTTATTGTTATTAAATAAATGCTGATCCTAAACGTAATTAATCTTAGCTAGTATTAGCTTGTCAGAGGGATAGATTAGAAGGAAAATATTCAGGTAAAATTATATTAATCTTTTGAATAGCATCAAAGATTATAGGAATTGTGGAAGAATAAAATTTCATTACAAGTTCTATTTGTCAGACTAACAAGGGGAGGACCAGTACCGTGAACAAACTTCGCTGGTGGATAGAAGGATAAAAATAAACAGACACGTCTCAGCTTTTGGTTCAATAGACACTAGTTCCCAAGAAATCTGGGATCAAAGTGTATTGAAGATTACTGTGACCCTTAAAACCTCATAGGAGAGAGTTAATTATTAGGTTGTCAGGACGGTAAAGTGGCTAAGGTGCTAGACTGTGAAGCTGATGCTTGTTGTTTTGAGGTTCAAATCCCTATGCTTGCATTTTTTTTAAATCTTTGACAGTGAAGTACTGTTTGGCATAAGTTTTATTATTTTCTGAAAAAATGCTTTGGATTATTATTTTTAGAAAAACAAATTATGCAATTCATGCACTGTAAGCGTATGTGTGTGAAAAAATTATGTGTATAGATCCCCACTGCTGTGGTTAGGTAATCAAAACTACAACGGTGGCCACAGCCAGGTTCATTATTCCTCTTACTCCCTCCCTCAGGATGCCTTGGTTTAGTTTGAAAATATTGCATCGCTGCTTCACCATCCCTTCGTCTCCCAAAAACGCACGAGGGTGAGCCGCACTAACTCTAGAAACACATTATAAGGGTAGGCATACCTAGTTGTCAATTTGGTGACTTTTTACTTCCGTTAGTGACATTTTTTAGTTTAGCGACATGTCACTAACTTTGTGAATATCTGCTAATCTAGCGACAAATTTAAATATTGCTTTATGTAAGCAGAAGTACATGCAATATACAGCATGAACTAAAGAAATTAATTTTATGATAGCTTTATTAAAATCTATAGAAGTTTTAATAAACCTTAAAATATTTCTACAGTTACTTCCCCAGTTATGATATTTGAAAGACATTTTAAACTAATATTGAAAGATCTCATTATAATTTACGTTGACGAATACATCATAAAACACAGTTAAATTAAAGAAACAATGATTTCCATTAAAAATTAAAGAAGGTATTCTTCCCGATTTAGAAATTAGACATCCCCTTATTAAAAATGAGGACGTAAGTTTTTATAGATTGATTTATCATATCGCAGTGATATTGATAAGGTAATGTATTAAGTACCCTTTATTCTAGAGAAGTAAACTAATGTCAACCCATAACAACCATCCTTATCATCTAGTAGATCAAAGACCATGACCTTTAACAGGATCCATTGGAGCTATAATATTAACGACAGGAATAGTAAAATGATTCCACACGTTCTCTAATGATTTATTAATACTAGCAGCCGTAGTAATTGTATTAACTATATTACAATGATGACGAGACGTAACCCGAGAAGGTACCTATCAAGGATTACATACCTATCCTGTTGTAATTGGATTTAATCTCTCCGGTATTTTAAGAAGCTATATTTTTTTAACAATTAGAAATATCGAAAAAAAGCCAAACTGCGAATTGAAGTCTATCTCAAACAGTTTTAGATAGGGAGTTAGCAACATGGTTGTGTGTATCGTTGTCTGCGCAGCACACCACTGTCTGACCTATGTGTCATTGTGCCTGAGTCTCCACAAGTGAAAGCAGAGTGCGTTCTGTGGTTTGCTGAATTTAAATCAGTGATTCATGTGTGAAGAGAACTCAGACAGACGTACAACAGAGATCCTCCCACGGATAAAACGATCAGGCAGTGGTATCAAAAGTTTAAGAAACGGGTTGTGTCTTTCCAACAAAGCAGCCTGGCCAAAATTGATTATCGGCTAGAAATCTGCCTTGCGACAAACGGAGCACACATAGAAGTTTATTAGCCTCAGGTTTTAAACTTTTATAGTTATACATTTTTATTATTTTTATTTTTCTATGATATCTGCATTGGTTTAAAAATATAGCTTGTTAAAATACTGGAGAGATTAAATGGACACCCTGTATTTCCGCCGTTAAATGATAAATGAGTGACTGGTAATGTGGTGGGAAAAGTTTCATAAAATGCGATAGGTTTGCGGCCATTCTTTGTTTTCCTTCTTTTTATGACAAGTATCACCCAAAATTATGTGCTGGTGTCGGAAAGTGATTAATGAATAGTAGAATTGCTGATTACCAATAATTAAATTACTGGTGTACAATAAATGAACCTAGCACACAGCCTAAAGTTATGCATGTGTGCAATGTATTTATATTAATTAGGTGGACAAAGTTTTTTAAAGTCTGTGATGCATAACAGTCTTTGTTAGTGTGTCTACTTTTTTAGTACATGTGGTATGAACAACGATCTTTTCCATATCCCGTGCGTTTTTTTCTTCATAGTGGGTGTGCATGTGGGTTAATACACCTTGTATTCTTGCATTTTGAATTGTTAGTCCTCTCACCGTTAGAATAAAATATATTTTCAAAATAATAAAATATTTTGCTAGCTATATCTTCCTGCTGTTCAACAATGCTACTGCTTTGAAATTCATTTATAAGTTTAATTAATTGATAATATGCACTATGTAAGCAAGAGGAATTGTTTCACTCGTGCATATGCTTACCATGCATGAATTACATAATTTTTTTTTCTGAAAATAATAATCCAAAGCATTTTTTCACAAAAGAATGAAACTTATACCAAATAGTACATCATTGTCAAAGATTAAAAAAAAGCTAGCATAGGGATTCAAACCTCAAAACAACAAGCATCAGCTTTGCAGTCTAGTGCCTTAGCCATTCCACTGTCCTGACAACCTAATAATTAACTCTGCTATGAAGTTTTAAGGATTGCAGTAATCTTCAATAAACTTTGACCCCAGATTTCCTGCAAACTAGTGTCATGGTTCGTGACATTGATGCCTGGTCCTCCCCTTTTAAGGGAAATTACCTAAGTTATGCAATTAAAATGTGAAGAAACGAAGGTTTTTGTGAATCGAAATATTGTTACTATTATAGTAAAGAGATCTGATCAAAAGAGTAATCAAACTGGGGAAAATAGGAAACAATATTCATTATTGAGATGGTAAGTTAAGAATTAGTGGTCACAGATTCCAAAACTATCCTAAATTTATATGAAATCAGAACTTTGGAATTGAATTAGTATATTTAAGTTAATGTACACAATGTGTTCAAGTTAAGAATCTATACAGATTGAAGCGCATTGCAATTTACCAAGTAAAGTTAGATGTGATGTAACATTTTAAAAATGCAAGTTAATTTAAATGATTTTATTCCAGTCACTGAAGCATTTGATGAAAGCAAGTAATTTGAAAGAAATATTGATAAAATTCTTTTATACGGAAAACTTCTCAGTAATTGTGTATTACAAAAGGTTTGTTGAAATATTGAAAACTAAATTTTGATATTCAAAACAAACCGCGCATAAATTATGAATTAAAAAAATATAAAAAAGTAATGGTAAATTAGTTGTAAATAACATTGAGAAGTAATAAAAAGCATACTTTTCGGAAAAATTCAAAGCTTGTTAAAGGTTTTTAAATTTAAATAAGAATGGGACTGAAAAAAGAATGAAAATCGAAATAATGTTTGAGATAGAAATGGTGAGTTTCGAAATATCAGTTAAACGAGCGTACAAAAGTTAAAAGTAATTAGATGAAAAGGTGTCCATCAAACTTTTGTCAGTGGATCAGCATCTTGGAAAAGCCCATCCATGTTGTGTTAAAGGTAAAAGTTGTACGTTGTAGCGCACTGAAATTTATGTATATGTAGTTGTTAAGCTGATGAAATAGACGTAAAGCAGCACTACTGAAATGGAAATTAACTACAAGTGATGTTTGCTGAAGAATGTAGCGGTAGCAAGTCTTGTTGTGATATATGTGCCATTCGTATGTGGGAAGCAAATGCTACACAACTATATTTTAGGAAAGGTTCCTACTTGTGTAAATGACGGTAGTAAAAGATTTATGTAATGGAAATGAAATCAGACGTTATAAATATAATATAAATGGCACTGATAAAGAACTTTGGAATTGACAGGCTCGTCAATAGTATTTAACATTGAAATAGGAATGGAATGTGGACCAAGAAAGCTTCGACAGGTAATGCTCGAAACTAATGCAAATGATTGAATAAACATAAATTAGCGGTTCCATTGACTATTGAGACTATATGAGATATCGGATCTTATTCTAAACTTTGGCAATGTATGAGGATATCGGTAAGTTTAATGCGTGTAATGTTTTAAGTTCAACAGACATGAAAGTCGAAGCCGGTGACAGAGAGGATTCAGCATTGCAGTAATGAGAAATAAATCGAGCAAGTGAATTAAGTCTGCGATTAACTATGGATGTTGGAGGTATATGTCGTGATAATGTAAGTAGTTGTTAAGGCGGTGATGAAGTTAAGTTGATGCAACATTGTTGGAATGAAAATTTATCCTAACAGGTGAACTTCACTTGCTGAAACAGGTGTTAGTTACAAGTTTTCTTAAATCACATTAAACAAATTTCCGTTCACGGAGTGAAAATTGTACCCCACAGGTTGTTGTGGTATGACAATTTTATTGCGTTAGGCACGTTACAGAAATTATGTAATTGTAAGTGTTAATATTTTTGTAGGTAGATTTTAAGCGATGATGTGCTAAAATTGTCATAAAATTACATGGTGAATTAAATCTTAATTAACTTTTTATTAACTATAGGCTCAAAAGTATTAGACACTGGAATGGAACGGTGAAACACGTGAGAGTCGAAGTTGGAATTACAAATGGCGTCTTTCGAATGGACATTGGTACACACGTACCTTAACTATCACGCAATAATGGGAAATTTATATTGTAAATCTACAGTACTTGAATGAATGAGGGCCGGAGAGGTGTTTCTTTCAGTGCGTCAATGGTAAGAATACATGGATGCCAATGAGCTCTGAAATTTATAATTTTAGTAAAGTTGTTAACAGGTGTCAGTATTTTTTAAAACGAGAAACAACCCTAACATTTGCTAATGTAATTGATGGCAGCGAAGGTTCTTAAATATTTTTAATGTGCAGAAAGGGATCTTTAAGAGGCAGTTATCTATTTGACAAGGTATGATATATAAATGCCTAAACTTAATAAGGTTGATGATTGCAGCGAAAGGGGAAAGCAGACGAACAGAAGTAATGTGAATTGATGCTGAGAAGTGATGTAAGTAACCATTTTTGTTACAGGATTGTATCAAGTAAAAATTGCAATGAGAAAGGAACAGTGAAACCAATGTTGACAACGTTCGATCTGCAAATGGCAATTTTCAAATACGATGTCCTTTGCTAATTAGCCTTTACTTGAAAACTGTATCTAACCTTTCGCTTTGAGGTATGAGTTAATTAGCGGAAATTTTAATGTGAAAGTGAGTTTAAATTTTCTCATGTAGCCGGACGTGTTATATAAGTGTTATGATAATCGAAAACAATCTAATTTCCTTTGCTGGAGCAGGTGGAGGCTGAAAGTTCTTACGCCTGGAAAGCAATTGCTACTAAACGAATATTTATTACGAGAGGCATGATGATAAAATTTTTGCATTCGTAAATTATTATCCTTCAAGTAGATGCAGCATAAGTGATTGGGATGAAATTCTACGACGTGGTAAAGGGTAAAGTCTACATCAGTAATCCTTTTTTTGGAATTAATCGTATTAAAGTAGGAATGGAATAGTATAACACGGGAACGGCGACGGAATGTTCTAATAGCAAATGGCGATTTTAAAATTGGTAGTAATACTCCCGCTTGTTAAATAATAAGGATTTAAATGCAAAATGTGTGTTCAATGAACACATTTGGAATGGACGAGGACTTCCGATAAACTATTTTTTGGTGACCTAAAGGTGACAATACTCTTACTGCGATATTAACTTATTATAACGTGTAGTCCGTAAGCCCGGGGTGTTTTAGTGGGGACGAAGCATCATTGAAATAATAATTTACTCTGGCAGGTGAAATACGTGCTGGAGCAAGACTGCGAATTTCTTGAAGATATGTGTCTACAGTTTTATGCGTGGAATGCAACTGATGCCCAAAAAGTGTCACAGAATGTGTTTTATGGAATTCTCTTAAGTCTTAAAAGTTAAAATTTTTGATGTTGAAAGCAAGTGGAGCGTAAGTGAAGAAATTGAAATCGGACTGGAAAGACTAAAAGTTGTGTAAAATTATATTGTGAAGTTTATATAAGTGGTTTATTTTTGGTAATTTCAGGCTCGTCGGAAGTATTGAGATTTGAAACGGGAACGGAATAGAGAACCAGATGAACATCGACTCGTAATGTTCCAAACATAAATGGCGATTTTTGAACTGGCATTAACACGTAAGTTCCTAAACGAGGAAGCATTTCAAAGAGAAAAATATTCGCTCAATCTAAACTTTAATATTGAATGAGAATCTCCGATAAGTTCGCCCATTACGTATTTTGAAGGTAAGAGTATGTGGCGAAATTTACGATAGAAGTATAGTTTTGGAGCCTTGTGTTTTATGCGTCATAAAACAATTAAAATGAAAATTAATTGGAACAGGTGGTTCCTTGGTTGGAGCAGGTGACGGTGAAAATATTTATACCTGGAAAGCGGTTCCGAAGAAACGAACATTAATTACGAGAGGTATGATATAAATCAGTATCTAAATTCTTAATGTTTAAAACACATAAGTGATTGAATGGAAATTCGACGATGAGGAAAATGCCTAAGTTTAGCAGAAAACGAAGGCGAAATTAATATTAATTTTTATAATTATGTGCTAATCATGTTAATAATTGGAACGAATGGAATAGTGCATCATGGGAACGACGAAGGAATGTTCGAATTACAAATGGCGATTTATCAGATTGGAAATAGTACGTGCTTGCGTCAACTATGTAGCACATAAGGCATAAAATAATTGTCCAACGGCGCTTTCACAGTGGATATGACTAGGATCCTCGGTAAGCTCGCCCTTTACGTGTTTTAAAGGTAAGGGTATGAGTTCATTATATTTCTGTGACATTTACGAACAATTTAAGCCGGCTAGGGGGTGACGCAGCATCGCCGAAAGGAAAATTAATTCGGACAACCGAAATTGCATTCGCGTTTTGCAGCCGACGGCAGCAAATCTTTCTTATAAAATGCACATCAAATTTTTACATGTGCAAGGCAATCAGTGACCAGAAACTTGTGTTACGAAAGATGTGTTATAGAATGGTCCTAATCGTAGTTATTGTTAAAAGCAGAGCATATTTGATGTAAGGGGATGTAGAAGAAGGAAATTAATGTTGAAAGGAAATATTAAGTGGCATTTAGAATTTATCTTTTTTGTAAATTACCCAGCGGAAAAGTTAATTTTTGTAATTATTTAAATAGGAATGGAACGGTGGACCAGACCAAGTTGTTAACGGTGATTTCAAATTGGCAGTACATTATAAGAAGGAACTAGCAACGAGAGGAAGCATCGGTTATTACTGTTAATTTTCGGCGTGGGCGAAGTATAAGTTCGTCCTTTCGGTAAACCAAAGGTAAGAGTACGTGGAAATTATACTGCTCAGAAATTTATTACATAAGTGTAGTTTGTAAGTATTTGACGGTAATAGTGATAATGAAGCGGTATTGCAACGGCAATTTACTCTGAAATATGAAACGCGATGTATCAGGAGACAGCGATTTTCCTGAAAATATATATACAGTTTTATGAGTGGAAATCAGTTGATACGTAAAAAATGTTGCAGGATGTATTTTATAGTAATCTCAAATTCGTAAAAGTAGATTTTAAATATTTAAAATAAATGGAGGGTAATGATGGAGCTGAAATTGATCGAATTATTTTAAAATTTGAATAAAATTTTACTATGATGAGTAGCAAACTGCTCCAAATCCGTAAATATTTATTATTATTATATTGGTGATCACAGCTGCGGCAGAAGTATTGGACCAGGAACGGAATAGTGAACCAGATGAGCATCAACTTCGAACGTTCGAAACAAAAATGGCGATTTATGTATAGGCATCTTCACGTACTTTTATGAACTAACAAGTTAAAAATCCTCTCAAATCTAAACTTTCGCATAGAATGAGGATCTCCGACGTTGTTCTCATTTCAATGTTTTCAAAGGTAAGAGCACGTTGAAATTAAAACGCCCCGAAGTTAACAATGCAAGTATAGTTGTTAAGGCGATGGCCGAGTAGCCGTGATGCAGCAATGTTGAAATGTAAATTTACTCGAACAGGTGAATTTCACCCTCTGGAGCCAGTGGTGGAAGCAAAGAGTTTTTGATAAAAGGAGATGTAATTTTTAGAAATGGAAAGCGCGTACTACTAAGTGTTACAAAAGGTATGTTGAAGAAAAGTTGAAGTTGTATAATATAATTTTTAACGTTTAAATAAAAAAGGCAAGTGATGAATTTACAAGGAAATATGTTTAAATGAACGAAAGTGAAGTTAATATTTGATAACTTTAAGCTCGTTAAAATTATTTTAACTTTGGAATAGGAACGGAATTTTGAACCCGCTAGAAAAGGTGACGGGACCGTCCCGATTAGAAATGATTTCGACGATAGTAATACGCGCTTTTCATAATTAAGAAAATTTTAGTTGAAAATGTGTAGATTAGTAATGAGTAGAACAGTTCATAAAAGATAATAGTACTATATTTAGAACGTGAAATGATTTATGATTATTTGTTAAGCTGTTGAGGGTGCAGATGGAAAGCATTTTTGAACGGAATATCTACTGGAATAAGTGTGCTCGCCGAGCGAGCGAGTTTTTCGTAAACTTTCAGCAAAATTCTGGCTTTGGGGAACCGTTTGATAATCACTGAAAAATTATTAAGAAAAGTAAGTTAAAGAAACTGAGATTATATAGTAAATTAGGTAATTTTTACGCGTGTGAGAAAATAGCGATGAATTACAAGCAGGCAAAGAATGAATGGGTTTAAAATAATGTTATAAGACGTTAGGAATTATAAAAAAATTAAATTTCACGAATACGTTTGAGTTAAAAAAATTACAAATAGGAATGAATAATTAAACAAATGGCGTCGGAACTTATAGTAAGACGTGCATTCTGTAATTGAGGGAAATTTGGAAAAAGTTTTAATTGATATTTGGGCGATGAGTTACGATTTGCGGATAGTCCATGCTTGCAATTACTTGAAGGTAAGTGTATGTAGAAATTACGATGCGTAGTATTTTATGCGGAATGTATGAATGATAAGGCGCTAGACGATGCAGCATTATTGAAATGAAAAATATTTTAAACAAATTTACTTGTACTCGTTTAATCAAGTGCCCCTAACGCTATTATCATACAATTTCTGAAAATTTCATGTACTTATCTGGAAGCCAGCTGATACATATCCATCGGTTATGTATTCCGGAAAGTAAATTATTGAAGTGTCTCAAATCAATATGAATTGTTTTTTACGTTGTGAAGCAAAACTAGCCAGTGTTAAATTTTAAAATAGGCTGACATATACTTAAAAAATACGGAAAAACGACAATGAACAGTAAAGACATCGACATTCACAGAAATTATAACGCCATTATAAATTGAAATCGGAGTAAAGAACTATAAAACGGGTGTTAAAAGAACGTTCAATACCTAATGTGACTTTAGAATTGGAGGTAATATTCGTGTTTCACCAATAAAATCTAACTAATATAACAAAATATTACCAAACTTATTAATGTGTTAACAGGAAGCTCAGTTGCATTTACTCATGCGGGCGATGGCAATACGCTTTCTAGAAAATATTGTTACTGTCTTTTATAAGTTATTACCAGATATTTTTCGACAATTTTGCGTCGTTAAAACTGTTATAGAAATGCTTGACGGCAGAAACGTTATTTTACAACCTAAGGTATAGTCGATGCTCCCATAAAAATCTAATTGACTTAAACGACTATTAATCCTTGGAAACTAATTTATTTTAGCATTATCATTTTCATGCTGTCATTTCAAAATCAACTTTACGGCAAGCTGTGCACTCACCTGGGAAGTATCAGATACGTATACAAATCTGGTAGATGGTAAATGTAACTTGTAAAGCGCAATCATTGTCCTTCTCGTAGCTGGACGCGGCCATGCTGCGGTGGCGTGAGCTCAGGCGCATTTATCCAGAGGATCTTTCTTTCCCCTTCGTGACAGAGCGGAGGTTTTCCCTCGCTGGAGGATGTACTGACCCGTGAGTTCTTAATGGCCTATTCTTTCTGTTTTTGTTTGGCGGTTTGCATGTGTTCGTTTACGTGACATCCGTACGAAGCGAATGTTAAGTCACACGTAGAGCGAGCAAAAAGGAAATTTGAAAGTTGGGAGGAATGGAATTTAACACTGAATTGAATTTTGCTCAGGTCTAAGAATTCTGTTCAAAGGAGGCACACAGTTCGCCTGATCGCTGATGTATGGGCGTTTCATTAGATCAAAACCTTCCCTCTACTACTGCCCCAGTGAATATAGCATTATTATGTGATATGCATCTTCGGAAAGAATGCCCCGGAGCATTGTTCAAATAAATCTGTCGATCGAATAATCCTAATTATTTTATTATATTTTCGACCGTGATGGACAAAATTACTTGGCCTGGGAAAACGTTTTACCGAATTTTTATAAGATGCTATGTCATGCGAGTTCGAAAAAGTTCGTCAGCACTTTTCTGTTGGAGACGAGCTGAATTAACGTTGAGCTGAACAAAACCTTTAATGTGAATATAATGATTTTTCTTGTTCTCTCAATTAATATGTTTATTAAGAAAATCCCAAAAAGCCAAAATAGGTGGAAAAACACGAAGAGTAAGTTCAACAACAAATATATTTCAAATTAAATGATGATTGATTCCATCAGAAGTCATTGGGTTTTTAAATGTTTATTTCGTTATCTTTCGGTATTATTGCCTTGAACAGTTTCGTGTTTAAAATACATCAGATCAAGGGTACGTTAAGATTTGTAACCAGGCAAGTTGATTCTACGGACCTCGATAGCAATGGATCCGATCGTTACTCGAGTATCTTTGGATGTCTCTTGTGGATATATATTGGTTGAAAAAAAAATTCCCACGGTTCCTCTAATGTCGGAAACCCACGGATGTCATTTCATTTCTCTTCCTGTCTTTCAAATTCCGTCGAAAACATCCATCCAATCGGAAACTTTTCCCCTTTTTTCTTCAATCTTTTATGCCTGAACGCATACAAACATAAACATACATATATATATATATATATATATATATATATATATATATATATATATATATATATATATATATATGCATATACGCCTCCCCATTGTATTCCTTTTTTAAAAGCATACCCTCGGAAAAGAGAAATAATCTCCACGAAAGCTTCAAATAAACCCTCGCGGATCATATGACCGTTCCTCAAAGGCTTGGATTCTGTCCCTCTCTCCTGCGTTCCCTCTTTCTTTTTTTCAATGTAGCCTCCCGCAAGCGGCTCAACCTATTCTCCCTACGACTCATCCCTTTGGATACGCGCATTTTCCTGCTTTGCTCCCCTCCCCTCTGCTTTGACACGAAATCATCACATTTTGTCCTTTTTTTTTCTAAAAATATTTTCCTACTACATAAGCGCAGCTGCGTAGCTCCCGCAACGCTATCACTGCTGCATACCCCTCACCATCACCCCTCCTTTCTGTAAAGGGTTTGCTTCACACGCGTCTGGTTCCACGGGTTTAGGAGGGAGCGCGAGGCGAGAATGAGAAGGGAAAGGGAAGAGAAACCCTATCACAGTTCCCTCCGCTCGCTCTCTCTCTCTCTCTCGCACTCACTAATTCTCACTCTCGACCGTAAAATCGCATTTCCCCACTCGCGTTTTTTTTTAATTTGTGTTCTAAAAGCGTAGAGGGTCATAGATCGATAATACTACCACCACCAACACCATCAACGCGTAAATATTTTTTGTCACTGTCGCTACGTAATGGGTTTACGGTGTCTCTATCGTGTTTCCGTGGGTGACTGATAGGTGGAGCTGAGCTAACTGATTAGTTTGCTTTTTCTCTCCCCCTCCTCCCCCCTCTCACTCACGTGGTGTCCGCGTGAAAACTGATCGCAAACTTGTTTTTTCGATTAGCTAAAAACGCCCAAGAGGAGCAGGGAGGCTAAGCACTGCGTTCTGTCATTTACTGGTTCTGGTATAAAATTCTGTACGTTTATAACCGTTTCCATGCTCACGGTGTAAAAATTGTGACGCGAGAGATAAAACTTGTTGATTTAAAGAGAATTTTTGTAAGCTTCGTTTATTATTGGTTACGAAAGATTAGACGCCACGTGGACCCACAAGCTGTAGAAGCGAATAAATCAAAGCCAGAAATAAACCGCAGTTATTATCAGTTGGATTCAGGTAATAAGACAAATAAATGCCTGAATTCAACCCTTTTAAACTTACTGAAAATAAATTATTAGATTATTCTTAAAAATAAGTTGACTAGGTTATAAATTGTTTGCAGAGAAACTGAATAAAAGTTAATGAGAAATTAAAATAAAATGTATAATAATAAACGAAACGTGGCATTTGAAGTTTTAGTAGGAATGATATTGACGCTCTGTTATGTTTTCACCAGAATGAAATACACCGCTCCCCGGTAATAACGCCGTCGGTTATACCACGGAATCTTCCTCACTATTTCTTGGAAATAAAGTCCTGTCATTTTTTTAGTATGTACTAAAATAAAACAAAAAAATATACTGGCGTTTTAAGGAATCGATTAAATAAATTTCTTCTACTCAATGTGTATTGTTTTTTAATTTAAATTTTGTCGTTTTTAGCAAGTATATAAATTAAAAAAATGAAAAGTCATGTCCTCGGTTATACCGCGGTTGTCTTATAACGCGGGTCGCAGCTTCACCCCCGATATCCCGCGTTATAACCGGGGAGCGGTGTACGGACTGGAATTTTTTCAGAGGACAATGATTTAGTAATTATTCCTGACATATTTCAATCCTGTAAATTCTGTTTTCATTCATATGCTCGTGCTGATATAATTTTAGGTATATAGAACACCGCCGAGACATTTCCATAGTAAAAGTTACTAATTTTTTATATATTTGCTGTTAATTATCGAGAAAACATTTTAAAATGCCTGCAAGTATTAAATTCTTGATATTTTTTTCACTATCGGCTACCAGTTGAATTCACTGACTAACTGCCCGTACAGCTCCGAAATCGGAGCTCTGTAGGAGTATTATGTTAAGAAGGCCCTCCAACTAACCCATACATTTTTTATACTATTCTTACAACCCAACAAAACGATATTTTTGAAACCCTTCTTCCAACCAACCCAACCTAATGATTTGTTTGATACCCTTCTTCCAACCAACCCAATGACATTTTTGAAACGCTTCTTTCAACCAATACGCCCCAACGATTTTTTGAAACTACGCACATAGAGTCAGAGACATGAACGCAAACTGCAATAAGCACGTGCTATGCTTAAGCAAAGGTACGGAGTGTATACCTCAGGCGCGCAACCAGGGGAGGGGGGGGGTGACGGGCTTAGCTCCCCCCTCCCCCCAAAACGCCAAATTTTATTCAAATGATTGGTGGAATATTTTTGTTAGAATTGAGTCCCTCCCCCCCAAGAGAAAATACTGTGAGAGCACCTAAGATAGCTAAAAAGGACTGATTAGTGGAGGATTAAATGAGCAAGCAAAATAACCCATAATCTCCTTATGATATGACACAACAGGCATTTTAAATTGGTAAATGCAAACCAGATTCGTGGGACTATTTCCGTTAATGAAAAAAATATACAATACAATGATTTTACGTACGAAATATTGAAATTCAACTGATTTGACCAATACTTATCTCTCTATATAATAAGTGCACTATGCGTTACGCTACGCTATCGATTTTTCAGAGTGCAAAGAATTTTTCCTTCATTCATCAGAATATCTTAATATTGACCGATTTTCTTCGATTTTACTGTATTCGACGGCTAAAACTAGAATATATTATTCTTGCGATGTTTACTTGGTACACGGTCGAAATTTTCAGAAATAAGCATACTTTTCCGAACTATTGTGGAATTTTCGTGCTCTTTCCGGACGTTGCCAAGGCGACTCTCATTGATGTTTCCGATTCAGTTATCATCGATTAAACTTTGAAATAGACGAAAAATAGCGTTATTCGCGCCGAACATTTCTTTAAGCATCTAAATTAACGTTGTAAAAACGTCAACCTTTATACAAAGTAAGGTAAATAGTTACTGATAATTATTTAGGAAACTGCATGTGGGAAGCATTTAAAACGATTGATCAAAGCAATTGTAAATTCTTTGATCGTGCGCATACTTGGATTTTACCTTTTTATAAGTAAAACCGTCATATTACACATCTATAATGCTTATTATCGCATTTAGGCTCAGACATAAATTTAAAATTAGATGATAATAGGGACGTACGTTATTTTTTATTGAAAGTTACCTACGTCGTTTTCTTCTCTTCGTAGATAATCTAAATAAATTTATATAAAAAAGAAAATACATACCTATATTTCAATAAAAAGAATCAAATAAAATTATAAATATAAAAGTTAGTGATCAGTTACTGTGCAGCGTTAATGTTACTCCATTTGGCGGCGCAGCCGACAATCTCACGGGGTGAGCCGCGGAGCCCCTAGTACTTATATAATAATTATTTACGTCGCTGTCGCTTCCGCGGACTGAGGCTCTAAGCCAGGGATGGCAAATCCGTAGCACGCGTGCCAAAAGTGGCACGCTTGCGATTTTACTTGGCACGAGTAAGCTTGTATTTTCTGTTTCAAATATGAAGTATCTCAGAAAAGGAGTAAAATCGTGGCACGCGAAAAAAATCTGATGATTTAAATTAATTTTTTGGCACGCGAGACAAAAATCATTTGCCATCCCTGGTCTAAGCCTTGCTTCAGCGTGGCCCCCTCGCGCCCCGCTCACATCCTTCCCTTCAAGCGTGGCTGAATTGGAAGGGAAAACTTGACTTACGGTTTCAGCATTCAAATTGAACTGCTTTGGCTTATACTTTTACTTACATAATAAACATTTAAGTCGCTTCCGCCGCCGCGCGCTGAGAATGAGCCCCATTCAAACTATCCGCGTGCCCTCCTCGCGCCCCGCGCATTACCTTCCACTCCGCTTCCACTCAAGCGTGGCTGAGTGAAAGTGGAGGAAAACGTTCACTTCGGGTTGTGACGGACATGACTTCCCTTACTCAATTAATATATACGTTGATAGTTAACCACGTTCTTACGGAGTTTAGTATGCGCCAATTATAAGTTTTAGTAAAATCGATTTATTAATTTGGAAGGCTATTATAGTGTTCGGAACCGGTATTGTTTTTTAATGCTGCGTTTATTTTAGGACGAAAGTTCGTTTGGATGGTCGTTAAGTACACTTAGGATTTGATTTTAATCGACCGATTTGCATCCAAAACGCTTCGGCATCAAGTTACGTCAAGGGCTCTGACCTCAATCGTTTGCTCAAGCATTTATCACACACACACACACAGACGTTGTCGCCAATAATGTGTACTTAATCCTGTTGATGGTTGTGAATTCGATTTCCACTCGGGGAAAGCTTTCCATTCGCCGTGCAGTGAACGATTCTTCGGCATTCCAATACATTAATTTTTTTCAACGCTGTAATGCATAATTATGTTTCCATGACTACCACCAAAGAACGTTCCTGCGATTCGCTAGCTTCTCAGTTCTCGTGACCGTTCGCGCGTAGCTGGAAAGAGCCACTGAAGGAGCGTAGTCTGTAATCAGTGACGTTGTATTTCTATGCCGTTTATGAAAAGGATATTCACGGTTGATTACGTGAAGCGCCGGCAATGCAGTCGAAGAGTAACTCGAACGCATGTAAATCGAATTCCAATAACTAGAAGTAGACATAATTATTCATAACATATTTCGAGTTGTATGAATCGCGTTTTTTATCGCTACAACTTTTTTTGTCTTCACTCAAAATTAGAATGCTTATATATCTATTAAATCCATTTTAAATGCATTAGGACAGGTTTAATTTGATATATAATCTGATATTATATTTTACGTGTATTCCTTTGCGTTGAAGACTTGAAAAGTTTTCGATGAAAATTTTGACTAAAAATAACGTTCAAAACGCTTAATTACGGCGAGAGAAGGTGAATTAATTCAAACCCTTAGGAATTATTACTCTTATTTTGTTTTGTATGCATTTTTATACAAATGAGCAACTGTAATAGGTTTTATTGTTAAGAATATTTTATATTAACTTCGCCGGAGTTACGCAAGTTTATAGCAAGGTAAACGTTTTTTGTATCTTGGTTGCGAAAATCGCGTTGTCGCGTAAGTGGTAATTTTATCGCATAATTAAACCGCACAGGCTAACGCCCTCAGTGTTTCGAGGTGATATATATATGTACACACTACTTGAAAAAAATTCATACCAACTTCCTCCTGAGTTTCGTGAAATTTCTATACGCGCGGATTGAAAAAAGTTATGGCTATAGACTAATTGTAAGATGTAATTACACAATTTATGTTTAAAAACCTAACGGAATTTAATATATTAATTGCTAAGTAGCCTTTCTAGAAATCAGTTTCCTGCTTGGTGTCGAATCGCGCGTCAAGGTGCTTGTTTCACGTTATCTTAAGAGAAATTCGCTGAAAATCCTAGAGTTTCAAGGAATGTTAGGAGGAGAAATATGCTTCCAAATGGACTGATGAAATTTTTCTAATGTTCCTCACTAATTCAATTAATGTAAAATTTAATTGGAAAAAATCCTGAAAGTAAAAATTTCAGCACCTCCCATATTTCCACCTTGTTTACCAAAATAATTTTTAAAATAGTAATCTTTTAATTATTATCATATATTTATTAGAGTAAGCGGTGGAAAAGCTATTTCACAAATTACGCACATAAAGTGTCGTCGCATTGCTCGTTTATTAATTATAGCTTAATTAAACAAAAACAACTTGCCAGCTTTAAATAAAATGTATTTTGCATATGGAAAGGTTTAATCAACGTGGAGCTACATCACCATCAATTAACTGTGAAGTTTAAAACACGATGCCTGGCTAATATATTACGCTGAAATTAATTTTTATCAAAATTATTATAATGAAGTTAAATGTATATTAATTAAATTTTGAAAACGTCCACTTAATCATGTCACTCATAATTACAAGTGACGTAGTTTAACGCGATGACTCGTCCTGACTTTATGAAACACTAATTTAAGTTTAATAATATCAAAAGGGTTTCATATTTTAAAATTTGGTATGAATATTTATGGTTTATTTTTTTTATGCGTTCATTCCTGCCCTTAAGTGGCTGAGGTTATGCTCGGACTGTCAGTTTCAAATATATATTTATGCTCAGGATTTGGGTATGTATGTATCATCATATCATCACCATAGGTAGACCCAGTAGACGGGTCCACAATTACAATTTTTTATACCGATTCTCACCAAATTCCTCTTTTCCACGTTCTTCTGCATTTCCCGACAGCCCTCTATACTGTTAAAGTCATCTAGGACGGGAAACGTTTTCCTTCCATTTTTTTTTTACTAATATGTCTTTAATAATACTCTCTAATAAAGTAATATCCGATCCTGTTCACCTTGGTTTTTCCTGTGGTCTCTATAATAATTCGCTCTACTCCTATTATTCTTAGTAAGTACTTCCTCATGTTTTATCCCATTTTGAGGTTATACATTTTATGCATGTGTATGTGTGTGCATGAATGCATAATTAAACACTAAATGAAACGGAGGTTGCTTTATAATGGGTAATTTGATAACATCGCTCGGTGGGGTGGAACGTGGCTTGTACGGTAGCATTTATTTCGCTGTCCCTGCGGGAAAACCGGACAACTCCGAGATATATATATATTTTAAGGGTTCGCACATTTTTACCTACAAAAAATAAACGCAGAGCGCGACAAGCGAAGAGGGGAAAATAAGCGTCGCGGTAAAAATTAAAGCGTCATCATTTTCCACTTCACAAATTTAACAGCCTTTCTCTTCTCTCCATTAAAACAATGTATGTACTTTCATTTTTTTTCGAAGAATAATGCAACCCTTTCTGCTTAGTCTAAAAAAACCGCGGTAAGCGGCCCTCTTCAAATGTACATTTTAAACAAGTTAGGAAAGTGTACAACGTATCACAAATGGGCGCGTTTCGTGCAATGGGATATTAGAAAGAAATGATATACCTGTACGTGAGGGAAATAGCATTTTAAAGTTCTTATATTCTTCAAAAATAATCCGTTTTCTTCCTATTTAATAATATTGCATGCACGCGTAAGGAAATTAAACGTTTGTTTGTGAGATTGTTTATGATAGCAACAATGAAGAAGTAACCATGCAAAAAATTCAACCCGAATTAAGACATTCTCATTTGATTTTCACGATAACGGCTACTCCTACGATAAAAATGTATAGGAAAAGAAATACTCTAATTTATCAGTTCTACAAGTTTTATTTGAAAAATATTTTGATATGAGCAATACTTTACGAGACATGACGGAAAATTCATTTTTTATCACCAGTAAAGTGGCACCCCTGATTGGCTTACGTGATTCATTTTTTCGATTTTCTTATTATCTATGATTGTGTCCTTAATATCAAATTTCATGAAAATCCGTTTGGTATAAGCCGAGAACGAACATGCGGACGGACGGACGGACGGACCGACGGACGGACCGACCGACCGACCGACGGACGGACGGACCGACCGACCGACGATAATAGGCGCTCACGCTGGAAGCGAAACGCGCCTAAAAATGTATAACTGTCAAGAGGATTCTCGGACCTTATGCGCATGTTTCTTTTGTGTCTCTTACGTCACACCTTCCTCTTTAAATCCCCTATCTCAGAGGTTTTCAATCTTTTCCAACCTGCGGACTCCTACTGGAACAAATGAAATCCCACGGACCCCTTGAACACGTGGTTTTGATATTCTACAACACATTGAAGAGATAAGAGCACGCGTTGTTTGCTTTGGAAGACCTGACAACTGATTTATGTTTCCATGGCAATAGATCCCTTTAAAATTATTACTACTTAATTAATTATAATTTCTCTAAATAAATACAAAAGTATTTTTCTACAAGTGCCGCGGACCCCATGCATGCTTTCGCGGACCCTTTAGGGTTCCGAGGACCCCCATTCGGGAAACCCTGCCCTATCTCGTTTTTCTTCGCCAAAAGTCCATCCCAATATATTAATCTTTTCTCGATCGCTTCAAGTCTAAGGTCGCGTTTAATCCTTTCCTTTTCGTGTCTCGTAACATGTAATGCATACAACAGTCCCGTCATTCCAATTCATCTTAATCGGAATGAAAAAAAATCGATCGTATGCACATTGAAAAATGTCGCGCTGTTGATAGGGAAGACCTATAAATTTAGGGTAATTTCCATCTAGAAAAGTTGTTTGTTGCAGGAGGCTGATTGAGAAGGTCGTATCCACTCCATCATCGATTTAACTAGCATTTCTTCATATCATGTGTAACTCTTGATAAGATATTAAAATAGCTTTTATTATGTATATGTATATTAAAAGGTAACCCCTAAATTGTTAAGTGGTAGCAAGGAAAAGTTAAAAGTGAATGTGGTAACCAAGCACAATTAAATTTTCCAGTATTTATTTATGGCTTCGAGGGTTTTTTAAGGGCAATTTAAAAGTTGTTCTACTAAAAAAGTTATTTTTTATAATAAGGGGAAAAGTTTAATATGATGCCTTTATAACTCTTGAATTTACCACCATGACTTAGCCAAAGAGAAAGCAAAATTGTCAAATTTATGACTTCATAGGCGCCTACAACTAGTCCAGTTCTCTTTATTTTATTATTAAAGCGTTGCATACCACGCTGTTGATACACGATACCGGATAGCGTATTATATATATTGGAATGATGTCAAATAAGTTGGCAAATGATATGTAGAAAATTTCTCTTAAGAAATCATTATCAACTACATCATTAATCAGTATGTACTTCCTGCGGATTGATTTTTCGACACACAAACATTCTTTTTAGATAGAGACAGAGAGTTCCATAGCTTGCACGATGTAACCGTGATGAGGTTTTTACTTTCTCCATACGAAGTAATGGGAAAGTATTGTGATCATGAAAAAAATCGACTTCGAGATTTCAACGGAAATACACGTTTTGAGGTCCCCAGAACATGTTTAGACTATTTTCGGAATGATGTCTGTGTGTGTGTGGGTGCGTATGTGATTGTGGGCGCTCCAACTCAAAAAGTAATTGCCATATCGTTACCAAACTTCATATATAACAATTTAGCATAAGCACAAAGAAGTGATTAGGTTTTGGACAATAACAGTTAACCGGAAGTCGAGATTTATTCAACCCGATTCGGTTTTTGCGATATTTCTCCGTTAAAACATCATTATTTTATATACAATTCTATACAAATGTTATAGAGAATGTAATTACCTACAACTTTTATTTGAAACAATTTCCCATAGTAATTGTTCAGGAATTATTTATAAATAACCGGTTTTTCGGTTTCCGTCAAATATCTCCTTAAAAACATCGTTATTGGTAATCTTCGTGAGGACCAAAGTTGTAGAGAATTATATTTCTTCCATGTTTTGTTTGAAACAAATTTTCATAGAACCATCCATTTCGGAGATATTGTGCTTTTTCTGAATACCAGTATACAGCGCCAGCACCATGTAGCGGTGAATTTCGTAAACATATTCAAAATATACGTAATTTACGGCAATAAGGAAGACTATTCTTTTACGATACGAAATATTAATTTTGCCTCATAATGCTATTCATAATAATTTAAATATCTATACCCTAAATATGGAGAAAGATGTATTGACCACATCAGATTTTTTTCTTTCTCCATATACGTAGTACAGAGTAAGCATTGTTTCCATGAAAAAATCTACTTCGAGATTTCAACGGAAATACATGTTTTGAGGTCCCTATAACACGTTTTTACTATTTTCGGAATGATGTCTGTGTGTGTATATGTGTGTAGGTGCGGCTGCACAGGGCCCCGCGCGGTCTGCTTTCACATCGAAACATTACAGAGAGGCAGACGCCAAAGTGAAACCTGCCGAAATCGCATATTAAATTCTTACGTATTTTAATATGCAGCATTATGATCTCTGCAAGTAACTGTTAACCCAAAATTTTGTAATATATAACCTTTGGCTTCCTGCATTTTCAGATGGAAAGCAGCCAGGATTGCTGAGTGGGGCAGAAACCTTGGAAAAAACTGACTATTGTGCGACTTTTAATTCAGGGGTGTTGTGTTGCGAAGATCAGTAATTTTTTATTTAGTGTATATTCAAAAGTGAAACTCTGAACCAAAGAACGAACAGTTCGTGTGCAGTGTTTTTCTTCAGTGCCACAACAAGCCTTCGGAGAGCCCTGCAAGTCACATCGGAAGTCGTCAGTCCGTCGGCGCAAGGACAGCTGAGGTTCCAAAGGATTCGCCGATGGAATGAATTTTCCCTAAGGTCAGTAATTAATCGACGCAGATGGCGCTCCCACCGATGGACGACGGACGATGCTCCGGCCCCAGCCAAGGGTAGAAGAAAATTTCTATGCCACTAACACCTCTAACTAACGCTTTAACTAACTTTGAGTAGCATTAGTGTAAGGCCGACGCAACAGAACATCTGTACGCGTCAGTCAATTTCTTATTTCGTGTTTTCTAGGCGCGAATTGTTTTCACGTTAGGTACCTTAGGAAATAATATTTAAGGAAACTTAAACGCATAACTCTGATTTTGTTCTTGCTAGTTAGTTAGTTTTAACACACTAATAACTAACACTTGTGCATGTTATGTTCACTATTTCTCAACCAATGTTTTCTTTTTCGTTTCACACCGCAAATGGGAATGAATCGCTATGCATATGGAGAAAGGTAATTATATTTTTATTCTTGTGTTTTCTTGTATTCTATACCAAATTGTTTACTAAAATTAAACGAGTTGTATTGTGTTCTGTTTTCCAGCAATCCTTTAAAGTGGCGTATCCACGAATGTTCACGACTTTTCATCTACTACTTGAGGCGGAAGCTTTTCCTATACTGGACGGTCTGATAGCAGGTGAGACTTTCGTATGTTTATTTGAATTTTATCTTAACTTATGGAATTTTCGGAATTCCTTGCTGACAGGAGAATGCGAAAAATTAGGACTTCCGAAAGAAAAATGAGGACGCATGGTACAGTCCTAAAAATGCCACAAAACTATTTTATGTAGAAAACTATTTTTATTTTCTAGATCATTCAATTATGTTAATTTTAGATTGTTTTTTTTTTACTTTTTAATGCATAAATTGGCGATTTCACCAAAACTTATATTAAATTTATTTTTCTGCTTTTAGTCAAAGGTTTAAAATTTAGGTTTCGCAGAAATTGCCCCCAAAGAACTTCAAAAATTTCAGTAATTTTAGTCTTTTTATGTGACTTTATTAAAAATATCAATGAATGATTGAATATTTCTTTATTTTCGTCGTATTACTTATCGTAACCGAGGAATTGCTTAAACTTCAAAAACACCGAGTAAATTTCTCGAATACCTATGTGAACAGACGATGATACGAACTTATAATCCCAGTTAGTCATAAGAAATTACACCAAACTAACGTTAAGTGCCAGTTGAACATGAAAACATGTAAACATCGCAAGAATAAGATTGTACACATTTTTAACCGTCGAATAAAGCAGAACAAAGATAATCGGTCGAAATTTAGGTTTTTTGATAAATGAGGGAAAAAAACCTTGCACTCTGAAAAATCGAAAATTACGTGTAAACTTATGGGTAAATAATTATTGAAATTTGAAATTTGCAAATTAAATTTAGAAAAATCTGATGTGGCCATCACGACTTTCTCCATATTTGGGGTATAGATATTTAAATTTTTATGAATAGCATTATAAGGGAAAATTATTATTTCGTATCGTAAAAGAATACTATCGTCCTTATTGCCGTAAATTAGGTATATTTTTAATATGTTTACAGAATTCACCGCTACATGGTAGCGCCGTATACTGGAAATTAAGAAAAAGCAAAATATCCCCGAAATGGATGGTTCTACGAAAATTTGTTTAAAACAAAACTCGGAAGGAATATTATTCTCTACAACTTTGGTCCTCACGAAGATTACCAATAACGATGTTTTTAAGGAGATATTTGACGGAAACCGAAAAAACCGATTATTTTTACTTTCTCCATACGTAGTAATGGGAAAGTATTGTGTTCATGAAAAAAATCGACTTCGAGATTTCAACGGAAATACACGTTATGAGGTCGCTAGAACACGTTTAGACTATTTTCGGAATGTCTGTGTGTGTGTGTGCGCGCGCGTGTGCGTGTGTATGTGATTGTCGGCGCTCTAACTCAAAAAGTACTTGCCATATCGTTACCAAACTTCTTCATATATAACACTTTAGCATGAGTACAAAGAACTGAATATTTTTTGGAGAATATCGGTTAACCGGAAGTCGAGATTTATTCAACCCGATTCGGTTTTTGCGATATTTCTCCGTTAAAACATCATTATTTTATATACAATCCTATACAAAGGTTCCGTTGAAATCTCGAAGTCGATTTTTTTCGTGATCACAATACTTTCCCATATGGAGAAAGTAAAAAATTGACCTACAGTCTCCGTACATGGACTATTTTAGAGAAGAATGTACGAGTTTTCTTATTCTTATCGTCGATTTTCGCCTTACATATATTTTAGTAAGTCTATCTGTCGTCTGTCTGTTCCTGTATGAACTCCCACATTTCTCAACCGATTCCGACCAAATGTGGCACGATTGTAGGGGGCACCAAGGGGGAGGTTAATACATGGATTTAGCGTCCGTCTGCCCGTTTGTTTTAAAATGGCGGTCAATTTCCTTTCTGTTCCTTTATGCACGCTCACAATCAACCGATTCCAACCAAATTTGGCATGATTGTAGCGGACTGGTCAGCTTGCCCTACTGTCGGATATATTTACCTAATGAAAAGCATTGAATATAACACTGAACACAGTCAAAGTAAGAAAAAAGCATGCGGTATTTCATACAATGTGTCATTGAAAATTTTTTATTAGTGGTGGGCCCCGCGCAAACACTTTGCACCGGGCCCCGCGATTTACCAAGCCGGCCCTGTGTGTGTATGTGATTGTGGGCGCTCTAACTCAAAAAGTACTTCCCATATCATTACCAAATTTCATAGATAACACTTTGGTATGAGCAAAAAGAACTGATTAGTTTTTGGACAATACCGGATAACCGGAAGTCGAGGTTTCTTCGAAACCCGATTCGGTCCGTTAAAACATCATTATTGTATACACAATTCTATGCGAAGGTTATAGAGAATGTAATTTCCTACAACTTTTATTTGAAACAATTTTCCATAGCAGTTATTGTTTAGGAATTATTTATAATTAATCGGTTTTTTCGGTTTCCGTCAAATATCTCCTTAAAAACGTCGTTATTGGTAATCTTCGTGAGGAACAAAGTTATATAAAATAACGTTCCTTCCAAGTTTTGTTTGAAACAAATTTTCGTAGAACCATCCATTTCGGAGATATTTTGCTTTTTCTTAATTTCCAGTGTACAGCGCCACAAACACGTAGCGGTGAATTCTGGAAACAATCAAAATATAATTTACGGCAATAAGGACGACTGTATTCTTTTACGATACGAAATAATAAATTTGTCTTATAATGCTATTCATAATAATTTAAATATCTATACCCCAAATATGGAGAAAGTTTTGTGTTGGCCGCATCAGATTTTATTTTCAGTTTCTCCTCTCCTCATCTTCCTACTCACCTTGAACCCTTGATCCTGGCCGCTCATCTCTCTCACCATTTCCTTTCCGCTCAACCTCTCACTTCGTCATTCAGACAAACATCCTAATTCCATCAATCATCCCCCATCGTACGTCCCATTGAACATTTCAGATCGTTTTCGAGTCCTCTCTTCAAAAAAAAAAAAAAAAAAATCAACGCCTTCCGAAAAACTCCCGAGACCGTTCGCGCGTCATGACACCCACAATTCATTTCGTCGGCGAAGACTCATCTTTTATTCATTACTTTCACGTAAATCACCGCCAGCCAACTCTCTCTCTCTCTCTCGGTTGCACTGCTCTCTCTCTTAATCCCTTTCACTTTCTCTCTCACGTGGTGGCACCTTTTTCCCCTCTTTCTCTCCAAGCTTAGAACTTGACGTGTTATTCATTATTCGATTTTTTTCCGCTAAATTCTTCATTGCGAATATCCCAGAGGAAGCGGGGGACATGTACATTGGACCAAGGATCAGATTCTAAGTTGTCATTCATAAGAAAGTACAATGAGTTGTCTAGTTTGTTCGTTAAATGGGCGCTGGCGGTCATCTCAGTGTTAAAGTGAAAGATTTTGAGCAATTTTATTTTCAGGTGGAGCTTTCTGCATTTGTGGGTTTGTATAGGCTTTTGAGACCGAAAGTAAAAATATAACGTACAGTAACTTTTTTTTAAGGACAAGAAACTTTTAATTAGGCTTCTAGATGTTAAAAAATGATTTTTTGGACGGCCATTTCGCTATGAGCCAAAGTCTGAAGTCTGCAGTTAGGTTGCAGCCCGTGCTTTGTGAAAAGCGTATTTATCTACAATCGATTTGCTTCTCTCAAAATCGTGAGCTAAGAACTCCAGTAGGCATAATTGGACGATAAACTTTCGCCATGATATCCGTTAGTTACATTAAGAAGAAATTACTTTTCAAAAAACCGAAAATTTTCACTTGAGAATTTTGCCGTTGAAAAATGTTCTACCTTAGCTGGTTAATTGTATGATAAAGAAATGAATCGCTTTCGCCACTAGAACTTCAATGATTGCTTTTCGAAGCACGAAATATGTTCACGACGTCTATTAATTTATGGCTCTACGGCATTTGTTTAACTTTTCTAATAGGTGATATTTATAGAAAAAAATTCGATTTAAAAAAATAATGAGGAGTTAGGTAAAGAGGTGACGTATATGGTGTCCACATTTTGGAAGCGTATGGTTATTCGTTTGATGTAACAAAAGTTGTAAGATTTTATCAAAGATTACATTAAGCACTAAAAGTATATCCTACGAATTGATCCTCCAGGCTGGGTTAATACTTCATTCCCATAAAATATTATTGTATTTATACGTACCCAATGAATACCGTGGCAGGCTGAGTAGCCCAATCCGTGAAGATGTTGACGATGCTTGGAAAATCGAGATTTTCAGAATAAAATTGTAGTTTTCTATACTTGACGTACCTTATGAATGGCCGCACATTTCTGGTAAAAATTTAGATGTAGTCGCCCTCATTCGCCGTACATTGGGTGCTAGGCACTCGCTTCTCCCCACATGATACGTAGGCAAGCGCTTACATACTTAATTAAAGCTGTTGGTTTCTGCTTGATGCGTTACCCCCACAAACCAGACGGCATTTGACGTGACCCGGAAGAGATAAAACAAATAAACAGACGTCTAAGGTTCCTTAAAAAAATGTCAGTTGCGCGATTCCCACCCGACTCCTCTGCGCTCATGAGTTCCTATCCGTGCTGAGTTACGTCGTGTCTACGAGATGTACGCGTTCATTTATCACGCCCGAATGGCCACGTTATATTTCTTTGAGCTGAGCTCATTACTAGAGTGAAATATCGTCTTTCTTGAGACGTCTTCCTGCTCGATGCGAGTCTCATGATAGTTATATCCAGATCACGGCGGTGATGGGGAACAAACGAGCGAAGCGTAGCGCTTCAAAACGAGCTTTTTGCAAATATTCCTAGAGGGAATTCATTTGGCGTTTATTTGGCCGCCATCTGGGAAGTGTTATTCACGAGATTGTCGTCGACATTAAACGTTAAGAACCGCGAGTCTCCCGCCGCTTAAAGTAATATAATTTTGGGTTTTTTTCAGACGATCCAGAGCGCGGAGTCGGTTGTTTATGACCTCATTAAGGGTTCATCAGGCGCGCTGAATGTTGCGGTAATTAGACTTTCATTTCGCTCGGCACTCGGGTAAATATAATTGGATCGCGAGTGCGTATTTGTGTCGTCCCTGCGTGCGCGCGTGTTAAGGATGAGGCATTTACGCGATGCTTTTCGACGTGGGCGTTTGAGTTTCATAAAATTTTAAAGGTTACCTTTTTATGCTCGCGTGCGTATTAATACAAGTTTGCATACATATGTATACTGCCGAGCGTCGACGAATGAGATACGGATTTCGGAATTTTTTATTTCTGACTTTTTATTCCCTGTTGTTAAAAATGGAATTTTTAAGACAAGATTTAAGTTGCGCTCCTCTTATCTTACTTTGCTTGTTTATTTAAAGGTGACAAATGTAAGAATGAAAACTAAAAATTAATTCAACTTAGGATTCATACATATTGGCTAAAATTAAACCAGGTTTAATTGTATGTGGCAATCGACGCAGAAGTGCTTGAGGCAGTAGATGGGGCAGACACCATTTACAGATATTTTATTAAGTGTTATAATGTACAGAAAACTAGAAAGTACGACGAGAACAATATGGATGGATCGCGACTCGTGAATTCACGGATAGTTCCGCATTTTAGGATTCTGGATTTTCGATGCTCGATTGTGCACATTGAAGCTTCTGTATGTAATTCGGACTTTTTTATACATGGGATGTATTTTAAAGAAACATTTGACGTGTGAATTGAATATATGTACCTACATATCTATGGAGAATTCAAGGGTTCTACGAAAACGAAGTGAAAGTATAGTAGAGACAGTACAATCGTTAAAATTATTTGCTTCATTCAATGAGTAAATGATCTTGTTAGTTTTAAAAGATTGATTATATTCCAAAATCTGGGCAATCATCACGAACTTAGATCTCAAAGCAGGGATAATTTTTACTTTCTCCATACGTAGTAATGGGAAAGTATTGTGATCACGAAAAAAATCGACTTCGAGATTTCAACGGAAATACACGTTTTGAGGTCCCTAGAACACGTTTAGACTATTTTCGGAATGATGTCTGTGTGTGTGCGTGTGTATGTGATTGTGGGCGCTCCAACTCAAAAAGTACTCGCAATATCGTTACCATACTTCATATATAACACTTTAGCATGAGCTCAAGGAACTGATTAGTTTTTGGACAATACCGGTTAACCGGAAGTCGAGGTTTATTCGAAACCCGATTCGGTTTTTGCGATATTTCTCCGTTAAAACATCATTATTTTATATACAATTCTATACAAATGTTATAGAGAATGTAATTTCCTACAACTTTCATTTGAAACAATTTTCCATAGCAGTAATTGTTTAGGAATTATAAATAATCGGTTTTTTCGGTTTCCATCAAATATCTCCTTAAAAACGTCATAACTGGTCATCTTCGTGAGGACCAAAGTTGTAGAGAATAATATTTCTTCCAGGTTCTGTTTGAAACAAATTTTCGTAGAACCATCCTTTCGGAGATATTTTGCTTTTTCTTAATTTCCAGTGTACAGCGCCACAAACACGTAGCGGTGAATTCTGGAAACAAAATATAATTTACGGCAATAAGGACGACTGTATTCTTTTACGATACGAAATAATAAATTTGTCTTATAATGCTATTCATAATAATTTAAATATCTATACCCTAAATATGGAGAAAGTCATATGTTGGCCACATCAGATTTTTTTGAACGGGATAAAAGAAATTTTATCCTTCTCCAAGCAACAATCAATAGTAATGTTAACGGCATATATTGTCCTGCATTTCAAATATCCTCCAATATAGTCTACGTATTTCTTTGGGAGATTATTAATAAAACTTTATGGAATATAACGCGACCAACAATCTACCGACCGATTTCATAGTAATCATCTCACCAAGGCGATGATCCTGCTTTATCCCTCTCGTTCTAGCGGCTGCTGAAGTAAGCTCGCCCATCATAAGGGATACACGTAAAATTTGCTTGCCGCCTCCCTCTCTCACTCTCTCTCTCACACACGTACAATTCTTTCTTCCTCTTTGCTGTCAACTTCTCGCACATACTTAACTTCCTCCCTTTGCACCCTTATCTCTCATCTCTGACGTCCTCAAATGCCATTGACACCCTCATTTCCGCGCGCAGTCATTGCTTTGAATTTTCTTTTTTTCCGGAGTGAGATATAGGTTATGATCACGACCTTTTAGTGGCAGATGTAAACACGAAACTGAAGAAAATAAAGGTACAGTAAATGCAGTGTTATCCGGCTATCTTGGGGATTGTGGATAGCCGATTAGGAGAAATAGCCGGTTAGGGGAGCGTTTTTCTATTTCGACATCGCAAATTTAGCAATAACCAAATATAATCGGGCTTAGGCTCACTATCGTACTATACTATGCATGAGGTTTGCATTTTCCATTTTAATTCTTCCACACATAGTTGGATCTAGATATTTACCCATTCTTATTTCATACGTTGCTACGCTTACATACAAAACAAAAGACTATTGCAAAGTTTACAGTGCCCGGGAAGTTTGGGGAGTACGACAATGAACATGTTCCCAAAATTGAATTTATTGGATTATATGTTTATTTATCTTGATTTACTCAGAAAAATACAAAATTATTTCATTCTTCTGATGTTTCCGTGAAAATCAGTCATAATATTTTATCCAGTTCCTCCATTTTTGGCTTATGAAGCGCATGACGTTTATTAATTGATTTACTCTTATCAGAAGATGACACAAATTTCATTAATTAGCCTTATGAGCCTTGATATCGTAGATCGTGGAAGATCCGATTTCTTTTGCTATGGCTGCTCTACTTTCTTCATTCGTTTTATCAGCTTCAGTTTTTGTGTTCGCGTTAAAACAACTTTTTCTCTTCTGTCCCTCGCTTTTAGGTATTTATTATGATGCCATACTCAATGGATGGGTGACTTTTTTAACAATAAAAAGCGATAAAACTGGAAATTGTAGAAGTACACCAAAAAATCTAGACAATGCAAATGGCTTACGTGAACAAAAGCGCCATGCTAACTCGGCAGCCCCAGAAGTATACGGAGTAAATACGTGATATATGTACATATAGTATTTTAAGAAATTTTATAGTGGAAGGTGTGGTATTACTGAAATACAATTCATACAAAAATTCATAAAAAAAGAAAAAAAAAATACAAAATGAGTTGTATTTGTGTAATTGCCGGTGTCCAAGAGGTTTCTAAATAGCAGGATAGCACAGCTTTTACTGTAATAAGAAAAAGAAAATCATATTCGTGTTTTTAGGAAACGCATCCACGATTTGAAGCCAGGACTTCCTGTGCGGCAAAACATTTTCCATAGCTTCATATAAAATACTGTATAATTTTTTTGTTGAGGATTTGAGAACAACAGAATTACGTGGTCCCCATTAAACCCATCGCGTGAAACATCGAAGACCAAAACGAAAGGGGGCGAGGCAAACTGGCACGTGCCTCTTTCACTTCGCGAATATTCGTTCCGATGTCTCGTCTATAGTAACGGCAACAATAGGCGTCGCTCAGTATTCTCCATCATAACTCCGGCCGAGTTTCTCGAACAAGTTTTCCTCTTTCTCTCCCTCACTCGAGATCCACACACAAAGGGATCGCTCAATCGAACCTCGTTATTCGGAGGGAATTGTTTTCCGCGAAAATTCATTCGAGGGATCCTATTATTATTTTTCCTCCCATTCATCAATACGGCGCAAACAATGGCGAGAAGACGATTTCTTTTCCTCAGCCGCCCGATTCCGGATGCAGCGCAACTGTTTCGTCGTAATCTTCCTTTCAACTTTTCTCTCTGTCTACCAAACACGCTCCCCTTCCACCAACACGCCAAACTAACCTCCCCCCCCCCCTCTCCCTCCATACTCTCACCGCTCAATTCCTGGTAGCGCCATTAATTAACTCGCAATGCGTCTTCCCCTCGTTCAAGTCGCCATAACAATGACAAATGGTTCGCCATTGCCGCCGGAATAGAGTGCGGTGCCGGGAAATTAAAGGAATGGAGGAGGGGGAGGGGAGAAGGAGGTACACATAGGCTTCCTCGTCAGGGGCTGATTGTTGCGCGGAGGAGGTGGGTTGGGTTGGTAGGGAGAGATGTGAGAGGGTGCGGATAGAGAATTTGAGAGGGAGGGCAATAGGAGTAGGAGAGGTGGTGGGGGGGGGGGGGGGGGAGGCATATAGAAGGGTAAAGGGGGCTTTTGAGCCAAGTGGGAGAGAGGAAGAGGATAAGGAAGAAGGGGTGGATGATTAAGGTTGATTGGTGGATGGGAAGATTTGTTTCGAAGGAATCTTTCCTGGGGGAAGAGAGGGGCGGACGTTCATCTGAGGAGGAAATCGTAATTGGATAGCAATGGGAAGAGGGAGCAGGGAAGAAAAGGACTCGAGTACGGATCAAAAGGCCACGTGATAAAAAATATATATTCTCGCTCAATTACGAAGAGGAGGTTCGGTTCGCGTCTTTTTCTTTTTTTTTTTTACTTGTACTAATTAATAAGTTAGAGAAATGAACATCGTATCACAAATGGGCGCGTTTCGTGCAATGGAATATTAGAAAGAAACGACATACCTGTACGCAAGGGAAATGGCGTTTTAAAGTTCTTTTCGTCGACAGAAATAATCCATTTTCTTTCTATTTAAAAATATTGCATGCACACGTAAGGAAATCAAACGTTTGCATGTGAGATTGTTTAGGTTAGCAACAATGAAGAAGTAACCATGCAAGAAATTTTCTAAATTCAATTCGAATTAAGACATTCTTGTTTGATTTTCTTGATAACGGCCACTTCTACGATAAAAATGTATAGGAAAAGAAATACTCTAATTTATCAGTTCTACACGTTTTATTTGAAAAATATTTTTATATGAGCAATACTTTACGAGACACGACGGAAAATTCATTTTTTATCACCAGTAAAGTGGCACCCCTGATTAGCCAACGTGATTCATTTTTGCAATTTTCTTATTATCTATGATTGTAAGTCCTTAATATCAAATTTCATGAAAATCCGTTAGCTAGAAGCCGAGAACGAACATGCGGACGGACGGACGGACGGACAGACAGACCGAGGATAATAGGCGCTCACGTTGGAAGCGAAACGCCTAAAAAGCACTCGATATGTGATGTATATGTTTATGGTCGTTTTTTATCATCGGAAAAAAGAGACGTTGCGGAGGACCCCGCCTTCTATTTTTTCGTCTCCCTCCCCTTCTGTATTTCATTTTTTTTTATGATAGCAAAAGATATGGAGAGCGGAGTAAGTATTTTTAAAAAATTTCCGACGCGTTCATTATTACTTTTTCTATACGCAACAGATTGGAAAAGGGGAGTTGATGAGTTGCGTCTGTGTGTGTGTGTGTGTGTGTAGAGAGAGAGAGAGAGAGAGAGAGAGAGTGAGAGGGTTGGAAGTTGAACGTAGGGAAGAAGTGCGACGAAGTGGAATGCTGTTGGGGTTTGGAAGGGTGTCTGGCAAATGGGGTTTTTTTTAATTTTTCAAGGAGGATCGGACTGTTATGAAGAGTCTTTCTGGTAAACAATGCTGGTATCATAGAGAAAGTTATTGCAAAGATTTTTTTGTTTAATACCTCGATTACATAGGATCGAAAAGACTCAGATCGCCAGCTGAAAAAAAAAGTTTCGTTCTGTATCGTCAGTACAAGTAAATGTCTTTAACTGTCGCGGTTGTTATGCTCAACCATATCGCATTCACGTAAAATTTTAGATTAGGCAAACGAAGATTTTTATTCCCTCCAATCTGTCGACTTATCAAAGCACGAAGTAAAGCAGGATAAAATATCTATTTCGGTGATTAATTTGTTACTACGTAGTTGTATTCTCTAGAGACTTCTGCTTTTACTGCGCATTTTTATTGAATTACGTATGATTTTATGAAGGAAAACTTGAGAAAATAAACACTGTCGAATCTAAAGAGATGAAAAAGTTTCGGTTCAATTGGATAACGATTTTCCGATGCCATTACGTTTTTTGTAAGTGTGTGCTTTACAGGCATCTGTTAGATGTAAATTCATGTAGAATTTTTTTTGTAAATTCCTATTTTCCTAGGACGAACTTTATTGATTAAAAAAAAAAGGTAATCTAATTTTTAAACTTACGAGAACAAAAGTTTCAAATGGTTTCTGTGCTCTAAATGCAAAATAATGAACAATATTTGACAAATTTCGCAATATTAACTTCAAAGTCATCATCCTAGTCCAGCGCGCACGAGGTTAAGCCGAATAAAAAAATGAGACTAACGATGAGCAATATTCGAGCCACACATTTCAAATCCGATTTTATTATCAAGCGCTTGACGAGCTGGGAAAGTGCGGATGGTTGCCATAAGATGCCACTAGTCAGTCATTTCAACGAGTCAATTAGAACTTCGTTTGAATGCATTCAGTATTGCAAACGTCGCATCCACTCATTTCCCCTCCCCCCCCATTTCTTATCCCTCTCGTCTGCTTCCATTATTCTCCCTTTTCTAAACCCCCCCCTCCCCCCTACCCTCCCCCTACCCTCCCTTCTTACTCATCCCGCGAAGAAATCCACGCAGGCACCCCAACTTTCTTAGCCTTCTCCCCTTCCCCCTTTTCACTAGCGTTTTCCTTTAATCCCTAGACGCGAAACGTAGGGCGAACGTATTCCATGTTTAGCCCGCAACCCCCAGGGGCGGTCTATCTTCCAATCTCACGCTCCTCCCTTTCCGTAGACTAAGCGAAGCTTGTTATACTCGAATGCCGACTTTTCCAAGGGAGGGGGAGGAAAAAGGAAGAACGTTGAGGGGGGGGGGGGAGGGAGGGGGCAGATTTTCGGCAACTATAGTCCGCCTCCACGGAAAAAGCTTGTTAGCTGTCGGTTTCGCCGTTTTTCTTATTTTTGGATGGAGAAATTGGCGGGTAGGAGAGGGGGCGGCCACCCCACCCCCTCCCTCCTTGTCCTCCAGCACGTATACTTGTCCTGCCGATTCGAGTAAAACGTCTTGAATTACACTTTGACGCATTTCCACGATCGGATGAGGACTAGACCGACTTGGCGTATATCTTTTTTTTTACGGGGTCAAATATGAGTTATGACCTCTCTCCCTCTCTTATTATCTCTCTCTCTCTCTTTGGTTTCCATGATGGATGGACCTCTTACTATAATTGACTCATTGTCCGACGTGTCACGGAATGACTTTTTTTTCGAGCTCCCCGCTATCTGGTTAAAACGGTTTTCCGACATGTCCTTCCAGCGACTAGGAAAATGAATTATTGATTCGGGCAAGTGGCCATGTTCGAAACGTGTTTGACCTCGTCGCTGTGGCGTAACGATAATTTTGTGCTATTGCTGCCATATTTCATGTGTATCAGATGTGTACTTGATGTTTGAAGCTAAGACCGGAGTGGTCGATGTGATGATTATGAATTAGTTCATTAAGAATCAGTCAAATCAAGTATTTGTGTGCATATACAATAAAAAAATAAATGTTTTACAGATATACGTAATTAATTTTTTACATGAGTTTTTGTCTCTTATGATGTTTAGCAATAAATTCAGGCTGACAATTGCCTCTAGCTGTCAAAAAATGTAATTTTTTCCTCGTATTTCGCTTGATATAATTCGAAAGCGAATTGCCAAGCGTTGACTCAATAAAAAAGTGACCGAGGCTTCGTAGTTATTTATTTAACTCCACTCACTCACTTCTAAATAATTTCGTCCGTCAACAGTCGACTCCAATGCCAAAAAATCACAACTTATTGTTAGTGACTCTGAAAAGAAGAACGGCTGAGATAACACAAAATTGATAAATGTTTTAACTAACACGCGTCAAGTGATTTCTAGTGAACCTCTACCTTTTAAGGAACGGAATTAAAAAAAAAATGTTCCATCGCTCCTGTCACGATTTCTCTTCATAGCAAACTCGGTGTCGAAATTCTTCCGATCTCCGCTTCCTGACCGAAGGGGAAAAAACCACAAAATAACGCTGAACGAGGAGCGGGAGAGAGGGAGGGGAAGAGAGAGGGAGGGAGGGGGATAGGGAGAGAGAGGGAGAGAGAGGAAGAGGGAGAGAGAGAGGGGAGGAGAGGGAGAGGGGGAGAGAGAGGGAGGGAGCTTGGGAGGGGGAGGAAGAGAGGGAGTTATCTTCTGAACTTTCGCTAGAAAGAAGGGGGCGAAGATAGAGAGAGAGAGATGGAGGAGATATAAGGAGAGGAAAGGGAGAAGGGACGTTGTGGCGAAGGGTAGGTATGTAGGCAGGAAGGAAGGAATGATAAAGAAATTGAGATTTTGGATGGAAATGGGAGAAAGAGGAGAAGTAGTGGAAGAGGGAGAGGTGAAGCGAAGAGAGATCAAGAGCGTATAGGCAGAGGAGGAGGGTCTAGAGAAGTGGTGTGAGCTTACTTAGAAACAAAGAGGGAGAGAGGAAACGGGAGGAGAAAGTGAGAGAAACAGTAAATCTGGAAGGGAAATAAACAGAGGAGATGTCAGGAGAATACGGTGTGGAGAAGCGATAAGGGATGGGAGGGACAGAGAAAGGAAGGAATGAGGAGAAGAGGGAAAAAAAGAGAGAGATAGAGAGGGAGAGACAGAAAGAGACTACTTTCTGACTTCCCTCAGGATTGAATTGGGAGGAAGTGTGGTAGAGGGTGGAAAAGGTTGGGCAGAAGAAGGGCAAGGAGAAAGGAAGTGTTTTCTGACCTCTCTTAGGAGATAAGAGGTAAAGGCAGAAAAGGAGGAGGTACAGAGAGAGAGAGAGAGAAAGGGAGGGAATAAGAGGAAGGGAAAGGGAGGAGTCATTTCCCGGAGGGATAAAACTCTCGGGGTCGCCGCAGAAAACAGTCGTCTTACGCCATTTGAAGGAATGAGGTTTTTCCCCGAGACTCGCGGCCCTTAACTCCTCCATACCGGTCTCCTAACGTTTCCCCAAACGACGCTCGTTCTATAAAAGTCGTTCGTATAGCGATATACGTAACGATGCTCCTCCTCTCTCCCCGCCTTTCTCCCCCTTTCCTTCCTCTACTCACTCCACATTTTCCGCGTCCGACTCTGCTTTCCCAAGGGATGCGCCCGAACCTTCCCATTCCTTCGCCAACCTTCTCTCCTCTCCCTCTCTCTCTCTCATACTGACTCCTCTCTTTTTTTTTAATCCCCCTGTTGCCTCCTTTCCACCCCATCTCCCTCCCTCCGCCTCCCTTTTGCCTATCCTCCTCCCCATCTCTAGCAGACAAAAAGGATAAGGACCACATTTTTCGGCGGGGTCGGATGGCGTAAAAGGGGGAGCGCGGGGGAGTTGGAAGGGGGGGAGGGGGGAGGAGGAGGGGGTAGAGGGTGGGTGGTGTGAGAGGGAGGGTGGTCGGAACCGATTTCCCAGGGAGCGTCAGGATTTCAATTTGTTGCCTTCCCCCTAGGGGTATTGTTCTGCACCCCATGCCTAACTCCTCTCTCTTTCCCACCTCCACCTTTCTCTAACCCCCGTCTCTCTTTCTCCACCCTCCTCGCTCCATATAGGAGGCCGTCTTTCGTACTAGTCTCCTCGTCCAAGACTTTAAGGATCTCTCTCCCCCCCTTCCGTTTTTATTTTTGAAAAATTCTTGCACCCTTTAGGCAGAGCCACCTACCGCGATAAATCTGAGGCGTCAAGGCTTTTCTTTTTCATATCTCCCCCACCTCTCTCTCTCTCTCCTTCCCTCCCTCTCTCTCTCTCTCTCCTTCCCTCCCTCTCTCTCTTCCCGGCTTTCTTTCCGTGTTGTCTTTTTTTCTCTCCCTCCACGTTGTCGACCCCGCCATGACGGACCGAGGTCGTAATGCCTTCGATTCCACTTTGTTGGAAAAATCCCGGTTCCTTTCTCAGTTTATATCTCCTCCGTAAACGAATTGGGACAGTGAGAAAAAAAATATGAGCTGCGGAATTCATTGACTCCTTCCATATGGAACTTGGTTTTTAGTTCTCGGACTTACGTTAATGATTCGATCGTCAAAGAAATTCGGAAGTGAATTTCCCCGGGCATGTTAGTCTTGAGATGTGATTTTTGAATTGACAACCTCCAGAGACGTCTTGTTCTGCCTGCTTTTCGTGCCGATTAATAAGGGAACTCCGTCAATTGAAATAGTTTTCATCTTATTGCGTATTTATCTATTTATTTGAAAAGCTTTGCTTCAAATTTCAGCCGGAAGAGATCGATTTATTCGGCTCGATTCGAAAACAGCTAATGCGAGTTCATAAAATAAAAATACAAAACAGCGTCGATTCAATGTCGGAAATAAGTGAATTTTTGTCGCGTGAGATGCGGGACTAAATTGGTTATAGGGGGGCTTAAAAAGGAAAAGAGAAAAATAATCAAAAAACAATCGAAAGCAATGCAGAGAATGTTATCACCAAAGAATGAGTGCATGGGAGGATAAAACTTAAGGTAGAGTTTTTATTGTTTATTAGCAGTGAATAATATACCTCAGGTTGTAGTGTAGAATACCCGAGGCAATATTTTCTTTGGGCGAGTTTTGTACTCCCGTATCAGTGTTTTTTTCTTTCTCATATACGTAGTATATTGAGAAAGTGTTGTTATGGTGAAAAAATTCGATCTCGAGATTTTGATGGAAATATACGTTTTAGGTGTACCCGAGTCCGAAAAAGTGGTTTTCGCAATGCCGTATGTCTGTCTGTTATTGCCTCTAGGGCAGGGTTGGGCAAAATTTTCTGCATGGCGGGTCGCATCGGTGTTTGCGAATTCTTCAGCGGGCCACATTGAAAGATGCCAATGCTTAGGCGGGCCAGATTAAGAGTATAAATCAGAAATTTCTTAGATTCTTAGGTATCATACATAAGTGAAAAACAAGCACAAACAAGGATTGTAGGGTTAAATTTTCAAAAGGTTTTATTGTCATAATTTTACCAAAAGTAATATAAAATTGTGTTAAATTTTACAGATTGATTTTTCACCAAAGCTTCGCGGCCCACGTTAAATGCTCTCGAGGGCCACATATGGGCCGCGGGCCACGGTTTGCCCACCCCTGCTCTAGGGCCTAAACGGTAGAGCGAAAATAAATGAAATCTCATACTGGTACGGAGAAATATGAGTGATTGGTTTGAAAGTTATTAATACCAATGGACGTTTTGAGTTGCGCATATGTTTCACCCCTATTCCAGCGCAATAGATGAGCTTTATCTTCTAGACTAGAATCACGACTCGTGTTCTCGGTGAAATATATCGTCCCATTTTTTTTTTTTAAAACTCCGACTCTGTGATAAAAAGAAACATCCTAGACCCACGCTGTGCTCCATCATTAGCGTAAAACAAATTACGGAAATACCCACGAGAGAAGATACCATTGGAGAGGACTTCTTGGAAATATAGGAGGAAGGAAGGACGTAGAGATGTATATAAGGTGCGGGAAGAGGTCTTCCTACGCTTCTTCCACTTCATTCTTCCCTCTCATCTTCCTCTAATTCCTTTTTATGTGCACCTTTCACTTTTTTCGGTAGGGTAGGACGGAAGGAATTCGCGGGGGAAAAACAAGACGGGTATCCGACGAACTTTCTCCTTTTGAAGTCGGAGAATCGTGATTTTTTTTTCGGAGCTCACAATGGAAAGTACTTCGGATGTTACCATTATTTTATAGCTTTTCCTGTCGATCCCTTTCACTCAAACCCTAGCCAAGGCGAACGTTGATTAAATGTAGACATCCAACAGAAGTGCTAGTGCTGAGAACATAAAGGCGGAAATAATAGGTGAAGAAATAAAAGATCATTTTTTAAGTACAAAAAAAGGTTGTTTTCTCGATCGATTGTTTCGCTTCGTGGTGGTGGCGGCTTAATAATTAAACCTCGGAAATACGTTCCCGAACTCGAGGGATGAAATAACATTAAATGAAATAAGAGGGACTCGATTGAATTCATTCCGTGATATTGTTATTATTACCCAATTTGTGGGAATTCGGCAATATTTTATCGCATAAAATCCAGAGCGGGAGGACGAGGAGCTGCAAATTCCATAACCCGAGATATTTCTTTTGCATTGAATCCACACTTTTTCATTGAAGCGAAGCATCAATATTATAAACTAAGGAATTAGGCTCAACTTCGTGGTAAGTGGTATGCATATTTCACAAGAAAAAAATTTGTAAATTCCACACATACCGCGTGCATCATTCTCGTTGGTCGCATCATCTTTTACTCTTATTTTTTCCCGGATTCTCTTGTTTTCCAGACATTAATTTACTTACTGCGTGGGCACCTGGATTGGCGATATTTAAAATATTTTAATTTAATCGTTTGAGGCGGCAATATTCCACCATTTTTAGAAATCCATTTTATCTTGAACAGTTTTCCTTCTTTTTTGCGAATGGTTTCAAATGTTTGAGGTTATATCAAGGACGGAAATTGTTTTCCGATTATTAAGATTTTGTGGAATGAAAAATTCCTGGAAGGAAAAGTTGAAAATAAGAAGTAGAAAAAAATTAACGGACAAGTCACATTGTTAACTCAGAAATAATCCCTTCAAATAGCCATATATATATATATATATATATATATATAGACTTAGATACGTAATATGCCGCCTACAATTTATTCCGCGCCTTAATCTATTTATCATGCTTAGTTTTCATTATATATATATATATATATATATATATATATATATATATATATATATATATATATAATGCATGATAAATAGATTAAGGCGCGGAATAAATTGTAGGCGGCATATTACGTATCTAAGTCACTACGAAATTTCATGTTTAGTCGAACTGTAATATTGCATAATGAACACAATTACTATAATCGAAAGATCGGTAACGAAATTGCGCTTAAGCTGTTTGAAATTAGGGTTGTCGAATCGACTCTACATTGTTATATTCGCGTGAGGATTGGCATTTCAATTTATTCTCGACGTTTTAACCTCTGAAAAATAGTCGGATACGCACTTGATTTTCAGCATGAAGAAAATTATACGTTTCCTTATCTATTGCTATGTTTAACGTTATCGAATACAAAAAAGTTAGTTGTTACAACCACTTCGTGATTTTTATTGGCCTTTGTGTTTCCACTGAGATCGGATTTTCAGTTCCGTAGTTTGATTCGCGACGGTGAATTTACAATCTCTAAATTGGAGAGAATGGGGCTATTTTACCTTAAAATGCTTGTACCGACTCTGTTGGCTTGTATCACTCCCACTTCCACCTGAACTCACCGGTTCGCGTCTGTGATAAAAATAACCGTAAATAACGAATCGGAATGAAAGGAATTGGTAGCGAAAACGATGTTGATCTCATCTGAAATTGAAATCTGCGTAGAATTTCGTGGTTAAAAATAAGTACGCGCCGTCAACAGATGAATACTATTATATCAACTTGAAAACGTACCAGACAATGAGCTTATCAAAGCTTGGATTGGGTATTGTTCGCTATAACTTTATTTATAATGGATGTAGGTAAAAAAATATTATCAAAGTAACAAATCTAATGGAAACAGGCCGTAGAAATGACATTTCATGATTCCGGCAATGCATTTGGTCGTGATTTGATATTTTTCTCCTTGCTTATACGAATAGTGAAACGTTTGAATGTGGGAGTTAAAATGTGCAACTCATGAACGTACAGGATCAGTTTAGAAAATTAGATTTTTATAAGGGAAAATTAAGTATTTTATGTCAATTTTAGCTTATTATAGCTGAAAAAGATGAAACAAATTGGAAGATCATATTAATCGTTAAGACCCCTTCTTCGTTGGCGGATAGTTTGTAATCTCACTCAACGTATGTTACTAATCTTCGATTGGGGTTTTTGTGCTTATCGTATATGTCCTCAAATGCGCAGCTTAAAAAAATTGATTTATTTCCTTAAATTTGTTAAGGTATAAAAGGATTTTTTTAAAGCAGCTATATTTTAGACTTCCAGTATATTAATGGAAGAAAAATTCTGTACCTCTATGGTTTTTATTCCCCGAATTGTTTTGGAAACTTTTACAAATGAGAGGGATTTTTCAAATATTAATCGCTTATTAATCTTCATGAGAGCTGTGGTAGTGTGATTTTATTTACTTTATTAATGCACAGAGCTGCTACATTAATCGTACCAATTTGTGAACCGAAGGATTGGTTTAAACTGACCCGTGGAGTCGACTCTTTTAAATATGAGAAAGTTTGTCATCGTTTCCTTTAATAAATTGTTTTAAGTAAGTATTGGTAATACTAAAGTCTTGGGTAACAAATGACAGTGCGAATTTTTAATATAAAACCAAAGGCAATAAAGATAGGATAACAGTTAAAAGTTGAGAACTTTGTTTGTCGACATGACAGTGACCCCTGAAAATTTTTTTTTTATTGAACCAATATAGTATATCGAAATAGTTTCGTCTATTATATTGCCTCATAAATGAGCGTCCAAGTGAACGGAAAAGACGTTTTTATTACCGAAGTTCTTAACGCCTTCATGTAACAACACGTTAATTTTCGGATTTTTAATTTTTCTTTATCGAGGTGCAATGACGCAACTTGCAGAAACTTCTGAAAAATATTTTCACGATATCAGCACCTATAAATTAGTTTTTATAACATTTAGTATTTAATGTAAGGTTGGTTCCCTTTATTGATTTTCAAAACCGTAGCAAAAATTGCTTTGCGCAGGAAAGAATCACGATGCTCGTAAGAAATGCTGCATCTATCGGAAAATACGAGAAATAGAACTTTTATTTAAGAATTTTTTCGCTCTATAGATACCGATCCCCCTTTTTTTTTCGAAACAAAATTGAGAAGAATTCGGATACGTCGGGAAGGAAACTTATTGTTTTATAAAGGATACGCGAATAACGACTGCCAAAACCGTAAGAGAGGAACCCGACGATAAAAATAAGAACTTTCGAGAAAGAACCGACCGTGCGATCTGGAATAGTTTCGATGCCTTTGGAGTGGATCTACCAAACGCTTCATAATTGCCTCGTTTCGACGATAAAGATGAAAGGAAAATTTATACATACGTGCACAATACGCTTGCACGCATTCTCGACTAGTGTTCACTTTTATTGCTTTTATTACTTTCTCATACGTAGTAATGGGAAAATATTGTATTCATGAAAAAAATCGACTTCCAGATTTCAACGGATATACATGGTTTGATGTCCCTAGAACACGTTTAGACTATTTTCGGAATGATGTCTCTGTGTGTGTATGTTAGTGTGGGCGCTCTAACTCAAAAAGTACATACCATATCGTTACCAAACTTCATATATAACACTTCAGCATGAGCACAAAGCACTGATTAGTTTTTGGACAATAACGGCTAACTGGAAGTCGAGGTTTATTCGAAACCCGATTCCGTTTTTGCGATATTTCTCCGTTAAAACATCATTATTGTATATACAATTCTATACAAAGGTTATAGAGAATGTAATTTCCTACAACTTTCATTTGAAACAATTTTCCATAGCAGTTATTGTTTAGGAATTATTTGTAAATAATCGGTTTTTTCGGTTTCCGTCAAATATCTCCTTTAAAACGTCGTTATTAGTAATCTTCGTGAGGACCAAAGTTGTAGAGGATAATATTTCTTCCAAGTTTTGTTTGTAACAAATTTTCGTACAACCATCCATTTCGGATATATTTCGCTTTTTCTTAATACCAGCCTACATCGCCAACACCATGTAGCGGTGAATTCTGTAAACATTCAAAATACACGTAATTTACGGCAACGACGTGTCTTCTTTTACGATACGAAATAATAATTTTGCCTTATAATGCTACTCATAATAATTTAAATATCTATACCCCAAATATGGAGAAAGTCATGTGTTGGCCACATCAGATTTTTTTTGTCATCCTCATATACTCGGTTTTCGGCGAGTTAATAAAGCGACCTCGGTCTCTTCCTAACTTAACTCCCCTTAATCTTCTTCTTTTTCCATTTTCATTTTCACTTTCTATTTCCATCTCTCCTTTCTTCCCCCCAGCTGAATGTTTCTTGTATTTTCTCTTTCTCTCTGTCTCCCACCTTTTAGGTTTGCTTTCGGGACAAGTCGCTACGGTTTTAAAAGAGGACGTGTAGTATCTCTTTCGCTAATGGGACGTTTACGTACGATCGCGCGTTCCGGAGGGGCGTAGAAAAAGGGTTTCGGAAGGTTATGGCGCGAAAGCGTCGTCGCTGGGAAAACGAGGAAAAAAGTCGAAGGTTTAATTATCCGGAAAATAAAGGCCATCCGGATGCGTTTCGCACCGTGAAAAAAGTTTTTTTTTTGCTGACGGAAGCGTTTCTTATTTTATTTTTGGGGTCCACAAACAGTGAAAACGTATTGCTTTTTACGTGTATTCGAAGACGTTCTAGACGACTGTTTTAACGGTACTTTCGCAAGGCTTATTTTATCGGATCGTGTTTTTTTAAATGATTTTTTCAGACGGATATCTGGAAGTCACTCGCTCGAATGGAACATTTAAGAACTGCACCGTAAACGATTTTCATGGGATGCGGTGCATTTCTGCCTACTACATAATCTTTTTCGAAAACGTTTCAATCGTATTTTTTTTACATTTGTGTATTTATCATATTTTGAATTGAAAATATGTGGACACCAATATATATATATATATATATATATATATATATATATATATATATATATATATATATATATATACATATACATATATATATATATATATTGGCGTCCACATATTTTCCGAGACATGCTTCGTCTAACACCTGAGGACACATTAAATCCGCTCGTAAAATGAAAGGTGTTTTAACGGATACCACGAAAGAGAAAGTGATGATTTACAATGCTGTTATCTCTTGCGTAGTTCGCAGATAGTTGTAAAATCTGAGATCATTGGCAATCTCATTTAACTCCAGGACATAAAAAAGCTGTATTGTACTGCTTGTTTTAAAACAATATGCGATTCACCTTTTTTTAGTGTTTGTTTTGGAAAAGAATTCAGTAGTCCGGCAAACATAATTTTTGAGAAATTTATGAAATTGCTTTATTTCTACTAAAATTAAAACTTTTTCTCTCATCACTAAAAACCCTGCGCCATGCTTCTTTACCAGACATAGTTAATATATTTAGACTTCATAGAAACAACACATCCGGTTGAAAGTGACGGATTTTTTGAAGTCAGTTCCTTGTTCCTTTCGTGCCACAGACCAGTTAAGAAGAGTTTAGAGGTAATAACGATCCATGGTAACGAAAATATAAATACGGGAATAGTTGCATCAGCATTTGTCAGAGAGATAACGCTCAAACACAAGCGTGTCATGTGCATCGAGGTCAATGTTTGGTTAGCAAAGGTGATTGAAGCCATTTTTTTAATGGAGAGAGACTTACAATTAAAAAAATTTCCTCTTAGACTAGTGCGATTTCCGGAATTCATTCTCCAGCAAATTTACACCCCCCGCACACTTTTTTACCCTTCTCCCTAAAAAACAAAACCTCTTCCCTCCTCTACCTCCTCTTACCGTCCTCCTTCCTCTTACCTTCCAATCACAACAATGCAGACCCTCGCGGTCCTTATCTCCGTTTCTTCCGCAGACTTCCTCTAAATCGGTCCTGCAAAAGAGGTGGTGGAATAAAGGAGAGGAATGCAAGAAATTCCCGAGAGGGAATTGCTCGCGACTCAAGCGTGTATGTTTTAAGGGGCAAAGTTCATTTTTCCTCTGCATTTCTATATTCTCTCTGTTTCATCCACTTTCTTTATCTCTCGCTCAGTGGCTGTACCCTTTTGAAAAATCCAAACACAGTATAACTTTAATTTGTTTAGTTTAGTGAAATTTCTTTTAGAGGAATTACAGTGAATCCATTAACTTGTCAATTAACGACTCCTATATGCTCAGCATGGTTAGGTATTTTGGGTTCATAATCGTTTCCGTTGGAATTAAGTCGAGATTTGCGATGTTTTATTCTATCTCTAGAAAGTATGTCCGCTCTACTAAATTCGTATTTTAAAATCAAAGTGTACGTTCCATGAGATTTTATAACGGCTAGTTGATCAGAATTCTCATAAGCATGTGCTGATATGCAGGTCATGGTTGATTGAAGATACAATTTCAATACTGTATATTTGCATTACAAAAATAGTATTACAAGAGATTCCACCAATTCCTTTCTTAAAATATTAACAAAAGTGGTCCCCCAAAGCCATCGGCTTGTCTGGGGGTTCCAATCCATACAATCTTAGTATCGATCACCTTACACAAACCCCAATCACTCACAAAAACAGCAAATGCAATTACTGTCCCAATCATACCAGCACAATTTGTCCAACATACCAAAAAGAAGAAGGAAAAAATCACTCAAATTAACACTCACTTAGCATGTTAATCCACAATCAACAACTATAAGTCCACATACATACATTGAACATTCCATATATCAGGGAAACAATGCATGAAACTAATACTCCAAAATAAATCTTACAACCCTCTCACAGACACAGTCCTAACATCGAGTCACCCCACACAAGTAATTTCAATTTTTTTTCTTTTTTTTAACTAAAACATGAACAGAATTTCCATCTGCATGAAATGAATAACTTTCATTAGCGTAGAACTATTCATATAGTTTTTCATATAACAACCAGTTCTTGATTTTTCTTTTAATGTCATTCATACTATGTAAATTTAGCAAATGGTGGGGCATAATGTTAAATATATGAGGTATAACAAACCTACTATGTCTTTTACCATATAAATTATTATACTTATGAGTAATGTATAACGGAATATTCCGAGTTGACATAGAATGTGTTTTCAAAATACGGTTTTTATATGTATTACTAAAATAATTGTCTATAATAATAATCCACTTATAAAATTGTGCCACAGTTAGCACATCATGTTTCTGACATAAGTATTTAATGTCACTTACAATGTTAAAAGTATCCTGTTTATCAGCATTTACCAGTTTTAGAATTCTTTTTTGATTCCTTATAAGTGTGTTTAAAAGTGTTTTAAAAGCACTACCCCATACTGTTATACCATATCTAAAAATATTTTGAACAAAAGCATAGTACATCATTAGTTTAATTTTAGGTTGTAATAGATCCTTAACAACAAAAAATGAATACATAATAGACCTTAATTTATTATTTAATTTAGATATATGGTGACTAAAACTAAAGTGATCATCAATAATAATACCCAGGTATGTATATTTAGTTACCTGTTGTAGGATTTCACAGTCACAAGTAATTAGATCTTCATTATTCAAATGTAAGCAACAGTGACTGTGAAAATGTATATTAGTCTCTTTTCTTCTAGGTGCTTGACTTGTTATATGCATAGTGGATGTTTTACTAGGGTTAATTATTAGTTTATTATCATGAGCCCATCTGCATAAGTTGTCAAAGTCTTTTTGCATCTTACTACAAGCAGTTTCAAAATCTATATATGTTGTTGCTAATAATACATCATCAGCATACATAATTAATTTGCAGTTCTGCATAACACAAAATAAATCATGTATATATATTAAAAATAATAATGGGCCAAGAATGGATCTCTGACGGACACCATATTTTATACCCCTCAATTCACTCTTGGTATTATGAATTTTAATTTGAAGAAGCCGATTTTTAAAATAACATTTAAACCATTCCAAGATTTTTCCCCTAATTCTAATATTTGCCAGCTTATATATTAATAATTTTATATCTAAAGTGTCAAATGCTTTTCGGAAATCAACAAAAGTTGTAATTATATGAGATGAATATAATAATAAAAGTAGTGCTATAATTTTTCATATATACCTTTAAAAATTCAAATGGATTTTGCCAAGAGCTATCGCTGTGTCGGTAAATTTAAACTTCGTCCATTGGATGAGTTGCTATTTAATTGGAAACGCCGTTCAGTTCATGCTAGAATATTACATTTTATTTAGGGCAAAAAGTGACGAACTTATACTGTTTCTATGAAAAGTTAATAACTCCAACATTTCGTACAGTTCTGGTTTTATTTTTATTTAGAAGTTGTTCCCCCGTCGAAATATAAACACGAAATGTCACAAACTCGGGTTTGTTCGGGACTAAAATGAGGGTATGGCCGAGAGGCAGTACAAAAAAAATAATTCGAAATTTCATTTTTCGTCAGAACTTGGAGGAGAGTATATTTATTATTATTTTTTTAATCCAGGAAAGCACGTGTTACAACAGAAGGACGAAATAAAAAATATATATATTTCAGGCATGCAAGTCGCGTCTTGTATGTATTTACTCTCCTCAACCCCTCCCCTTCCGCCCCTGGAAGAATGTGTTCATTAAATCCGAGTTTGGCTAATGAAAGGGAGTTTGAGAGGGAGAGAGACAGGAGGAGGAGGATGAAGGGGGGAGAGAGGAGAGGGAGAAAGTGGGGCTTCGAAGAAGAGGGGGAGGGGGAAGAGCGCTGGAATATGTAAGGAAGCTCACAAGGTTAATGAAAGGGAAAGCCTACGCAATTCAGGGTATGTGTGTGGGATATTATTAATTTTTTTTGTTCCGAGGCCTTCCATTGCATTCGTTTATTTTTCGCGACGTTCGTCGCCTTTTTTTTCTTTCTCTCCCTCTCTCTGTAAGAATTTTTCGGTTATAAGTTTTCGACCCGGTCATTGTCTAAACGTAGGTCGTTTTCCCAGAATTCGGCATTCCCGCGCATTGGGTGGAGAGACGAGCGTGCCTTAAAGCAATGCGATATAGCTATTTGAATGAAAACATAGTCGCTAGAAACAACATATAGTGAAGGTACTTTATATTATTTGCCAGCCGTTTTCCTATGCGTTGAGGTCCTGCCTCAATTTTCTATCTGTTTAGAAGTGATAATATAGGAAGTCCTTTTTTGGTTTCCGTGTAATTCTGACGGATGACATGGAAAAACCTGTACCTTTAGAGATACCTAGTACAATTTTTTATACAGTGAACTGCGGCAACTCCGAATTTTCTTAGCCAAGATCAAACATATAATACCGATTATCTCCTATATATTTATGAAAGTTTGTTTGTTTGTTTATTTGAGCATCTATACATTTCCACACCGTTAATGCTAGAGTAATCAAACTTTCAACAGATACTTTCTTCACAAATAGGAAGGCCGTAGGCTACTATTTAATCCCAAATGTTTTATATTAATTGTACAAAAAGAAAAATAACTTTGTATGCTAATTTTTTCGCATGGCCAGCTGTATGTTGCAGCATCAAGAGTTGGATCCGGAAAAAAAGATATATGCTTATAAATAATCAAAAAACCAAAAACATTGTTTACAACGAAGCACTGAAATAAAACATTAATTTTTGTTAGAACATTTTTTTGTGTTTTCCCCCGGGCAACGCCGGGTACTGTAGCTATTTTTTAAATAAGAAAACAATTTTTGAAATTATCTTTTTCCTACATAACCCAATAAAATTTTAAACGCTAATTTTTTCCATTTTCAATTAAACGCATTCATTACGACAGTTTGACTTGCACAGAGAATGAGTAACATTTGATTTATTTTATATCATCAGGGTGTGCCAGGAGTGGTAACGACGTCCAGTCTCTCCTGGGTCCTCTCAAAGTGTCTAGCTGTTTCAGCGGCGTAATACGGTGCGACGGTAATGGCATATGAGGAAGAAGCATCGCCCGATTTGATTGAGTAAGCATCCTTTACGTCATTTAATACTATTAAATGAAAATAATGTTTATAATGTCGCATGATATAAATGTTTCTAAAAACTTATTATGGCTTCAACCGACAATTGAAACGTTTTGCGTGGATTTGTTGCATAATATTTTTGGAATATAGTAAAATATAATATTTTTACATGTATAACAGTATACAACACCAAGTTATGTAAAATTTTACAGTATATGTTAGCTTAAGTTATTTTTTTACGGCGGAACTATTTTTGGGAACTCTTGGTTAAGTTGGATAGTTTTAAAAAGTGTATTTGGTTAAATTTTGTTTGGCTGTCTGCATCAGATATTAATATCGATGCACGTGTATGTATGCTAGATATCCCAGAAATTACGCGGTGGTTACTTGGTTAGCTATGTTCTCATTGTGCACTGCGTTTTATGTTGTAGCTATCACACGAACAACTCGCGGACTTGCGGAGTCCTAGCTACTCCACTGCCATGTAAACTTGTTAGTTTTTAAATATTCGTCAAATATTATAAAGCAGATAAGATAAGGCGTATTTCGTGTAGGGAAAGCATAGAGCGAGCATCTTTTGCCGGTGACTGACCGTCCCTGTCATCGCGTGTTCTAGTTCTTCTAAGATATTTTCTCTTGGGCAGACTTTCCGTGAATTTCATTTAAATGGATGCCAACAAAAGACTTTTACAATTCGGGTGACACCCAAAGTGATTTCCAAAATTCCGTCCCCCTTAAATGCTTTTAAGTACTTCCTGCACATATTACATTTTTTTGTAGGAGTATTTCGCTTTTTCAATTCCGAGAGAGTCATTCTTCTCGTCTTATCGTATTTTAATTCTCTCTCTCTCCCTGCTTCTTTTTATTAAACCCCATTTTTGAACAGGACGGGAAAGGCAAAAAAAAAAAGATGCGCGCTGCGCGAAACGTGCGTCAGTTTTTCGCCCGTCCTTTTATTTTGTTAAATTACGCATTTTATACTGCGTATGCCACGAGCTTAACCTCGAAAACCATATTGCCGACCTCGGGACGGCAGGATTCCCGCCTCTATTCCGAAAACACACCCTGACCGCGCTCCCCATTCCTCCACATTCATCTCTCCCTCTCTCTCTCTCTACCTCTCTCTTTCTCTCCATCTCCCACACCGCTATTTCCCCACTCCTTTCTCTTCTTCGTCACGTAGCCGGGCGCTGTTCTTTATGCAATTGCTCATTTCGCATGCGGGTCAGTCTGCCAGCTACCGAGCCTTCCTTTTCCTCCCCTTTCATTCTCCTCCACTTCTCTCTTTCTCCACGCCGCCTTTCCACACATGCGACCCTCCCCTTTTCGCAAGGTCCGGCGGAAAAATGAACTTTGGGGAGGGGGGAAGGATAGGAAAAAAGTGACGTTAAAAAAATAACAGCGGCGTTGTTTTTTTTTAATTCTTCATCTTTACTGTTGTTTTTTTTTGTCGGAACGACCCTTATCGAGGTGGCCAGGCGTACACTTATGAAACATGAACAAATTCTTTTTTTTTTATATTGCTCCGCTCGGTTGACGTGTCTTATTGTTTAGGTTTTATTTCCTTCCGGATTTGATGGTGACCTGTCCGAGTCCGACGTGAATTATCGTCCCGTTTTTAAGGGGGCGTTTGTGTAAAAGTCGGTAGCACGGAAAGTTGTGGACGTTTCTTGCTGTCGAGATTGTCGTTTAGAGATTCGATAGATCGGAGAAGAGGAGGATCCTTGCTTGCAGTGTATATGTGCAGGTTTTGGTTCGCCGCGAATATAAACAAGTTAGGAAAGTGTACAGCGTTTCACAAATGGAGTGTTTGAAAGAAATTATATACGTGTACGTAAGGGAAATAGCGTTTTAAAGTTCTTCTCTTCGACAGAAATAATCCATTTTCTTCCCATTTTAAAATATTGCATGCACACCTAAGGAAAGTAAACGTTTGTTTGTGAGATTGTTTATGTTAGAAACAATGAAGAAGTAACCATGAAGAAATTATCGAGTTCAACCTGAATGAAGACTTTCGTTTGATTTTATTGATAACGGCTACGCCGATGATAAAAATGTATAGGGAAAGAAATACTCTACTAGTTCTACAAGTTTTATTTGAAAAATATTTTGATATGAGCAATACTTCACGAGATATGACGGAAAGTTCATTTTTTGTCACCAGTATACTGGTAAAGTGATACTCCTGATTGGTGTACGTGATTAATTGATGTGATTTTCTCATTATCTTTTATTGCAAGTCCTAAATATCAAATTTCGTGAAAATCCGTTCAGTAGAAGCCGAGAACGAACATGCGGACGGACAGAGAGGCAAACGGACGGACGGACTGACAGACCGACGATAATAGGCGCTCACGCTGGAAGCGAAACGCGTCTAAAAATGAGTATACCTAAGTAATAAAGATCTCCGGAGTAAAATAAAAAAAGTAAAATGTTATCATCGCTTATTTTGATCATAAATTTATCAACCGAGCTAAAGATAATTCGTTATTTGGTTCCGAGATGAAATGAAATTAACTTGATGGTGCTTGGCGGGAGATCTGTTGCTGCAATTCCACTTGTAAACATTTGGATTCAACGCTGAGGACATTTCTTTATATTAGATAGCTCACACATATTTTTTCCTCTTTCATATTTCTAATAATCCTTCAGGTAATCATTATTTATTGTATTTATCGATAAATTCTAAAATATCTAGAGCTCTGCTGCGATCTTTGATCTTCCTATCGAGAATGAAGGAAGATGAAAGGGAATAAAGTCTTTTGTGTTTTGCTAGACAATCTTAGTGTCATGCCCAGTGATAGGATATGGCGAAAGTGGCATTTGCCTTCAAAAGACTCCAAAAGTTCCCTCAAAACGTGCCAAAAGTTTATTTTCCGATAAGTATAAATTTAATACTCAGACGTTGAAGTCATCTTCAATAAAATGCTACTATTCTCTTTTAAAACGCAAGAAAAATCATATTCTGTGTGTAGTTAATGTGGTTTCTAAAAATTTTCCAGGTACGTTTCTGGTCATACCTGTTAAAAGATTATCTCTACATTTAGTCTTTTATTAATTTTTACTCTTTAAAATTTACCGACCTAATTTAAGATCTTTAGGAATTAATCACTCAGTTGTTTTATATTAAAATTTTTTACACACCAAGGGCAATAAGCAAACTTCATTTTTAGTAACACGTGAAATTAATGTGGCAAAAGGTGTTGTTTTCGGAGCTTCAAGTTTGAGGACGCGAGTTCAAGTCTTATCAGGTCGACGGCAGCGAAACCTATAGGAGGCGTGCTCTAAATGGCAATCGGGGCAAATTTTCTCGGAACTCTACGTGTCCAGAGCGAAAAATATATATATATTTTACGGTTTACGGTCATACCTGCCCATTTTTCAGCTCTCAAATTGATGGATGGTACGATCGCGACGATGTAGCACGGTCGTTATTTTTTTATGCTGTCTCCACCTAGCCGTGGATAGCAGAATTATTCATATACAGTAAACTAACGTCCTTGAAGGGACCCAGTAAAATCGACTTTAAATGCGGAAAAACGTAAGAAGCGGAAAATGGAGGTAATGACATGCACACATCAAAGTTTTCCTAGTTGATATGTTATAAACAGAAGATACACAATACCGAAATTTATGTAATAAAATAAATAGAGCCATTCAAAATAAGAAATACGATATTTAAAAAAATTGAAAAAGAAATAAGTGCGAGTAAAAAAATATAAAATACTACAAATATAATGACAGATTTCAATTTGTTTTTAAAAAATCGGATTTTTATTTGGTATTGTTTTTCTTTTGACTGAATAGCATAAAGTCCTCTTTCAAGTTCATCTGTCCCTTTAAGAAGGTCATCTGTCCCATTAAGAGACCATAGCTATCAATTGAGGGTAAGCAACCCCTCCAGTGCGTGATTAAAACTTGGAATTTCACTCTGTAGTACATCATTATCTTCATCATCATCACTTTTTTGCACAGTTATCAACATCGTCATGTTGCAAATCACAGATTTCATTAACTGATAGGACACCACACGTAGCATCATTGTCGTCAAAAGCAACGAACTCATCAAACGCCACTTCATTCGCGTTAAATTGCTCCCATTATTCGATATCAATTGCCGGAGGGTCATTTTGGTATTCAAATTCAACAAAAACCTCACTGAAGAACCCAGCCTTTTAAAAACAATTCTTTATCGTGTCAACTTTAATGACATTCCAGTCTGAAGTAACGTAGTCCATGGCCTCTAAAACTAATATGTTTTGCGTCTCTTTGTTAGAATCCACCATTGCCACTGACTTGCACACCAGCAGCTTCCTGTACTGCTGTTTCAAGCAGTGTATGATACCTAAATCTAACGGTTGCAAATGACTTGTGCTGTTGGCCGGAAAAAATGCAACCTTAACATATCGTAAGCTGGATGTATCAGGCGGATCCACAAACAGCAGTACTTTCTCGATGCAGATCCCATTTTTGCATCAAAATCTTGAAGACACTCCATCAATATTTTGATGTCATCCATGCCTTGGAGTTGTTTTTATATTTGTATGGCAGCGTCCGCACCTTCTTGAAACATCGCGGTTTCCCAAATTTGCCAATCATAAGAGGCTGAAGTTTCTCAGTACCGTCCGAATTGCAGCATAACAAGACCGTGAGCCGCTCCTTGCTTTTCTTACCCCCATGGCAAGTTTTTCCTCCAAAAGTTAAGGTTCTATCCGGTATCACATTAAAAAAATACCTGTTTCGTCCGCGTTGAATATATCGCACGAGGCATACTTGTGTATTAGTTCCGGAAGCTCTTCTGTCATCCAGTGATCCGTTGTAGCGAGGTCCACACATTTGTCTGTAGAATCGATATGTAATTTTTATTTGCATCTTTTAAAGACGTTAGAAACGGATTAAATTCTAGCTGCGGGTTTGAAACTCTAAATTGTAGATGTGGGAAAATGTTAAAAACAGAGAACGTTAGAAGCGGGAAAAAATGACATGGCATAAATGGACTTCTGACCGGGACTTTTAAATTTTGACTTAAGATGCGGAGAAACGTTAGATCCAAATACTTTAGAACGAGAGTTCACTGTATATAACTCCTGCCGAAAATTCGAAAAAGACGAATTTGGAAGCGAGCCGTAGTCTTCCGTCGGGAAAAAATTGAATGAAAACGAAACGCTTGCGTTCATGACTCAACTTTGAGACACCACGTTCATTTGACGTTTTTCAAAAGTAAAATTTCCTTTCCGCTATTAGCTATCGTGTGTATCATAAATTCTAAGTGTAACTACCGTAAAAGTGAAAAAGTAGAATAAATTACATTAAAATATTAACCATCAATGATTTACCAATGATGACGTCTAAATTGTATTTGAATTTCCTTTGCTGTTTCCAATTTTCTTTGGCATACAGGTTAGTTTTACCCGACTTAGTTAGGAGCTTGAAATTTTGACGGCAGCTTCAGGTTGATCATGGGAGTTGCAGTGCCGAATATAATTCAAATCGGCCCACGGAGTCGTGACCCCGGAGGTCACGGATCGGTCGGTCGGTCAAAATTTCAGTTTCTTGAGGATATCTCAGCAACTATTGGACCGATTTTGATGAATCCTACACCAATATCTATGTTTTGATGATATACATTTTCTAGCTGAAAATGGACAAAATCAGTCCACTGGGTCGAAAGGTAATGACCGGTTCAAGTTTTGGTTTTTTGAGTATATCTCAGCAACGAATTGAAATAGGTTTAAAAATATAAATTTTTCATGTTATTTCTGTAAAACACAATTTTCGCATTTATGGCATTATTGAAGTATAGAAATTTACTAACATTCAATATCTTACGTAAAAATTGATGTTGAATTGTTGTTTAAATTGTTGTTTATTTCATTGAAATATTTGTTGTTTTTAATTGAATCATCTTCTAATCTAACATAGAGAGATGGGAGGGAGAGAGATGGGAGGGAGAGAGAGGGGAGGGAGGGGGAGAAGGGAAGGAGAGGGTGGAAGGTAGGGGAGGGTGTTTATACGTTATTTTCCTAAGATTTTCTTACTTCATTCATCAAAATAGGAAAATGCAGAGCGGTTTTCTTTATTTTTGCTTTATTCGACGGGTATAACTGTGTACTATCTTATTCTTGCGATGCTTACATGTTACACGGTCGAAGTTTTAGATTCACTAAATCCGTTGAAATTCAACGGGCACTCCTACTAGTTTAATATAAATGTAAGTGCTCCTAACATTAAATAATGGCCGGAAAGCCTTTCCTAGTAGAGTCATTAAGCTAAAAGGATGTTTACTATTGATTTTCATAATTGGATCTCTTACAATTAAATTCTGACGTTGAATCTCATGAGACCCGCTCGCAACTGTTATTACATAGTAAATACCAACTTACACTTTCGAGTAAATTAGGGATGGTAATGTCCATCCAGTTGAATATACCTCGGATAAACCACTGGATTGCAAGCTTTAGAATTCCTTTCTCGTGATCCTAGGAAAGGAAGGAGTCCATGATGTCGTGCACCAGCTGGAAATTTCTCGAACCTCATTCCCCTCCCTCTCCGTATTTCTCCCTTCCCCCTCCCCCGGTTTTCTCAACTTTTATATAACCAAGAGACGCGTGGGAAATTCTAAGTGACGCCGCGCTTTTGTGGGAATCGATGTGTGGTTTGCCGTCCTGTCATCACACAACGCTCGTCGTCCTTCTGACCTTCCCTCGTTCGCTATGTTCTGACCTTCACGTGTTGCACTTATACTAGCTGAAGCACAGGTAGCTCTTATTTTTTTAATCCGCGACCATGAGGCAGGGATAACAACAACGGTTGAATATTGACTATATTTTAGGAAGAAGGTAAACACTTTGCATTTATTAATACTAGGCGTACCCTATATTATACGAGGTGCCATCTCCACCTACGCCCTATAAAAGTTATAGCCATTTACTTATTATATTCCCATAGCTTTGCTGTTCCTGGACTTTTTAGTTATCGTTAATGTTATTTTGAATTCATTTTTGTCGGATGCAAATGTAGCTGTTAGTAAGATAATGCTGGTGATTAAAAAAACCCTGGAGTCGCCATTTCGTCTTTCTGCGAGATAAAGTCGTGGTGTTTTTTCATATATAGATCATCGATTCATAAATTCCAAACTCCAGTCATCCACCACAAGCCGAAATTATTCAGAAATACAAGTCAGATTTAGTGTTTGTAAGATAACTACATCTTGGGTTTTAGCATTGAACTTCACATTCCTTTGCACGCACGCGCATAGCGCTCGACATTCTGCTCGACTAATTCTAACAATGCAACCAAATTCCAATCAATTTTCCTAACATTTTAACCAAAACGTGTAAATTACATGGTTTCGGCGTGTATTGATTAAAGTAACCACTCCACATTGTAGGTACATTAGTACCTGCACTTATCATTGGCCGTGCAGAAAAGTCCTACAGTGAAATATTCCAATAGACACCTTATACGCGGGAACCTAATGTACAATGCGGGACATTATCCGGAACATTTTACCATACGGGACAGGAAGTCGAAATCCAGGACTGTCCCGCACAATCCGGGACGCCTGGTCACTGTAGTTTACGGGAATTTACTCCACGCCAGAGACAAAACGCGCAATCTCACACACTCTGTGTTTAGGGACAATTTCACTACGCCGGGGGCCCTTTGTTCACACGCTCACAAAAACACAATCTAAAAACATTATACGAGTACAGTAGAGCCTCGCTAATCCGAACTAATTGGGACTCGGATATGTTCGGATTAGCGAATTTTCGGATTAACCGGGTTTTACAAAATACACGGCGTGGGGGGGACTGCATACGTAGAATCGTTGTCTGGCAATGTCTTGGACCAATAGGAAGTGCTCACATAATGCTCTAATAAGGCGGCGGAAGGGTTGGAGGGGTAATGTGACGTCACGTTTACTCGTGCCTCGTTTTCTAATGTTATGTCGCGACTGTGCTACCGTCTTAGCGTACATTTGTGTAATATAGTGCAGGGCTTTTCCCAGTGTTTTAAATTACTGTCGCCATTTTGCCCATCTTATAGAAATATCCAAAAAGCGTATGCACAGTTCGTGCTCGTTAAAAGATAAGTTGGAATTGCTGAAACGCATTGACCTCCAAAAGCATTATTGCTCATTGATAATGCTGCATCCCATTCACGGGAATCAGAACTTATCTGTGGTGATATAAAGGCTATTTTCTTGCCTCCGAATGTGACCGCGTAGGTGCAACCAATGGACCATGGAGTGTTGCAAAATCTGAAATGTCACTACAAGAAAAAGCTTTTGCGATCTCTTATCGAGAGTGAAGAAGAAAATTTTACGATAATGTAGAAACTGAAAAAGATCTCAATAAAGGACGTGATTTATTGCGTGGCTGAATCTTGGGACAGTGTGAAATATGATATTATCAAAATGTCATGGAAAAAACTGTTGCCAAATATCATGGATGATGTTCAAGATGATCAAGCACTCGATGAATTTTTTCTTACATCCTGTTCGGATTAACCGAAATTTCGGATTACCGAGGTTCGGATTAGCGAGGCTCCTAAATGCGCATTTCGAAATCAAAGATTCCATCCTCAGTAAGTCGATCAAATAACATCTAGAACCACGAGTTAGATAGAGTATATATACTTACGTACAATGAGTGAAGTGAGAGGGGAAAGAAAGGTAAAGAAGGGGGAAGAAATAGTTACAATGTAATGATGGGGAAGTTAGGAAGCCCGTTGGAATGACCGTTATTCGAAAGGGAAAGCAAAGTAGCGTTTACTGTGTCTTGATTAAGGGTAATATCTTTGTTTTGGTGAATGGCCAAACTTTCGGCCACGTCTAGAAGGTAGTGACTGGAAATAGGTTTCAATAGTTTGAATGTTTTTTTTTTAAAGTACGTAGCGGTGTTGGGTCTGAAGTATATGAGTTTGTAGGCAGGACTTTTAATACTTTCCATTTAAACAAGTAATGGGTATAAAAATAAATTTTTGTAAATAACTTTTATATTTTAACTTTTATTATATTCGTTACTTCAAATTTGGTGAAATTACCTGCATAAGTTACCTTTTACTGGTGGAGGCGGTGTTATATTCAATTAATCTGGATATCAAGGCTGAAGACATTTCGTGTCGTATATAAATCAACGAAGCGCAACACGAGAAATATCAAAGTTAAGTAATCGGTACTATTACACAATCATTATATATCGAGTGAGGTTAATATAAAAGTTATTAAAAATACTACATATGTGTTTCTTGAATCTGATAATATGTACTTTTTCTTTTGGTTTGAGAAATATAAATCTTGTCGCAATTATCGCACTTCCCCTTGACCACATTGTAACTATTTCTTTTCCCTCTCACTTCACTCTTTGTACGTTTATACATAGTATACTACATACTCTCCCTAATTCGTGGTTCTTTGTCTTTTTTGATCGACCTACTGAGGATGGAGTCTTTGATTCCGAAATGCGCATTTAGGCATTTTTTTAGGAGGGAAATACTCGTGTGTTGTTTTTGGCTTGTGTGTTTTTGTGCGGGTGTGAACAAAAGGGTCCCTGGCGTGGAGTAATAATTCCTCCTTAAAGCCGGAGTGTGTGAGATTGCGTGTTTGATCCCTTGTATGAAGTAAATTCCACTATGTGAGTACTCTCCTTTTTTAAAATTATTTTTATGGTTATTAGGTTTCTCCGTTCATTTTAATAATAATATAGATACGTTTTATGGCATTTGAAAGTTTAAGATTAAATTTTAGGAAATGATCAACGTAACACTGCGAATTTAATATTTGACCCGGCAATTTGCAGGAGTGTCTTTACTATTCGACAGATTTTCGACGCTGAAATAAATATACATTTTAATTTTTAACTACGGATTCGTAATATTTGTTCAGATAAAGCCATTAAGAAGGAAGAAATTTTATAATTGGAGGAGAATTTGACTTACAGATTAGGAATTTTTATAATTAAAATTTCAATATAAGTAAAAAAACATTGTAATTACGTGTAATTTACCTTGCTGATAATATCTCATTAAGAGAAAATTTTGATAAATCAAATTATAAAAAAACGCAGGATTATTGAAATTTTGAGCTCTTAATATATGACTGAAGAAAATCTTATGAGAATTTCGGAATTGAAAACGGCGTGGAATAATTACAGCATCTAAATATGAAATTTTTCCTTTGCTTATATTAGATTAACTGTCGTAATTGTAATAAGATTATGTATTTGTCAAATCTCGATATATATATATATATATATATATATATATATATATATATATATATCCTTAAAATATTCGCTGAAGTGCATGCTTTCAATCGTAAATGTCAATATTAGCTCTTGAGGATTTTAGTCTCCTAGTAACTACTCATTCTAGTTAACTTCAGGACTGCTTAGTTGACTTCTGTTAGTTAACTACTGTTGAACGTAGTAGATTTGTTATTAATAATTTGTCCATAAAATCCCTCTATTATTGATTATAGCAGCATGAAATAGGCACTGAAAATTTTCAAAAAATCGTTATAATTATTAATATGAAACTATCAAGCATCAGAGATAATACATATTATGTAGTAGATTGCATGTACCAGAAATGAATTCCTTGTGATTTAAAGTAGGGTGAGCAAAGAAAGTCGAATTTTGGTCTAGGTTTGGAGAAAAAATACCTATGGGTAGTTAACGCCAAGAAGAATACGCTCCGTCGGTGATGGCGAACCTGTGGCACTCAAGACGATTTTGGTTGGCACGCCAACGAAAGGCGAAAATCAATTAAAGCATTTATGGTACTGATTTAACGCCGCAAAAATATTTTTATTTAGTCAACTATTGTAAACATTAATTTTATGGTTACAATCTTATGTCTTGATCACGTATTTAATTTAGTTGGCACGCTAAAAAAATCAAGGACTTTTTGTGGCACGCGAGACGGAAAAGATTCGACAATTTTAGTAATATTGGCACGCGGACAATAGAAGGTTCGCCATCACTGCACTACGTGTTGGAAGGAATTGAGATGAACGGAAACTCACGACAGAGAAATAAGAAAATTTTTCTTTAATATAAAAATAATACGGTTCATGCGAAAAATAGTCTGATGCAGAATTAGAGTTTAAAAGGATTCAATTTTGAAATACATAGGGAAGAGAATTATGGAATGACTGAAATATGTGGATATATCAGGCAATGGGCAATGCTATATCAAGATATAGTATAGCCAAAAATCAGAAAAAATCTCTTAAAACTCTGTGCCGATAAAATATAAATGAATTATTATTGATTGTTTTAATTGTATTATTAAATCAAACTATTATTGATTTCATACTAAGGTAGATTTGTTCATGTTTTTTTGGTTTGATTTTATAATCAATGAATTTTTATCATCTTGCCCGAGAATTCTTTCGCCGATAGCTTGCGAATCTACTAATTTTTTGTTTGGATTTAATTACAACGATGAAAAAATATTCTAGCGAGCGTTGAGATTATTCAAATTCTTCATTAGACCATATTTAAACTCAATACAATTCACTTCACGTCTATAAACTACATGCTCTCATGAAACATTTATTTTCCAATCTTCAAAATTAAATATAAAGCGTTGAAATTCTATGAAAAATGTACAAGTGGATTTTATTTGCGGGATAACTTTGTTGAACGTAATGAAATTTCTTCTCGTCTAATGAGGAAAAAAAATCCGTAACCAAATTCAACAGCGCCATCGTAAGCTAGCGCCATTTCCCCGCCTTCTGGACGGAAAAGTTGGGAACTCGACACGCAAGTTTGCCGCTCAGACGCTCCTCTCTTATTATCATCGATTCTGCCCGATTGGTCGATGAGATTCACCATTGCGTCGCAGGGGAATACGATTTCCTTGTCCACGCGAATCGGTATTTACTGGGTCGAATACTTTTGGATAGTTTTGCGGAATTCCGGACGGTTGGTAACGTAGTTCTTTTTAGGAAGTCATGAGTTCACCGAGTGGCAAAGGGTTATTAGAATGGAAGGTTTGGACGTGCGGAAAAGGGAGTAGGAGATTGGGGAGGTGGGATGAGGAAGGAGGGGGGTGCACGGACGAGGCGGTTTAGCGCCGCTAGCGCCAGGGCAGAACAAGTGAGAACCGCTAAACGTGGCCAGGATACCAAATGCGATTCTCCAATGGACTGTGTACATTGTGCGGCAAACCCGCCCGAATATCAGCCATTCAATTGCAAATTGTTGGCAGATGATTTGCCATTTGCTTTCCCATAGTGTTCACACTCTCCTCTTCCGCCTGTCTCCCTCTCTCTCTCCTTTATCTCAATTCTAGAAGGGGAGGGGGGGAAAAAGCCTCGTTGATTCAATCTTGCGCGATTGTTGGGATCGTCGCTCGGGAAACGGGGGAAATTTTCGATTCGCACCGCTCTCATTAAGGAGCGTTTTGTTTCTGCTGCGACTATCGCGATCTGATAGGAAATGGCGTACATCCCCTTATGGCTACGCACGTCAGATTCTTTTCATTTTTTAGCTCTGTAAAGCGTTGTTAAATTCGGGATTAGTTTTAAAATGTCTCTACGCATCGTTCAGCCTTCTTTGAAATCATCTGAAAGAGTTTTGCTCATTTTAAATAATGAAAGCGTTGTATTCTATGTTGCTGGGGTAGGAGCGAATTTAAAAAATAAAATCGGCAGTTTTTCTGAACGATAATTGACGTGGTGCTACAAATTTACCATGGCGACGATGCACAGTATTTTCTCTGACACAGATTTCATTCTTTTTACTTATTTAAACAGCTCCAATTCTTAATTTAAGAAACTGATCGATTTAACTTAAACTTGTAATTGTACGAAGTTTATGCGCTCGTGGGCAATTTGTTTTTATTTCAAATTGCACCCGTTCGCCTATTATGGAATTCCACTACATATAGGACTCTTCAGTGAATTACTTGTTTGATATTATTGGAGCTATTTCATATACTCGGTTGAATAGTTATCATCTTCCCTCGGTGAATAAACGGTAAAATTTTATTCGCTTTTACCTAAGAATAAATTTGATTCGTTATTTCGTTTCGTAGGTTTTAAAATTTTATTTTAATATGTTCGCCCCATATTAACATACGCGTTTTTTTGTAAAACTGGTCTCCGTATTCGATAAAAAAATGTTCCTCTTATTTTTCGAGTGGTTTGTTAACGCCGATGAAAATGCATTGCCTTCGTTTTTTTTTTGGTCGCCGCTCGTTTTGCATAAACTCTTTTAAAAAAATTAAATAAATAAAAACAGCTGCTACTCAACCGGATGCGGAAAGAAACACGTCACCCGAGAGAAATTCGATATCAGACTCCGTTACACGGAAACACACGCACGTGTTGTGCACGGGAGAGATCAGTGCAGCGGAATTCATGGCGTTTCAGAGGAACACTGCCTCGGGCGCAGTTGACCTGAATCCCGGTCCGCGAGTACGAGTATACATAGTTCTTTTTCTTTTTCAGAGACACCTTTTTCTCACTGACTCGGTAAAGAAGGATACATTGATCGCGCTGACTTCGTCGTCCCTTCCCGACGGAGAGTATTTCTTTTTCTTCTTCCACGAGAAAGGAGTACGATTCATACTTCTTGCATCGTGGATACGGAGATTAATTCAATGTCTTTTTCACCGAGAAAATTAAAGCTTCCTTCCGTGCTTGAATTTTAACGCGTTAACTCGCTCATAAATGAATAAATATTTATATACAAACATGAGTACGCGCACAAATGTGTGTGTATATATATATGTGTGTATATATATATATATATGTGTGTGTATATATGTGTGTGTGTGTATATATATATATATGTGTGTGTGTGTATATATGTGTGTGTGTATATATGTGTGTGTGTATATATGTGTGTGTGTATATATGTGTGTGTGTGTATATATATATATAGTGTTTTTTCTCATCGTTAGCCTGTTTTTTTAATTTTAATTCAGTCACGATGTTCGATCCTTTTCCTCGAATTTAAAGGAATTTGAATTATTTTTACAATTAAATGATTTTAAATTAATCAAATTAACGAAAAAGCATTTTTTATATAAAGAAATAATGACGATTTTTTTAATGAAACATTTCTAAGCACGCCGTACATATCGATCATATTTAAGAGACCTTGAACGTTTGAGTCGCTCAAAATAACGTGGTAGTTTTCCCCAAGCACTGGCGGATTTACCGGAGGGAGCTCCGGGCGGCCTCCCTGAGTCCCCGATTTTTTGGGAGCCCCAAAGAGGGTGATTTTTGTAAAATTAATAACAAATATTATTAATTTCTCGAAGAAAAACTGCCTAGATTGAGAGATTTATTAGCCAGTGACAATTTTTGGAGAGTTATTTCATTTTAATAAAGCAAATGTCGAATGCACCTTCTTTAGAACTAGGAGCTCAGAATATGATTACCCCTTAGAACTCCGAAAAATTAAAAATGCGCCCCTAGTTCCATGGAGTAGAGTATAATTTAAAGAACTTAAGTATGTAATGCATCAATATTCTTCGTGTCTTCAGTTATTTTCTTCCTGTCACTGTCATTAAAGTCTTGCATTTGCGTGATGAGCTGATTTTCTTGCGAATTATCTGTGTTGTAATTGCCAAATTTGCGCGCAATACTGTAACCACGATCATTGATTAGGATGACACATCACACTCGTCCTTTTACAAGTAGATAATGTCATCAAAAACTCTATTTAAATTCATCGCAAGTCCGCGTTATAAAATAATTTGAGACTCAAAAGTCCTCACATTCCAGTTTTTGAAAAGCGCAAGCAAAGTTGGTCAATTTTGCGGTAAATTAAACATCCTCATATTTGCTCATTTTTACCCCTTACGCATGCCATTAAATTATTTATTTGGACCTTTTTTCGATTGCGTACAGGTTTTTATTGAAATTCATTGGAGCTTGTTTATTTTTGATGCGTGCTTTTTCCTTTGGTGCGGCTGAGAGTGCCCTTCACGGCCGAGTTGGGGAAACAGTTTAAAGCGAATCGATAATTAAATATATACGCACTGCCCACACAAAAGGAATTATTTATCTTTTATGAGTTTGACCCTCATAGTGGAAATCACCGAAAAGGATACTTTCAATGAAGTGTGTTTATTCGCTTGTTCGAACAGAAACAAACGCGACAATTGATTTTTCCTGCTCAGGTTTTTTTTAAGTTCAAAGCATTGAAAATATATGCATCATGTATTCTGATTTTTATGAAATAAACAGCACATTCTAAAACGGTTGTGAAAAATCAATAAAAGCGGTTGAAATGCACAAAACACCCGATGGAAATAAACGATGTTATTCTATGAATACGAATTAAATTGAAAAGTAGTTAAAGATGCAAGTAAATAAAGGATAATTTAAAGAAAAAAATAGCGGATGCATGAATGAAATGTTTCATTGAAAAAAATATCACTAGCAAAGGGCAAGAAAAGATTAACAGGCAGGCTTTAATATTTGATAATTTTAAACTCTTTTTTCACGCCATTTTGTAGTGGTCTCATCAAGGTAGACATCGATGCCTAATTGTCGTCTTTAACCCATTAATTCCCTTTTCAGTTCATATTTCATTCTTTTTATAAAGAAAGATTTAAAAAAGCAAAGAAATCCGAAAACTTTAAATTTTTAATTATTTTTTGGTATTATGCATTTTCGCGGCAATGGGCATATTTTGGTCAACTTATAGTCGGTTCACCAGATAAAGTCTCTTGGCCTACTTAGAGCAAGTAGCCAATCACGAACGTTTCCCCTCCATCGCCCCTCTCAACTTTCGTGCGGGACAGCAGATACCGGTGCGCGTTGCCAGCTCTTGCAGATTTTCGCCATCAGCTGATATACTACGCAATTTCTAATGGCAACGCATCCCGATGTGATCTCTTCGAGAGCAGGAGTGAGACTGGGTTCCTCCCCACTACCTTCCCAAACAAACCGTCTCCTATTGGCTGCTGCTAACTGGCCAAGAGACTTTAGCTGGTGAAACGACTATAGCATAAATTACTTTGAGTTTGGAGATGTAACTGGCTCATATTCATCAACATTCCATGAAAACTTCTTCTATTAGTCAGACAAAGATGAAAATTACATTTAGGATATTTATAAACTCTCTTACCTTTACAATTTGGCTTTATACACCGCTGTATTGACTTCTCAACCATGGGCCAATGCACGACTCCATCAGTTCTCGTGTCCTGAATCAGTATTGGCTATGCTGAACCAACGTGTTTTATATTTGAAAGTATTGTATAGTTGGTGACAATGATGGATAAGCATCTTTCTATTTGAAACATATTTTCCCTCATTACAAAATGTAGCAGCAATTGAGGTTCTAAAATAATATTATATCTATTTGCCTTTTTCTTGGAATTGCAAGTGAATCACCATCCCGGCGATAGAGAAGTCAGATATTGACAATAGGAAAGTCGACAAAATGGAAGAAAAAATTATGATAACACTTACTATACCTTATATAAATGAATCATGCAAATACATAGTTCAAATTGGCGAATGCCGCGAAAACGAGACATACATTACAAAGACGATATATTTTTAAATCGAAGGAACAAAATATAGATAATAAACCATCAGCTGTTTTAGAGCTTTGAAAATACTATGGTAATTTTTGTAAATAAAATATTTTTGTTAGAAGGCCTGTTTGGGATCTAAGATCTATTTTTGTGCAAATTTTTCCAAAATTCATGAATCATGAACCAACGCGCTTTGGAAAGAACGGCACACCAATATTTACCTGCTCAAAACTCACTTCACAAAGCCGACAGTAGATACCAGTACTAACCTCATTGAGTGTACGAATTTCACCTCAACCGACAATCGTACTTTTCTTTGGTTATTTAATTCAAGAAAAATATTCAGCCAGTTTGATGCAAATTTGTCATCATTAAGGGTCCGGCAAAAGCAGGATCAGATGACGTGGAATCGGCCAGTAAGGAGTGATATCCACGTTCAGTTTATTCGCTTGCAAAGTTTTACCATTCGTTGGACTTCGAAAAATTTGAACGAATCGAGTTTTGTCCCTTCCGAGCGAACGTAAATTCGACCGTCTCAAATGAAGCCACGCCAAAACATTTTGCCGCAAAGTTCGGCAGACCGAAAAAATCTGCAATCCAACCCTTTTTATTTGCCACGGTCATAATTAACCCAATTCTAAAAAAGCCCGATTCGGAAGTTAAAGCAGGCGGGAAAAAAGAGAGAGAGAGAGAAAAATAAAAGGGAATGGAGGAGACACTTTCCACGTCTTTTACGCCACTGACTCGACGATGATGATTGCTCGTTCCCTCAGAAGAGGAATCGTCTGCGACGCGACCGACTAGGGCGGTTTATTTTCCTAGACGCTGGACGAGGTCGATAGACCCCCCCCTCCCCCCCGAAAAAATAAAACCTTGGCCTCGACACGGGAGACATCGGACGTTTTTATCTCCTCCTCGCGGTACATAAACCCTCGGTCGACGTTCAAAGTGTCTCCCCGCGGGAATTTTAATAACTGCCTCGCGATCTTAATTTACGATCCTTTCGTGTCCCTTTCTGGTTCCTCTCCGACCCCAACGCTAGCGTATTCACTCGTGACGGCAATTACTTCGCGTAGTATTAAAAAAATAATTACTTTTATAAGCCTAGAGATGAGGCAGTCGGTTTTCTTCGGGTTATCCGCGAGCGCCGAAATGGCGCCTTAAACGTTCGTCCGCCGACGTAAGCTCCTCTCGAACTGTTTTGCAGTGAAAGACAATCGCATTAGGATGTGTTAGAGAGGAAAGAAATTCAAATCGCTAAGAGTTTGTTTTCTCGCGCGCGGGTGGCCATGTTATTACGTTTTTTTTCGATGCGGTACGTCACATGGGAGCTGAATAAGCCAGTCTTTTTAACTACTTTTTGTTACGTAGATGAGGAGAGATCATTCCATCAGGTGTGTAGTCATTGGTATGTGAAATAAAATTTCGATCCTCTTTAATTTGCTTTAATGTAATCGAAATGGGGATTAATTTTTAACTGGTTTGCATGATATGAGACGAGACCTGCTTAGCTTCTTTAATTCTGGCTTTTGGTTTGAAATCATACAGATTTCATGGCGGAATCCCGAGTATCATGAGTTATTTTTCTCTTTTTTTATTCATTGAAGGCGAGCGCTTGTGAAAAAAAATTGTCTTTTTGAGGTAAAAGACGACAATTTTTTCCACGGCAGACAGAGGTATCGAAAAATGAGCGACATAGATCGCGTAATGAGTCAGTATAGGAACGGACTCTATAGCTTACCAAAAAGTAGATATTTATAGATAAATAGCGGAAGTGCCTGTTGAATATCAACGGATTTAGTGAATCTTAAACTTGAACCCTGTAACATGCAAGCATCGCAAGAACAGTTTTAACCGTCGAATAAAGCAGAAACGAAGAAAATCGGTTCATATTTAGGCAGGGGCGGATCCAGAAACTTTTCAAGGGGGGGGGGGGGGGGGGCGATCGCCCCTCCACCTATCGAATCCGCCCCTGCCAACGGCCCTATATTTTGAATATCCCTACCCCTATCAGAATCTTTCTTTCCCTTGCTCCTTGCTATGCAGACGTAATCTGCGACGTATAATTGAGGAATTCTGCGCGGTATGAATTTAAGAAAGCATCCAGTGGAGTGCAATGGAGTTGTCCAAGGCGAGAGGCGATCGCCCCCCCCCCCCCTCCCTCGTGGATCCGCCACTATATTTAGGTATTTTGATGAACAAAGTAAAATCGAAAATAACGTGTAAACTTATGGGAAAATAATTATTGAATTAAGCACCCCACCCCCACCAAAATTTTTTATCGCCATATGACAGGGATGGCAAGTGATCTTTGGGTCGCGTGCCAAGAAAGTAATGTGGACCATCAGAATATTTATTCGAGTGCCACTAGTTTACTCCATCTCTAAGAAACTTCATATTTTATACAGAAAATACAAGCTTCTGCGTGCCAAGTAAAATCGCTTGCGTGCCATTCTGGCACGCGTGCCACGTATTTTCCATCTCTGCCCTATAGCCTAAGTTACCCGTAGGGCAAAGTTATATAGCTGTGCGAAGTTGCGTGACGATATCTTCAAATGTGTGGATTTGTATAGAGAACAAACAAAATTTCACTTATATTCAAAACAATATACAAATCAAAACAAATGTTTGAACAAGACAAAAACTAAAACTGTGAGTAAAACTAGCAAGAGCGCAATAATCAACAGAAAACGGATGAAAAAAGGAACAAACGAAATGAATTAATTTAACGAAAGACAAAAAGGTAAATAGAGAACGTTTAAAATCACAGAGTGAAAGTTATCTTCCGACTCTCATGTTAGCTTGATTCTCTCATCATTGAGTTCTGTTACGAGAAAATTGTTTATATCAACAATACTTTGGAAACATTGAAACGATTTATCCAATCAGAATTTGTGGAAAATCTACGTCTAATTATGTAAGTTACTTACGTAGTTTTAAAAACAGTTTGCTTTGGAGAACTCTACGCCACCCGAAGATATCATTAAAAACCGTTAATTAGTAGTATTTCAGTTAAAATCAACAAATATTTAGTTGCCACGTAAACAAAGTAAAATCTCACAGAGAAATAGAAAAACGATATTACGTTAAAATTTTTCCCATATAAATGCATTGGACTCTCAACTTCGGCGACAATGGGAGTTGTTATGGTAGTTTGTATATGGTATCTATAGATATCTATAAAGAAAAGTGTTTGTATCTATGTATGTTTTTTTATAGCTCAGCAACTACAGCAGGTAGAAACAAGAGGAAGGTGTCATTTTAAGCGGAGTAATGATTTAAGGGGTGTAGTCAGGTTTTTATACAGATTTGATTGACCTTTCTAATTTAAAAAATTTTTTTTTTTCATTTTCTCCATTTGAATAACATCGGGATGAGTGCAGCTTATTTTTAATTTGAATTTTAAAATTACTTAGAAACATGTTACGAACTTTATACTTGCATGGTTCTGTGAAGGAAATAACGAAGTTTGTTTTTATTAAAGACAACATCCGAATCCTGATCGAATTAGCTTAAAAATGCGTTTAGAATCAGAAAAATACGTGATTTTATCAGTTTTATGACAAGATAATGTCCAATCCATTTCGCCTTCCTCTTTCTTATATTCTGTATAATCACTCGCTTCTATCACATTCTTCGTAGTACTTCCTCCTTTTTCATCCTATCTGTCCATTTTTCTGAAAAATAAGTATGGCTAAGTTATTATAATCTAGGGAAAACCCCATTGATAGAAAACACCTACTTAGGTAGGGGAGTGTAGAAAACGTTGAAATCTACTGATAGGACTAATTAAAGATAGGGCATTGCCGACTCCATTAAAAAAATGGCTGATTGTGAATTTTTGTGACCGTGTGGTATTTTCCTCTGGGGAGCCTTTCATTCATATCACATCGTTCGATCTCCGAACTCGGTCGACCCGGGTCATCCTAAAACTCCGGGAGGGGGGGAGGAGGGGGTTGGATCATGGTCCGTATAAAATAATCTTTATTGACATTTTCAGGAGCTAATATGCGGCTCCTTAATCGAAGAATTTTATTATGGGAACAAGTTCAACTGGCCCAACTAAAGGGTCCAAGGGGGGGAAGGCGATCCTCGCCATCGCCCTATTTCACCTTTGCATCAGCCACTGTGTCCGTGGCTTCTAATAATCGGAAAAAGGTCGATGGAAAAGATTGGCGTTTCGGGAGGACATCTTGCATGTTTGTACGCGTGGAGAGAGAGGCAGATAGGGACATAGACAGTCGGACGCCAGATGGCAGATCCGTCGTCCAAGTGCATTTCTGTGTCCTACGCTGTCGCATCAGGTCGGCCGTGCGGAGAAAAAAATGCAGGAAAAAAACGGGGAGTTGGAGGGGAAGAATCCGCTTTACACCTCGCGGCCATTTGCCACACCGATGGGTGTAGGTGAGGGGGGAGGGGGGGGGAGGGAGAGGAAGTGTGGCGACTTGCTACGCCAACGCCATCGCGCGCGCGAGCGGAAGCCATTCGTAACACCTCTCGTCGAACGCGAGTCTTCCATTTATAGACGTTCTGCAAAACGTTGAGCGAAGGGATTTTAAGGGGGGGGGGAAGGGGGAGATTTGGCACAGACCCCTTGATGGACGTAACAGGGATTACATCGGCGGATAGAGCGGGTGGGGATAGACTGTGGAGGTTGGGGAGGAGGAGAGCACAAATGGGAAGGGGTGAGTCACCTGTCTCGCAGTGTGACAAATATACGCGGAGTAATTGATGGGAGTTCGCTTTGAGGGGCTAAAAACGATGGTAAGAGGGAGAGGTGGAGTGGAGTTCGAAAGGGAATGGACATTAAGGAAGATGTTTGGATGGAAAAGACTTCAGTCTAGCGTGTTCAGGTTGAATGGAGAATTAGGGGAGGGGTGGGTTGCGAATGGTTGTATGTGAAAGAAGATATAGGAAAAAAAACGAACACAGGCATGCAAGGTTGATAAAGACTTGGAAATTCACGGTTTAGAGAATTAAGAATGTCGGGGCATAAATGTTACGCTTCGAGTGTTGATGAAATAACTTTCGTGTTAGTGGCGAAAACGTGAAATTTTTTTGTGGTCAGATTTGTTAGTAAACCAGGGGTTGGTTGCTATCTTTCATCAGTGTGCAATCTTAGGTTGGCGTTTAATCAGTTTGGCGATTGATTTCAGCGCGTTTTCTATAAAGGATGTCCGTCTATTAATCGAAAAAATTGTCCACGAACCCCTCAACTCTCCTCTAAACCAGTAGTGGGCAACCTTTTCTGCATGGTGGGCCGCATTGGTGGCACTGAATCCTTCGGTGGGCCGCATTGGAATTTTCCAATGAATTATAGTTAAATCGTAATTTACTTTGAGATTCTTAGGCACCATATGCGTGGAAATCATGTTAGAATTAGCTTTTTAGGGTTAACATTTCTATATTAAAAATCACGCTGAAATGAATCTTACAAAAAATAAAAATCAGCATTAAAAAGAACTTACTTGAATTGAGAAATATTTACTAAGTGATCGCAATTTAACTTTAGATATCTTAACAGATTTTGCTACACTGAAAATAATATTTGGTAGTTAATTAAACAAAGTTTTGAAAACTATGAGACACTGGCGGTGGGCTGCATAAAATTCCTTAGTGGGCCGCATCTGGCCCGTTGTCTGCATGCCGGACACTGCCGGTCTAAACGATATGAAGTGTTAAATTTAAAAAATATTCGCGTTTTGAAGATAATGCAAACAAAATAAAACAATTCAAAACATAATGTCGATAAAGTTTTCTATTTTAGACCATCAGAATAAGTAGGAAGACATGATTGTTCACTGTGAAACATAACAGTGGGGAGGAAGCAATAAACATTTGTTTTTCATTCGAATGAAAAATAAATAAAATAATTCCAGTCTCTGACATTTAAAAGAAAAAAACCTCTTTATTTGGAGAGCATCGAATGAATTTCTGTGCTGCAACTATAAATTACAGTATACGATCCTTAAAAACATTAATATCGCAATTTCTCAACGCGACTTTAAATTTTATTTTCCCAGCTTCACTTTTATGTTCTGCTTTTGTGCTTCTCGTTGGTTCTCTTTTGAGTGAGTTTAAAAAAATCGCAAAAGTGGGTCGGAGCAGTTACCTTAATGAAATAACGTTAAATGACAATAGCGCCTGCCTCTCTTACTTGAGTTACTATTTCCGCTCATAGTCTTAAGGTCAAGGACAGGCCGTTATTCGTATCTCGTAGCAGTCAAGCTGTCGCCTACAAATAAAAAAGTTAGAAAAGTCATGTCATTGTAAGCCGAAGATAAAAGTCTATATCTCTAATGAGAGAAAACAAAAATCGAAGAACATGTTTACAAACGGTTGTCATCGTCGGCGTTCTCATTTCAAAATCGTCTAACTCTGTTGTAAATAATACTTCAAAAGTCCATTAGAAAAGTTAATATTATTCCACATTTTATAAAACTATTTCGTAAACTGTTTGTGACGAAAATAATTCCTGATGCTTGATAAAAAATTAATATGCTAATAATTGTATAGGATCGAAATAGAAGAAAAATGGCTGGATGGGGTTGTTTATCCGAGAGAACTTAATGCAATAAAATTAAATTTAACTTGACAAATGCTAGGAGAATTAATCCTGCTTTAATTGTTATAATTAATACTGTAATATGTGAAACTTTGTTTTCCTTTTAATGTGCTTGTCTGTGGCGGAAGAAAAAATCTTATTGCATACATCCTTGTCCAATGAATGGCGTTTTAACTACGGAACGATTTTCAGTATTCGTTTTGCTCCAAAGTATGTGATATTATTCTAGGCATATTTTTCAAGCGTGTCTTTATGGTGTATTGTATGTGGTTTTAGCATAATCTCCATTTACGGTAGATAGTGACTCATAATACTTAAAATTAAATACTGCGATTTAGGAATTGGGGCAACATTAACACGTGACTAATCGATGTATCAGAGAAAAATGACAAAAAGTTAAAACATCGTGAGTTTATAAATATCATATCACCACCGAACATTGCTTACGCCGGCACCTTTAGTAAACAATTGATGGAAGTATTGCAGAGCAAATTACATAAGGCACTTTTTTCGCCGTTGTTAGTAAATAGGAATATATACTATTGATGATTGCCCACATTTGTGGCAGCATGCACTTTTTAATGGTTTTTTCCGATTACTCCGCAGCAGCTAATTCTTGATTCGCCTAATTTTTGCCATGTTATACTCTTGTACAGACCAACCCATCCTAAAAATTTGGTTGTTGTATTCCGGCGATATTGCACGTACAGACAGAGGGACAAACCGTATAGAAAAAAGCGCAAAAAATAAAGGACGAACAGATACGTATGTAGCGAATTTTGATCATTAAATTAAACTGCTATTTAACATTTTAAAAGTCATAGGTGCGAGCTATATATTTTTTGCGTTAAAATCCTTTGCTTTCTTTAAGAAATGTTTCTCAAGTGTAGATTAAATGTTTATTTTTGTATTGGGACATTAGGTTAAACAGTTTTAAAAAAAGTAAGAGAAAGAAGAGAAGATGACGGGAATATTAATGTGAGGGTATACATTGGAGCGAAAGAAGAGAGCAATCAATAGTGAGAGAGAGAGACGGAAACGAGGAAGGCGTGAGAGAAAAATGGTTTAAAAGGAGAGAACGAAAAGGGTCGAAGTTGAAGAGTGAGATTAAATCAGTGGGGAGTAAAGAAAGGGAGAAGGTATACAAGTGGAAGGTGTAAGAGAGAAAGGCGGAAAAGAGAGCTCGAGAGGACGGCAGAGAAAGGAAAAGCAGAAAGAGAAATGAAGCATCAAAAAACGTATGTGTTGTCAAGGAAAGAGAAGTTTTAAAGGGGGAGAGACCGGGCTAAGGGATAGGTTGATAGGGAGGGAGGGAGGGAGGGAGGGAGAGAGAGAGAGAGAGAATGGCATTATAAAGATTCAAATGGGTTTTACAATGCTCAGCGTAGTGTGTCAAAGCTTAACGAAGACGGGCAGGGATTTGTGCCCTTTTAAAATGTTTCAGGGATGACTTCCCCCTGAAGTAAGGACGGCGTAGGAGGAAGAAAGAATGGAAGGGAGAGAGAGAGAGGGAGGAAGGAAGGATAGGACAAGAATGAAAAAGGGAATGATCGTTGAGCCTTCTTTTAATAAGAATTTCGTGAAAGGGAGGGAATAGTATCGAGGAGTAAATAAAAAGAGAGAGAGGAAAGAGAAGTAGGAATTGCCACTTTATCATTTTAAGTTTAGTAGGGTGGAAAGGATAATTGGAGATTTTGTGGTTGGCGAGAGAAAAGGAAGCTCGGATGATAAAATGAAGAAAAAAAAGGGAAGCGCCTGCGCTTTCACTAATTGAAATGAGGAAACATCGGCGGATTCTTTCCTCCCTTCTAGTGTTTTAAGGTCGGGAGTAAGAAGAAGAAAAAAAAACGATTCAAGGTACTCGATCGAGCATTTTATTTATTTTCGAGAGGGAGGAAGTACAGTAAAACCCCGCTATACGTTGCCCCGATATACGTTGTTTCGCATATACGTCGCCAATCAATTAAGGAACATGTTTCGTTATAAGTTGTGACGCTTCTCACATACGTCGTTTGTGAAATACTAAAAGCAAAATTTCAGAAATTCCAATTGCGGTGCGTAAATTATAACTATAACAATAAAGACTCTCCATTCGGCTTTTAATTTCATGTTTATTATTATTTATATGAGTTAATTTAATTTCATGTTTATCAATTCGTGTAAAATCATACTCGGAATAAACATTTGCTGGCCATGTGTTTAAGAGATCACGATGGTTTAGGTGGTTCACAAGATACACAGGGGATAAAAAGGTGTCCTAATTTTAATGACGTGGAAAAACCTATAAGAGAGCTTTGTGAAGAGTTGCTTCTAACATTTTGTGTGTCCTTTCATTCCGGTTTACGTTTGCGTTGATATCTCATGAGAGATTGGATATATGTACTTTGGATTGCGAAATCTGCTTGAAAAGTACTCTGCGTATCAGTGTACGTGTAAGTAAAGAAACAATTATTGTGCTCCATCACACTATAGACAATTATTTTCGGTGATTTATGAATTTATTATTGCAATTGGTTACTTGTTGTTACGATTAAATGTATATTAAACCCTAGTAGGAATGAGTGGTAAACACATGTTGGTAACATAGTATGTCTAATGTGCTGTATTGATATGTATCATTTGTGACACAAATGTGCCACAAAATATCCGCCAGGAACGTAACCCCTACTTTTATCATAGTTCTTATGGGAATCTTTGTTTCACTATACGTTTTTCGTTATAATTCGCATTTCTCAGGAACGCATCTCCGACGTATAGCGGGGTATTACTGTAGTAATTAATTTTAGTCTCTTTCAAAAGCGCGTTCAGAATTTCCTAATTGTTGTTGTTTAAAATGCTCGACGCCGACAAAATATGTGATCCGACGTACGAATTCCAAATTTTACAAAGTAACACTAGTATTAGGGATGTCTGCTAGTGCACTGCTTTGTTGGGGGGGGGGGGGGGGGTGTGAATTTAATAAAAATATTGTGATGCTGTGCCATTCCGATCCAATCTAATTATCTCTAGTTTCAGAAGCTGTTTTCATCGAAGTTTTCATTAAAATTAAAAGTTAAAGATGAGGGAATAGAATATTATATTTGGAAATTCTGTAAGCAATACATAAGAGAAGGTTGATTTCTACGCCGTTATTTATTGCCTGTCAAAACATTTATGAGAACTGTATTGATTGCCTGATTTACTATTTGTCGCTATCCATTTGAGTAACATTAAAATTTTTGTAAAATCAGGAGTGTAAAATTCACCCATCTTTTTTTATTGAAGTTTTTATATTAAAATATTCCATCTAGTGCACTGAGTATAGCTCTGAAAATACTTAGGGTTTCTTATTGAACCAGCATAGAAATACTAGTCTTATTCTATTTTTGGAAGGCAGATGTATTTTTAATGTGTAATAAATACAGTAAAATTCCTTCGCATTTCAATTAAAGAAACGGTGCCTTGGATATCCACTTTAATTTTAGCATGTGACAAAATTTGAGCTCAAGTTTTATTAAAAAAATACGGGGTCTATGCGAGCATATAAACGGCTGAATCGCTCCACTTTTGGGTAGAAAATCGCTCATCCGAGAGCAATATTGAAAGAGCGTCAACAAACACGAGACGCGAAGTTAAAAGAGACAGAGATATATGAACAAACATCGCGATATATATATATTGCTTCTGTTTGTATAGGACACAAGAATGAAATTGAAAAAAATGTCAACAGCATTCGGGAATAAATGAAAAAAACATGATTGGGAAAGAGTATAATCAAAGAGTAAAATTGAAACCAGAACGGAAGTAATTAAAACGATTTAATTCATACGGACTAAGAGAAAGTAAGTGATAGCAAAAAGGAACACAGCGAGAACGGCTTTTGAGAAGAGGAGGGAAAGATAGGTTACCGTTAAAAAAAAATGCCAAGTCTCACTTTACTGCTTTTATGGTCATAGTATTTAATACTTCCACTGGATGGGCTAAAGTCTAACGTGGACTCGTTGGGCCATGCTTTATATTTGAAAAGTTATTCTGCATTTAGCACATGAAACTACGGTAGAAAAATCGTGTTTCTCCATTTAAAATATTAATTAATGGTGTCGATAGTGAGAAGGTATAAAGATATTACCCAGAAAATAATAAATGAACTAATCTAGTTCGTGTCCTTAAATGCATAACGCCTATACGCACACATGTTAATATGTGGCGAAAAAAAATTTCGTATTTAATCCGGATCGAAAAAAATAAAAGAGACATGATTGGAGAAGGTAGAAAAAATTAATAGGAGATCGTACAAGGAAAAGTCTTCACCGTCGACCGTTTCGTTTTCTTAAATTTTTCCTTCTTTTTGTTATTTGAATTTTCTGTGGCCGTACAGGTGAGCGGGCTGGAATAAAAAGAAAGGGACGCTACCAAAAAAAAAAGAAACGAGAGAAGAAAGAAAGAGGAATAAAGGAGAGGTGAGTGGAAGATAATTAGGAAGGAGCTCTAGAAGCAATTGCATGGATGAGATGAGAAAGGGAAAGTCGAGCAAGGTGAGAGCGAAAGGGAGAGAGAGATAAGTTTGCTTTCATTCTGTAGTCGTTAAGACTTGGTACGTATAAAAAGGGTCCGGAATTTATACATACAGGAATCCAATTCCCAGGAAACCTATTCCTCCGACCAACAATAAGCCAAGGGCCAAAGTATATTTGTCCCGCGCTCTCTCTTCTCCCCGGGGAACGGTTACACAACAATGAAGGAATAAACCCTCTCCTGTTACTCCCCCTCTTTCTTTCTCCTTCTCCGCTTTCGCGAGTTTAGTCACAGCGAAATTTCTTTTTATTTTCTCCCGGCTTGCAGAATTGGTAATTCTTTGGTAAAGCGTATTGCACCACCCAAGTGTTTTTCTTTTTTTTTTTTTTAAATTTAATCAGGAGCCTGGGTCGTGTTTTATGAAATCCGCAAGCACTAAGATGTTTCGGGAACCATACTAGAATTCCTCAGCTTTGCTCGGACTTTTGTTGAGATGCTGTTACTTTCATTGCGTCTTACGAAAGAGTGAATGTTTTATCATTAATTTGTGGAACTACAAGGTTTTATTCAGTAATTGCGCTCCACATTTATTTAATGGTTAAAGGTATTTAGAACGACAATTGGAATTAATTGCTTTTTTAAAAGAAAGAAAGCGAACGCGAAAAATTACTCCTCGAAAAGCATGATCTCAAAACTCATTTACTGGAATGTTAAGTAGCTATTTCCTGTTTTGGGTGTTCACGAGTTCGGAGTAAACTTAAAGAATTTTTATTTTTTCAAAAATGAAGCGAAAGAATGAAATTTACGAGTATATACGACCAGGTTGGCAATGGCTGTTTTTACGCAAAAATGCTTAGTCATATAATACTTTAACGTTGAGTATTAGTTAGCATCTTCTCGAGGAATCGTTACTGGAATTATAATTGCTATACCTCGTGAAATAGTGAATGCGTGATGTTTCAAAAATAAAATAAGTACATCGCCCCTATGAATCAAAGAAAGTTATTATTTAAATTATACATAAGACAGTAGTTTGTTATTCTTTCTTCCTGAAAACATTTAGAGCTTTAGATAGGATGGAAGGAATTCTTTGAAAGGAAGTCGTTGGTCGAACTGGATCAATTTCTCTCGTTCGTCCTCGTGCGTCATGTCGCTCTGTCGTTTCATGTTTCCCCAATCCATGATAAATGCTGAGATCAATGAGAATTTATTTTACTGGCACCTAAGCCCACTTTATGACAGCGCATGTCTGATTAAGGCTCGAAGGATTTGTAGAGGTCGGATTATTGATGCAAAAATAGCAGCCTAAAAAGTATTTAAATGTGGAATTCAATCAGTTGAACTGCCTGGTTTGTTAGCTGTGACTTTTATGTTTGTGATATTTTCAGGCCGATTCATATTTGAGAAAGACCGACAAAATATTTTATCTGAGATTTGCTTTTAATTTGTGTTTCAGACTTCATGCAAATGATAGATTGTAAGAAAAAATGTTAATACGCGTACTCTATCTTAAACGGATGTCATATCATTCGAGCATGGAAAGAGTCTTCTCAGCAAAACTTAAATAAATATGCATAATAGTACCGTTATCAATATTCATGTTATCATGTCATTACTTCATTAAATGTACAATTTCGTAATCATGGATTTTGGGTTTAATAGCGTCAGAAAGGAATCTACAGAAGTAGAAAATATAGTTTTTCGGAAAAATTCACTTTATTGTAAAACTACGACTTAATTGGAGGTATGTATTGCGGGGAAGTTTCTAGTTGTCGTAATTGCGAAAATGGGGAAGATAATTCACACTGCAGTTTGTCCTACGAAAAATTAGTAATGCATGCAATTAAATATGTACGGTAGGAATTAGCCACAGTTCCTTAAGGTTATGCAACCCTCTTTTCACTAAGGTTACTTTATCCTGCATCTTATGCAACACCTTTAGCGCTAGAATAAAAATACACGAACAATAGGTATCAATAGATCAAAATAAGATACTGTAATTACTCGTTTATTTTTTCCCATCGTGTGTTTTCCTCTACCGGAACTTTGAGAGGTAAATATGTGATACTTTCTTCCGAGTTATGAAAAAAAGCAACGTTTAATTTAAAATTTCATAGTTGCAAATAGAAAAATAATTTGCTCCATACATTACATTATTAAAACTGATACAATCCTACTGAAAGTACATACAAGTTTTTTTATTGACCCTACCGTTTTATCGACTTAAGCGAAAAATTATACGCCCCATTTTCTCCTTCATGTTTTAGATAAAAAAATATCATACGGAAGGAGAATCGTGTGTTATTACGATACTATAATTACAACGCTGTTTATTTAAATCGGGAAGTGGAAAAACTATCTTCCACATATGTTACAAAAAAAGGGTTGTAATGAAATTTTATCTCACTTTTCGTCTTTTTCATTTCGACGAAGCTTTTAGTAAAGAAAATGACTATACTAATAGTGCAAATCTTGACAGACCAATAGAACATAAAAAAAAAGGAAACGCGCGAAAGAATTGCCGGTGATTCCGAACAAAGCGTGCACGGTGATATACGAAATTCCACCGGAGTCTCGGAAATGAATATATGCGTGCAGGCCTTTCAACATTTCATCCCGCCAGTTGGTTATCAACTGCGAAAGCTCCGTCGGCAAAAAAAAAGAATAAGCGAAAATGATTCATTTCTCTTAAAAAATATTCTCGGAATTTTCGTAATGATAACGCAATATTTTTAAAAAGTTTCGTACAGAAATTAAGGGAGGGCTAGCCGGAGGAAAAAATATTCTTTTCTCCAGATTTAAATCAGACGAAATCCAGGCTCCGCGATGGCAGCTTTAAAAATAAAATAAAACAATTTCCGGGAAGTATGCGTCCCTTATTATGAGTCTCACCTCATTCGTTATGCGAAAAAAAATAAAGGTTTTAATTTTTTGTTACGTTAATCCCACGTTTTTTTTTTTACGCTGCCTAAAGAGCAATCTGTTTGATGGAGGACGGATTCCTCGAAAAGTCTGGGCTTAGGGAAAATGCAACTGGAATGTTTTCCTCCTCCCCCCGTCTTCCTCTCCGCCACGCCCGACCTCGCAGACTACAGCGTGATTAATTCTCGAAATTTGTCCCTTTTCCAATTCGCGCTACCCACTCGTTTTTGGACTATTATTTTGAAATTTGTCATTATCGAGAGTTTCTATATTAAAAAAAAGCGTCGAGGATTATTTCGGCCACTCGTCATGGTGGGAAAAAATGTATGGTTCGATTAAGGATTAAGCCGCACTGTATACACACGCTCGCTATACGTTTTTACTCAAAAAAATTTATTTTTTCCTCTCTCGACGAAGTGAGTGTTTAGATTTTGCCTCTCTCTCTCTCTCTTGTTCTTAATTCAGTGGTAGAAGTTTATTGGCTATGACACAAAGTTTATAGGAAGTCGAGTGTGTTTTATTAGCGAATGATCGGGAAATTAATCTTGTTTCGTGTTTAATCTTCCTGTGAGGAATTCAGAATGGCATCAAGAAAGACCTGCCTTTGAATAGTATCTCAGGATATAATGCATGCCAAATGTTCAAAATTAAAAATGGTTGTTTTATTTATTTTTTGCACGATTTTGATAAGTTTTAGCGGCAAGTCCAAAAATATTTTAGAAGTTTTATTTTAGGGTGTTACAGAATGTATACAAAAAGGTTTCTTGAATAGATGCTCATATTTTCTACTTATTCAGATGTCCCGTACTGTTCTGTAATTCACGAAACAAGCTCGTAAAAATAAACTGAAAAGTAAATACTTGGGCGTCGTGAAAAGGTCATGAAAAACCATATGCGCAGTTCGGCTACCAGGAAACTGTCATCATTGTTATTCTCCGATTTACATTCCGTTTAATTTGAGTAAATACGTTTATGGAAACAGGAAAATTTATAGGAGGAGATACCTAAATATTCGTATTTTATATTTGCATCGATATATTCAACTGAAGCATGATTTTAGAAAACTCGAAAAACTGTTTTGCACCTACCAATTCACGAACGCATAAACATATGCGTATGTATATATTCGTGAATAGCTTAGCCTTATGTACACAATTTCAAATAGATATTAATCGAAAAAAATAGCAAAAAGATTTTATCGGCTGGACAAATTCGTTAATAAACCTCGTTTTTAAATCACGGCGCTCCTTTTGCACTAGCACGAAAACCATTTCCGAGGTATTTTTCGCGATTTTACGCCGAGAATTTAAATCTTTGGTGTTGCATACAATCCCTCTCACCTCGGAATTCGTGAGACCGTAACGATAAAAAAATCAACGACGCGAGCAAGAGGAGAGAGAATCGGAGTGATGAGGTTCTTTTTTTTAAAAGGATATTTTGGAAATAAGAAGACTGATGCCGATGGAGGAGTTGAAAAAAAAAGAACGAGATGGATTCTGTGGAGAGAGGACAAAAGAGCAAGGGGGTGTGGGTGGGAAAGAAAGGTTAGAGCAGGGTGGCGAGAAGGCGCTTAAAGGGAAAATAGAGAAAGATTGAGAGAGGTGTCGAGTGAACAGGTCGAAAAGTACTCCTAGCAGAGGAGCGAAGAAAGAGAGACGGTGCGTGGGCCACCTGGCCGAAAGAGCTCTTCGATCTCTCTAGAATTCTCTCAGCTTCCATTTATCTTCTCTACCCGTGTTCAACATTGAACCTTCCGAAAGCTCCAGGGTTTTCCTTTCCCCCCTATCTCTCTCTCTCCCTTAAAGAAAAAAGAAAATGTGCGATAGTCTAGTGGATCCCTTAGTTGCTTCGAATTCCCGTCCACTCGACTCCTCCTTTTAAATGCCCTCAATATCCGCGGATATTACGTCCTTGAAATGTTCAATCCGCGAAAGTTACAACTCTAGTGCTTACGTGAAGACAGTGGAACGCGGAGGATTAAATCCGCGAATGGTCAAGTTTGTATCCCACGGATGTCGAACAAGTGTGTATAGAAATCACCAAGGAATGGTAAAAAAAAACCGCGAATGTTGAGGGTTTACTGTATTCTTTTATTTAACCCGGAGGATGGACGAGAATAGAATGAGAGAGAACTACTCATTCGTTTACCTCTTATCTCGTCCAAGGATAAAGTGGTTCTCTCTCTCTCTCTCTCTACTTCTGGGGAGAACCAATCCTTAAGCGTTGTAGATTCGGTGTGCGATGGCGGTGAATCTGAGCGGGTCAGAGACGCCCGCGATTTTAAGTTTTGATAAGGGGAGAGAGGAAAGTGTGGGTGTAAGAGGCAAGTGGTATCCGGTCCCCCAATTTCTCTAGTTCTCTCTCTCTCTCTCTCTCTCTCTCAACGCCGGTTTCTGGATTCCTTTTTCTTTTTTGCTGTTTTTCATTCCGACTTTCTCTCGATCTTCCTCTCTCGCTTCCTTTCTCCCCGTCTCCGCTTTCTCCGGATCCTCTTCCTGCGGACCGCCTTAATGGAGCCGCAGCTTAATGGACTCCGGGGCCGTTGGCTTTATTCTGGTCGGAGACCGCAAGTCTCGCCCTTTTGGATGTTCCCTTTTATTTTCCTCCTCCTTCCTCTGCCGGCGGCGAGGATGAAAGTGTTCGAAACCCTAGTGGAAAATGGCGGGAAAAGAAAAGTTAAGGGAAAAGTAAAAGGTTTTGTAATTTTTCATAATTCGCCTGTGTTTTTTATCCCCTTAAAATTGCGCATACTCATGTTGCTGTGCCCATTCCATAGTTATGTTCAGTGGTCGGATAAAATTCCGTTTCGTTTGGACAGATTGGACGAATTAGCTTTTCGAATAGCTCCGGAAGCTTCTGTAACATCGTTAACTTTTTAGCAGAGAAAAATGTTTAATTTTCCTGAAACATAATTAACTTGCTTTCGTCCTTAATGATGATTTTGCAAATCACTTGTCGAATTATAGGTAGAAAAGTTTCCGGAAGTTTTTCGTAAACGAAGAAAATAAACTCTTTCCTCTTTACCTATAATTCATAGCCGCATCAAGGCGTAAAATTTTATTACTGTCAGTTATTTCGTTTCAGTATCATAAAAACTGCGAGTAGGTTGTAGCTTTGGTTCCAGTATATTTCCTTTCGACAAGTTACTCTGCTAGAGAATTCATTTGGTTCTGAGAATTCCCAAGATCGATGGTCTAAATCGGATCCGTAAACTTGTTTATTATTTATTGAATTTGATCCACTTTAAACCCTTTATTTTCGGAGAATCCAGCATCCAGACTGTTCCATGGTAACAGTAATTGTTAACTGTTAACCTGGTTCTCGGAATTTAGCGTCAAAGATCTAAATGTATGTACTCTTATTTTTTGGTTGATTTGGCTCGAGAACCAGTCTTGAATAGTCTTATCTTATCGCAAAATAAAGAAATGTTTAAAAACATATTGGTATTTTTCCTTATATAATTTAAAGGTTAAAAAGGAAACCATTTTAAACAAATTAATCACTATTTAGTGGTACTGTTATCTCTCTTTGAAACAAAATTCGTCAAAGAGCAGAAAAGATCTTCTGATTAATGAGAATAGTAGATAAAAAGAAGAGTAAAAACATTTCCACGTAGGAAAGATTAATTCTGATTTTTTTATAGCTGGTATTTTGGGTTCGAGGAAATTATTTTTTAAGTGGCTGGCATACTCTTAATTTTTTTGTCGGATGGTTTTGAAAAATCACCAATTTATGCATTTATAATCAACTCGTAATAGCATATAAGGCGAACCAATAAAGGTTTTATATGCCTTAGTTAAAAACGTGAAGGAAAATAAAAGGAGAGTGACTCCTGGTGGTTTTGGAGATCGGTGATAACGAACGCGTTTCAATTGAAAATGTTTTTTTCCCCGATCGGATAGAAGATTTGTCTGTATTATTTATTGGGCACGCCACAATCCTGAACTTGTTTATATAAGCTTCAAAACTTTATTTTAGACGGAAAATGCGTCGGAATCACATCGGTTGAACAAACACAGTTCATAGAAACCTATTAAATATTTAGCATCTCCAATAGGCGCGGTGTAGGGTAGGATCAGATACTTACAGAAACTTAGCCATATTAAGAGCACAGCTTCTTTTCTACCTCCCTCGACTTTCGATTCATTTCCGATCGGATAGACGAGGAACAAAATCGATTGTTCGAGAGAGCGGCGGAGAGGAAACGAATTCAAAAGTATCCGAGGAACTTACGGCGTTTTGATTTGAACGCAAACAAAGCCGAATCAAACTTTTCATATCTTTACCTGCACACTCGCTGTTCCGTTTGTGTGTGCGCGCGCGTGTGTGTGTGTGTGATTGTGTGTCCGTGTGACACAGTTTTAAATTTACGATCGTGGGACGATGTAAAAAAAAACGAATGAAAAGTTGGAAAACAGCAGAGCGTCGAAAAAAAGAGTAGGGGGGGGGGGGAAGAAGGAAGATATGGGAAAGATAAAGGAATCGGTGCATATCGCGGAAAGCGGGAGTGATTCGGAGGATAGAGAGAGAGAGATAGGGAAGGAAGGGAGTAGAGTGAGAGAGGAAGTGGAGTACTACAGAGGAGCAGTGTACGCTCCGAGAGAGGGGAAATAATAAAAAAAAAGCATCCTACAGATGACGTCGCGACCTCACGGCTACACGAGCACTCAAGAGGGTTAATTTTTTTTCCCTTCGTTTTGTTACACGGGTCATTGAAAGGCCACTCAAGTCTTCAGGGGAATTAAAAAAATGAATAAAAATAGGAGGATTTAAAAAAATATAAAAGAAGCGGTGAAGGGAGTGTGGAGTGACTCTTCTCGTTCGAAATGCAAATCGGTGTAGCATCTCAGCCGTGGGAGCGATAGTGAGGCGGAGAGTGAGGCGGAGATAAGGACGAAAAGGGGACCGGAGTTAAGGGAAGGAGAGAGGAGATGGGCTAAAAATGGGGTAGGGCAAGGGACTTTTCATCGATAAAGACACTACTTAAGGGATTATATAAAGAGCCATCGCCTTCCTCCCGGAGGGAAGAGACGGAGACGTGTCATGGCTAAAAATAAACGAAAGGGGTAACCATGGAAGTAGTTTATGATCGATTTATTTAATTTGACTGGAAAGGAAAAGAGAAGCGGGGAGGTTGTTTAAAAAAAAAGAATCGCCAAATTCTTCAGACGGTTTAAAGAGGAATTATTTTCTCTGTTCTGTTTTTCTTCTCAAAGGATTAAACGTTTTCTTGGATGAAGTGAGAGGCCTGACTTCTCGGCCGAATTAAATTAGCCTAAAAACTCAAAGAGAGGTTATGGATTCCGTTTTGTTTTTCTTTATCGAAAGAATAATTAAACATAAACTTAAAGGTTAATTAGTTCTAAATTTTACGAATATGTACCGTGGAAAAAGAAAAGACCTAATATTTCTGATCGAATTAAATCTTTATAGGAAAAGAGGTAACTGTAATCAATTATGGTTTGACCTTCTCAGAAGTATTCCTATATGTTGACTTTGCTTCCATTCAAAATTTGATGTTTTCCGCGAACGCAAGAGGAAATCAAATTCACGCGATGTTTGCTGAAAATTTCCACAAAGGGCAAAGCTTTGTTAGCAATAAAATACCGCAAGTTATCAAGTTATTTATTTTAAGGATGGATTTTGTGCTTTACTAAAAATGTGTGCTATTTGAGTTGAAGCTTTTCATTGCTGAAATAACGTTCTTAAAAATCGAAAAAAGAAATTGTTCCGATATCTTTTTTAACCATTTGCACTTCAGAAAAAGTGAAACATGTTGAAGCTGGAAACATTTTTTTGATCTTAAATCTTGGACAAAGCATTTAAAGTCTGGTTGTATCAGGGCTCTCACGCTATTTTAATTAGGTCGAGTGCAGCGTGATGGAATGCTCGTATTTGCTCACTATTTGAAGACTCACACTCTCAGAAATTCCTCTGCCTTGTCGTAAAGAGTGCCGCATTTAGAAGTCACAAATTAAGAGGAGTTTTGCAAAAGTTGCTCTTCGAATAAATGGAAATTAACGGATTTGAGATTAATAAGGACGCTATCGACTTATACACTGATTCAAATACATATATATGATACGAAAAACAAAATTTTCACATTAACTTGGTCTGAAAGATTTTAGGGTACGGAAGGGTAAGCGGCATAAATTCTAGTATTTTATTCGAAATATTTTATGAAAATATTCAAATTTGGGAGAGATCCGACTTGATAAAATAAAAGTTTTTTTACACCATTTATTTAGAGAAGTGAAATTGCAATGTCTTTCGTTTCAGACGGTTGAAAAAATACAGTCAGCAACATAACTAATGAGTGTCTGTCTCATTTCGTTTTAATTCGTCTTTCTCACTTTCCGAGCTAATTGGAATTTTTCATTTTAAAGATGTTGAATATTCTTTTTGCATCGGATAACTCTTGGGAAAACATTCAATTCCTGTACACTGGAATAAACTTGGTGGTCCGGATTCTTAGAAAATATAAATGCTGAAGTGACGAAAATGCTTTCTCAAATTTCAACTATGTTACTCTTGAACAGGTCTTTACAATTTGATATGAAACTTGAATCGCTCTTTTACTTAGGGTGAAGATTCGAATTAAAAGCATTTCTGTCAGTTTAACTTCATTTTTATTCCTTTCTTATTTTCTTAACGGTTTATTTCAGCTATGGTTTTTATATTACATTCTCATATACGAAGTGTATTGGGAAAGTATTGTAATCGCGAAAAAGATCGATCTCGAGATTTTGATGGAAATATACGTTTTAAGTGTACCCGAGTCCGAAAAAGATGTTTTCGCCATGCCGTCTGTCTGTTCGCGCTTCTAGAGCCTAAATGAATGAAGTGAATGAAATCTCGTAATTAGGCATTTTACCATACAGAATAGAGGCTATGAAGAAATGGTTGACATTGCACAATAATTAAGGGCAATTTATTCTAGGCAATTTTAACAACAATTTGATTTTTTTAAAAACGGCTCCAACGATTTTGATCAAATTTTTTTTTACATAGTGCATCAGTTTGCCTCCCTTTCTAAATTTCATGTACTTATATAAGCGATGTCGAATTTTCTTAGCGGTGGGTTTCAGCTATGATTTTTTTATATTTCACATAGTGCATCAATTTGCCCCCCTTTCTACATTTCAGCTACTTATATAATCGATGTCGAATTTTCTGAAATTATTTCTGCATTTTAAATGTGACATTTCGAAAGAAGTCAACTAGTATATATGAAAGTTTTATCTGCATGTAAAGCCCTTTCGCTCCATGAATCAGTCTAACGTGATGCTAAAAATATCTCGTTTTAAAGTATCACAAAGCGAAAACTTGGAGTCAGAACACTGAGAAAACCAAATTTCCCCCACCTTTTGAACCTCTTGGAAAAGGGGGAACCATTCCAGATTTATTCCTCAGGGGAAAAGAGCATAAAGATGACGTTACATAAAACCGTCTCGACCGAGAATCAAAAAGCTCGAGCCTGGCAGTAGTTTTGCTCCCGCCGATTGGACCTGACGACATCTTATGACGGAAGAAAAATAAAACAGAATCCAACCCTTTGAGGTCGTATTGGTACTCGCGACGGGTGTTTTTTTCCTTTTTTTTTTGCTCCTCCCAAAAACCCATTTCCTTCCGCGACTGATTTCTCTCACGCTCTTACGAACTTCCAAAACAGACTCCCGCTGCAAGAATAATCTTTTTTCTCTACACACACACACCGCTCACTCCGCTTCCACGAATAGTCTTATGTTCTTAAGGGAGGTAGGTGGAGGGAGGTAGTGTAAAGACTTGCGAGATTCCAACTTCCTCTTTTCTTGTGCAAAAATCATGGGGCAGAGGGAGGGAAAAATTGAGACGCAGAATATGTACTACGTATATACACACACACGCACACACTTATGTATATAGATGAAAGGGAGGTTGGCTTTAAGTAGGAGTCGATGGAGGAATGGAAGAAGTAGAAGAAGAATGATTTCATTCCACGTGGGGCCAGATCCATCAATCTTTTTCCCATGGTCGAGATTGCTTCCCCCCCTCCTCCCCCCTCCCTCCCCCCTCTCCTCACCCTAACCTCTTCTTCTGGATATCTTTTCCCTCTCTATCGCTTCATCTTATCCACATTGACTCACATCCTAGTGGGAGAAAGACGAAAAGGTTGGGGACGGGTAAGGGGTGCGTGTGACGTCGGAGGAATAGTATGGGGAGTGAGAGAGATAGGTTCGAACGAAGTGAATCTGGTAGCATGAGCTGAGCTGTTTTTTTTTTGTCGGCGGAAAGGAGAGGGTGCCTGAATGAGCAGGGTTGGATTATTGGAAGGACGTAAGAGAGGGTAGAGAAAGAATTGAAGTGCCACGTGGGTACAAGGAAGGTAGGTGTAAGGGGAAGGCTTTCCCTCTCTCTCTCTCTATCTAACTTGGAGCTAGGTCTGGAGGAAAAAAGGGTGGAGAATAAAGAGTTTTAAGTCCCGGAAAGAATGCGCGAGGTCGGAAACTTGGCGGAAAAAAATCGGAAGGTGAGAGAATCGCGTGGGTGGAAAGGTGCGAAGAAGCTTTTATTTTTTTCTTTAAAGGTTTTGGGGAAAAAGGATGGTAGATTTCGTGTGATTTTGTGCTGCGTAAGTTGATAGAGAGGCGGCGAAGAAAGGAGAGAGAGAGAGAGAGAGAGAGAGAGAGAGGAGGTGTGGAATATTTTTAAAAAGATCTATGGCAAGCGAATGAAGAAGAATAGGAGAGAGATTTTGACTTACGCCTTCGTATGTTTCTCTTTCTCGATCTGTGCGCCCTCTTATTTTTTCAGCCTTTCCGCTCTGTTGTGGGTGTTTCGCATCTCTGGTAGAGAGAAGGATTTTTTCTCCCTCTCTCTCGGAGTTTCTCCGCATCCTCTTTGACGCCTTCGCGTCAATACCAATCCTTTAAGAGCTTGGAAAACGGTGTGGTGCGATGTATGTCGTAAAGGATATTTTTATACTGAAATGGCTCGCGAGTTTTTTCGGAGGCTGTTTCGTACGCCCTATCTCTCACTCCCTTTCTCCACCTCTCTCAATACCCTAACTTTACAGCTACTGTGGCAAAAGCATTGGAATGAGGTCAAGAAATTAAATGTTAAGAATGCGCGAGAATTTTGGAATAAAATGTTTTTTTTTAAATCTCCTTTAAGATATTTATCAGTCAAGTTTTTCGACACTTGTTATATCTACTTTCAACCCTTTGAAGGCGTTGAAATATTATAGGAGCCACAAATAAATTTTCCGTAGAGTGGAAAAACTAGGACATCGTTTTCATGCGTTCATTTTTGACAAATTACCACATAAATAGGCTGGAGATGTTTTAGGCCAAGCTTATTGCTGGGGCTCCATCTTGTATTTGGATATTCATATTCAGATGCGCGTATAAAATAAACTTGCCTCCTAGTTTGAAGAAATTTCTCCAGATTTATAGCATTAACTAGAGTAAGTAGATGTTTAAATAAAATGTTTTTATTCATATATGGTAACATAGCTCCCAAGTGAGTATTATTATATGCAAAAAAATAATCAAAGTTTCTGCTCTGCTAAACTTGGCTTTTAGCAACACCGAAGTTCTTATTGCTAATAGAATAATATTTTAATTTACTTTTTAGTAATTTCATTAAATATTCCACCAACGAAAATGAGACTGCTCACTTTAGAATGTTTGGTATGTTCCTTAACACCATGCTGTGCCTTATCTTAGTTAAATAGAAAAAGTAGAGTTTTAGAGGTAGGATTGGAATAACGAAATTCGGGTTCATCGAAAAATTCTGACAGAAAAGATGTCCTAGCATGGTAAAGTTTTTTATTTTTAAAGAACTAACTGTAGCTCATAAGAAAACAAACATAAACGAAATGTCTTATCATTTTCTGCTGGTGTTCATTAGTTTATGGTAATTTATTCACAACATTTTCATCAAATAGTTATCAGGAAAACTCTGCCAAATCGTTGCACAACTTATCATGGAATTAATGACGACGGTATTTGACGCTCTCATTCAAGTCAAAAAGCGACTTAATTCCCACCTGAGAGAATATTAAAACTTTGAAATACCAACCGATTTATTCTAAAAGTACCACGTAATTTTGAAAAACACTGGATATTTGTTTACACAGTTGGCGAACTTGTATAAAAATTTTGCTTCGTATGGTGTGATAATATGTACAACATACTTATGAATCCTTTCCCCTTCACACATTGGCTTCGCCGTCTGAAATACAAATTTCAATAGAGACAAATTTGATTGATGACGCACGGGCGAAAACGACCCTAAAGATTAGGGACTGTTCCGTTCCAATCAGCATCGCGACGGGGAAAAATGCGAATCCCATAATTTCTCGCCTCTTGCAAAAGAGAGGGGGGAGGGGAAAATAATAATTGAATCTAATCACCGACTACGCTTAACCGATTCGGAACCATTAGCGTTACGGCCTCTACTCTTCAAAGGACATCAAAACAGGAAGTTCGGCCGTATTAGGGAGCAAGAGAGAGAGAGAGATAGAGAAGGTGGGGGATGTGGCTGGAGCGAACCATACAAACATTTGGAAATTCTCACAATCCTCATCCCGGATCATCCACCTCTCCCACCGGATGTTCAAATCTCTCACCTCTCTTTTTTTTTTCCTTCCCACTCCCAGTCAGAAATCGCTTCCTGGAACTACCATCGTTCATCCCCCTCAAAAACCCACATCTCAGCATTACACTGCCTCAGACCGAATCTAATTAATGCGTCCGAAAAAAATATGCTCGCTTTTCCTTCTTCGAATTTTGTAGGAGGAGGGGGAGGGAGGAGGAAAAGGAAGAGGGGGGCTTAGAGGGGGAGGAAAGGGGATGGAACAGAAATAATTTGCCTTTCGCAAAATTAATTAATGTTTCTCTTCCCTCTCTCGCACACAAAAAGGGGACGTAAATAAGCAATGAGGAAAGACGCAAACACACGATGGCAAAAGCTATAGGGGGAGGAGGGGGGGGGGTTTCTGGAAAAACGACTCCCTTGGCCTAGCATCGGCTGAAACAACGCCCTACTCAGCCTATGCGTTCCTCGAAATCGACATGGCATAAAAAGAAAAAATGGGTTGAAATCGTATACGATCTTAATCGCCCGTAAAAAATCCGCGAAACGTTTCGTGGGATGGACGATATAAAATTAATAAATAAAACGGGCACGATGAAGTTAATCAGGCTTTCCTCCGTCATTTCTTTTTCCGCCGGTATACTGGAGGAAAGGCGCATATAAAAAAAAGTTACGGGTAGTGATGATAAACACTGCGACGGTTTCCGTTACGTACTTTTTTTCGAGAGAGAATAAACCGCCCTTTCATTACCACCCGGCCTTTTATAATGTCGGTGATATAGAGGAGGGAGGTTTCTTCTTTATGGCGTCTTTATCTTGATTATAAAAATTTCATGCCAAATCCCGCTTTTATGAGTAATACTTTTTCACTGGGTAGGAAGGTGGGGACGCTATCCGGAATTGTTTGAAAAATTATCCACCTATAAATGTTGAACTGTGTAAAATCCTATTCACTGCTGGCGAATAAAAAAAAGGAACCTCGACTAGGACTAAGTTTTGGTGCCTTATCTAGGTCGGCCTACGATTCTTCCGTGGCTTCAAAACCAGGAAGTAATGAAGAAGGATGATGAGAAGCCGTTAGTTTTTAAAAGTGGCTCGGTTTTGATATCCCGGCAAAAGTCAATTTCGAATTGTTATGGCGCTCGCGAATACAAACGAAGGACCTAATTGCCACTTCGTTGAGCAATAATTTAGCAGTCTGAAAATATTATCGTTTAAGACTCCAGTCAGACTCGATAGAAAATTCCAATAACTTGGAATGTCAACTGTAGGAAGTGAGTCTCTTTACGGAATAGAGAATTTTCCATCTCACGCTCCGACTAGGCCTCGGAAATTTCAATTATCCAGCAATTTGTGGAATATATTTCCCGTTTCTTGTTTTTCGGGTAGCAAAATAAAATGTAGTTTAGGGCATCTTTATTACATAATTCATCTAAAAATTATATTCAGATCCTAGAAGTATTAAAAAATAGGATTTTCTCATGTCAAAATTAACGGAAAAAGTTTTATGGATAAAATTTTTACTGAATCCCTCTGATGAGCATTTTAATTGAAATAAATCGACCTCATTGGATAAAATTTCGCGCCTTAATATTCCTGAAGTTTCATTTTTATTCAAACGTTTGGTTCATTTGCGAGTTTATTAATACTAAAATCTCGAGTAGTAGATTTTATTTTTATGCGTATTCTTTAAATTATCTTTAAATGAACTATGCAGACAATTAATTTCATTTGATTGACTATATGCGGACGAACTGATTACAACGATAAATGATTTTCATGAATAAAAACTCTACAATCGGTAACCTCAAATTTGTCCTAATAAGGAGTTATAGAGACTGAAAATCATGCACAAATTTTGTAATCAAAGCGTTTCTGGGGAAAACGATATCGTTCTATATATTTTCCTGGTTGCCAATCCATATTTGCCGATTTTCTTCTGAATGTCACGTCACTTGATAGAAAAATTACTCTTGCGACATAGTGATTGTTTGAAACGATTTTCTTTATAATTTATATGGCAATAGGAATCCTATATTTTTGCGAATATGCATATTTATTGTGCCATTATTGTGGAATTAGCTTGAAGTTGTATTGCAAACATCTAAAACTTACAATTTTGCATTTCCGAATTGGTTCGATATACTCGTACATTAGGGGAAGTCAAGTTTTCGAGCCTTACCTGAGGTATGTTGCGAACTGAAGGTTGTAAACACTAGAATCGTATATTCCTACTTTAGGAAGTTTCTTGATGAAATTCTTATTAATTTTATGACATTTATTTTAATTTTAATTCAATTCACACTGTCTCAATTGTACAAGACATCGCTTGTTTTCAGTGGGATAATTAATTAATGGCATTTACTTTGGCGGCTACCCGAACTCTTCCAGTGTCTCACCCCACAGACTCGCACTAACCAATCATTATCATTCTGCCTTAATAGTCCCTACAACTTCTTACTCAGGAGGTGGAGCGCCTCACAAAAAAAGGCAAATTAAGATCGCTGAAGAATTTTCTTTTTGCGGTATTTCATTAAATCTATCGAGGCATTGTGTTATGAGGCTGGATTGAAATAATCAAGGTTCTTCTTCACAGTGTTTGGTTTATCTATCACATTTCTATACTTTTCAACTTTTTTCATGAATTATGATTGATCGTAAAGAACAAAAACCTTTACACCCTGTCTATGCTTGTAGGCAACGAGTGGATACTAAATGGTAAGGAATTCCCTTAGCGCAGAATTTCGTTTATATAATTCCATTAGGCAAACCAAATACACTTCCCTCTTGTTTCACTCGAGGTTTTTAAAGACATTTCTAGACCTTTCCCGCGCACTTTTATTTTTTTTGCAAGATGTTTGATCGCGGAATCACCTACTTTACGGATTGGGCTGTCAGCGGAAGTAAATGAGTGTGTGGGCACGGCAACGGCTTTGAGTGAGAGACGGCATTTTGTGTGCTAGAGGGGTGTAGGAAGGGATGAGGAGAGAGAGCGTTATGTTGGTGGTCGTGGAGAAGGGGTCGGAGGTGTGCTTTGGCTGTTTTCCTCGCCGAGGCGAATGACACGGCGGAAACAGGAGGGAAAAAAAGAGGGAAGGAAACCTTTTTTTTTTCTTCCGAGCACGAGAGAGGGCGAGAGGGATAAAATGGGGGGGGGGGGGGGGGGGGCGAGTTGAGATGTTTAGGTGGTTGATTAAGACGTCTGCCGTTGGCGGAGATTTCCCGTGTCAAAGGAGTAAAATTGTTTCATTAATTTTGCGGCTCTCTGTATAGCGAAAGTGATCGATACGCTCGAATTCTCTATAGAAGAGAGAGGGGGAGGGAGAGAGAGAAAGAAAGAGAGCTGTTCTCGATCTTATGAAGGAGAAGACTGCTAAGGAGTATAAAGCGAGATTTTTGACTTTCTGTGGGTTGCCTCGCTTTAGTGTTTTTTTTTAAAGAAACGTTTTTAGCAACGAAATGCTTCTCGACATGTCGGGTCATTTTTTTAAAAAAACAAGGCACAGGAAAGACGCGATTTTTTTATGAGGCTGGGGAGATGCTTGGATGAGTTCCCGTTTATGTAGTGGAACTTCGCTCGAACTCACTTTGAAGTGGTCTCCGAAATTTAAGGAAACGAGGTCGAATCGAACGATAAAACATCCTTTTTGAAAGGTTAAATCTTTCTGTATGGTAGGACATTATTCAGAGGGAAAAATAAATATTTTCTCTGTGGAACTGGAACGGTATTGTACGGTGTAGGTAGTGCCATCCGAGATGTGGCCGAAAAAAAAACACGAACCTCGATTTAGAAGAAGAAGACGTCGCGTAATGATGCGACGCTGGGTCGCGAACCGGAAATAAAATAAATAGATGCATGTATGCACGTGAAAGAAAAAGCGAGCAAGCCGAACGAAAGGCATGCACTTCGAGGAGTTTTTTGATATCTTTAAAAAAAAAAAAAAGGAACGTATACCCACAGCTTCGTATCAACGCGTACGGATCCGAATCTTTTTAGTGCTTACTCCTTGATGCGAAGCAGCAGTTTTCCAAGTTGAACGTCCGTGTCGAGAATTTCAAAAACTCAGATGGGGAACTGTATAAGCATGCGAATTATTTTACTCCATCGAAAACAAAAATTCGCGTGGGATCATTTGCTAGTTTCGGAAAATGCGTCTCGATTTTCCGGCGACGATCTCTTCGGCCGTTTGTTTGGGATGTAGTTTGCATTTACGTGAAAAATTTTGAAATGTAATATTCGAGATAAAAATAATAGTCTGGTTGAACACGCATAAAAATGTAATAATATTTGCGTTTGAAAACTAGATTTTGCACGTAATTATTCAAATAATTTTGTATACGTAGGATGCTAGGGATACAATTATTGAAACATTTCTAAGAATTGTCTCTCTGATTATTTAACAGGGCTTTCAAAGCAAGAAAGATTGTAGTGATACCAATAGAAAAATACGATTCTGATAAAGGTAATTTTTACGTATTTATCGTATAAGTATTCATTGTGCTACTATAACTCCTGCAAGTGCTGTATGCTTTTTGGTTCAAGTATTTTCCAACAGTACAGTTATGAGCTATCTATTTGTGGAGATCCTTGTTAATGATATTTTATAAATGAAACGATATCTTTCGTTACTGGCAACACTAGTTTTATTTTAGGAATAGCGCTACATCTTATAAATATAATCACACCTTTTATTTACTTATAACCAAGCAAAGAAAAGGCCTCGTAGTTTAAAAATATGTATATTTATTAAAATATAAACGTAAACCTGCAGATGACAGCGTAAATTCAGGCTTGTTTGTTATGACCGAGGGGCTCTAATGCGTAAAATATATATTCTTGTCAGTTGAATTTCGTATCTCCTATCCTAAAAAACCGTTTTTTGGGTTATTTGAAAAGTGTTATGCTGATTCTGAGTGCATTTAAGTGATTGTAGCAAGGGCATTAAAACATCTTTTTCGTTATTGCATCATAGTGCTGAATTCATATTTAGTCCCTAAAATGTATTCAAAAGTGATACTTTACGATACCCTGCTCCTAAAAAAATATAGGTAGATATTCAAGAGGACAAATTAAATCCCGCAAATTTAAATTCTCCTTGTAATTTTCCCCAAAATTTAGGTCTTAGCTTATTACTCCAAGTTTATCGTACACCTGAATACCGTGGCATTAAAGTGCCTGAGTCTAATTAGCTGCACTCTTTCACGCTAACTATTTTCCGTCTACAACATCTCAAAAACTAGTCGTAAATAAGCAAATGGAAAGGCTGGCGGGAAGTAATTACGTGGTTCTTTTTTTCACTTTAAAACTAAATGCCATGGTTACAACAGACGGATAGTACTATACAAGTATAGCCAATTTACTCGCTGGCTGTGAGGTTCATAAAATTAGACAGAAGCTGAATGATGCAAAGCGAAAGATACTCGTTATACTTCGAAAAGATTTAGATATACCGCTGAATAGAAAATGGCGATAAAAATTGGGTCGCTTAACTCCATGTTTTAAAGCCGAAAATATCTCCTCAGCCCTATCCATACTACACCTTCCTCGCAGCAAATGTCCTCAAAAGTATTTTGTTTCCTATTACATATGACCGTATTACGCCTACAATAGCTTCCTCTTCCAGTAATCATATGCAGTTAATTGGCCAGGTTCTATTTTAACCCATTAACGCCGAACGGTGCAAATTGAAACATATATAGTGATTTTTTGTTGTAAAAATTAATAATTTATTTCAGTTGTTATTCTGCATTGATAGATGTATTTATTAACTATTAAAAACAGTTTTTTAGAGTGCAGGGTAACATAAGAAATAATTAATTATACAATTAGAAGTAAATCACCTTTTAAGAAACGTTGGGCATTAATGAGTTAAATTAGGAAGTCGAGTCAACTGAAGGTAAATTCTTCGACACACACAATTCTCTCACGTTGGGCGGGATAAAGATTCGAAGTGGTGGGACAAACACCATTCCTTACCAGCATAGATTTCTTCCAGCCAACTCTTATTCATCAGCTGGCAAGGAGATAATTATTGACCTATTCGAACAGCGGTTTTTTTGTTCCCCAGCCCAGTTGTCCTTTAAGCCTTATTAATAAGTTTTTATTTCAAATCCTGAGAGCGAATAAATTCTATTTTTAATGGCATTGAAGGTGATTTGAGTAAATTTGTAATTCTTTGCTGTTCCATATCTATTCTTAATACATTTCCTCAATATTAGTGATGTTCACTAGGGAGTTTTAGTAATTTAAATTCATTTTCTCATTCCAGTTCCGGGGCTACTTTGGTGCTCTCCTTTCCTCTTAGGATTCTTAGATGACATAATCTTCACGTTCTTCAAACATCTTGCTGGACGTTCGTTGATGCGGCGGTGTGTGTCAAGTGCTTTCACCAATGGGATGTTCACAGCATTTAAGGTAAGGAGGCGTCGGTTCAGAAACCTATGTTTCCCGTTTCTTTTTTATAGCGTTTGAGAAGTGCGAATGTCGTCAAAGGAAGTTCATCAGTTCGACATATGTTAGGATCCTCACTACGTGTGATAGTAAAATGACAACCTTAGCGTTGGGTTGAAGGTTATTTGAGAGAACGAAAACCTTATAGCGTTTTTATTTGGCTTTGGAGTCTGTTATTTGAGGATTTAAAAAAAGTGTACATACTGACCGCTTGGGTGTTGCTCATGCGTGAAACAACTTGATTGCCTTAGATACTGAACAGAACTGGATGTATTTCTGAAATCGAGTTACAGAATTTTTAGTTAATTAATTACTTTTATGTCGTCCGCTCAGACTTAATTTTCAACGATAGTCCTAACCATTGATGGTGCGCGTCAAAATGAGAGATGTGGGTATACCTCGCGCCAACTGGTATGGCTATATGACACTCCACCCATTGCATTAAAGTATGTTCATAAAATCTCAAAATTAAAGCGGTTATACAACAAAAAAAGTGGAATTCACTAGCTAGCAACCGTTCTCCATAACGGAACCTTGCTGATATCACTGAATTTAAATCGTTATCAGAATTGTGTAGGAGAAAGATGAAGCCTTCTTCCAAAGCTTTATAGAAACTAATTTTTCTGGACCGTTTTCTCGTCAAAGTTCTGATGAATTTTAATAATTTGATTGTAGCATAGGCTACACAAAAAATTTTATTAAGATTTTTTTTGTATTTCTTGTTGATATTCTTTTTAATTTCAGAAAACTGAAAATAATGCCAAAACTATTTTATAAATATACATATATATTTTTTAAATAACATTCACTTTTTCTGCCTGCGAGAATTCACTGCTATGTATGGAAGCACATCAAGCCGGTTCTGGATCATTCGTAACACGCCACTTTCCGCCAACCTTGGTTTAGTCGTTCTTGCGAATTTGGCTCACTCCTAAGCTTTAACGAAGCGAACGGATATGCCGGAGAAAATTTCGTTCGCTCTTACTCGCGTTCGGAGACCCGAGAGAAAAGGACGCGATAAAGAGGGAGGGAGATTTCGGCGAGGAAAAGAGAAAGGGCAAGGAGGAGCAGTTCGCGAGAGGAGAGGGCGAGAAAGAAAACAAGAGAATCGAATTCCTCCGCCTCTTGAGGGTTATTTCGGCGCGGAGGGCGGATGATGGAGACGGAGGAGAAGAAGGTGGCGTAGCGGGGAGAGGGATAACTGGGGCAGAGATAACGCCCTTGGGCCTCCAATAACGCCGCCTCCACACGATATGGTCTTGATAGAGTGGAGACTAGGGAATCCATAAGTTTATAATGGCGCAGGAGTAGGGTCGCCTCGAGGCCAAGGTTTTCGTGTGTACAAGTTGGAAGGAGAAAATGGAGAGAGAGAGAGAGAATGAGAGACAGAGAGTGCGGGAAGGGAGGTGGGAGAGATAGAGAGAGAGAGAGAGAGAAGGGGTTTGGATGAAGTAAGTAGAAGGAGCTTGTGGAGACGATTCTGGTTGTCGAGGGGATGGAAGAGTTGTTTTCTTTTCGTCGCGAGGGGAGATGAAGGGGCTTGTGGCAGGAGATCGGAAGTAGACGGGGAGTTGAGGAGGGTGGTGTATCCTCGCGACGGTTGTGTCCTAGGGGTGTGTGTATATATATATATACATACATACATACATACATACATACATACATACATACATACATACATATATATATACACATACATACATACATACACACATATATATACACATAGAGAGAGAAAGGGGACAACTGGGACGAACAGAGGGGTATAGAGGATTTCCTATCGCTCCGATTGGATGGTGAGAGAGAGAGAAAGATACAGAGAGACGACGGAATTGTTTGTGGAACCGATACGCAATCTCTCTCTATCTAACCCTCGATATTTTTCCCTCTCCCAAAGTATCTTTATGTGTTTTCTTTTCGGGCTTATTTTTTCCATATTTTTTCCCCCTTCTACCGCTCGTCCCATATCTCTTTCGCAATGTCCTTTTTTTTTTACTCCGAATCGTTAGCCAAGTGATCTGTCGGTTGATTTTTTTCTTTCATTTTTCCGTTTTATGCGTGGTCGCACCGGTGAAGGGGGGGGGGGGGGGAGATGGGGGAGCTACGATGAAAAAAAGACCATTTCGGCTATTTAGTGAGGCATTTTCGGCCCTTTCGTTTATTAAAAAAAAAAAATATTGTGACGTTAAGAGGTTTTTAACTTGTAGGAGAGAGCAATTTCTTTTCATGCTTGCGTTGTTTTTATCCTAGAAAATAATTCATTTCTTGCACTAGGGTAAATTATAACCACTCTTTAAATGATTACATTCTCCATACGTAGTAATGGGAAAGTATTGTGATCACGAAAAAAATCATCGACTTCGAGATTTCAACGGAAATACACGTTTTGAGGTCTCTAGCACACGTTTAGACTATTTTCGGAATGATGTCTGTGTGTGTGCGTGTGTATGTGATTGTGGGCGCTCCAACTCAAAAAGTACTCGCAATATCGTTACCATACTTCATATATAACACTTTAGCATGAGCTCAAGGAATTAATTAGTTTTTGGACAATACCGGTTAACCGGAAGTCGAAGTTTATTCGAAACCCGATTCGGTTTTTGCGATATTTCTCCGTTAAAACATCATTATTGTATATACAATTCTATACAAATGGTATAGAGAATGTAATTTCCTACAACTTTCATTTGAAACAATTTTCCATAGCAGTAATTGTTTAGGAATTATAAATAATCGGTTTTTTCAGTTTCCATCAAATATCTCCTTAAAAACGTCGTAATTGGTCATCTTCGTGAGGACCAAAGTTGTTGAGAATAATATTTCTTCCAAGTTTTGTTTGAAACTAATTTTCGTAGAACCATCCTTTCGGAGATATTTTGCTTTTTCTTAACTTCCAGTATACAGCGCCACCACCATGTAGCGGTAAATTCTGTAAACATATTCAAAAATACCTAATTTACGGCAATAAGGACGACTGTATTCTTTTACGTTAGGAAATAATAATTTTCCCTTATAATGCTATTCATAATAATTTAAATATCTATACCCCATATATGGAGAAAGTCATGTGTTGGCCACATCAGATTTTTTTATTTAAGATTTAGATGAAAAGGATGTGTACAGCTTATGAATCCGTTATTTTTTTTTAACTTTTCAATTGTTATTATTTCAAATTTTGGCGGTCTTTCATGTAAAAAATATCCTTTTTGTCAAGCAATAGGTAAAATATATTTAGCCAAACAGTAAATCCAAAATGATTCTCGCACACAAAACATGGCCTCGCACTCTATCTAAAAAAATCTGATTTGGCCAACACATGACTTGCTCTATATTTGGGGTATAGATATTTAAATTATTATGAATAGCATTATACTTTGATACTTACCGGTTTGTGGAGAATACATTAGAACAACACCTGGTCTTATTTTGATTCCGTGAGCTGGGCTTCGTAATCTATCAATCTATAGATATCTTTAAAGTGTTTGTATGTATTAATGTTTTTTTATTGCTCAGCAACTATAGCACGTAGAAACAAGAGGAATGTGTCATTATATTCGGAATAAAGAGTTAAGTGGTGTAGTCAGGTTTTTATATCGATTTGATTGATCTAATTTTTAAAAATATTTTATTTTTTCATTTTCTCCATTTGAATAACATAGGGACGAATGCAGCTTATTTTTCATTTGAATTTTAAAATTACTTGTAAACATGGTACGAACTTGAGATTTAATGGTTTTATGAAGTAAAGAACAAAGTTCATTTTATTGAAGACACAATTCGAATCCTGATCGAATTAGCATAAAGATGCGTTTAGAATTATAAAAATACGTGATTTTATCATTTTATGACAATGCCAATTATAAGCTACCATGACAGCTCCCATTGTCGCCGAAGTTGAGAGTGCAATGCATTTATATGGGAAAATTTTTTAACGTAATATCGTTTTTCAATTTCTCTGTGAGATTTTGCTTTGTTTACTAAATATTTGTTGATTTTTATTGAAATACTACTAATAAACTGTTTATAATGATATCTTCGGTTGGCGTAGAGTTCTCCAAAGCAAACTTTTTAAAACTACATAAGTAACTTAAATAATTAGACGTAGATTTTCCACAAATTCTGATTGGATAAATCGTTTCAATGTTTCCAAAGTATTGTTGACATAAACAATTTTCTCGTAACAGAACTCATTGATGAGAGAATCAAGCTAACACGAGAGTCGGAAGATAACTTTCACTCTGTGATTTTTAGACGTTCTCTGTTTACTTTTTTGTCTTTCGTTAAATTAATTACTTTCGTTTGTTCCTTTGTTCATCCATTTTCTGTTGATTATTTTGTTCTTGCTGGTTTTACTCACAGTTATCGTTTTGAAGATATCGTCACGAAACTTTGCATAGGTATATAATTTTATGCTGCGGGTACATAGGCTATATGGCGATAAAAAATTTTGGGGGAGGGAGAGCTTAATTCAATTATTATTTTTCCATAAATTTACACGTAATTTTAGATTTTTCACAGTGCAAGATTTTCTTCATTCATCTAAATAGGTAGATGCGGACCCGTTTTATTCATTTTCGCTTTATTGGAGGGTTAAAACTGTGTACAATGTTATTCTTGCGATGTTTACTTGTTATACGGTCGAAGTTTGATATCCACTAATTCCGTTGAAATTCAACGGGCACTTCCGCTAGTCTTATATAACGGTTTTACGTGCGACTTCTCTACTCGTGACATAAATGAAATACGCGGGAACATAATATTTTTTGTTTGGGGATGTGAGGAGGTTACTAGCTGGAAATGTATTTTCCTTAAATTCACTTAGGCTAAAAGCTCAGTCAACATTTCATCTTCGCGTAGAATGGTAACTGAAAATTCACTTTTTGTCTGGAAAGTGGCTTTAAAATATCCGACTTCGTATTTCATTAAAATAAGACGGGGGACGTTGATCGTTATACAACGCCTCTTAAAATAAAAAGCGAATACCTATAATTCGTTCTGCCAGAGTAACTCCATTTATGATTTACCGCAAGTTTCTCCAGCAGCATCGAATGAACCATTATCTAATTTAATAGTTCCGATGTGACTGAAAAATAATATCTTCATTCCAAGCACATCTCCAATAAATAAACACGACGATTTATTCCATAGCTTCCCTTGTTTTTTTTTTTTTTTTGCTAACCCATCCGATCAATCCGGCCATTCAACCCTCCTTGCCCTCGCATCTCTTTCACCTGCTTTTTCACTGTTCTCTCGCCATTTTTCTTCTTCACCATCTCCTGCCCCTGAGACTGCTTGCCTCTTCCCCTCTCTCATCTCCTCGATCTCTCTTTCACGCTGTACGGGGAGATTAATCGCCACTCTCGTTGAAGGCGTTAAGAGTAAAGGACAACACGTTTCGGAAGAAAACAAGCTCCTAAATTTCCTCGGGCTCTGTTAAAAACAGTCTTCAGACCGTTACGAATTCCCTCCGGGTCGGTTTCTAGGACAACTAGAGTCGCTATGTGATATTCCGTCGAAAGAGAAAAACAATTTTTTTCCCTCCAGGAAATCATTTTTTATATTTCCGTAATTTGATTGATCTTTGTGTCCGTCTAAACTCTGTGTTCGTCGCGGTAGACTAATCTTGAATGAATTCTTCTTATATTTTTTTGTCTTTTTCGTCTCCGCTGATTATAAACCTCTCGATTACTGCTGCAGTGCATCCTTTTATTTCATAATTGATTTATCATTAACAGAACATTAACCTATATATAATGAATGTTAAATAAGTCTCATTTTCTTAACCTCCTTTGGATTGGAACTCGCGGCCATGATTTTGCGATAAAATCACTCCATCTTCTCATCCTAAAATCGAGCAGAAAAAAATTTTAGATAATGTAATTTTGTCAAACCTTCGCCTTCGTCAGTTTTTATCGATGTAAAAAAATTCTTTATTCGCAGTTAATTGACCAGCTCCGTAAATACAGCAGAGTTACGATTATACGAACTAATTTGGACGAAGGATGATTTGGATATTCGAAAATTCGGATAATTCTATATAAGTACTTTAAAAAGAATTATATGCTGCAACATCACTAAGTAGATAAACGCACGTATTTTTAATATAATTAAAAATTTCTATACAACAAATAACAATGAGAAAGTAAGTGAAATATAAGAGTTACTCATTTGAGACCAGAACTGAAGTATAGATACATATATGAAAGCAATGATGTAGCTGAATACAGCTTAGAGCAATGACGGAATACGCGAACAGTTGTCTGGGGTATGTTAACTCATATTATTAACAAAAGCAATAAAAAACAAATAAGCAACGGAAATTTTTCATAGAAAAAATTGATATTTTTCATAGTTGAATGGAATAATCGGAATTCTACTTCAGTGTTATAAAAAAACCTTTCGTCGGTCGAATTGCTGGGGGAAACGAAAACGAAAAGACACTTCCTACCAGAGTATGTTTACTCGCAATAAAAAGGAATACCCTGCTCGAATAAAATCATTTACCTCATATATGAACATTTAATTCCCTATCATTATATACATTTCAACTGGTTTGAGTGCTTGATTCTTAGGCGCGTTTCGCTTCCAGCGTGAGCGCCTATTATCGTCGGTCTGTCCGTCCGTCCGTCCGCATGTTCGTTCTCGGCTCCTACCGAACGGATTTTCATGAAATTTGATATTAAGGACTTACAATCAAGTATAATAAGAAAATCGCAAAAATGAATCACGCCAATCAGGGGTACCACTTGACGTGGCAAAAAATTAAATTTTCGTCATATCTCGTAAAGTATTGCTCATATCAAAATATTTTTCAAATAAAAGTTGTAGAACTGGTAAAGAAGAGTATTTCCTTTCCTTTCCTATACATTTTTATCGTAGGAGTAGCCGTTATCGAGAAAATCAAACAAGAATGTCTTAATTCGAGTTGAATTTGTAAAATTTCTTGCATGGTTACTTCTTCATTATTGCTAACATAAACATTCTCACAAACAAACTTTTAATTTCCTTACGTGTGCATGTAACATTATTAAATAGGAAGAAAATATATTGTTTATGATGAAGAAAAGAACTTTAAAACGCAATTTCCCTTACGTACATGTATATAATTTCTTTCTAATACTCCATTGCACGAAACGCGCCCATTTGTGATACGTTGTACACTTTCCTAACTTGTTTCTTTTTAAGCCTCGCGAACCATTACTAGGTTCGCGACCCTCGCTTTTAAAAAAAAAAACCACCGCATTACTCCGTTTATTTTGCGACGCAATATCTACGCTGCAACTTCTCATTACTCGAACAATAATGGGAGACAGTAACGGGAGACGGAAGAGAATTTAAAGAATCCCTAAACGTTTTCGGATAGGAAAACTATCTACGCCCGGCAAGCTCGAACCGAACCAGACGGAGGCGCGTATCGTGATTCGTCGATCGTTTAAAAAAAAAAAAAAAAAACGAACGTCGGAGTGCAGCTAAATATTTTTTCTCTCGCAAACATCGGCTAGCAGACGTTTTCTTTTCCCGTCGAGTATAACAAGCCATTTCGTATCGGCAGCGACTAAGCGGGAAAATGGGCAAACTAAGAGTGAGAGAGGGAAAGAGAGGTAAGCCTTCGAAGTACCGTCTTATCGATTCTCGACGAAATAATTGGCCGAGGGACATGTATGGGCCATCTTCTTTCCTTTTATTCGGTGCAATCATCAACGCGTCGTCGTCGTCGTCGCCGCCGAGTACTTTTCTCTCTGTCTCTCTCCCTCTCTCTCTCCGAGATCGTCGATACGGAGGCGATAGGGAATGGGGATTTCTAAGGGGCGTCGTACCCTTCTCTACCTCCATCCTCTCTCTCTTTCTCTCTCATCGATTCCGCTTCCTTTTTAATGGGTTCTTCGGGAGATAGATAGATAGATAGAGAGAGAGTAATGGCTTTTTGCGTCGGGCCGTCATCATATGAGCGGGATCCTTATCTCTGCAGGGCATTTGCTTTAGGCGATGCAAGAATATCGCGCGTGTTTCGTCGTTGGCAAAAGTGTTTTTGGGATACATTCGATTCGAGTTTGGCGCGTGAAGTTATGTTCGTGTGCTGTGATGCCGTTTACTTTGATAGATTTTTGGGGGTACGGTTGGTGAATTTAAACGAGACAGAGAAGTTTTTCGTTTGATGGTTTTATTGTTTTGGGCTGAGTTTCGTAGAACTGCCTCAATTTTCATGGATGTACACCTGCAGTGAATTATATATATTTTTACAGGCATAACACGTGAAAAATATCCTATGGTCCCGCGAAAATAAATGCAGGGTTCTCCGTTATAACGTCGTCACTCTTACCGCGGATTTTCCTCATTCAATGGCTATAGTTTGATGCCAGTATTATTTTTTTTTTGGCATTTTTCCTTTGTGACTGTCAGTAAACACATAATTTTAAATATAAGATAAAAAACTACGTACTCGTATTGTGTAGGGACATTGAAACCGTGTCCTCAGTTTTACCGCGGGTAGCCTTATAACGCCTCTCCAAAAACCCGCAGTATAACCGTACTGTGTTCTAATCGGGTCAGATAGTAGGCTGAAAACTAATCTGTTTCCCTAAAGTGATATTCTCGGCCCCTTGGTTGTCGCCCTATGGTTTTCGGCCCTTTGACTGTCTGCCACTTTGACCGGATCCCGTTCTAATCGCTAAAGTTGCAATAGAGTTTACTCTTTGCAGAGCACGTTCCGCACTTCATAATCTAGTTTGTCACGTCGTTTTATCTCGCTTCATATTGAGTTGATGATGGGGATATCTGGAAATAGGTGTTGTAGTGAAGTTGGCTGCATTTTTTTCTGAAACAACGTTTGCGTTCCTTGGCACGATATAATTTGATACGAAGAGCGTGAAGGTTATTGGCTGAAAAAGTATAACTCTAATCACTTTTGACAGAGTTATGTCTAAAAGAATAGTATTTGTGAGTAAAAAAAGGCTTTTTAAAGAATGAGGAATGCCTGAAAAGAAGGATATTCGGCATCATTTAAACTCCAAATAACCGGCATAAAATTGATATTTTGGGCGTTTTTCATTTAGAGACATTGAATAATGATATGGTTAATATTTAAAAAGTGATTATACTACAAAAAACTGTGAGAAAAGAATGTAAACATCCTTTTTAATGCTTATTCAGCATTCTTAAAATTTTATTGCAGCGTATATTTTTCGTTTCGCTCTCTATCAATAGTCCGTTTTTGTGTTTGGAAGGAGGAATCTAGAAGAAAAATTTCTCAGTGAATAGCATATCTCGAAAACAAATCTAAAATGAAATAAAACCTAGCTATTCCAAGTAATATTTCGTTTTTCTAGGTTTAAATTTTCGTCTTCCTACGGAAAGAAATAAAAGTCACGAATCTAAAGCCCTTCTAAATGTTTTCTTTGTTAAATATTTTAAAACCAGGCCAAACCCACGCAGAAAATATTCCAGAAATTCCGACGTGAAAGCATCGCATTCTCCTCACTTTCACTTTCGCCCGGGAGAGGGCCTTTTGGCTGGCGTTAATTTTCACCTCTGCAGATCTTTTGGGCCAAGGATACCCTCTTTCTTCTCCTCAGACTCCTCCTCCTCTAATCCTTTCGACACACATATCCAGCCTCTGTCTTTTCTTCATTTTTTATGGGGCGAAGCTTATGAACAGGTAGGAAAACTTGAAACCGCGGTAACCCTCCAGAGAGGATCGTAGGAGGTTCTTCATACACACGGAAGTGAGTGGGACGTTTCCATCCTCCAGCCAGAAGAGTACGAGAGAGTGCAAACACGTACTCTACCAGCCAGCCCTCACCTAAGTCTTCTCCCCCCCCCCCCCCCCCCCTCCCACCCTCTCCCCCTTACTCCAGCTCTACTTTTCGCAATTCTCCCATCCCACCCTGTAAAGGCCTCTTTCCTGATTCTCAATGCCCCATATCCTTCAATATTCACTTCATCCCTCACTTCATCTTTCCATTTATCTTCACTTCTCTTCCTTCAATTTTTCTACTTGTTCGTTACTTCCGTCCTTCCCCTCTTCCTGTTACTACATGCTTTCTTTCCTCTCTCTCTCTCTCCATTTCCTGTTACGTTACTCTCCTCAAATCTTCCGTCTCTTCCCCACTTCTTTTTCTCCTCCTCCTCCCTCCGCCCTCTCCAAAATTCATACCTGCCCTCATTCCTATCACACCTCACCTCCCTGACTATCTCTTACCTCTCCTCGCTCCTACTAAAATTTTGATTTCCCCAAACGCGGCAGTGATACTCTGGGTCACAATTTCCGGCGAGGACGAGTTTCCAAATTCTCTCGCTTTTTGCTCTCTCTCTCTCTCTGTCTCTCTATCTCCCGCCGAACCTATTCCCTACTCCTATACTACTCCTCGAAAACCCTCCTTCTCTCACACTCTCGCTCTGCATATCTCCTCAATTCCTCCTTTTCCTTCTCCTCCACCCCCCTCCCTCCCTCTCTATCTCTCTCTTTCTCTCGGGAGTCTCAAAGCGAATGTGTCTCGCTCATTTCAAAGGCTCGAATCTCTCTCTCTCTTGCTAGCATTCGATTCCCCGCGGCTCTAGAGTGAAAGAGAGAGCGAGAGAGAGAGAGAGAGAAAGAGAAACGGAGGCAACAGCGGTGGTAACAGCGCTGCGCGAGGGAGAAACTAGTTACCAAGGACGCCGCCAAAAACCTAATTGGAGGGAGGGAGGGAGGATGAGAGAGAGAGAGAGAGATGTATATATGAGAAGCCTCTCGCTAACTCGAGTCATAAATGGAAGGTATGCGGGAAAGTAGGAATAAGAGAGGATTCGAAGGAAAGGGTTAAGAGAGCGAAGGGTGAGGGAGATATAGAATGAGAGAGAGAGAGGGTGATGGGATTCCAATCTTTGTGTTTTATTTCTGCGGAGTCGAAATCTTACCTTGTACCAATAGAGAGAGAGGTAGAGAGAGAGAGATAGAGATAGATAGATAGAGAGAGAGAGGATGAAGTGGGAAAGGAAGAAGTGGGAAAGGAAGAAGGAAACCTTTCCTCGTGTCTCCTTTATTATTCTTCTTCTTCCTTGTGACTCTAACTCACGATATTCTCTCCCTTTTTCCTCCATCTCTCTCTCTCTCTTCTCTTCTTTTGTACCCTTTTCCCCTCTCTTCCCCCCCCACCCCACCCACTCCGAATTCCAATTCCCCAATTACTACCGCTTCTCTCTCTTCTCATTTCTTTTCTCATTACATCAACTTCCTCCATTTCTCTCTCTCTCTCTCTCTCTTTAATTCCCATCCTAACGGCAATCCGATTCTTCTCTCTATATCTATCCGATGCTTGCGTCCGATTCACAGGGATTTCCCAATCACTTTTCCCTTCTCTTTCTCTCTCTCTCTCTCTCTCTCTCTTTCTCTTTTTCCATCTTCGCTTCTTCAGGCCGTTGTCGTCCTCTTCCCTCCAATAAAATGACCCTTCTTTTTTTATTATTATTCCCTTTTCTTTTTTCTCTTTCGTCATTATCTCTTCCATTTCCACTTTCTCTCCCCATGCGTCACTGTCCTTCCGCTTTATCGCCACCTTTACGGTGCGTCATTCCCGAAAAACAGGACGAAATAATTTGTCGAGGTTCTCCGAGCGTTTGCTAAATGTGAAAAAATCTCGCTAGTTTTGATTTTGAACGATTTTGAAAGAGTGAAAGAAAATGGCTTAAAATTCGCACGAAAGAAGTTTCGATAGTCTGCGGAAAATGTTTTTATTATTGAACCGCGTATTTTTTTAAAATTGTGAAACATCGATCATGTTTGTTCGTAATACGCAACTTATCGACGTGTTGAAATTGCTCGAGCGCTTTTGTTTTTTCAATTTCCCCCGTTTGAAAATGCCCGCACATATACATATCGTTTCGGTTTTTGAAATAATTCGCAGGGTATTGTTTTTGGTGATATATTTTTTTTACGGATGGTAGCATATCAAATTACTTAAACGCATTTTCCGTGGAAGCGCTAGCTCGGCATTAAAATTAAGCGAACGAATTTCCCTCTCGGCGTCCTCGTTCATTGCCGTAAATCATAGAACCGAAGTGGCAACAATAATACTCCAAAAGAGATTAAGCGCGTAATTCAAGAGGAAAACCCGTTTAACGAGTCACATTTGGCGCGTATTAAGGAACAAGCGTTTTAAAGCCGCCCCATCCTCTCCCTTCGCTTTTTTTTTTAGGAAGGGCGGAGGCACCCGAAAACCCTCTTTACGAATCATAAACTCACGTTAATTTTCACTCGTTAAATTATTCATAGGCGCCGTTACAAAATGGTCGGACTCTTTAAAAAATAAAATAAAATAAATAAAATAAGAAGTGCTTGCGTCCCGACGAGTGTTATTAATTCCGGTAATGAATGTTTTAAGGATATAAAGCTCATCCCTCAACTTTTCACTGCTCCACTAAATACCTTTGGCCTTATATTGAGTGAACGACATCCCTCCGCCAACTTCGCTTTCCTCATCCTTCCACCCGCGCATTTTGCTCCACCCGCGGCTCCTTCCCTCTTCCCCCCTCTCTCCCTCTCTTTTCATCCTCTCCCTTCTCTCTTTCTCTCTCGATCTCTCTCCCTCTCTCCCTCCTTCCCTCCCTCCCTCCCTCCCCCCCTCCCTCCCTCCTTCCCTCCCTCCCTCCTTCCCTCCCTCCCTCCCTCCCTCCCTCCCTCCCTCCCTCCCTCCCTCCCTCCTTCCCTCCCTCCTACGACCACACACTCTTTCATCCCTCTTACCCATCCTTGTGTCACTTCAACAAACCTCTTCCTTAACCACTCTCATCCTGTCTACTCCTTCACAAGGCCTTCCTCTCATCAAAATATTCTCTACCAATTCTCTATCCTTCGTTCTCCCCTTCCTCTTCCAATCTCCCCCTCCCTGTCCCTCTCTTTCTCCCTTTTGCTCTATCTCCTCTTTCCCCGTCTCTCTTTCTTCCTTTTACTGTCTACCTCCACCTCTCTCTACCTCACTCTCCACCTTTCTATCTGTCCTCTGTCTTTATCTCTCTCTCTTCACTCTCTCTCTCTCTTCACTCTCTCTCTCTCTTCACTCTCTCTCTCTCTCTTCACTCTCTCTCTCTCCACACAATCTACCCCTCTCGCTCTCTTTTGCCAGCATTTTCGGCACCGCAATCAACCCTTGAGGCGACAAGCGTTTCGAGTTACCATGGAGATAGGGGAGATGTAGAGAGAGAGAGAGAGATGTAGAAGGAAGAGATTTGAGAGAGTGAGAGAGAAATAGAGATAGAAAAATAAGGAAAGAGAGGATGGAAAAAAGACAGGCTGAAACAGAAGGAAGGAAAGAGGGTTTAAAAGGAGAGGAAAGTAAAAAAGTGAGGGAGATAGAATGAAAGAGAGAGAGAGAGAAACACGGTCAAAGAAAGGGAATATAAAAAAGTGAGAAGAGTGGATGTATAGATAGGGTGTGTGTGTGTGTGAACGGGTTGAAGGAGAGAGATTGAGAGAGAGAGGAGGGGGGGGGGGAAGGAATTTGGAGATGGGAAAAAAATTGAGGAAGAAAATCGGGAGGAGTGGGGAAATTGTGGATGGAAAAATTACATGCCAAGGATCAAAGGTGGCGAGAATGAAAGTAGGGGAGTAGTGGGGGAGATAAGGAGAGGGAATGCTGACACGAGGGAGATGAAGAAAAGGGGGAGAGAGAGGGAAAAAGGGGAGGTGGTAGCGGAGGAGGCTGCAAAAACGCGGATTCGAGGGCAAAGAATTAGCGTCCGGAATGAAAGAGGAGTACAGGAGGGCAAAGAAGATGCAAAGAAGTAAGAAGGAACGAGTTGGAAAGAGAGATAAAATATGTCATTAAAAGGGCTGGTGAGCGTTTTTACGGTTATGGATGCATTGACCGTTAAAGTCAGGGGAAGAGAGGGAGCGAGAGAGAAATACAGACACCGGGGACTGAGTAAAAGATGTAAAGGAGCGTAATTAAGATATATGCTGGAGGAGAAATGAAACAGTCACGCCGCAGGAAGTGAAAGGGAAAGCTTTCGGATGGGAATGGATGCACGTGTAGTGGGGAAGTTTGCGAAACAAGATAAAGGGAATTTTGTTGATAAGGGAATATCATATCGATGATAATATAACGTGAAGTTCGAAACGAGAGATGATGCTGAAAAATTCATAAATACTTGCAGAGTAGAAAAAAATATAGAAAAAACAAGAGCGACTGTATTGAGTAATGCTGTCGAAGAAAAAAATAAAGCAAGTTAAAGGATTGAAACGGAGCATAAATTCTTCATGAAATAATCTTTCACTTGGTCCTGTTAGGTGGACAATCTATATAAATAAAATTGTAACCTCTGTCTGTACATTTGATTTTTTGTCGGGGTTTTACTTTTTTTGTGTGTTTTGCATCACAAGAAGACGTTTGAACCAGTTTGCAGAATTGTTGTCTGTCTGTCTGTTTGTTTGTTACCGCATCACGCAGAAACGGCTGGTCGATTTTTTATGAAACTTGCAGCGTATCTTTAGACTGGTCCAACTTAAAATATAGGCTATGTGGTGTATCTCAAAAAAGATTTTAAGTGGGGTTTTGAGGAGGGGGGAGGGGGGGATCGATTTGGTTTTTCGACGATAACTCTCCAGTTAATTAACTTAGGAAGTTCAAATTTGATATTTGTCACTTTCAATACAATTATAAGATCAAGTTTGTAGGTGACCAAAATCAGACCAAGGGGAAGGGGGGTTGGGGGGGGGGGGGGGGAGGGCACCCGTAAGAGTAATCGCTGATTTCAAGCTAACGGTTGATTACATCGAAGAAGTCTAATAAGAAATGTTTTAGGAAAACAATTTCGGTAAATATTTTAGGAAAATGTCTGTCTGTCTGTTTGTTTGTTTGTTTGTTACCGCATCACGCAAAAACGGCTGGTCGCTCGGGAAAGTTTTCTTTTAAGTAGCAAACGCTTTTTATTGCTCGGGATAAACGTTCCCCATTCCTTAATTACGCAAGCGATGCTTACATTAAAATTTACTATTTTATGTATTGTATATTGTCAAATTTACCATTAATATAATTACACATTAACGTCTTAATATTCACATGGATAGATGCACCGAAGTCTTTAAAGCAGCAATAAAATTATGTGGATTATGTCAATACTACTGACCAAAACGTAAACAATAAACAACATCTTGGTTACCGAACAAATGTAAGTAGATGTGTGGATTTATGTTGCGATAAATCTTTCGATGTTAATGGTAAAAGATGACAATGTCCTTATATTCCTTAAAAATCATTTGACTCACTTAAACCCTTCAAGCGCGCAGGACGTTTACTTAAATCCCGTGATTGAGGTCATAAGAGGTTTTTAAAAATTTGCGAAAATGCGCGATTTCGTTTCCTGAAAATTGAAAAATTCGTAATTTTTTTCATTGTTATTGGATTTGTATAAATGTTTTTGAATATTTTAGTAGATAATAACATTTATAAACAACTTCTTTTACATTATCTTACATTAAGCACAATCTTTACAGGAGAGAAGAGAAATACGAAATACGTAAATCACCCCGACCAGTTAGCGCGCACCCGTGCTTTCATATATCATTCAGTATTAAACAAACTACAAACAACATTGATATGCAGTCTTTTTCAAAATAATATTTCAGCTTTTATTAACACTTCATTCGCTGGATGTACCTACCTAAACTAAAGAAAAAATAGTTTCTCGCAGGTCAACTTTTTCATGTTTTGACTAAAAATCTATATAAATAAAATTGCAACATCTGTCTGTACATCAGGAAATCAGGAAATTCAGCAAAATCAGGAAAATCAGAAAATTTAGGAAATTCGGGAAAATCTGGAAATTCAGGGAAATCAGGATATTCAGGAAAATCGGGAAAATCTGGAAATTCAGGAAAATCTGGAAATTCAGGAAAATCAGGAAATTAAGGAAAATTCAAGAAAATCAGGAAATTCAGGAAATTTAGGAAATTCAGGAAATTGGGGAAAATACGGAAAATCAGGTAATTCATGAAAATCAGGAAATTCAGGAAAATAAGGAAATTCAGGAAAATGGGAAATTCAGGAGAATCAAGAAACTCAGGAAATTCAGGAAAATCAGGTAAATCAGGAAAATAAGGAAAGTAGTTTTGCTGAATTTCCTTATTTGATGATTTACCTGATTTTGCTGAATTTCCTGATTTTCCTAAATTTCCAGATTTTCTTGAATTTCCTGATTTTCCTGAATTCCTGATTTTCCTGAATTTCCGGATTTTCCTGAATTTGCTGAGTTTCCTGATTTTACTGAATTTCCTGGTTTACCTGATTTTCCTGATTTCCTGATTTTCCTGACTCCTGAATTTCTTGATTTTCCTGAATTATCTGTTTTCCTAAATTTCCTGATTTTCCTGAATTTTCTGATTTTCCTGATTTTGCTGATTTTCCTGATTTACCTGATTTTCCTGATTTTTCTTATTTTCCTTGTTTTCTACATTTTATACACAGTGAGAAAGGTGGGAAAGGACTACTTCCTTATCCACAATTGGACGAAATGTACTGATTAAAATACGCGTATTTTCCCGTTCTACTATTGATTTGAATCAAATTTTGTACGATTGTGGAGGGCTCTCAGAAATAATTCATTCTTTCTCTCTGCCCATTGTATTCAACACGGCGGCTGAGTGAATTCTTAAATACCATGTACTTATCATCTAGAATTCTGATCGGATTTGAAACAAATTTCTCCGGGCAACGCTGGGAATTTCTGCTACTTTAAAATAAATGCTTCGTCGCCAATTTAATTTCGTAATCATGTACGTACCTAATTAATCTTTTACCTCTCTAACTCGAAAACCAATGATTCTCCAATAACCATATATAAATCGTCGGAGAAAACTTTTTTACGTCTTCGTTTTCAGCCATAAGGTGAGATTAGTACTTTATGGAAATTTCCCTTTCTTTTGACACTTCTTTTTAACATTATTTGTAATAATTTATCAGAAAAACCCAATCAGCATATGTCACTCTGGTAAATAAATGAAGCGTCGAATGTCATAGCAAGTGGAACTATTTATATTAACTTCGTTACCAAAGAGAATGGAGCGAAAAACGATGGGACGAATGAGAGGAAATGTTACGGAGAAATAACCGAGTCGAAACCCCTGTTAACGAATCCCCGCAATCGGAGATGAAAGCAACAGGGGGGCGAGCGGAAAAGATGAACAGAGAAAGGGTAGGGAATAGAGCATCCAAGGAAAATGTGAAAAGTAAACAAGGAATAACAATTGAAGCAAGCTAGCGGCGACGAGAGATAATCGAGAGTTGAAACAAATAGTTTCAAAACACAATGAGCGAATAAAAAAAAAAGAGAACCAAAACGTCGGGACAAAAATGCAGAAAAGACGACGGGGGAAGTCTCATAAAGTCGGCAAGGGGGGAAAAAAGAAAAAGAAAGCACTGACGAGAGAGAGAGAAAGGAAGAGGAAAAGAGCGCGGAAAAAGCGAAAAAAAAATAATACAGCGCTCGACTATAAAGAGAAAGAAGAGACCAATTAAAAAAAAACAGTCGAGAAGTGAAGAGCGAAAAGAGTGCGAGGAACGATCAAAGGGGGAGTTAGTAGTAGCACTGGTGAGTGAGCGTGAGAGAGACTGAGGAAATGACGTCGGAAGGACAGAATTGGAGGAATGGATGGAGGACGTGAGAGGACATAAGCCGAGAGACTTTTTAAGGGAGGGGGGGGAGGAGGGAAAGGAGAGAAGATGAGAGAGAGAGAGTGGGAGAAATAAAGAAAGAAGGAGAAGGTCTTTAGAAGTGAGAAGGATAGAAGGGAGGGGGGAAAGAAATCGTGAAATATTGGATCTCAAATGAGTGAAAAGCTTCTGTTTGCGGGGACGGTGACTGATGGAGTGTGGAGGATGTGGAGAGAGAGGAAGAAGTGTACGAGGTTGGAGGAGATGAAAGGAGAGTAGTGGGGTTTTCGAGGAGGGTTTTTTTTTAGGGTGAGGGAAAGAGCGGTGAGATGAAGATTGGTTGGATTAGAAGCGGAAGAGGGACAGCGAGAGAAGACGGGAGAGAGAGAGGGGGGGGGAGAGAGAGAGGGGAGAGAGAGAGAGAGGGGAGAGAGAGAGAGAAAGTGAGACAGAGAGAGGGAGAGAGTTAAAGAGGGAGGTTGATAGAAGTTGGGATTAGGAGGTAAGAGTAGAGAAGCGTGTGCTAAAAATGTTTTTTTTTATGGAAGGGGAGGAGGAAGGTAAGATGAGCGCGCTGAAGGGTTGAAATGGGATGTTAGAGGATTGACACCAGCGCGGATCAGGACGAGGCACTCCCGTTAGAACAGTGAGGGAGAGAGAAAAAAAAATCGGGATGAGTCGGGAGGGAAGGCGTAAGAAACAAGATTAAAGGTTTTTGCAACAAGAGGTAATTGAAGGAGATTGGAAATTTTCAGCAATTCTTCTTCTTCTCGGCGATGGCAAATCCGTCAGATGCGATCAGAACTAATGAACGGCAATGCGGTGGATGCTATCCATGCTGAATTAGGATCGCATATATATATGTGATCTTCGGTCGTTTTTAAACGCGAGACATAATCCCACAATCAGGAAATATGCCATGATAGATATTTCAAGTAGATACTTATTTTTAAAAAAGTTTTTCAACTGGTAGCACTTAAATCACTCGTTCTCGTCATATTTTTGGCTACGTCACCCTGTGTTCAGTTCATTCAGTTGTGCGTCACCCCGTTTACAGTTCCATTACCTTCAAGTCGCCTTTGAAGGTAAATTGGGCTTTCCTACCACACAAATAAAAAATTCTGGCATTAAAATAAGCTCGAGTGTTTATTCTCTTGGTTTTATTCGTTTGTAAGCCAGAGTATGATACACTGTGAATTTATCAGATATTCGCGTCACACCTCAGTAAGCGTCGCGTCACCCTCGGGTGTCATGTCAGTCCGGTTGAGAACCACTGACTTAAAGGATACCCTCTTTAAGATTTTTGTGTTGCAAAACTGTGACTGTTTTACCCTTAATTTGGCCAATAAATATTTGTTCTTTGATCAAATAATTACGGTTAAGTACATTCTTAGGTTGATAATGTTTTGGATGAAACTTGACTGGCCAGATCTTTCGATTGGCAAACAGCTGCCTCAATATACTTGAACAAAGAACTAAGTATGCTGAGAGAGGAATGATGAGATCTTATGATTAATGGGGTGTCATGCAGCCTAGTTTTCCACTTTGAAGACTCTCCGCCATAGTTTCTTAACCCAGTCCACTCTGGCCGACCCATCAAGTTTCATTTGTTAAATGTTTCAAACCGCGTCATAAAGGGGAGATGTAAGGGAGTAAGTAACATTGCGCTTCGGGTTTTACATTAATAAACCTTTTAAAAGGCGCGTTTTCGAATTAAGAGTGTAACGATCTACCATACCTTTACTTTAACTTTTATAATATCATAATGTACCTACTTACCATAAAAATTCGCGTGTCTGTTCTTCCGGCCCATTTTTGTAAGGCACTTCCAGATGGAAATCAATGCTGAAACTTTCTACTCGCATAGGAGACCGTGGCTTACGACTCAAGATCGAAAACCTCCGAAAAGAATCTCAGATTCGATTCTGAGAACCATTTTCCCCCCAACGTTTGATGTTCATTGTAGCGAGTGCAGGATATTTTTATATTGCATTCTAAAATAGGCGAACTCGGGACTTGGTCAATTATTTGTGCAACATTGAAAATTTCCTAAAAAAGATGTGAATTTTAATTTTTAATATAAAAGAATCTAATGTGGCCAACAAACAAGTAAAGGAAATTCCTAATTGTTTCTATGTATAACAAAATATCTAAGTAATTAATATCACCCTTGGATGCGTGCGCACCGCTATCAACAATTAGAAAGTTTTATTAAAGCAGCAGTAACATTGGTATCACTTAGCTACGTATTTAACGTAAATTTGGAAGAAAAATCAAAATATCTCTTAAACTAATTGCTTTATGAAAAGAAATGTTTCAAATAAAACTTCTATCAAATATTATTATCTACAACTTTTATAATAACAACTATTTATAAAAATTGAGTTTAAAAGGAGATATTTGAAAAAAAAACGGAAAAAAGACTAGAATAAACACCCACTTCCGGTTGACCTATATCGTCCAAAAACTATGTAACTCTTGCCACTGTTATGAAAATATTATATTTTAAATTTGGTACTGAATTGACAAATACTTTTTGAGTTAGAGCGCCCAAAAAATTCCTATCGCATACAGACACACACAGACATCATCGAGAAAATAGTCAAAACGTGTTCTAGGGACCTCAAAACATGTATTTCCGTTGAAACCTAGAATTAGATTTTTTCACGAATACAATACTTTCTCTATACTACGTATATGGAGAAAGTAATAACGTTTTTTGTTCCGAGTTTCTAAATTTTTGGAATTGCTTCATTGTAATCCATTTCTTTCATAAGGTTGCTGGTTGAAAATGTTTACCGAGGGATTTAGTCCCTCTTATTTTTACAGTATTATGATTTACTTTAAGACTTTGTTTTCTGTATAAGATAGTGTGCGCGTCTGAAGTTATCCCACCGCACTAATGCTATAGGTTCTCACAAAGCGTCTTTATTCCCGAAATGATACAAATTTCCTCTCCCCGAATCCAGCAGACAAATTGTCTCGCACCAATCGCAAGGCGAGGACCTCCGGTATGCAGTATAAATTTCCATGACAATCACCTCGGTTTCCCCCTTTTCTCCTTCGCTAATGACGTAATATTTCCATTCCGGCAGGCGATAAATCACGCCGCTCTCGTCTGCTGACGAGCGAATGCAAAAAAAGAAACCATCCTGCACTTTTGTTTTTCCGCAAAAATCCGAAAAAATAATACGCGCACAAACGACGCGGTTTTATCCTCTTTGGATTTTTTTATGAAAAAAAAACAACGCCTTCGAAACGCATGCTATTGCCACGTGTTGTTGATCGACGGTAGAGAGAGAGAGAGAGAGATGGGGGGGATGAGTTGAAGGAGGAACGGCGTAGCAAAGAGCGGCATTTTTTTTTTGAAAAGTTTTAAAAATCTTAGGATGAATTATTCGGGCGAAAAGTGTGATAGCTTTTTTTTTACGGCAAAGGAGATTGGTAGGGGGTAAGGTGTTCCAAGTAGGGGTGAAGGAGGGTGAGAGCTCCGGATGACTTCTGGTTTGGCTTGCGAGGAGCGAAGAATCTCGAAGACAAACAGTTAAAAGAGATGAGACCGCAGATGTATGTGGGTGGAAAGAGGCAAGTAGAGGGAGAGGAAATTTTGAGGAAGGAGCAAAGGTAAACACGAGAGGAGTCCGCGGAATAGGATGAAGAATAAAGCTGGGATATGCATAAAGGGCGAGAGGGTGAGAAACAAACGAAAGAAATGGGGCGTAAAAACACGAGGAGTAGATGACGATGGTTATAAGGAAGTGGTTTTCACGGTGAAGTGGGGAGGATTAAAGGTAATTAAAGTACGTTTTTGACAGGCGGAGAAAAACTTTTGTGATGTTTAAGACAAGTTTAGATTTTTATTTTATTTGTTGCATTCTTACGATTTAGTTTTCGCTTAATACTTGTAATTAGAATTATTCGATTCAAGGTTGAATTATAGATATCAGATTATAGTTAGCACAGGTAAAATGGTATCGATAAGTGTTTTCCAACCTATGGTCCGCGAAGGTTTTGTTGGTGGTCCGCGGAAGTTTCCAAAATGTAATTTTTTTTTAGACCGCACCTCATATTTAGTTGATTTTTTGGGAAAAGTTAATCAAGTGTTACACTTTCAGTACTTTATTAATGTCGTTAACTTAATGATTTTCCCGCTCTTTCATATTTCTCGATTCCACCTCTCTGCCGTCCATAACTTACACTTAATGATTTTAGTGCGAATTCTATCGATGTTAAAACAGAAGAGTTATTTGATTGCGTTTCATCTCACATATTAGCCTTTCAAGAGAAATTTGAAAACTATTTCCCTGACGAATCTGACCCTCGCAAAGGTTACTTATGGGTTTTGGATCCATTTTATGATCATGATGATAACCAGTTGTCACTTGAAGAGGAACAGTCACTAACTGATATAGGATCAAATGCCCAATGCAGAATTTAAGAAAATAACACTATACGACTCGAAAATGTTTGGATAAAGATTATAAATGAATACCCTGTACTGAGTTAGAAGGCCCTGAAGATTCTCCTTCCATTTAACTCTACGTACCTATGTGAATCAGGATTTTCAGTCGTGGTCGCTACAGAAACAAAGAAAAGAAATCGTTTATTAAACCTGCAATCAACGTTAACGTTATCTCTGACTTCTTTAACTTCAAATATTATTGAACATACGCATGCTATTCAAAACTAAGGTTCTCATTAATACATTTCTCTTCGTATGTATTTTTTTTGTATTTTACAATTCTTCTGTATTAAGTACATAGTTTAGAAATAAAAGGCATTTTGTAATATGCTTATTGTGATGTTGTTTGTAAAACTATTTTATATTTCACGAATTTCTCCTACTAACGTTTAAAGTAATTCTTAGAGTAAAACAAAAAATAATCAGGCACCCCTCAAACAGGCATAAACGTGTGCAATATATTTGAAAATGGTAAAACAAACTACGTAAGCAATTAACCCCTTTTCTTAAACGTAGTTACAGTAAGTACGATAGTGTAAGTAATGAGGTGGTCCGCGGGGCCTGGAGGGTTGTTGAAGTGGTCCGCGGAGAAACTGGGAAACTGGTATAAATAACTCCTATAGCAATATAGCGGTTGGCCTGAAAATGTGAACATATGAATGATGTAGTAGTATTTGTCGCTGGCGATCGTTAAATATCAGGAATTGCTTGAATGGAGGAGGCAATGCCCCTTTTTTGGTCTGACCAGTTATCTGCATCATATATACTTGGATGCTCTAATATTTTGGCAAAAAAATGAAGTCTTAATACTGGCGTATTTTAATAAAAATGAGGTTCATTAGTAAAGCATATAGAAATCAGAAAATTGCATGCGAAAAATCGCTTGGTTTAAACAAAAAACATACATGAGTGAAAAGATGAAAATCTAACTTGAGTGCATTAAAAAAACATTCATTCCAAAGATAATATGTTATTCAAACGAACTACGTTAAGGATACTAAGGAGGCGTAATGGTTTGTCTTATTTAGTCAATTACTGCCCACTTTGATGTTTCTTGTTTGATGCAATTGCTTCTAGTAATGCTACTCTTGATACATTCATGTTTCAACGATTTCGGTTAGGTTAAGATTTTATTGGATGAGAATTTCTGTTGAGTAGTGTTAGCATTCCTTAATTTCTTTGAAGAACAATTCTTAATTATTCGAACCATTGATTCTCATCTCTTCTCCTTTAAGTTATTATCAATCATTTACGAAAACTGGATAAGAAACCTTGAACCACGACTGCATTCTTCTACAAATAGAGTTGGCGTCACCTCCTTTCAAGCGAAAATCATCGGATAAATAAGCCGTAAAGATAAAAAATATTCATTTCCTATATTTTCTCGTCAATATAGTTTCTCCGAGTGAAAACTAACATGAAAAAACTCCTCCTACGCTACCACCTCTCTCAGGAGAAACATCCGAAATGCGAACTTAAAAAAAAAGAAAACTTCCGAACGTGAGAAATGCACGCCTTAACGCTTACAGACAGAGCGAAAAGAGAGAAAGAGCGGTTTAGATAGAGAGGGAGAGGAAAAAATCGAGCGAAACATGAGGTGAAAAAGAAAGAGGGGGAGGGGGGGAAGGAGAGAGATATACTGGGCGATATAATGGAAGTGAAAGGTTTAATGGGGACATAGGTAGTAAGGAAAAGATGAGAGAGATAGGTAGAGACGGAAAAAAATAGGGCGCGAGAACGGAGGGTGTGAGCTGTATGGGTATTACGTGTGGTGGATGGGAGAATGGAATATTCGGAGAGGCGAGAGTATTACAAGAGGGGGCGGAAGCGGGGATGGTAGATAGGAGAGAGGTAGGACGAGGTCTTACAGCGGCTGAGAGATGGATATATGCACACAGTGTCTCGCCGTGTCTGAGTGGTTTATAGTGGAAGGACGAGTGATGGGTAGGGAGAGGGAGAGGGTTTGCGAAGAAAAGGGGTTCTTGATAACTAGAGTGGATGAGTCTCTGGCAGTCGGAGCGCGAGAGGAAGGTAGAATATACGCCAGAGACACGAGATAGGATTGCGCTAATAACGACGAACGCGATAAGCAATAGAATAAAGTCTTCCCCCGCTCTCTTTCTTTTACACACACACACACACTCGTGTGGTTTAGGGGTGAATGAAGTCGGGGAGGGGGTGAGGAATTCATCGTGAGAGGGCGCGTATAGTAAGGAGGGAGAGTTAGTGAATATAGAGGGAGACAGAGAGAGAGAGAGAAAGAGACACAAGGTTATGTTCATCGGATAAGCTGGGACTTTAAGTAAAGAAGGAGGTGGGAATAAACCGTGTTTATCAAACTCGGAAACAAAAGAAAAGCCGAGATGTCGGGCGGAGGTGAGAAGTTTTTAGACGGGATTCCCACGGAGGTAAAGGGAGTTGAAGTACGTGGAGAGAGGGGAAGGAAAAGGAGATTTTGGAGGGGTTGAGCGAATGCAGGAAGGGTTTTCGGTGTGCGGTTTTGAAATGGGTGTGAGCGGAAAGGTAAACTACCGAGTGGGGAGATGGGGAGGTGGAGGAGGGTTAAAGAGAAAAGAGAGGTAGAGCGTGAGATATGGGGAGGGATGGAGAGGGAAGGGGAGGTGGAGGAAGAGGTGGCAAGAGTCTAAATGGAGGTAGGGGTGAGACCCGGATATAGAGGAGGGAGTCATCCGTAAACCTAGCCCCCCCCCCCCTCTCTCTCACCCTCCCTTCTGCTTTAACTTCTTAATTGAATTTCTTTGTGGACCAGAAGGAAATTTAATTAATACGCCCAGCTGAAGGATTATATGAACTTTTCGTTCCCCGCCACCGCCACCATAGCCGCCAACCACTTCTTCTGGTCTTTACTCCCTTTCCTTCCCCCACTCCTCTTTCCTCCCTCAGTCCCCCAACCTGCTCCTCCGTCTTATTTTTTCTCTTTCCAGACGTTTCCTTACTTTCCATCTCCTTATTCCTTATTTTTTCTTCACTCTCTTCCCCCCCATCCTTCGTCCCACTATTCTCTCCGCATATTTTTCGGATCCACTTGTCTCCAATTCCACCCGGATAGTCATGTTTGGTGGTCGAATACCTCAAGGTTTGAGCAATGGTCTCCTCTTCCTTTTCCTAACGCGTTTCTCTCTCTCACTCTCCCTCCCCCGGTGCTCTGCAAACTCCTGTTCTTGTTTCCTCTTTCAGTCTCTCCTTTCGTGTTCTCTTTCATCGTCCTATCAAACAGTGCTCCCTCCCAACCCTTCTTATTCTATCCGGCTCCAATCAAGAAGTGTATCGTTTGGTATTTTCCGAAAAGCTTCTGATAATGAATCAAAAATATATTTTATACACAGTCTTTCATATTTTATTTCTCTAGTTATTTATTTATTTGAAGAAACCCAAAAACAGCAATGTGGCCTTGACATCGGGTGTATAACAGCAATATATAACAATATAACAACAGCATACATTATACAAATATCCAACAATACTATACAGAACACATGTAACATAGAGCAAAAGAAAAAAATCACGGCTACAGAGACATATACTAATCAAGAAGACGGAAAACATTAAAGGAAAGACAGGGATCTCCTGGAAGTTGTCAGGTTTGAGAAAATGTCGGTAGCGGGAATTCTATTGGAGAGACTTATACGCGTTGGACATGCGGTAGAACAAGGGCCGTTGGGAAACAGTGAGGCGAAAAGATGGCGGTTGGAAAAGAGAAGAAAGGCGAGTTGTACGAAAAGGAATTCGGAGAAAGAGGAAAGAAGTTAACGCGGGAGATCTGTGGTGACCGTTTATAATGGAGTAGAGGAAATTAAGGTCGGTGTTACGTCTTCTATGAGAAAGCGCGGTTATATCAAGTGCAGCAAGAACACCATCGTTAGATAAATTCCGGTAAAGAGGGACACGATTTTTAGAAATAGCAAGAAAGAAGTTGAGGACACGGTAAAGGCGTTTGGTATTGGATGAGGCGGAAGTGGACCAGATGGGAGAGCATTACTCAATGATAGGGAGAATACAGCCTGTAAAAAAGGATTTCAGAGCAATGGGATCATCTGTTTCAGTGAAACGAAAGAGAAGACCAAAAAGAGACATGCCTTTGGTAGTAATTTTATGAATGTTAGGCAAGAAAGTTAGTTTGGAGTAAAGTGTGACACCTAGATCATCTTGGGAGTGACTTTTAGGAAGGGATGAGTCTAAAAGATGGTAAACAGTACAAAGCGGAGATTTTCGTAGGGTGAAGGTAATATAATTGCATTTTAATGGATATTGTTTAAGTTTCCATGTTAGGCACCAATAGGAAAGAGCTTTAAGAGAGTTTTGAAGACAGAGACTATCAGAAGGATTATCGATGCGTTTAAAGATTTTACAGTCATCGAAATATAGAAGAATCTCACATGAATGATTGGTAATCGCATCAACAATATCGTCTATACAAAGGGTAAAGAGAAGGGGACCAAGAACAGTACCTTGCGGAATACATGAGGAAACGGAGACAAGAGAAGAAGAGTCGCCGTCAATAACAACACGCTGAGCACGTTCATGAAGAAAATCAGATATAAGAGAAAGAAAGGTGCCACGGACATTGAAGCGACGAGAGAGTTTATGTCTTAAAAGTTTATGATCAGCTGTATCGAAGGCCTTAGCTAAACCAATGTAACACATCTAACTGAGAAGATGCTTCTAAAGCCAATGTAATGTTATGGTGAATAACCGCCAAGTTAGTGAGGCAAGAGCTGCCCGTTAGGAAACCTTGCTGTTCAAAGGAAATGTAGGGTAGAGTAAATGAAAGGAGGTGCCTGTGAATATTTCTCAAATAGTAATGACTAGAGCCCGGAAGTTCAGGCACTAAACAAGGATAAAATAGGCAACAAATTTTCTCAAAAAAGGCACTATAAACAAAAAGGAATACTTGTATTTTAAGATAAAGTTATCCAAATCTCAATTAACACATTTAATTTCACGTTTTCGTCACACTATAAATAAGGCAGCAATATACTAAGTAAGACGCAGTATAATAGGTACCAAAATAATTTGAGCTTATCTACACAAAAAACACATTTCTTAAAACGAATCATCAAAGCAGAGAATTTACAAGAACACAAAATGCAACTATATTACAAAAAAGAAGAACGGTTGCACGTTACAACAATATGCTTTTTCAAGTTTTGAAAGAAAAGGCTTCTCTTTTGTCAGTAAGAACATTTTTTAAAACAGAGAAAGATCGTTCCACCTCTACAGAAGTGATTGGGGCGTACTTGAAACAAGCTAGTGTTAATGGTTCCATATCGACCGAAACCTTACTATTACCTTCAGTAATATTACCTACACTTTTTATTTTTTCAAAATCACGATTAGCACAACACTTTCTCAAGCTTAGCACTTACAGCACGTCCTTTTTCACCTGGGACGATCGATAACGCCTTTACAATGTCATTCACAACTTTTAGTGAGTTCACAAGGGAATCATTCCTTTTTTCTAGCGACGGAATAGCATCCGGTAACATTGAAAAGTGGGCGGATATGAAACTTAGCTCGTTCTGAAGAAACGTCTTGGTTAATAGTTCTTTCAATACGCGAATAGATGTGGCTTCATCTGAGTCAAATCGAACCATGTTCCCCATCTAGTAAGAACTGGTTGCGGAGGCAGTTTCGGAGCAGTTTCTTTGAATAGATTAACTCGAGTTGGAGCTTTAAGAAAAACTTTTTTTCCATTGGATATTAGAAGGTCAACATCGGGAAATAGTCCGCGAATTTCTTTAGCCACCCTGTGGAGAGCGTGAGCCATACAAGTCAGGCGCAGCATCTGAGGAAAAAGAACATTCAGAGCTCTGGCTGCTTTTTTCACGTAAGGAGTCGCATCTGTTACGAATAGGACATCCTTGTGTTTTATTCCGTCGGTCCATAGTTTTGTGAGGGCACTGGTGAAGAGCTGTGCAATTGTTGAACTATTTGCCTTTTCAAGTTCTTCTGTAGTTAGCAAATAAATGTTAGAAGGTGCATCAGGCGTCATTGTTCCTACGACAACGTTGCCGACGTATCTCCCGACAGCATCTGTTGGCTCATCTATGCCGATCCAAATTTTCTTGCCAAAGACTTCACTCCGAATTTTTTTAATAACACTATTGTAACTTATGTCCAAATACGTTTTCCGTAAAGTAGATTCACCAGGAACTGTTTCATTCGTGTATTTCCTCAAAAAAGTCTTCAGCGACTGGTTTTCCAGCTTCCAAAGGGGAATACCGGCGGCTAAGAATGCATCACACAAATCGAGGGAAAACTGCGACTGCTTATCTGAAATTTCGTTTACCTTATCATGGAAAGTAGAAATCAGACTGGGCTTTCTTTCGCCTCATTTACGTGCAGCTGCGGCTTTGTGTTTTGAAACCGCGAGGTGCTGAGAAATGAAGTACTTCTTCTCGAAATTTACAGATTTTTCACAATTTTTGCGCAACAACACTTTGCCATCAGTTGAAAAAATATATTCACCAAATTCCTTCACAAAATGCTTAACTCTAACGCTACTACTGCTTTGGTGCGTGTGAGGGATGCGGGGTCATCCCTGAAAGCAAACCGCGCCAAATTGGCGGCTCGGGTTAGCCTGGGTGCGGAAGCCGGTAGAGCGATCGGGGTTGTCCGTCACTCCTTATCGCGGGCTGAGGGTGTTCGGGCCGGGAAACCCGATGAGTGGAGAGTGGTGTCCACTCGGGGTGATCGTGGGGTGGTGCTGCGGAGGCAGGGAGCTGGGAACACCTCGGTGGACCCTCTTCCTGTTCGTAATAGGTTTGCGGTGTTGTCGGAGGACGACTCCGAAGCCGTTGCGCCCGCACCCGCTCCCGTCTCCTCGGTGGGGACCGGGCCCAAGGGGAGCTCGGGGGGAAAGAGGGGGCTGTTAGTGTTAGGGAGCTCCAATGTCCGGCGTGTGGTGGCGCCTTTACTGTCACGGGCCCGCCGGGAGGGTGTTTATGAGCGGGTGTTCTCCAGGTGTATACCAGGAGGTACGGTGCCCCAGGTGACGAAGGAGGTCAGGGCGTCGGTTTTGGGCACGGGTTGCTCCTCGTTGCGGGTGGTGGCCCATGTTGGGACCAATGACGCCTCGAAGCGCGGCTCCGAGGAGGTTTTAAGTTCTTTTAAGAACTTGGCCGCTGAGGTTGCTCGTGTCCGAGAGGAGTCGGGTTCTGATGTGCGGCTTACTATCTGCAGCATTGTCCCTCGGACGGACTGCGGGTCTATGGTTTGGAGCCGCGTGGTGGGCTTGAACCGTAGGCTGTGGGACTTCTGTAGGGGCAATGGAGTGGACTTCGTTGACCTGATGCCGGTGCTGGACTCATGTAGGGTACCCCTAAACGGTTCTGGTGTCCACTACACGGCCGAGGCAGCGGATGCGGTAGCGGGTAGGGTTTTTGAACACGCTAGGGTTTTTTTAGGTTAGACGAGGATAACACAAATATATCTGTTAGAAAAGAGTCCGCCAACATTAACCGTAGGGAGTCCAAGAATAGCGGTAGAGTGAGAAATAGAAAAATAAAATTGTTAGATCAAGTGGCGGGGAAACCCAGAACGAAAATATCCGTAGAAAACACAATAAAAATTATTATTATGAACTGCCGAAGCATTCGCAGGAAACAGGCTGATTTTTGCCACTTAGTTAAAAGCCATCGTGCAGACGTTGTATTGGGAACTGAGAGCTGGCTATCGGGCGACATTCATTCTAACGAGATTTTCCCACCAGATTACGTGGTGTATCGCAAAGACAGGAGGGAAAGAGTCGGAGGCGGAGTATTCATCGCCGTCAGAAAGAGTATATCAAGCCAATTAGAGGAGATTAACGTCAGCGAACACTGCGAAACGATATGGTGCTCCCTTCGTACGAGAAATGGTAAAAAATTATTTTTTTGCTCATTTTACCGCCCACCTGACTCGGGAGTCGAGAACATTAGAGAACTCAGTCGTACATTGCAGGTGATAGCTAGGAGAAAGAACGATCCAGTAATCATTCTTGGAGGAGACTTTAATCTTCCATCGATCGATTGGAAATCCGTAACCTATGTTAGTGGTGGAAAAAATAGAGAAGCTTGTCGTGAATTAATTGAAGCATTCACTCTAAACTCGCTAGAGCAAATCGTCAACGAGCCGACGCGATATGACAACAACGGAAACGGAAACATATTAGATCTGCTAGCCACTACCCACCCACTATCGACTACAAACCTACAAATCGACGACGGCATAGGTGATCATAAAATAGTAATTGCCGACTTCAAATACACCCCTGCGACAATATATAAGCCAACGCGAATAGTCTATATCTTCAGTAAAGCAGATCTCCCAGGCTTAAAAAATTATGTTACAAACCAAGTAGCGACATTTATCAATTTTGCGAATAGTAACAGCGTAGATGACTCTTGGACGGAAATTTTGCGAATCATTCGAGAAGGGCTAAAAACGTTTGTCCCAACTAAAGCAATTCGTGATCGCAAGGACCCGCGGTGGGTGAAACCGAAACTCCGTGCCTTGCTCAAGAAACAAAGACGGCATCACGCGCACATAAAGCACCTTAAAGAAGTTGGTAGGGACCACGCGAACGAGTATTTAATATACAGAAATAGTCGTAAATCTGCAAGAGACGAAGCGCGTAAGGAATTTGACGTCTACCGATCCACGACACTGTCGGACTCACTCAAAAACGACTCGAAAGAATTTTGGTCGTACGTGCGAGAAATGCGAGGAGGACAGTCCACAGTACCTCTTCTACGTACAGACAACGGTGAAAGTGTACACGATTCATTTACTAAGGCTAGTATGTTAAATCGGTTCTTTGAAAATTGCTTCACGATAGACAGCGGTGATTTCATTGATTTCCCTACTCGTATAGACTCAAATATGAGCGACATAGAAATATCCGAAAGCGGTATCGTCAAATTACTAAGTCAGGTCCACAAAAGAAAATCGCCAGGGCCTGAAGCCATACCTGCATTCATTATAAACTCGTTAGCAAACGAATTAGCTCCGTACCTTAAGCTTCTATTCAGAAAATCTTTAGATGAGGGTGTAGTTCCTTTGATATGGAAAACAGCCCACGTTACACCAATACATAAAACGGGAAGTAAATTAAAAGTGGAAAACTACCGCCCTATATCGTTGACGTCAATCTTCTGTAAGGTTTTTGAGCACATTATCGGTAGCTCAATAATGCGATTTCTCGTAAGCAAAGAAGCGCTTAACAGTAGCCAGCATGGTTTCCGGAGAGGCAGGTCATGCGAGACTCAGTTAGCTCTACTCACACAAGATATTGTGAAAGCAACGGATAAAGGAATAGGAGTTGATGCAGTATTTTTAGACTTTAGGAAAGCCTTCGACACCGTTTCTCACGTGAAAATAGTGCAAAAATTAAGGGCTTATTCTATTAACGAGAAAATTGTAAATTGGATCGCCTCGTTTCTTTCCGATAGAACCCAGAGAGTAGTCCTCGATGGAGTTGCATCAGACCTCGTCAAAGTGACTTCCGGCGTGCCTCAGGGAAGTGTAATCGGACCTTTGTTATTCTTGATATATATAAATGATTTAGCGGATAATATAAAGTGTAAAGTTAGACTCTTCGCGGATGACACACTTGTGTATGGAGAAATCAACACAATACACGATCAGGAGAATTTGCAAAAGGACCTTCAGGCTATCACGAAATGGTGTAAAGATTGGCAACTCGATCTGAATATAAAGAAATGCGCCGCAATGAACTTCACGCGCTCCACGAATTTCAACCGTTACCCGTACCAAATATCCGAACTAAAGCTAAAATACGTCAATAGCTACAAATACCTAGGAGTAATTCTCAGTAGCAATTTGTCTAGTAGAGAGCATATCAAATCCATTATAGCATCGACAAACAGAATTCAAGGGCTTTCCTCTAGAGTCCTGCGGGGATGCCCCTCGAATGTGAAGGAAATCGCATACTTTTCCCTAATACGACCCATCGTGGAATACTGTTGCGCCGTCTGGGACCCCTTCGAGGAGGGCCTAACTAGGGAGCTCGAAATGGTTCAGCGTAGAGCGGCTAGATTTGTAAAAGGAGAATATCGGTATGATGCTAGTGTATCAGAGTTATTGAGAGATCTGAAATGGCAGACGTTGAAGAGTAGAAGAATTGAATACAAGAGGAAACTATTTGAAAAATTTGAAAGTTCCGAATTCGTTGAAGACGTACGCGGCATAGTCGTCCCCATCGGTTTTAGTGAACGTAATGTTAGATCACAGTGCAGGAGAAAATATCTCGAAATTACCGCTAGAACAGAGAAATACTACCGATCCTTTTTCCCAGACGCGATAAGACAATCCAACAGAGGAATCAGCTAGACTTCACTTGGTGTTGTGACACCCCCTGCCAAACGCTTCTAGCGGCTTGCAGGGTATTTATGTAAATGTAAATGTACTGCAAGCGGTTTTCGGCATTTTAAAATCAGTGTCTATGAACTAAACTAAATAGACACTTTTGTAGGAACCGATGTGCACTACACAAATGCTGAACAAAAAATGGGGAAAACTGAAGTGAAAGTAGGAAGGTTTTAAGGACATACTATGTCATTAACGCTAATGAAAGGGAGCCCATTGCCTCCTGGGGAGGTAATGGAAATGGGACTCCCAGGTATAAAGACGTCTGAGATGTGCACTAAAGCGGATTTTTTTAAAATATGAAACATAAAATATAACCCAAAATGAAAAACGAAAAAGTATAAAATGGAATAGGCAAAGAAAGGAGAAAAAGGCTTTTTTTAGCAAAAAAATCACGAAAATAGGCAAGTAAGGCAAAAATAGGCAAAATGCCTGAACTTCCGGGCTCTAGTAATGACATTACTGGGAGGATGGAAATCGGGCGATAGTTTTTGATCTGTGCTGTGTTACCGAATCTCAAAATAGGAGTAACATTGGCAGATTTCCATTGCTGAGGAAGAATTTCTCTATCTAAGCAACGATTAAATAAAATCGGGATATGGAGAATAACACATGATTTCCTCAGGAACGTTGCGCTGATATTGTCAGAGCCCATAGCCTTATTGGGCTGAAGTGTAGAAAGTAGACGGTACACTTCGATATGGTCCGTAGATATTAATGACAGAGAGTTTGAGCAGATTTCATCAAGAGGGGGAAAGGAGTTGGTTTGAGATGGAGAAGAGAAGTTAGAGGCAAAGAATTTATTGAATTTCTACGTATACATAATACCCTGCAAATAACCAGACTGGTGGGTGACAGGGGGTGCAGCGCACCAAACCTACCTAATAACGTCCCTCGTGAGAATCGCCCTCCTATTATGATCCCGTATGGTCCTTGGGAAAAACGAGCCCTGATATCGCTCGGTCCTACAGTTGATCTCTCGTATTTTATCCTCGTGATCGTGTCTGCACATGTACGTAGGTACCTTTAATATTCCTGAGACCTCCTCTAAGAGAACTTCCGACCTAAATTTCTCCAGAAGCCTTAACCTAGCGCTAATTCTGCGGTCCTCTAGCGATATCCAATTCAACTCCTTCAAGAGTGATGTGACGCATAATTTTTGCTCATATTTTTGCTTAACAAATCTGGCTGCTCTGCGTTGGATTCTTTCTAACTCAAGTATCTGTCCCTTTTCGTACGGATCCCATATGCTGGAAGCGTATTCGACCTGAGATCTGACCAATGATAAATAACACGTTTCTCGTACCTGTTCTGTGCTACTTCTTACTATTCTGCCTACGAAGCCCAATTTCTTAGCTGCGCCTATGATCCTTCGAATATGCATATTCCACGATAGATCACCACAAATGGTGACTCCTAAATATTTAACGTATTCCTCAGATTGGATATTCTGTACTCCGAGTTTAATTCATTGTTCTTACTCTTCCATAAACTCAATAGGGAACATTTGCTGTGATTAATTTCGATTTTCCAATCTTGACACCATGTTGAAAGGGCGTTTAAATCTCCCTGGAGCGATTTTTGGTCATCCTGGCTCATTATCTCCTTATATAAAACGGTGTAATGTCCGAAAAGTCTTATTTTGCAGCGAACTAGATGGTCTATCACTATCCTACACATCATAGAGCTGATTTTCACCATTTTAGGAATTCTTTGAGATCTTCTTCTGCAGTTATATAGACTTTTCTAGATAGGTGGGGAACGAAAAAGCGCAAGATTTTTACTCTGATCGTTAAGTATTACCAGTTATTAGCCTCTTCAAGCCTCTTCAGGGTATAAAATTGAACGGAAATTTATTTATGAAAAAGATTTTATAAAATTTAACCCCAGCGTTTTATATGGACGATAATTGTACATTTCAATGTGATATTTTGGCTTATATACTTTCATTTGGATTTATTTTATTAGCTCTCTAATATCACTTTGAAAAGTTTTGTTTTGAAGAAACTGGTGGCTTGAGTTAATCTCAAGTTATAGTTTTGTTGACTTCAGCGCCTTTTATATTAAATTTTACAACTAGCTGCATAAGCCTAATGAGAATTCGGTTTATTCATAAGCTGGAACATTAAGTATTATATTAAAGTTGTTTCAAATTAGTATCGCAAAGGTATGTAAAACTATATATCTTTAATTAGAAGACTTTGTGTCCAATCAGTTCTTTAACAGAATTATTTTGATATTTCTAAGTATTATTTTTGTTTGGGCTTGTTTGGAATATTTTCTGCATTTCTGACTATAGCAAAAGTTAGCTTTCCTGACGATACTATTAGATATCCCAAAAATGATTTTTTCTTAGCTTTTTTTAGTCGCGTTTCGCTTCCAGCATGACCGCCTATTAGCTTCGGTCTGTCCGTTCGTCCGTCCGCATGTTCGTTCTCGGTTTCTACCGAACGGATTTTCATGAAATTTGATATTAAGACTTACGGTCAAAGACAATAAGAAAGTCACTTAAATGAATCGCGTAAGCCAACCAGGGGCACCACTTTACTGGTGACAAAAAATTAACTTTCCGCCATACCTCGTAAAGTATTGATCATATCAAAATAGTTTTCAAATAAAACATTTAGAACTAGTCGAGTATTTCTTTTCCTATACATTTTTATCGTAAGAGTAACCGTTATCAAGAAAATAAAACAAGAAAGTCTTAATTCGAGTTGAACTCAAAAATTGCTTGCGTGTTTACTTCGTCATTGATGCTAACATAAACAATCTCAGAAAAATACGTTTACTTTCCTTACGTGTGCATGCAATATTTTTAAATAGGAAGGAAATGGATTATTTCTGTCGAAGAAAAGAACTTTGAAACGCTATTTTCCTTACGTACACCCACGGAGTTTTGCTAGTGAAAATAAATAAATATTCTTCAAATAAGGAACTAGTTCAATAGTTATACAGTAATTTCCTTCAAATACTCCATTGCACGAAACGCGCCCATTTGTGGTACGGTGTACACTTTCCTAAATTGTTTGAAAACCTATTTAACCTATTTAAAACTTGCATGTATTTTAATTGTATATATTTACAACTTCATGAAAATTATCCAGCATTGAAATGAAGCTTGCAACCAGGATTAGTAAAAATTTTAATGTGCTTAACGGAGCCGTTCATTTACATCCATTCCTATGTAATCTTTAATTGGACATCAGACCAAGCGTCTCACGTTAATCGCACCTCCATTCAAGTCCCTTACAACATTGTATGTTTTACGGCCTTAAAACCACTTAAGGAAACATTTTCTGCGTAAGATGGAGGCATTGCTACTAAGAAAACTAAAAAAAATAGATCGTGTGAATAAAGAAATTAAAAATATTACTCAAAGGAAAAAAATCGTTGACCAAAACAAAAATCCGGTTAAATTTCCGCATTTTCAGATTTTAATTTGTAGGACTCGACAATATCTAGCTTCTCCAGTGTCTTTTCTTTTAATAGGCTAATCAGATATTATATTCACGTCAATGAATTACGAAAATTTAGTAGATCAAGCTGTTCCTTGCTATAGCTTACCCATCAAACCAATCGACGATCCCTTGGAGAGAGATGTTTTTGAAAATAGTACTGGCGATTTAGTACTTTGTCGTTTCTCTGCTGAATGTAGCAAAAAGTATTCATGTTGGTATGATGCCTGATGCCAAATTTGCTTTATCGACGACGAAACGTTAGGATTTCTAACTCCATTAGTGCGACGGTTATAGTTATATTTTGCTGTGCTTGTTTTAAAAAGATCATTCCGTGAAATTTAGTTGGTGCTTCCTCCAATATTTTGAAAGATATCGTTTAATTAATCTGATATACAGACGAGGAAACTCAAAACATTAGCGTTTTTCTCTAAACAATCGTCTCTCAAACGACCTTGCCGAGGTTACTTTTGTTTCCCTCTATCACTGCCGATAGCGCCTTCGCGCGTAGTTACAGCGAACTACTAGACATAGGTAAAAAAACACCCCGAAACGAATTCATAAATAAAACACAACTCTCAAGGTCAAAATTCAATTTTGTGACGCATTGATTTCTTCGAAGGAGTGGCAGAACGGGCGCGACGGAAAGATGGGGAAAACGCGTAAGGGATCGAATAAAAAAATCCCGTATTTTTCTTTAAAGTTATTTAGCGAATTGGCCCTCACAGTTCTCTCTTCTCAATCAAGTCTTTCTTCCTCGTATTCGTCGACCGCAACGGGGCAGAAGAGGAGATTTTCCCCTTGGTTATTCAATACCGCAACCTTTAAAAAAAAATCTGGATGGCGGACTTCTGTTTCCACGACCTTTCGCTTTGGACTGAAAGCGAGAAAGAGAGAGAGAAGGAGAGAGAGAGAGAAAAGGGGGTAGAACGTGGAGGATAAAAGGCTTTAACTCGTTAATAAGGGTGATTAGTGGTTGGTTGAGATGAGGGAGGTGGGAAAGAGTGGGAGAGAGAGGAGGGGCAAGAAAGAATGAACGCATAGAGGGAGAGAGTTATGTGAGTGAGAAAGAGAGAGAAGAGAAAAAAGAGAAAGGGTGGAAGAAAATGGTTGGAGAAAAGGTTGCAAGGTAACGCGGAGGAGGAAGGGGTAGTACGTATAAGAGGAAGGACTTCGCGAAGAGTTTGAGGCTGCGAAAAAAAAACAGGTGTGGGAAGGGAGGAAAGAGGGTGTAAAAGTGGTTGGGGGAAGAGAGAAAGAGAGGTAGTGGGGGGGAGGGGGAGGGGGAGGGAAGGAGGGGGGAGGGGGTGAGTGAGTGAAGTAAGGGGAACATCAAAACGAACTTGGCTCTTCCAGAGATGAAAATGGATGAGGACTCGAGAAAGTTATCTTTCTCCCGCTCTTCTATTTTCGGAGGTAGGAGGAGGAGGAGGAGTCATGCCCTGTCCGAAAGGATACGTCTCCCTTGCTCCATCTTTTTTTCTCCCTCTCCAGAATCCCCCCTCTCCCTGTTTCCTGCCTTCGAAATCCAGTTCCTCTTTCCCTCCGACGACTCCCCTCCACCTCCTGACTCCCACCGCCTTTCAATTTTCACCCTGACGTCTTTTCCTTTCTCCTCTTTCACTCTCAATCTCCCTCTTCCCCTCTACACACACACATGTATATACACACATTTATTTATTTCATGCTTTCTTTCCCACCTTCCTTCATTCCTCCCCCCTCCCCCACCCTCTTATTCCCTCGCCGACTTCCTCGCTCGCTTCTACCTCCGCATCTTTGGGGAATCCACCTTCGCTTCCTTTGCCTCCTTCGGTCTCTGCAAAACCAATACTCCGAAACCCTGTACATATTTCACGGGGAGAGGAGTGGGGGGGAGGGGGGGGGGAAGGGAGGGGGAGAGAGAAGGCGGGAGCGACGCGGATGGAGGGATGAAATACCACGCTGGGCGGCCTGAAACATGGCCTGCAGGCATCTTTATAGCGACCGGGACGTATTCAATAATTTTATGAATCCATTTTCTCTCTCTCTCTCTCAGGGGGTGTTTTTTTTTCGACGGAGCGTTATTATTTATTTTCCGCCCGCCCTTGCATGTGGGTGTTTTCGGAGAAATAATTTCGCTGCACGAGAATTCGGACGCCAGATATTTTTCGGGCTCAGGTTGTGTATATATTTTTTTTATATTTTCGTCCCCCTCCGAGGCAAAATAGCTCCTTCCGCGACCTTTTGATTTTCATTTTGTGACATTTCGTTCGCATTTGAAAATACTTCGTTCTGCAGTAAGGAATTCCGGGAATCCTCGATTTTTTCGTTTTTTTTATCGTGATTTGATTAAATCATGTTTGCTTGATCTGTTTTTCGCAGGCTAGCGTTAGTATACCATTTTGTATAAGTATACGTTTATATAGGGAAGGAAAGAGTATTATGGTGTTTTTTCTATCGATGGATGGATATACTTAAGCGATCTGATGCTTTCTTAAATCTTTTGTGAGCTTTCAAAAGTTCGACTTTGGCGTTTTAAATAAAGTCATTATCTATTTAATTAGGAACTTCTATTTTAATGGACGTTGTTATATTTTCCGTGCTTCTTGTGGTTTAATATTTCATGTATTGATTGAAATGATAAATACCATGTATTACACCAGCCTCGGGATTCTAGTATACAGTCAATGCTTCCATAAAACAATTACATTTATAAGAAACTCCTATATTTTCAGCGATTTCCAAACAAAGATGCACCTAAAAGATGTATGCGATAAATTTCAATTAATTGTAAGTAAAACGCCCATATGTGATTGATGTTTGTTCAGGAAAATTTATTTTCCAAGTGCTGCGAATGGAGTCTGTTAAATGACTGTACAGAGAAGAGGTAAAGTCTAGTACAAAATTAATTCCTACCGCGAAACATCGAGTTTTCTGCCAGTAATTATGAAACACCTTAATATCAGTGGCAAATAGTAGTACGGTGTTCACTAATTCGAAATTACATGAGTAAAACAATCCGCTACTATTCTTACATTAAAACATAGGCATTACAATGTCATAAGTTTCTGATAATATGCAGTGTGATTACCATCTATCTATATTCTTTTATAGATGTATACAAAGTAAAGTGTTTGTATGTATGTATGTTTTTTTATAGCTCATCAACTACAGCACGTAGAAACATGAGGAATGTGTCATTTTCACCGGAATAAAGAGTTACATTGTGTAGTTATACCGTTGTGATTGACCTTTCTAATTTTAAAAAATATTTTATTTTTTCATTTTCTCCATTTGAATAACATAGGGATGAATTCAGCTTTTTTTCATTAGAATTTTAAAATTACTTGTAAACGTGGTACAAACTTGAGATTTAATGGTTTTATGAAATAAAGAACAAAGTTCATTTTTATTGAAGACACTCCGAATCCTGATCGAATTAGCATAAAGATGCGTTTAGAATTATAAAAATATGTGATTTTATCATTTTTATGACAATGCCAATTATAAGCTACCATGACAACTCCTATTGTCCTCGGAGTTGAATGTCCAATGCATTTATATGCGTTTAGAATCAGAAAAATACGTGATTTTATCATGTTTATGACAATGCCAATTATTAACTACCATGACAACTGCCATAGTCGCCGAAGTTGAGAGTCCGATGCATTTATATGCGAAACTTTTAACCTAATATCGTTTTTCAATTTCTGTGCGATTTTGCTTTGTTTACATGGCAACGAAATATTTGTTGATTTTAATTGAAATATTAATAATAAACGTTTTAAATGATATTTCCGTATGGTGTAGAGTTTTCCAAAGCAAACCGTTTTTAAAACTGCATAACTTGAATAATTAGACGGATTTTTCACAAATTGCGATTGGATAAATCGTTTCATTGTTTCCAAAGTATTGTTGACATAAACAATTTTTTCGTAACAGAACTCATGGATGAGAGAATTGAGCTAATATGATATTTTCGTGTGGCGTAGAGTTCTCCAAAGCAAACTTTTTAAAACTACGTAAGCAACTTAAATAACTAGACGTAGATTGTACATAAATTCCAAAGCCTTGAAGATATCGTCACGAAACTTCGCATAGATATATAATTTTACCTTTCGGATTACATAGGCTATATGACGATAAAAAATTTGTGGGGAGGGGGCGGTTAATTAAATAATTATTTTCTCATAAGTTTACACGTTATTTTCAAAATCTCAGAGTGGAAGGTTTTTTTCCATCATTCATTAAAATACCTAAATGTGGACAGATTTTCTTCGTTTTTAGTTTTTTGACTGTTAAAACTGTGTACTATCTTATTCTTGCTACGTTTATGTGTTTCACGGTCGAAGTTTTAGATTCACTAAATCCGTTGAAATTCAACGGGCATTTCTGCTAGTGAGTACATAAAAATCTTAGTCTCTTTTTATTTGTAATTTTTTTGTGTTCTTATGTTGAGGAAACTGGACGTTCAAACAATAACAAAAAAATATGAGAGGCCGAAATTTTACTGAATCGAGACAGAAACTTAAGGATTGACGCTTAGAGAAAATATGCACTCACGGCCTATTATCAAGATAGGCAAATTTTTGCCACATACACACTAGCAAAGTTTTTAAAATTACGGACGTGTAGCATCAAAGATTTTTAGGTTGTTGGTTTACGCACGTTCCCGCATATTTTTGAAGACCGAAATAATACACCGAAAAAATTATGCGAATTTGCTTAGGAACTTATAAATCCTGAGTTATCTTTGCTTAGCATAAGTGTCCCATGTAATATTTAAATCATCATTAAAGCAATAGTAATTCAGTTGAAATAATTCCACGTTAGCAAAAAAATAATCTGATTCTTCCACAAAATGCTTTTTTCTTTGAATTTCTGAAAGTAAGTGAATTTCAGTTAAATCTTCCCATTGAAACAATCGTTACGAAACGTATTAATACCATATGTGGATGGTGTATTATCTACTTTTGCAAACTATTATAGGAAAATAACCGTCTCATTACTTCACTAAAAAGGACGAAACATTTTCTTTCTACTTTTTGGACTCGTCATGTGTATGATTGAGATGTATTAAAATTATATATATATACTAGTTAATGTGTGCTTGCATTCTGCAAGCATTTTAAAGGTTTAGCATATTTACAATTTAAAATTATTCCCAATGAATTTTGTACAATATCATATAACTGTATCAAATTTTAACTTTGTAGCTCATTTAGAAGTGCATTATAATTTTATTCGTCGCATAGGACAATTATTTGGCAAAATTGTCGCTAAGAATTCGAATTTTTACAATATCGGATTTCTTCCTTCTGTTGTAACTAAAAACCCATAATTCTGCCAAATTTCGTGTTTGTATCACATTAAGAATTGCCGTATAACTTTCACATTCGTATAGATCAGAAATGGGGCAATACCGCCCCTTAGAAATAGGAATTATTGCAGTTTTGATTTTATCTTCGGTTGCAATAAAATTTTTATACCAGGCCAAATTTCAATTCTCTACGTACATATGGAGCTGCCTCATAATTTTCATTCTCGTATGGAGCAATACTGGAGCAAAACAGCCCCAAAAATAGGGATTATTACATTATCGGAATACCTTCATTAGGCATAGTTTAACATTAAAGGCATTAAAATATATGCCTCTGATTCCCATTAAAAGCTTATCCATATCAACGCATTAAGCCGGTTGCTAGGCAAAGAAAAATTATCACTTTTTTGCTATAAAAACTATAAATTTACGCTAATTCGACTCGGATTTGAATTCTGTCCTCGAAAATAAGAAACTACAATTTCTATCCGATCCGACAGTTTAAGTCTCGAGTTCGTATCTTGATGGGAAGTAATTTTAAAATGCAAATATAAAAACCTCTGGACCAATTTACATGCTTTCTTATGGGCAAAAAATGGGGCAAAACGGGGCCAAAATAGCCCCTCAAAATAGGAATTTCGCCAGTTTCAGATTTTTTCCATCGGTTGTGACCAAAAACTTATAATCCTACAAAATTTCAAGTTTCTAGCACATCTGGAAGTGCCTTATAATTTTGTATCCTCCTATATATATATATATATATATATATATATATATATATATATATATATATATATATATATATATATATATCATGTGTAAGAAGCGTCTATATATTATAGATATATATATATATATATTAGTCCAGACGTTTGGATTATTTATACCATTTTCGAAATATAGAAAAAATATCGGTACTATCCCATTATGACCCCGCAAATTTTTTGTTTATTTATTCCTCCCTGCTACCATGGCACAACAACGAAAATAAGTAAAACCCAACAACAATGGCTTCATTGAGTTATAGAGAGTTGGTGCGTTTCTTGAAGGATGAAGAGAGTTCTATATCTTTCCTTCAACAGCATAACATATTACTAAAGAAACGGATATGTTCTAATTTAAAGCTTGCTAATCCACGACTGATCGGTCTGTCGCGACATTTACAAACCCGATCACCGAACAACGGGGAGGGATAGTTTGGTTCCAGCGAGGCGAAGGGCGCGGTAGCGTCCGGAGACGACAACTGAAATAAAAACAAAGGCTCGCCAATTTCCTCTCCATTTGCGGCGCGACAGTCAAGCGAGATATTATTCCGCTGTAGACTACAGATATCTCGGTAGAAACCAATCCAACCTAACTCGGTCTACAAATAAAACTTGAATGTTAATCGTGACCCTAGCGACGCGATAATTTGCCGGGTCACAATGGGACAGTACCGAAATATCCTTTGATATTTATAAGAAATCTATTTCAGGCAGTTATGAATGCTGAATTTTCTAAACCTTAAAATTTTATTATAATCGAGGAATTTGAACCGTCAACAAAGGCTAGTACTCCTTTGTTGACGGTTCAGATTCCTCGAATATAAGAAAAACTTAAGGTTTAGAAAATTCAGCATTCATAACTGTCTGAAACGGATTTCTTATAAATATCAAAGGTTATTTTTCACAGAACGTTACCTTCCATGACGCCGCACAAAAGATTCGATTCTCCCTAGATTTCGGGGATTTGATTAAGAGGGAGTGATAGAATAAGATGGACAGCAAATCTTTGTTTCCACTCTCGCAGCTCCATCGATATCTTTTATCTCTTCTCTCCCTCTCTCTCCCCCTCCATTCCATAACCCTCCCCCACCTACACAATCCGCGTGCTTCCATTTCATTAGTCCACTTTTTGTACCCCAGCTACCTTCTCCCTGCATTCCTCCTTTATCCCATCCTTCATAACGACCTCCAAACGCAATTTCTTTCTCTGTCTCCCCCTCCCCCCCTCCCCTCCAACCCCCTTGGCTCCCCTCCTTGCTATCTCAACCTTCCCCACACACCCTCCTCCCCAAAATCCCTTCCCTTTCCATTCTCTCCCGTCTTGTTCCATCCCCCTTAGGACCTTCCTCCCGCCGCATCTTCAATCTTCATTCTCTCACTCCCACCACCCCAGTTATTTTTTATTCCTCCTCCCTACCAGACTTTCCATCATCCTAGCAGTCTCCGGCTCCACTCCTTATCTGCCAGATTCTTCCTTTCCCGAGCTATCCATCCCCTATTCTCATCCCCCTTTCCCTCTATCTCTCTCTCCCTGCATCTCCTCCTCGCGACTATCCTCTCCCTCCTACTCATTCCTCTCACTCCTCTGAATCTACTTGCCCTCCCTTTTTTTTCTCTCCCCCCCCTCCCTCCCCCCCCTCCCCCTCCCCACTCCTCCACGTTCTTCCGCAGCCCAGGAAAAATGCCACACAATGCCTTCTCCTCCTCAAGAAGTTATATCGCCAATCAAAAACTTTCCATCAAAATGGCGTGTGACTTGTGTCATCCAGAAGTATGAAAAAGTGGCCTCGCGCTGTCTCACGGATGGGATTTTTGTCTTTTTTTAATCTCTTTCTCTTCTCTCATCTCCCTCCGCAATTCTTCACCTCCTCGCCGGCTCTCCTATTCTCTTCTATTCACTCCTTCTATCTTTCCTCTCTCTCTCTCTCTTCCTATTTCATCCCTTTATTCATCTTTTACCCGCCCCTCGAAAGAATAACTCCATCTCTTTTTTTTTCTTCCCTTCCCTTCTCCTCCTCTCCTTGCTGGAGGCGACCGGACAGGTTCTCTCATCCTCCCTGCTCAGTTCCCGCAAGGCGGTTTTTTTTATATCATCCTGGCGGGATAAGCCGCGGTGCTTGCGGCGACAAATTCCATATTAACTTTCCCTATCCTGACGCTTCCCTTTTCGGAAAATCTCCATCTTTACTCTCCTCCTACTCCCCCTCTCCTTAACCTCCTCTCCTTCTCCCTCTTTTTTCTTTGCCCGTCGTTCGAGGCTCGATTTGACTAACCCTCCCTGCCGTGCGGGATGTCATCCACTCTGTAACTTAATTCGGTCAGTTCCGGCTTTCTAGGTATATTAGTTAGGAGAGGGAGTCGGGTAATATCTTAAGATATCCTCTTTTATTACGAGGGTTTCTCACGACCATTTTTTTAAGAAGTTTTATCTTGTATTCCTCGTCATCTTCTCTGTACTTTCCCCACAGCCGTTATGCATAGAGCGGGTGCACTTGGTAATGTCTTTTCTCTTAGGGTTTTTATTTTTAACCGCGCTATTCATTATGCAGATTTGTATAAAACATAAATGGAGCTGAAGGATGGGAGGAATATAGATTTATTTAACGAAAATTTAAAACAGATTCTCAGTCTATCTAGCAGCAGATAAGATTCGGGATTCAAATGTCATCAGTATTTTTAAATAAAGAAAATTAATTTAACGGATTATTTTTTGCTAGTTAAAATACTCTTATCTAAAAAGGATTTTAGCTAACTTTTTGTTAGAGTTGCGCAAAGATGTTTTCACGAATAATCCGCGGTTAGCTAAATTATATTTAATAATCGATTTATATTCAAGTTATCAAAAACAAAATTTGGATGGCACCTAATTGAAATTTGTGTCTCGCTAGCATTCCGCTCTTACGTATTTTCATCCGAAAACGAAAAATGTTTTTATCAGAATCTCATTTTCTCTCTTCTATTCGCAACCGAGAGTTTATGTACATTTTTAATTTTAAAATTCCCGCAGATATTCGATAAAATATACCTTATTTATTTTTATGACTCCTCCTGCTTTCAGAAACAACAAACCTCGCCCGCCGTCCAAGCCCATGCCTCTTCCGACCTCGCCTCCTTTTCTCATCGCCTACTCCTTCATCCCCCTCTTCCTTCTCCCTTTCCATCCCATAAATATACCTCGGCTTCGCCTCTTCTCACTATGCCAGCCGACACCAACACATCCGCTGCAACTTCCACTCCGCAAAAAAAAAAAATCTCACCTTTCGCCCTCTGTTCCCTCCTCCTCCCTTTTGCTCCACACCCTCCCAACGGCCTTCTATCCTCTCTCCACTCTACCGTCTCCTCCTTCCTTCTTCTCTCATCTCCCCCCTTTTTTTACCCTCCTCTCTCCACCCTACTCTCTCTCTCTCTCTACACCATCCTCTCTCACTTCCCTCTTATTCCTCATCTCTACCTCCTCTCCTTTCTTTTACCTTTCACTCCTTCCTCTTCAATCCTTTCTCTTCTCCGCCCGTATGTATCCACTCACTTCTCTCCACTCTTCTCTATTCATCCTCCTTTACCTCTGATACAAACTCCTCTCCTAAGAGCATCACTCTCTCTCTCTCTCGCGATACTCCTCTTCCCCATTTTCCTCCTCTTCCACGCCCACCGTCTTTCTCTCTCTCTCTCTCACCTTGTCTCTGTTTCCATCTTCATTTTCCCACACCCCCCCTCCCCCCACCTTTAGGGTGGGAGAAGTGAAAGAGGAGGGAATCCCTGCCACGCCGCGCACGAGGCCCTCCGTCATTTCCCTTAAGACGTCGCCCGTATTGAATTGTGTTCCCGCGGCTTATTCCGAGACCGAGAATTATTATTTTTTCCCCAGAAATATTTGAAAGAAATCCCTCACAAATCCGCGGAATTTGAGCTATCTCGCTTCTTTTCTCTTTCTTTCTCTCTCTTTCTATCTCTCTCTCTCACACACACACGCGGAAGCTGACAAAAAAAGCGAGAAATAGGGGATGGGGAAGAGAGGCGATGGAAAAGGGCGTGGAAAAGGGATTTAGACGGCTAATGCTAAGTTATGCGTGAGAAGAAAAGGAAGGGATCGATGGTGTAACGTGTTACCTTTAAGGGGACACGGACTGTAATAAAAATTTGTTCTTTCGCCCTTGCGTCAGTTTGACGGATTTTTCTGCTGCTTATTATTACTTACTTGCGTATACGTATGCCTTGGATAGGTAGGGAAGTTCTTAGCGCCCATTTAAATGTATAAGAAACGTTTGAACTGGTTACAAAATGAACTGGTTCAGATTCACGTGCAGTTATTTTAGAGGGTATAAAGTCAAAACCTATAAAGTTCACTGTTTTCATTCTCCACATTTGAGCTGCAGGAATCATTATCCCAGAAGAAATACATTAAGATCTTCCCATCTCAAGAAAGAGCTATCGAACTCTCTCCTATGGCTAGAATCAAATTACAAAACTGTGTTGCTCCAATAACTGTAAAAAGTTTGCAATACTAGGAGCGAATTTAGCTTATAAAGCGGCCATCATCAGTGATGATTCGCCGATAGTAGATTATAAAAATTGGTTATTTTGTTGGTTGGTTGTTTTATATTGACGTTTATCTTAAAAACATATTTAATAAAGAAAAGCTTTGCAAAGCGCATTCGATTGGAAATTTACATCTCAACTCGAGTTGCGTCATTATGAGGGAATGGAGTAAATAGTGGCGTAATTATTTTCGCCTCCAACATACAGTAATTTTTTTGTTAGATACTTGGATTCGTGTGTGATTTTTTTCTCTGCCATGATTACTAATTAGTAATGCCTATAACTCGCAAGTGATTAAATTAGTATACATATCTAAGTCTTCGTTCAGAAAGTAGTGCTTTATTAGATCGAAATCACAAAATAATTTGTATCGCTCAATCCTCACGGAAAGCTAAAATTTGTGAAGGAATGAATTCTTTAATTCAGAGGATTCGAAGATCGGATAAAATAATATATCGACCCTAGCCAGCGGGCTTCAATTTCGAATTGCACTTTCACATAGCTCTGCTGATCTGGAGCTGAATCATGATTTCATCACGGTATCGAGTTATTAATTTAAAGTATTGAAGTGCTTGGGAATAATCTGTATGTGTTTGTCTCTGTCATGTCTGTTGATTGCAGATAGATTAGTTTGATTGGTTGATTCATTTTGGAAAATCCAAATTGAATTTTCCCACGATTTTTTTTCGGGCAAATATAAATATTACTCGATTATTTTTAGCGTATCGTTGTGGCGATTTTTCTGTTAAACGCGGAAAAAGTATCTCGGAACTCACATGGAAAAGTCGACTCTACCCATTTTTATTTAATAAGCAGGAAGACACTTTAAACTCTTGGTGATTTTCGGAAAAAATCAAGCGGGCAACCTGGAGAAACAATTTGTCGCGTAACTACATAAAGCAAACTCGTCGAATTGGAGGCGAGTGGAGCCTTTTGTGAGAGCCCCGCATAGTCGTATAATAGCTAAAAATGCTGGAAAAAATGCCAATCCGACTCCGGAATCCCTTTTATATTAAAAAACGACTGGCTTGATCACGAAAACAATTATCGCTCTCCGTCATTGTTATTTCGTAACTTTGTATTTTTTGTTTTATTTTTACCAGTGCGACTATTTTTCGAATCTGTCATCTTTCGTTTTGATGAACGGGTACCAGCGGGACGATAAATTGGTTTGGAATCGGATTTGAAACAGAAACACGGTCACACGAACGCGGAAAAACACATGTACACCTGCACAGAAATACACGCACAAATGTACACGTACGTACCTATACACAGACACGCATACATTCTCTCAAATACACAGTTCCATCCTATTCATCCCCGCTTACTCCATAGTCTTCTAAATACTACTGCTCCCACCCCCCCTCCCCCCCTCTCCTTCCTGACAGATGAAAAAGGCGAACCGACTAGTTCCAAATGTGAGGTGGCGCGGCAGACAGAGAGAGAGAGGGAGGGAGGAGAAAAGGATGAAGGGAATGGATGAGGCACGTTGGACACGGTGACTCAGAGAGCCAAGTGCTTATGTGGTATTCCCTCGTGGCCTTATTATTCCCTTAAACTCTTCGGATTATGTATTTCTAGGACATCAAATCCCTTGTTCGAACGTAATACCCTTGTGTGCAACTCTCTCGGATTCATCCAGTAGGGATATGATGGATGTGCGGGCATTTGTGTACGCACACGGGTCCATAATGTAGTAAAATTGAATTTATCACTAATACTATATATATATATATATATATATATACACAATAATAACAATAATAAATAAGAATATAAACTGAAGGTGTTACCGTTGCAAACATGCGCATATATATATATATGCGCATGTTTGCAGCGGTAACACCTTCAGTTTATATTCTTATTTATTATTGTTATTATTGTTTTACATTTATAAGTTAGACTTAAAGCCAGCTGTCACGAGTTTCCCATTTCCGTGATATTTGCATCGATATTAGAAGTTAGAGAGTTCAGAGTTCGAGAAGAGCTTTCACAGTTACCGTAGCAATCCCTAGACCTCCGAAGTCCTCGCTGTACGTCACCCCCCTTCGACTATTAATTTTACAGACATTTATACAAAAGAAATTTTATGGTGAAAAAAACAATTTTTTATGAATGGTTTTGTAAAATTCCAAACATCTCTGGAGCTTTGACTTTAATCACGTCCTCGGTTTGAATGGCTTCTCTTCCTTCGATTTTCCGAGAAATTTCCGTGTGATTTGCGAATCTTCCAAGTTATTTCAGCGTGGTAGAAAAATTTTATGCTTTTGAATGAATCATTTGCATGAATGCAACTTTACAATGAGGGACAGAATGAAAATAAAATAAGGAATTTCATTCTAAAATTACGGATATTCTATTCTCGAGGATTTGTATGCATTCAATAGCATTGTAACGGGATCTAAATAACGAGAAAAAAGTTTTTATAGCTTTTGAAAAGTTTAAATTAAAAACTTTGAATAGATTCATTGTGGTAAAATATCACGGAAAATGTGTCCTTCAAATACCTTATTTTAATAATTTAAGGTCACATGTATTGGCATCGAGTATATTTTGAAGTTTTATAGCTTGAGGAAGACATTTGTTGTGTTTGTGATAGGACACGTTCTATAAAGTTCAGCCACGTAAGTAGTAGAAACTTTATTTCGTAAAATGTATAGTTTAAAAACATTTTGATGAAATAAATAATTATGTCTTCCTATACGCAGATGTTAATTCACTCACTCCGATGTTTTTACGAATAACGCTTTAATTCGTCGCAAGATAATCCTGTTATGGGTAATTGCCAAAATGTTTTTTTTAAATCCAAATTTTATGGTTTAGAAACCATCTCATCAACTTTTATGCCTTGCTAAAAGTTCCGTGAGTACCATGAAAGTGACTCGGGCTCCAATAAATTATAAAAATATTTATCGAAAAAAATCTCGTTCGTGATATAACTTGCTAATAGAGGATATATATATATATATATATATATATATATATTATATATATTATATATATATATATATATATATATATATATATATATATATATATATATATATATCCCTCTTCTCATGAATGGAAGTTTGAAATATATTCCCTGGAAAAATCGGGGACGTGATAATACGCCCATTATAATATACCCCATCGGGTGATGAATTGCGCTCGACACGTTTGAAAAATTCATCCGACAGTCCAGATATTCCCTTTTATCGTCCAGCGCTTCCGATGCGGAAACTACTCGTTCCAGCTTCGAACCCCGCGTTGCCGGGAATATGTCCGTCAGGCTGGTCATGTTGGTTGAAAAAAACGTCTCTCTCTATCTTTCGACGGATATCCATTTGTCAAACGAAGACCACGAACCCGGATTCGCAGCTTGGCAGGTCATCTCTGCTGTGAAAAAGACCGTTGAGAGGTGACAGACACCGGGAGGGGAGGTCAAATCCGCCCCCCCGAAAAACCCCCTCTGAAACGCAACCCCTGTTCCGGAAAAACCCACCCCCTCTAAAAAAAATATATATAAAGAACTATCATCGTGCCCCATATTTTTTTATCGAGGAGAGTGTTTTTTGGGACGAGGGCGTATAGCGGTGGGTGGTGTCCCCTGGAAAGTCTTCCTGAAAAAAAGTAGAAAGATTAGGATATCCATCTAACTGCCTCTCACGGGACGTCCGTATCTTCCGCCTTTAAAAAAAAAAAAAAAACCACGTCCTCTACCCTCTCACCCTTCTATTTTCTGCCACCAACAGCAACAACCCTCGCTTATCCCTCTTCCGTCCTCCTCCCTCAAAAACAAAACCATCGAAGTGTTGCGCCGGACGAGGAGAAGTGGCGGAGAGGAGAGTTTTGGTGGATATTTGTCTGGGATGGGGACGGACAGCTTTCGGGGAAAATCGAGGTTGGGCGTAGGAGGAAGCGTAGGGAGAGGGTTTGGATGATGGAGGATATATATATATGGGTGGGATAGGCTCCGTATCTCGGGAGCATTATCTGCCCATCCAGGAATCAATTTTCCACCCGAGGGGGTATGGTTCAGGGGCGGGGGGGCGGTATAGGGAGGGGAAGAGAAGGATAGGACGAAGGGTGTGAGAGACGGTGCGAGGAGGGTTCGGTTATGGTGAGGTGAGAAGGTTGGATGGGAGGGGGAGGCGAGTCCGTTGGCATTTTCCCTCCCCCCCCCATCCACTCTCCCCCTCCGTCGCCTCTTCCCTCCGTGTCCTGTCAGTTTATTGAAGCAGAGAGAGGGGGGGGGGAGGTGGGGGGGGGGGAGGAAAGTGATGGGATAGGTTTTGTGGGACGGAATGTCTGGGGGATGACAAAATGTCCATCTCCGGACGGCAGGAGCGAGATAAAACGCTTAAAAAGCGTATGAATGTCAACCGAAACGGAACGGAGTACTGTGGCAGCGCGCGCTAAATGTTTTATTGGAAAGTGAACCTGTGGAATGGGTGAAACGCAATGGAAAAGGGGGCTGGAAGATACTAGATTTGGTTTCTCTTGCTTGGTCGTGGAAAAATATTCTCCGCGATACGGAGTTTAGATATAAAACCCAGACCCTAACGTATAAGCAAGCTATGCATGTAGGTAATTGCCTGGGCGCCACATGGTTAGGGACGCCTCTTTGACATTGCTGTGTATGTTTTTATTTTCTTTATAATTTGATGGTAAATAAAATTTTCAATTTTAATTTATCGTTATTATCAGAATCTAAATATAGTATTTGCTGTGGATTTTAAAAGTGTTATTTTTTCTCGATGACATCTTTTCTAAGGTGGCAAAATACACCGAGCCGGCCCTGATAAAAACATTATTATGCGTAAATATAGGCGCAGTTGAAGTATAGTTTCCATAAACCGTTCCAGCCGAGGGAGAAATTAATCCGAATCGATTGCCCCTTTCTCCGTTTTTAACGAGTGATGTGCTGCAATCTGCAGGATAATATGCATACTGGTTCCGGAGCTTTTTTCTCTCTTCTACATTCAAATTAGCCGGTGAAAGTTTATAGTATTTTCTTTTCAGTGACCTCTTTTGATACAAGATAGCGGCCATGCATTGAAGGAACCATGGTCGATTTTAGATTATTAAAAAGCCATTGCAGTCAAATTTTTATTTACCTCTTACTTGTTTCATAAAACATTTGAAGGAGCGTCTCCAATAGTTCAATATATGAACTGTCATAGATAGGGTACTTAAAAAAACATGTCGCATGATTGTCGCCACCGTCGCAGTTTACAGTGACCCATAATCCGCCATGGCGTCCGAAGTGGCTGGACCTTTCCTTGGTCCGTTCCGTTTTCTTGCGTGGGAAGGCCGGGAAATTGAGAGAAGAGAATATTTAGATGCTGGAGGGTTGCCGCGTGGTGGAGGAGGGTGGAAATAGGAATTTGAATTTGAGGCACGGTTCATATTTTTCGGGAGGGAGGAGGACATTTTGGGATCCATTTTCCTCCTCGTCAATCTCCCTCGCCTCTTCCTCTCCTTTTCCACAATGGAAACCCTACGTCCCTTGGAGCCACCCTCATTCCTCGAACTCTCTCATCTCCTGGTCTGGTCCTCTCTTCTTTTTGACCCTCGTATTTTCATCTTCCGTCCCTCCTTTATTTTCTTCCCTTCAATACCTCATCAACCAATTTTCTAACCCTCCTCCTTGCCCCCCCTCCCTCTTTCTCTCTAACGTTTTATGCTTCCGTGGTTTCACTTCATCCCTTGCTGACCCCGTCTTACACCCTTTAGAAAAAAAAATAAGGGGCCCTTTTATCCTCCCCTCCACCTCTCCTCTACCTCTCTCCTCAGTTCTCTCTTCTACCGCTTTCATCTTTCCTCTGCAATCTTCCTCCTATTTTCTCTCCTCTCTCCCCCTCTCTCTCTCCCTCCCTCCCTCTCCCTCCCTCCCTCTCCCTCCCTCTCTCTCCCTCCCTCTCTATCCCTCCCTCTCTCTCCCTCCCTCTCTCTCCCTCCCTCTCTCTCCCTCCCTCTCTCTCCCTCCCTCTCTCTCCCTCCCTCTCTCTCCCTCCCTCTCTCTCCCTCCCTCTCTCTCCCTCCCTCTCTCTCCCTCCCTCTCTCTCCCTCCCTCTCTCTCCCTCCCTCTCTCTCCCTCCCTCTCTCTCCCTCCCTCTCTCTCCCTCCCTCTCTCTCCCTCCCTCTCTCTCTCTCCCTCCCTCTCTCTCTCTCCCTCTCTCTCCCTCTCTCTCCCTCTCTCTCCCCCTCTCTCTCTCTCTCCGATCCAGCTCGGCCATCAACTCAGTCGAGTTGTTTTTTCTTTTTTCCGTCGAATTTTTCCTCTCTCTCTCTGTTTATTCATTTTTATTTCTGACGTGGGAGGGCGCCCGGCTCGGCCGAAAATTCACGTCGAATCGCACACGAAATCCAAGGAACTCGTTTTTTTTTTCACGATGATGGTGATTAATATTTTTTGGGTCGATGACGTCGTTCAGAAAAGACTGAACGCATGATCAGTCTATACAAAAAAATTGGGAAATTTTTCTTCCAATGAATTGGAATGGAAGTACATATGATGAGAAGAGATGGGCTGGAAAGAAAACGGATTCGGTTTGAATTATAACCTCAACTGAAGTGATCATCGAGTTTTTCATATAACTTGCGTAGCTTAAACGCGAATTAATGAAAAACATACTATTTTTATACGGTTTCAAAAGCGATTAAATTTCATTTATACTAATAATTTGAAAATTCCGAAAATAATACTTCGTTGGAAAAATGTTTCCAGAATAACGAATTCCGGGAATTAATTTGCATTCTTGATAATTAATTAGGTTTTTCGATAGCTCCTAAATTTATATCGGATTATATTTTAGCAACGTGATTGTTATAATACGAATTTATTTTCCTGATTTTTTCATATTCTCCTCAATTTTGTGCCGTACACATTTATGTTTAAATCCTACGCATAAAATATTAGGTCGTTTTTTAAGTTTACTAAAGGTTTTTTGCAGCCCTGCCCCGTTGAAATTTTAATTCCTCTCTTACTCCACCTACTTTTTACCATTGAATATTAATATTTATTATTCAATGTAACATTATGCTGAAACGTGAAAATTTGTCGTCACAGTTGAAAAATGATTTAGAGTTATTATTTATATCATCATTGGAAATATATCACGCATCGCAGTTTGCGATATAAGCTGAAACATTAATTCAAAACTAGCATGGGTAAACATTTACTCTTTTTCGCTCACCTGTTTACGTTTTCTTTCTTGCAGGTTTAAATTGTCGCTGCGAATCTTCGCTGCTCGTTAACTTGCCGGAATTAGTGGAACCCAATGTGTTCCGTGGATGTTACTAGGAAATCCCATTCTAGAAAGGCGCATCGCGTCACGTCGCCTGCTCCATCGACGCGTCTCCTCTCCCGTATTCGCAAGCATGGAAAGGCCGCTGTCTGTTACAAGGTAAGCTTTGGCAGTTAATCGCATTCCTACACCGTCGCCAACGTCTTGGCAAGAACAATCAACGCTAATTATCTTGTATATCGTAGCATATTCCTTGCCAATTATGCGGGGGCAGTCAATTTGAATCAAGTTCTTCCTCAGCTGCAGCGGCTTAACATAACTTCTTAGCTACCTCGAGGATCCAAAACGCGAGTGATTGCACAAGAAAAGCGGGCGAGAATACTCATTTGTAATCAACTCATTTTTCTGTCCCGTTTTCATTATGCTTTGCTAGTTTTTATTCCCTTAAACATTACGCTTATTAGAAAAGAAGGTTTAAAAAGAGAAGTCATTATTGTTTTCTTTGAAAACAAGAATAGAGAGATAAGATAAACAGCCGCTTAGCCAATATTTATAAAAAAAAAGCATGTGCGATCATGCTTAAATGTGTTTATATGTGGATGTATAGAAGCTGATCCTTCCAAACTGGTGTGTGTATATGTGAACATAAACATTCATACATAAACGCGTGTGTTTACGTATTTGCATGAATGTACATGAATATCTTCAGATGCAGCTCAATTTTATTTTTTTAAATTGAGTTGTTTCCGTCGATGTACTGTAAGGCCGTGTAAATTATTTGCATGTTCCAGTCCAAAAAATTCGATTACCCTTCAATTTTTGGGAAAAATCGAGTTCAGTGGCAATTACCGTATTGGATTAGTTTTAATGCTAGAAAATTATAAGGTTCTCATAATCGAATAATAGGATTTACTAAATAAACTCATTAGTTAGATAACGAAGGATTACCCAATTATCCCTATATCCAATCAATTTACGTGAATGCTCCCTCTTAATTGATTATTCCGTTAATCGGATAAGTGTTGATTGCTACCACAGTCGATCGTTGGCTACTCACGTAAGTGGTTGTTTGGTAAACGAATAAACCTTTGAGGAATGCAATGTTCATAACGTCCTATTTACGGCAAATAAAGCGCTAGTTTTTGGTACAATCCAATCAAACTTCAGTATTCGTTACCAATAATTAGGATTCTTCGTTCGACCAGTTTTTCGATGTCACATCAAGCATTTACGCAAACATTTTAACCTGCCTTTTTGATAAATTGATCTACAGGCCATCATCGAGGGAGTCGGCTTTTCGTTTATCTTTATCGTTACATTTTTGAAAGCGGTTTCTCTCATTAGACTTTGTCGAACGAATTTCGCGAATCTGTTTACACCATTATCCACAGTAGCACACAGTCATGATGAGGATGTTAAAGCCAGAAAAAGATTTTCCAAGGGTGAAATTTGAGGTTGAAGAAGGATGACCAGCTCTGAGACAATGGGTTTCCGATCGATTTAGGTTGGCATGGCAACGCCACATAATTTCCGGATCGCATGCAAAGGGACGTCTTCGTAGGTGTAAGGAATACGTTTCCTCAATTCCAATGACACTTGGCAAAAGTTTCGCGACCCTCTCATCCAGTATTACAAATCATACAGCTCTATTTTCTCCGATGATCTATTTTAGAAGAAGGAAAAAAACCGTGACAACTCTTGGGTACGTTTTTCTCGGAAACTTTTCCAATCACCGGGATCTCAAATGAAGCACCATGTAGAGGTTGTCCAGTCTTTAGTAAGAGTACCCAATTAAGAGGGTCAGAGGAATTCTGTTTGTTTGTCAGATGTAGTCTCGAGGGCTGTATTTCTATCATTTTCTTCGTTTTTGATGTCGAAATAAAATCAATTTATAAATCAACTGCATCATCGTGGACTCGCTAAATTAGACAGAGCAGAGGGAATTCAATCTTAGTGAAAAATTTCAAGTGTATACATCTTGAAACCATTTAATATTAGTTGAAAGACAAAATTTTTTCAAGGAATTACTAGTTTTTTTTAGCTTGTATAGAATCTGTTTTAATTTTTACCTTAATATTTTTTAAATATATGTACTGCAGAGCACTTGAGGTAATTCGTCCTTTTTTCCCATTCCAGGTGTGGCGCGGCTGTGTCATCGAAGTTAATGTAATCTTTCCATTTTTATAACTCGAAGCTTTACCGAACATATTATCCGCTATATTTTGTTCTCATCATCCTCTGCCCGATAGCCTTCCTCATAACCCCTCAACGCCAAGGGGCTTAAGTGCCACAGAAAAACAAACGAAGGTTTCGGACATACACAAGATGGCGCTGAGAGGTTAAAGTAATGTCCGTGCAAGGTTCATTCACCTCTTGCATTTGTTCCGTCCCTAACTTATTTGTGACGTGAGTAACATTTGCGTGTGGTGAGGTGTTTCTGCTCGTACGGTTCAGGGAATTTTTCATGCGCGTCTCAATCTGCGATAAGCGTTGCGGTCTTTTGCGTCAGTGCGTGTGAACGTCAAGAGGAATTCACGTGTTCGCTGGAGAGCAGAGATCATCCACCGCGGGAGTATTCGCCGCAGGAAGGGTAAGCTGAGCTTTTTATTAATTAAAGGTATTTTATAGCGTTTTAAATTGTCAAAAGTGAGTACAGTAAATATTCTTTAGAGTATATTTTAAAATCCTATACACAGGGCCTATGGGTGCAAGGGGTGCATTGCACCCAGGCGGCAACATAGGGGCGGAAATTCATGCGCGGAGGCAAGAATCTCTCTTAATGTTGTGTTTTTACAAACATACAAACGGAGCCTAACTTGAGATAGACCTTTTACGTAATATATCGAGACGAGTCGTATAGGAGTAAGTTTGCGCAATGTGTTTTGCACAATTTATTTCTTAAATTAAATGCAGCTTTTAATCTAGAAATCGAAAAAAAAATCTGGACCAGGGTGCTGTTATGAGTCCGTAAGGAGCGGCATAAACTGCTTTCACCCGGGCGACAAATCTGCCTATACATATATGGTTGACGATGAAGAAGACTTCGATAGCCATTAAGTGGTTTGAGAAATCAAATGCGCATTTCGGATGCAAATCAGTCGTCCTCGGTAATGTTTCACCGATTTTTTTTAGAGAGAACACACGATATGCGAGTTATTTCGGGAATCATTGTTTTTAATTATTTAAGTATTAGCAAAATTTCCCGGTGTTGCATGTGAGATCAGTTCCCATTTTAAAGCATTAATCTCGTTTCCATGATATTTAGCATTTTCCATTTTACAAATCTACGATATAAAAATACTTTGGCTTGTGTCGACTAACTGGGACCACATGTAAAACTGACCGCAAAGGTGACCACTCGACCGTCATTAACTCGGGTTAGAGGCACAAACCTCGAGACCCATCCTCAAATCCGAGCTCAGGTGTCCTTACCCTCTCTCCAGGGGGGCACTAGCCGACCACGTCTTTTGCTATAAAGTTTAAACTATTTTATGTGGTTAACTTAGTGAGATTGTGACTCCAGCAACATATTCGGGTGAATGCGCTGATCGAGAGAGATAAATAATAACATATTTACGCTCACATCTAATCTTGACGCCAAGGAATACCAACTTCTTAAGAGTTTTCGGACGGGATTGTAATGAAAGCAGACATTCGCGAGACGGCGCGGAGGGTGTGATGCTTGGTTGTTATATGGTGTTAGATGGGAGAAAAGGGAAACCGCTCATAACTAAAAAGCTTTACAACCTTTTTCCATCAAATTTTCAGGAATCACTTGACGATTCAACTTTTCAATTTGAAACTGCTCGCCGTGTACATAGTAGTTCTGGGTTTGACTTCAGGAGCATATCTTTTCTCCATTTGAATAACATGGGCAGAGCTGAAACGAAGCGAGGCCTTTTTTCTTTAGCATTTTCAAATATCTTAAAAATGAGATTTCGACGCGGTATTTTCACAGTTATGCCGAAAAAAGTATGGAAATTCTCCGTATAGTAGAAATTCAAATCTCATTCGAAAAAAGTCAAAAATTAGGTTTAATTAATATTTTTCGTGATTTTTTATGAATTTATTTAATTCGTCGTGATAAAATTGTGATAAAATCGTTTTTTATATGTCCATGACTATTATTACTCTCTGGAACAATCGATTATGTGGATTTTATATTCTGTTTGCGTTTAAGTGTACGTAAAATTTGGTGTCATTAATTTTTATTTTATTTTAACGTAATACTCAATTCACGCCTACCCGTCAGCAGAAATGAAATTACTCAGCAATCAACAGTGCCCTCTCCTTGGCTGCAGTCGACAAGCTATGAGTCAAAAACGTGTCTCCCCGGAATCTGATAGTGCAGTGTGATATAGAAAATCATCATTTGTTCGTTTTACAGACCGCGAGCATAATGCAGATTTTAGGCGAAATTTGTTTACTTTTTATTCGTTTTAACTAGCGTAAGGAAGTGAAACAACACACCATCTTACCATATGTATGTTATTACGCACCATCATCACGTGCTTTGTTTTGGAATTGTGCCGTGAACGTCATATCCGAGATTCTCGCGAGTTTTATCCCGTAATATGTGTGCGCGCGTGTATTACTACTGTGTGCACATTGAGATATTTATGTGTGTGTCTGTTTTCCATTCGTAAGATTGAAATAACAATATGATATCGAGGTCTAACAATGGAATTGATAGGCAAGACAACATCACTTTAAATGGCAAGATTTACTCAAACTGTGTGAATTAAACTTTTAAATTGAGCGATTTCGAACTGTAGGCGGAAAAAGATGAATGGAATAATAAACTTTATGTTTTCTTCAAAACGGTTTATATCTAAAGATTTTATACCAATTCCTTCTAATTATAATTCCAAAAAGAATGACCGTCTGCACGTCGTAAAGCCGAGTTTTACGTGTTATTTTTTGGGAAATGAAAATGCCTTCCTTGGAGTCGAACCCAAGACTTCTTTCGAGATTTTTTTGCAATCACCTTAAAATATGTATATCGAGCATACCTGCCACATTTAGAGTTTCTATATCTTTTTTTATCTAGTTTATCGCATTTTTCTCTGAATACCAACCAACCAACAAAAAACTGTCTAATATTATAAGTGACTAGAGTAATTTCCCGTGAAATATGACGGGTAGGCGTGAATTGAGTATTACGTTAAAATAAAATAAAAATTAATGTCACCAAATTTTATGTACACTTTAACGCAAACAGAATATAAAATCCACATAATCGATTGTTCCAGAGAGTAATAATAGTCATGGACATATAAAAAACGATTTTATCACAACTTTATCACGACTAATTAAATAAATTCGTAAAAAATCACGAAAAATATTAATTAAACCTAATTTTTGACTTTTTTCGAATGAGATTTGAATTTCTACTATACGGAAATTTATTTCCATACTTTTTTCGATATAACTGTGAAAATACCGCGTCGAAATCTCATTTTTAAGATATTTGAAAATGCTAAAGAAAAAAGGCCTCGCTTCGTTTCAGCTCTGCCCATGTTATTCAAATGGAGAAAAGATATGCTCCTGAAGTCAAACCCAGAACTACTATGTACACGGCGAGCAGCTTCAAATTGAAAAGTTGAATCGTCAAGTGATTCCTGAAAATTTGATGGAAAAAGGTTGTAAAGCTTTTTAGTTATGAGCGGTTTCCCTTTTCTCCCATCTAACACCATATAACAACCAAGCATCACACCCTCCGCGCCGTCTCGCGAATGTCTGCTTTCATTACAATCCCGTCCGAAAACTCTTAAGAAGTTGGTATTCCTTGGCGCCAAGATTAGATGTGAGCGTAAATATGTTATTATTTATCTCTCTCGATCAGCGCATTCACCCGAATATGTTGCTTGAGTCACAATCTCACTAAGTTAACAACATAAAATAGTTTAAACTTTATTGCAAAAGACGTGGTCGGCTAGTGCCCCCCTGGAGAGAGGTTAAGGACACCAGAGCTTGGATTTGAGGATGGGTCTCGAGGTATGTGCCTCTAACCCTAGTTAATGACGGTCGAGGGGTCAGCTTCGCGGTCAGTTTTACATGTGGTCCCAGTTAGTCGACATAAGCCATTGATTCTTTTAGCTTAATATGTGTTTTTGTCCGGAGTTCGTATCTTCATTTTAAGTCATTTAAATTTGAAAAAGAATAAACGTCTGCGCGTCAAGCAATCGATTTTTACATGTTATCTTATGGATATATGTCACACCCATATATTGGCAGCACTGACTAATCTCGATTGACCAAACTTTCAGCATTCACCAAGTTATGATGTAAGTAATGGGCGTGCATAATGAGAGACACAAACTTTCGGAAATATATACATAATAAGATGTAGAAGTTTTCATTCATATAACATGTTTTGATAACGTAGCAAAACTTTTAATGATTTAGGGAACCCAAATTTCGCCGAGCTTGCTCAATACGCTCGCTTTGCATTCCAACCCCACTTCGACTTTTTTCTAAATGTCTACGTATTTGTCAGGGAAGTCCTTTTGATTATATTTCTATTTTACCTAGGAAATTTAAAGCAAATAAGCAAAACACTACTAAGGAGTTTCATTTAAAAATGTTTGTTACAATAATAGCGGAAAGCTTTCGGTTTCTGCGGAGTGAATATTGACTCTTAAGTGGTGATGCCGAAATCTGCGCACAGGTAATATAATTTTGCTTGATGCTTGCCTAGATTATCAATTTTTGACATCGACTACCTTGCAGATTAAATTAAAAAAACGAAGAGGCTTATCCTCCAAAGGATATAGTGTTTTATTAGGAAAGTTGAATGTTTTTCATAACATTTTTTAGACTTCCCATGAAGACATTTATTGACTAAACATTTCCGCGCGCCTTCTAGCATGAGTAATGGGGATTTGTTTCGCTATAGCTTCAGGATAAGACGAAGTGGCGGTCAAGTGCCGGGGGCAAGGGAAAAGGAGTTTCGGCTTTGGGAATATGGGCGACGTCTTGAGAAAGTACACGCATATAGGTGAAAAACGGCAGCGGCGTAATCTATTCCCCGTTTATTTTCCGCTTTCCCATTTCCGCTGAGGTCGTAGGTCACCGGGAGGAATGAGAACCGCGCCACAAAAGCATCATTCTCATCCTGACCTTTCTTGCTTTTTTTTTTAACCGAATCATTCGATCTGCAGACTGAAGGTATTTTTTCACGTCGACAGATTTTTGGAGATACGCAGTATACGTATATTCTTTACCTGTTTCTTGAGAAAAAGTTAAAACACGGGTTTAAAATGATTACTGCTAGGTTAGGAATTGATGGAAGTAAGACGCGGTTGCTTTTCTTTGCCGAGATCTTAGTTTATTATCGATTTTGTTACTTGGTCGCGTCGTAAAAACATTTTGTGATTTTTAAACAAATTATTTTAAGCGGAAAAACATAAAGCTAATTTCCCATGTACTCGTACAGTGGTAAATTTTTCCCTAGATGATTATACCAGTTGCTATTGGCATAATTTTTTCAATAATGCTAAAGGCTAATTTTGACAGTTTGCAGATGAACATGCGGGTACAGATGTGGAAGTTTTTTATATATTTTTTATATATTTTTTAACATAATGTCAAAAAAATTGGAAATAGGCACATTTAGTTTTCAGGTTTTACTCGTTATAATGCGTTTAAAAATAAGGGGTTAAAAATCAAAACTGAAAGAAATATGAATAATATTCTCAGGCATCTCCAGTATCTATAAAAAGGTTATGAAAAATATGATGGGCATTTCCGCTGCAAATCAGCCGTCTTCAATAGGGATTCTAAAAAGAGCGAAATAAAAGGAAGTTTTCATCCTAATTAGCCTGTATAGCTTAAAGTTCTTCTTCTAAAGTGGATGCCCCACAAATGTTTTAAGCCTGACTAATCATCCCTTAAGATTCACTTGGTCGCCTTGCATATTCAGCGTTATCCTATGGTCGACATACCTCCACTTCCAAATACTCCTAACATGTTTTTCTTGGCATGAAACAATTCCTTGAATAGGTCCATTCTAGTGGCACCAAGCGTGCACGCTTCAGCGCTTCTCTTCGGTTTTCGAGGGCTCTGCATAATTCCAGCGTTCGAGGTCCATTTATAGCAACGATATCGTTGAGAACTGGATGGGATGTGAATTGGTCAGATAACTTCCGTCTGAGGTAATTCGGGCTACTAAATTTTGAAAAGATAGCTTTATGTCCGAGCGCACACCGTCCACCATTCGCTATTCATTTGTCTGCGACATACAATCCGTTCATGTGGTTCTAATATGTTTAATTCGATTCCGACACAATTAACGATTTCTGCTTCGTCGATTTAAATCGTGCTGGATTGAACAGAAGGAAGGCACATGATGTGGATTTTCATTATGATCATTTTGATGAGTTAATATATTTAACTGAGAATGATTTTATGAAGCTCTTTATCGATTTTGTGAAGCGTGATTTTCCAATCAAACATACAGTTTATATAGAAACGAACCAAACAAATACTTAGATTTATGTATTTAATTGAGGTGTTCGCTATCCACCTTCATATTGAGAATTTGCATTGATTGGAAAATAAATGTCTGGTACAGGTGTAAAATATTGCATATCCTAGAATTGACTCGATACAGGTGAAACGGCTCCATATGCAGCTATTCCTACAGCTATTGCAAAGCCAGCAACAGGGTTCAGAAAGTACAACTAAAAGTTAATCGCCACTTCACAAAATTTTCTCTCTCATCATTTATTTTGTGGTGGGTTAGGTTAAAAATCTACTACAACAGATACATTTCCGAATACAGATATTTATTATTCCTTCATGTCCTTCATCGTATTAAGATGCGCTGTGAAACAAAAAATATTAGCAAGATGGTAAGGATGAAAATGTAAGCCTAAACACAAATGTGAATTTGGAGAAGGAAAAATTCTGAATTTCCGGTCAAATTGTGAATATTTCTCCTCCTCCAACTTCAATAAAACGTTTTTTAAATTTTCAGTAATAGATTTCCCTTCAAATTCAGGCGGAAATCGTTGAACATCGTATTCAAGGAGAGTTATTTGATGTGTCGCGCTGTTTGAGTTCAGTTAATGATAAGAATTTTATTTAAAATACTTTACACCAACAAAATAGAAATCCGACAGCTCAAATGTCCGAGTCGTTTTACTCTAGCAGCGGTAAAAAAAATTGCAATTGCAAAATTCTCGCGTGAAATTTTCATTCCTCGACCGAACTTCCCAATTTCCCTTCCCCCTCTTTTGAAAGTCCATAAACTTTTCGAATTAATGGCCGTTCGCTTCTCAGAAAAACACGACGAGAACTATAGCGGTGAGGAGAGGGAGGGGGGGGGGGGGGGGTGGTTCAATTACCATATTAATCATTGATTTGCCGGTGGAGCGAGATCAAATGAGTATTTTTCTCCTTTCTCTTTCTCCCTACCCACTCTCCCACTTCTCTGAAGTCTAAGTGAACGAGATATTCCTTTGAGAGAGAGAGAGAGAGAAAGAGAAAAAATGAAAAAAAAATTATCCAACTCCGACTCACAATGAGAATCTTTTTTCGAATGACGGCCGGGACTTCTGCTGCGCGTCATCGGTTCTTTTTTTTTCGCAATAATAACGCGCTCGTTATGAGAGTGCAAATTCTCGCCGACTCGGGAAGAGAGGGCGTTATTAATCGGAAGGATATGCTCAAAGAAAGAAAAGAAGGAAGAAGAGAGAAAAAAAAAAAAAAATGTCGCGAAAAAAAACACTCCCAGCTTTTACCTCGATCATCAAAAACCGTGCACGCAGTCCGTTTCGCCTCTCAACTTGCGAACGCGCGTGTAAAAATCGTGATACTCATTTCTCGCGCGCATTCGCACGTGAGGAAAAAAGTCGTTTTACTCCCTGGCACAATAACCTCGCTAATTATTCGAGAGATATAAAATTGCAGAAGCGTTGGCTTTTCTCTCTCTTCGTTACCTTGTTTCATGTAGAACTACTTCTACAGTGAACGGGAAAGTTGATTTTCATGTGAAAATGTATTTGAACCAAAGAAAGTGTGATGTGTATGGACGAAGACGTTCAAGACGTGTTTTATTAGAAATTGTGTTGTGGATGATAATTTTTTCATGAATAATTATCTTGAAGTTGTTTTAATTTAATTATCCGCTCGATAGATTTTGGTTTACAGTTTCTGTTACGCGTAACAACGGAATGTAGAGTGATGAAACGCTGTAAAATGTGTAATGAGTTAGTATCATTTTTCCAAATACACATCTTAAAATATTGTAATCTGTGTATGTTAATGTTTTTTATAGTTTTAAATAAAATTTTAAGTGGGGCAGCGAGTCAAAAAATTATGAATTGCAGTAGTTGCCTCTTGAGATAATTTTTTCATTGGAACACAAGTACACATAACATTCAAGTTATGAAGAATTTGGCTACTTAAGGATATATGACTCCAATAAAAAATAATGCATCCTTGATTATGTAAAAATACTGACTAGGACTCGTGAAAATCAAAATCTATTATCTGAATGCAAATTTTCGTTTTCTTCCTCCAACTTCTTCCAACATATTTTTTACCAATTTAAATCTTCTATCGAAACGAAAGGACTACCTCCTACATCTACGTAGTTAAGCACTATGACAGAGAACGCTTTAGGATTGATTTAATGCTCGAGAAAAATCAAAGAGCACCTTCTTAAGCTACATAATGGCGGGTACTAAGGTTGTCCTGATGTTCGTCGTACTAAAATACTTTCTTTTCTACGTTTCACGCCTTCTTTTCCAAAGGCGTAGGTTTTTTCACAAAAAAAACATTCAGTGGAAAGAGAGATGTTCGAAAGAAAAAGTAAGATCGATCGAGTTTTACAAATGGCTCGGTTTTTTCCTTCATTGGCGTTCACGCTCCGGTTTTTCCACCAAACCATTTTTTTTCCATTCAGTAAGAAAATGATTTAAGCGAAGGAGGGGGGAAGAAACCTCCTCCGAGGGAGAGGGGGTGAGAGGGAAAGAGGGAGAAAGTGGCGTAGGAAAGGAAAGGGAAGAGGAAAGAGGAACTCCGAATAACGACGGACCGGAAATTAAGGAAAACTCGGGAAAAGCTCCTGTGCTGACTGCCACTGGGATTGGAGCGAGAAACGATTGACTTCGCAGATTGACTTTCTTTTTTTTTTAATTTCGTCCGATGGTTTATCTTTTTTTTTCCTCCCCCGCGCGAGGTTTGTAAAATTGAAAATTTTCCCCCCTTTTCGAACGTTTTCCAATTAACCCTCCTCTGATCACGTAGGTATATAAGTTGCGAGGAAAAATAATCCGATTATTTTTTTGAAAAAAATATCTCATTCATGCGTCCGACAGGAACAATTTTGTCTGGTTAATTTTTAATTTGTCTCCGATCCCTGGAAGGACGTAGTTGCGACATTGAAAAGAAATTGGAAGCTGGGTTTTGGGTTGAGTGGGTACCCTGCGGTTATTGATGTGAACTAGTTTTCGTATCTGAGCCGAAAACCTGGAATAGAAGAGCGTGGAGCTTTTTTCGTACATGAGAATAGTGAAAAACGCTACGTAATTCGTCATAGAGGGTAAATTTATTCATTTATTAATGAAATTGCCTTTGCGACATAACACATACAAAATGGTTTCAGCATATTACCTAGGAGGTTTGACTCTCTGAGACAGGTAGGCCTATAATTGAATTTTTTTACCTTAAACACACGAAGAGTGTTTTAAACACTGCTTATGGGGACGAATCTGTAATTAAACAACTGTTTTTCACGAATGTAACGATGAGCCTATATCACAGGTGTAACGTTTCCTATATTATAAAATCGTAATGGTCATCGTGATGCGTAACGCTATAATTTTGTGAATAACTTGATTAGAAATAAACTTAGAAGCCTGAAATTTCTCAGGATTTCAGTGTTGATGAATCTTTACGTTATGACTAAAATAATTTCGAAAAAGGCCACGGGTTCGACTCCAGAGGATGAATTTCGTTTCCCATAAGATAACACGTAAGAATCTCCTTTTTGGTTTGAAGGCTTTCATTCTTTTAAACTTTCAAATATCTTAAAATTAAGTTATCGTCACGAAATCTGCGCTAAAACACGCCAAAATGAACGATGACTCTCATTCTTACCATAGAATACTCAATCTCGTTCGAATTCGCTCACATTTTGAATTTATACTCGAATTTTGGTAAATTTTTAAACATTTCAATAATAAGATTTTATGGTTACCGGTATTGTTGTCCACGGTAATTTCCGTGCATATGCATTTAAATAGAGGCTTAAATATCGAAAATAAGATTGAAACTTGCTCAAAATGACCGAAGATATGAATTTAATGTAAATAAATCGAACGCAGTAGTCATGTTATTTATATTTTTTATTTGTATTACTAAAATCCTATTTCTGGTTGTCTCTCTCTCTTTAACGCTCTATACCTATTTTAATATCCGAGAATTCAGCCCTATAAGTTTATTTTTTATCGAGTTATTCAACTAATGTTCTTAATTTGTCATTAACAACCAAACATACATCCCTTATAAAATGTATTCATTAAACTCATATTCAAAACATATTCCCGTTAAAGTAATCTAAATCCATTAGGTACATGGTAGGAACGAAGAAACAGCGAGCAAAGGTGGGGAGGAGGTTGGCGAGCGTTAGCCCCATAGCTATATGTTTTAGTTATGAAATATCTTATAATGTTTGGTAAACATCTTGCAAATTTATAACGACCACTAAAACTTTCATCGTAAGTATATAGAGGAAAGCGTCAGGTCTTTTTCATTTGTATTCAGAGCTTTAACTCCTTGATGATTTATTAGCGTCTTCCTTTCATTTCACTAATCCGGTCAGGAGTAACACGTGCCAGATCGTTTTATGGTTTTTGATTCGTCTTTGATTTATCTTCCAAAATTATTTTTCCCCCGTGGAACTCATTAACCGAATCTAAAATGATTTAAGCGTTGGAATTCCGCTCCGATGGATGCGCAGAATAACATTATCTACTTTCCCGCGAAAGCAAAAGGGGAAGCAGATACGTCCGGACCGTAAGGAGGTCGCGGCATCTATGAAACAGAACGAGAATTTATCGAATCAGGATATCCTCTCCGCAGCAAACCGAAATGCTGCATTAACCAGATCCCTATTCTCCAAACGTCGTTAAAGTGATCAGCATCATAATTCCGTTGCCCCCCCCCCCCTCTCCCCCTCTCCTTCCTCCGCCCTAAAACCCTTTTGCCGATCTCCCTCCCCCTTCACCATAGCCTCTCTAAATTCATCTCCATTTTCCCTCTCTCTATCTCTTTCTATAACTCCCCATCCCCCCAGTTTGCTCCCCCCCCTCTCGCCAAAAACTCCCCACCCTTCTAATTTTCTTCTCAAATACATTGCTTCCGAACACATTACCACGCCCCATTAATCAAGCCGCTGCACTTATCTGGAATATTGAATGCATTGACCAATCGGATCTACGGGAGAACGGACCAAACTATTTCGCGTGCGAATCGGCAGATTTATTTTTTTTCTTTTCGAACTCGTATTCACATGTAGGAATATCGATACTGACGTTAACTCGAGTCATTTTTTGTTATTCTTAAAAAGAAGGAAATGTTTTACTGTCGGTACTTTATTTACGATTGTTTTGATTTATATGGTATATTTCAGTTCATTATCAGACATGCTATTATCAAGCCCGTGATCGTTTGCGCAAACGTTTAGTCACTGTGGCTATTTTTGTGTTATCATGCAAGAATATTTCCTGTTGGAAGTTGCAAAATTTTTGGTTTTTTAAAATCAAAGTTGAGTATTGCCTAAATATAAAAATGGGTAGGATGATGAAACAGATTATTATTGATATTTGCAGTGATAAATCAGTCTGATGTTTAAATTTGAATGTTATATTCTGCATGAATTTAAAAATTCTTTATTGAAGAACAACTCCATACTTTCTACATACAGTCTAACCACAAGGATAACTTTAGCTATGCGGTACTATTTTGAAAATGAAATAAATTATGACAAAAAATGTTGTATGCAATTTTGCAATTCGTCACAAATACATTTTAAAATAAAATATAGTACTGATTTTTTTCCCAGACTCCGTGGTTTCAAATTAAGGTAACAAGCCGCTATTGCGTTTATACCCCGTGGATGTAAATGGTTTTTAAACTTTGGACTAGTTTATTAAATTCCAAACTCATTAAAATGTGTTCTGTGAATAGGTGATAATTTTGGCGTGCATGTCATTCCGCAATTCGCATTTGAATCTAGGCGGAATGTTATCACAGGTCAGCTCAATGCGTTTTGTCTATATAACCTATTTTTTATAATAATATGTTGTTTATGTAGTCTATTTAATTTAGTCTTTTAGTTTTGTTTGATAATTATCTTATTGATGCAATGAGCAATATTTGAGGCAAATCGTGAATTTTACCTTGAGTTTTCCATCATTGACGAAAATAAAAATTATGAAATATTCACAGTAGTACATATGAAAAACTGGATGTAGATGTAACAGCTTAAGCCATTAATTTTCTCTCATGCAACCGTCGAGGTATTCATTAAACTTATAAAGAGCAAGACTAAAGAATTTTTCAAAGGCTAAATATTTGGATAATGTGCTAATATATTTTATATCTCTACAAATAATTTTTCGCCTATTTCATCGCTTTGCTATATAATTGCAGTTAAAAAACGAACGTCCCTCCCATTTTCTCCTATTAAACCCTGCTTTTACGTATTTAACAAGATTTCAATTATTCATTTCGATTTAAGTTGAAAAAATTAATAAAAATTTTAAAAAGTATAAATTTACTTCTCGTCTTTAAGCAATAGAATCCCTAATTCTGTGGAAACGCATCAAAAAACATGCCTTTTTTTAACAGTGCAATGTAAATCGTGGGTATAATGACCTCGACGATGGGCCTTTGCGTTGATCTTAAAGCGAAGGCCCTCTTTTTCCCTCCTTCCGCCATAACCGTTCTCCCAATGATCTCCTTCTGCCGAAATTCTCCTGGTCGACCTCCCGAATCCCTTCTAAAGACGGCCGTCTCATTATCGAAAGCAGCCAAACGTTCGATTCCTGCTTGATCGCTTTTCGACCTCCCACCACCCGATTCCTTTTCCCGAATGGGAGGGCGCCGTTTTATGTAACTTGAGTGGAGCGGAAGGTTGTCCCGTGCGTTGGTGGTTGCGGCGGTGTAAGGGGTAACGCGGCTTGAGAGAGGTAAAGAAATCGGTAGAATAAGCATGGAGGGTGAGATTAGCAGTATGTGGATGGAAGCGATTTCGTCTTTTTTTCCTTCTACTCCTAGCTTAATGATGGGAGCTGCGTCTCCCCCTACCTTCGGAATCAATGCGGACCGGATGTAATATTTGGAGATGCCGGTGACGCAAACCGCTTCTTGCCCAAAGTCTACAAGGAAACCCTTTCATTTTCTCTCCATCCGGTCGCTTGTTTGTGTGAGTTTTAAGGATCTGGATTTCTGAGTGCTAAGGGATGTTTGTCCCTAATCTTTTAAGGAATAGTTGAATTTTTATTGCCGGGTATTGTTCGTAAATTTATTTGCTTTCTTAGTAAGGTGTTTAACTAGAAATTATGATGATAGGAGAATTTTAGGAACTTGAATGCGTCATATCTGCCCCAAAAATTTGATGATTGTGCCTTTGGTTGGGAAAAATTTTAGTTTGGCGTCACGTTCTCGCATGAGTTTGATAATTACGCACTCCTATAAGAGTTAATTGCTGACCGAGAATCACATCCAAATTAGCTTCTTAGAATACTTTTTTAAATTTGTCTGTAATATAAGCCATTACTTCAGAAACCTGCACGCGACCAAAACTTTATGACAAGTTGTATTGGTTTTTACTTAATGCAAATTTCCTTGGTTATATGGTGACTAATTGCAAAAGAACCTGCATGTCTCAAATACCATCTGCACTACATAATTAGTGTCGAGTTTTAATTTTTATCTGCAACTTAAGGGCCACGAGGACATTCTATGCTCCCAGCGAAGCTTTAAGTAATAAGCGAACTTTGGTATTTGATACGGGTAATATTGTATTTTTAATAGGAATTATGATCTCGAAACTTTTATGGTAGAGTTTTTACGCTAAAAAATCGTTAGACTTTGGTTGCACTTTCATTATGATACCTTATCTTTTGACTAAGTTAAGCCGTAAACTATTATTAGGCTCGTCGGTACACTTGAAACTTTTTATATATCCCGCTAAAGTATTCGCAAAAATAAATGCGGCACTCCACGTAAAAAGCTGTCACACTCATTACCTTTGTGCCAAACAGCTATCCAAAAGAGTTTAACTTTTCTAAAAAATGTATCATTTTTATGCATAACTAGTAATTATCAGCATAAATGCATCGTTGACCAATCAGGAATATAACAGGTCAAATCATACTAAATCATGCTAATTAATGCTCACCTTTTTGAAAATTTCAAAAATAACTCATTACCGAATTTGATAAAAATTATTTGGACTATGGGTGGCATATTAAATTAATTGAAAATACAGTAATACCCCGCTATACGTCGGAGATGCGTTCCTGAGAAATGCGACTTATAACGAAAAACGTATAGCGAAACAAAGATTCCCATAAGAACTATGATAACAGTAGGGGTTACGTTCCTGGCGGATATTTCGTGACACATTTGTGTCACAAATGATACATATCAATACAGCACATTAGACATACACCATGTGTTTACCACTCATTCCTACTAGGGTTTAATATACATTTAACCGTAACAGCAAGTAACCAGTTGCAATAATAAATTCATAAATCACCGAAAATAATTGTCTATAGTGTGATGGAGCACAAAAATTGTTTCTTTAGTTACACACACACTGATACGCACTTAGATTACTTTTCAAGCAGATTTCGCAATCCAAAGTACATATATCCAATCTCTCATGAGATATCAACGCAAACGTAAACCGGGATGAAAGGACATACAAAATGTTAGACGCAACTCTTCACAAAGCTCTCTTATAGGTTTTTACACGTCATTAAAATTAGGACACCTTTTTATCCCCTGTGTATCTTGTGAACCACCTAAACCATCGTGATCTCTCAAACACATGGCCAGCAAATGTTTATTCCGAGTATGATTTAACACGAATTGATAAACACGAAATTAAATTATTTCATATAAGTAATAATAAATAAAATTAAAAGCCGAATAGAGGGTTTTTATTGTTATAGTTATAATATATGCACCGCAATTGGAAGTTCTGAAATTTTGCTTTTAGCATTTCACAGACCACGCATATGCGAAGCGACACAACTTATAACGAAACATGTTCCTTAGTTGATTGGCGACGTATATGCGAAACAACGTATAGCGGGGTTTTACTGTAATAATAATACGTTTAGTACACCCAGGTTCTTAAGATGAAAGTCGTATAACCTATTTGCTATTAATCTTCGAAAAAATGCCTTGTCATGCGGCAATCTTTATTATGGGACATTTCCTTTCTCGTCGTGCGCAGTCGTATACGAGGTATCATATGCCCGGTTAGAGTCATAGATGGAACAAATGAAAATTCGGTTCGCAGCGGTTGCAACCTGCATCGACTTTATTGGACTCGGGATGTTTCTTCAAAGCGAGAAAAACTTTTGCTAGAGGAAGAGAAATGAAAAACCGTGACACGGCCGACTCCGACAGCTAAGCGTTGTTTTCTGCGCGTATAGCCAGTGTGTGTCATCATCCCAACTTAATCTTTCGAATGCTGGGGCGAGGGATGTTCCTTAATGCAGAAAGAAATGAAAAAAAATGAAAAGGACGAACTTGTTTGCGCCCGACGCGCGATATGTGTCTTTTCCTCTCCTTGTCTTTTTTCCCCTTCCTCCTCGCCTCCCTTTTGCCGAAGAGAAGGAGTCGGGACGATTGCGTCACGTACGTACGTACCGTGCAGTACAGGCGTCTGGCGGTTTTAGTTCCTCCCGGAGCACGACAGGTGGCGCCGCAATCGCACGCGAGTCACGCCCTAACCCCTTTTTCGGTTATGAAAGGATATGTGACCGTTTTACTGAACGGAAATCGCGCCACTACTGAAACGGAGGGAGGGAGTTACGGCAAGAGTTTGTCGGATATTTTTATTTATTGGCGAATCGCTTTTTAAGGCGCGGCGAATAAAAAACGTAATAGAGATCTGCGTTGGGAAAAAACTAGAACAAGTAGATTATTCTAGGCGTATTGACTCAGGATGGTATATGCATTGAAATACGCGGAAGAGGTTTATGTTAGATTTTGTAAGGCGATTAAGTAGATATATCACAAAGCGGTTATCGAAAACTTCGTTTATGATACGGTATACTAATTCAAGATTCTGCTTAAAAAGAACATTTTGGCGAAAGGAACTTATTAGTATTGATTAAGCGGGTTGTCGAAGTATATAATCCAGAGGAAATTCCGAGAACAAGGACCGAAATGGATATATAGTCAGATCCCGATTCAGCTCAACCGATAAAGCGGGGTGGCGGTAAATCGAAGTAGTATATGCTCCATGTCATCATTAGATAATAATAATGACAATAAAGCGTCTTCATATAGGGCGAAGAATGGACAAACACGTCCATTCTTACATATAAACCTGACATGATGAACACAAACATTATATCCTAGGCGGGATTCGAACCCAGCGGCTGATACTCTAACCATCCGTCTGCCAAGGCCAATATGATGTGAGTTCTACTCGCAACGATTCATGGGTGGTACGTGTGGAGGGGGGAGGGCGCTAAATCGGGGTCTGACTGTATTCATGGAGTGAAAACTCCGTTTGTGTCTAAACATTAATTATACATTAATAATTAACTTTCATTATAACCGTTGTTTTTTATGACGAAAATATTTAATAGTATAGTGCAGTGGTGCGCAAACTGGGGGGCGCGCGCGAACAATTTGAATAGCTGTTTCTTTTTTAAAAGAGGGACGCGAGTTTACCCGGCCTGGCGCAGGCTACCTGATTTTACGTGAATGCATTCGGGACCGATGATAAACGGGCAGGTCAATCTAACGCAGGGTTTCCCAAACTGTGTTCCGCGGAACCCAAGGGTTCCGCAGAAGCTAATTGTGGTTCCGTGATAGAGACCAGATACGTTCTTCTTTCTCTTATTTACAGCATGACACTTGTAAACTGTATACGGTAAGGTACGTAAACTATAAAAATAAACAATGATTTTAAAGTTAATTTTGTTGCTATTAGGCTTACCATCTCTTAGTTAGGGTTCCACGGGAAAAACATTTGAACATAAAGGGTTCCGTGGTTTCACAAAGTTTGGGAACCCCGATCTAACGCAATGTAACAATGTAACGCTCTGGCATTTATAGATACTAAGTACAGTTACGTTCAGACTAATGGCCACGCACGGCGATTCCGCGTGGTATTGGTATATTGGTAAACATGAGGTTACGTTCTAGGACCTTGGATGTTAGACCTAAAAACCTATAACCCTTGCGCCATTAAATGTAAAATTGCATGTCGGCTTCATGAGCCATAGGACGAAAGAATGCCTAGGGAAGGTTCAGCCTCGGTCACAAATATTCTTTCGTGAGAAGTCGAGTGTACTTTCATTTGTTCTTATTCTTCAGTCGATTGGTAGATTTATTCTAATATTATTATTTTCCCCTGAATATGGATAAGTGGATTAGTAAGGGTGGTGAAAAACGCTGCTGCTGCAAATAAAATACAGAAGGTACCTGAAAAAGACGTATCTGATGAGACAACTCTTTGTGCAAGTAAAGAAAACGCATCTCCAAATCGTAAAATAAGAAAATACGAAGAAGAATTTATCAAATTTAGATTTTCATGGACTTTGGTTAAGAATGAGCAAAGACCCCAGTGCGTCATTTGTTCTAAGTGTTAAAATTTTCTTCCCTTGCGTACAATACTAAAACGCCAGTTATGTCGTGTTATTGAGCTAATGTGAGATTATTTTTTGTATGTAATATCAACAAATTTTTCCGATTGAAATGGGGAGGGGTTTGCCATCGTTTACGTGGATCAAAAGGGGGGGGGGGCGCGGCCTGAAAAGTTTGCGCACCACTGGTATACTGAAACCTTGATATTCCCGATTCGGTTGTGTGTGTCCATACTCAAGCGGTTCGGTTTTTACGTATAAAACCTCTGGCAGCATAAGGGCGGTCCGCACGTGCACAGATAAGAGCACAAGCTGCTACTCACGGACGTGTTTCAGCGGCACAGGGTCGGTTTCGTGTCCACGTTTACCGAGTTTGGCGGATGATTTGCTTATGAAAAGAAACTTTTAGAGATCTTGCTCCACATTCTGATTGGTCATCATCAGATGGAGATCGATGGAAAGATGTTTTTTTCGCAGTCAAGAGTTTTTTATTTGACCAGTTTAAAATCGGTGGCCTATCATCCCGACGCAGTACATCTTATAGGGAAATGGGCGCTTTGGATTTGTGGGATATAGTTAAGATGCGGCATTTTAAGGCATTTCGAGGCGCATCGAGTTGAAAAGAGTTGAAACTAATCTTTTCTCAACTGGGTAAATATGTATGTTAACTGACAATTTTTATTAATGAGGTTCGTATATTAGTATGAGCTTGCGAAATTAAGGGGAAGATGGAGGACACACATACATCTTTATACCTTAAACTTTCGTTAAAATGTCCGCTAGATTTTGTAGGAGCTCATGTCTTGCCAATTCGAAGAGACATTGCACGTTTCATGATCATTATTTTATGATGTGTTGGCACGTACTATTTGAAGGCGCTACAAGTACTTGTGAATGAAAATTCTGCATTTTAAAAGAAGGGGAATGAGCAAAGAGCGCACCGGAAGACGGAAGCTGTCGATCGATTGTAGGTGGAAAATTTTCTCGTCCTCGCATTCTCTTCCTTTTTTTCCCTCTATCCATTTGGAGGTCGTGTTTAAGGAGTTGACTTCGGTCCGCAAACAAGGAAGGGCCGGGCAGTTTGCCCGGAGATTAAACTCTGAGCCTCGTCTAAGTTTCTGTCTTCATTAACCCGGAAAATTTTGAGAGCGGCTCTGCATACTACGTATACCCTCCCGGTAATGCCCGAATTGATGCCTCCCTAATGCTTCGGCCCGCTTAAGGTAAAAGGCGCTATATTCTCGCGAAAATGGATGAGGATACTTTGCGGTTTTTTTTAGGGATTCTCGCATGGGGATCTGCGGAAAAAAATAGCCATTTTTTTCCGGTCCTTTTTATCCGAGTGGAAATATGGACGACTTTTATATTTGCTACCCCAAGTACGGTTATGGGGTTATATAAAATTTAAAGAGCGAGAGATGAGGGCGCGTAAGAGGGTTGTTTGGAGGGTAGCTCAGGTGCAGGTGGTTGCGGATTGCCGGCTAAAAAAATGAGGAAATTCGACCGTTTTCTCTTTCGAGTGATATAGGTTTTCTCTATCGCGCGCAAACAGAACAAACAGAAAACGCCCTTAGGGCGGGAAGGCTCGGTGTAAAAAAACACCCTTGTCATACCATTGCACGGCGGCGTTTGTTTGGTTATCAATCGCGTTGACTATGGTAATATAAGTTCACCGCTGCCGAAGAGCATGTGGTAATTATGCGGTGGACAAAGTAGATTTTGCAATTCCGCTTTAGGGAGCAAACAATCGGAATTGATCAAAGTTCGTTCATTGGTCGTTTTTTCCTCCTCAGCGGGGTAGGCTTAGCGGTCTGCGTGATTTTCGACGACACTCTTTTTTTTTTTTTTAAAGATATCCAGAAAGTTTTGCAGCGTTCGGGAAATCATGGTTTCCTCGCAAATTATTATTATTATTATTTTTTTAAATATCGTTTTCATGTGAATGGAATTAACAGCGAATCCCGGCGCTCGAATTCGATAAGCTAATTAATTGGCTCGCTCGGCGAGGCGTCATGACTTTTAAATTAACTGATTAATGAAGGCACTGGAAAGTATTGATTTTTGAGTCATTAAAACTTGACGGATATTACAGCTGCATTTCGAAAGGAGGCATCGTGGGAATAAAGATAGGATATATGTATTATTATTATTATTATAAACATCAAGTTTCTGATTCTCGAATGGCAGGATTGAGCGCGATTCTACCTTAGGTAGACTATTATAATTACGGGATAAAATTCAAAATAACATCGATCATCCTTGTTGATTTTTGGATGCTAATGTTACTTGTTCGTTTTGCGTAATTCGACTATCAGCTCTCCCTTTTTCATATTTAAAAATATTTGTAAAAGCGTTGCTCCGCTTGAGCAAAATTTATCAGGTTGTAGCAATGCGTAGGATGGATTACGTGAAGAGAAAGGAAGAAATATCTAGGGATGATAGAGATTTTTCATTACCACCGCATACGAATCGGCGGAAACATAGTTACATTTTAATGTAAAAAGTAACTGCTACAATATATGTGATATAGCAGGAGACCGAATGTACAGATAAATAATGTTAAATCCTTATATACGTATACCTATTACAGTGATTATTACTCATGTTCAGCCAGAAATGTAGTTTGGGGTTGCAAATATTTCAGCACTTGAGAAATTGTTTATTGATTCATCTAGTTTGGAAATCTCTGCCTTATTGTAATGATAAAAGCAGATTGACAAGAGCTTTTGGTCGTGAACGCAAACCAGATGAACGGCGACTCATTATATTTTCATTAAAGTTTTATTTTAAAGGCAATGATGCTACATGATAGAAACGTTTATCTACATATTCCGATTGCATATGATTTTCGTAAAGGGCAGGCATACTAAAATATGAATTTCTTTTAAGACACCTCGACTTTGCCAAATACCCGTGGCAGGTTTGCTGTTTCCTGAAAGTAATTGAACTTTTCCTTGAATATAAAAAGTGTTGCTGCTTCTTTTTGAGTGGAATAATCAAGCGAAGGAGATTCACAGTTGTGTTAAAGAATGAACGATTCGTAAAGATGGTGGGACCAAAAATAACATTTATTTGGCTCCTATGCGTACCAAGCTTGTTATGATCAAGGATTGCGCGAAAGCTATTAGAAATGACTGTGGAGTTTTTTCAAGTACAAGTCATAAATTTTATTTGCCTCATCTTCAATGAATTTCGTTATTATGAACCTTTCAAGCTATTATACGTATAAGTAGAATACAGAAAACGGTAAGAATAACATTCACGTAAAGCCATTTATCTTGACAGTTTGTTCATTAGCTCAAAAAACTGAAGCAAAGGCGATAGACTTTGAAACGGAACTGCAACAATAGGTTATGTTTCATCATATAATAAGCTATCGGCGTGGGTTGTTTCTGGTTGAAACAAGTACCGTAATGAAATCTTTTCCCTATAAATTTTTCTCTTTTCAAGTGCGTAGGTTTATTCGCGGAGACGACGACCTAGTTTGCTTCAATCAGTGCCTTTTAGCCCTATGAATATTTCTATTTACGGCGATGTTATTGAACTTGGCACAGATGCACTCAACTTCTCCCCTCATTTTTACGGCGTGAATAGGGAAACAGGCGAACTTTTATCCCGCGATATTTCAAGCGCTGCATATGATGCGACGCATGGCGTAAGCACTCAATTACGGATTGCTAAATCGCTTTTTCAAGGAATCAGTTTTCACTTCTCTAAAAATGAATTAGCGAGCTTCGCTTATTGCTTCCATTAAATAAAAGATTTAAGAACCTCTATAACCGTGACTGTAAATTGTGTCATACAGATTTAAACTAACAACAGCTGTTCTTAGAGGAGATTTCCTAATCCTTCATTCCATTCAAAAATGTTAAAATAAAAGATCGCTCGATTAATTGCTTAACTAAATGTGTACACGATCAAGTTTTTGAAGCATGACATAATTAATAAATTGCGATATGGGTAATTATGAATTTCAGATTTCATATCAAGTTAAGAAAAAAACGAATGTAACTCTATGACTATGGTTTAGATTCACAGAGTCATCATCAGGTGAAACTTTTAAGCAAATACTAACCAATTTTAGGAAAAGTGGAGTTTAGGGTTGATTTATTCCGAGTTTAACCACCTTATGCTTTACTAGCTGATAGCTAATTTTCGCAGAAGTATTCGATGATCAATCAGAGTTTGGTAATGGCGATCATCGTTTGTGTAACACATGTGAATCAAATCGATTGAGTGAAACACGTGTAACGATGTCAGTCTGCCCGAGATTTGTATCATGCACTCTCTAATACCGATTACCGTTACAGATTTTAGCAAAACGTATCCGTTCTGGCTTTTAAATAGTTAATTTAATTTTAAAGATTTAATCTTTGCCTGACGATTCAGCCTCAACCTTGTGTGTCGCTGATTCAGTTACTTACACCTTTAATTATTTTTTAAAACTAGTAGCTTATACCACACTGATGACCTTTGGGCTAGGCTTTATACTTGCGTCGAACAAATATAATTTTCCTAAAAGTCTTTATACGTAAAACCATTTAAAAATTTCTGAAAAGTGAATAATGGCTCATTACTCCAACAACGCTAATGCCATTACACAGAATTTTAGTTGAAGCATTGTTTTGCTTATCGATACGCATTTTAAACATTTCATATAGCGGAAAAAATTACAATCTCTCTGAGCGAAACGGAACCTAGAATTTGTGGCTCATGGAAAATGTAGCTTTAATTAGTATTAACTGAGCTGGTGTGCTGGAATGGAATTTTACTAAGAAATGTATCCATTCACGAATACACCTGAGTGGGGTTTTTCAATTAAATTAATTTTTCCCAGCATTTCGTTGTGGTACCTTAATCTGAAGACGTTTCGCGAAATCCTAGCACGCTTTCGTACTTGAGCCTCTTTTTCCACTAAAATGTTAAAAATGAGAGAAGGATGAAAAGGGAAAGGGTATCGCAAGTTCTTTAAGTTACTCTGCGTTCATTCCAAGTAATCTCTGGTATCATCGTCCTCCGAGCTAAGGCGATATTGAGCTGAATAAATTAAAAGTCTTTCTTGGAAAGAAATTCCGGAGTAGTATCGGGTAAGGTAGCTTTCTTCCGTTACAGAATCCACGAAAGAAATTTTGCTGTTTAGTTTAATTATGAAGTAATCAAACGCAGTAAATCTTTAAGAAGCATTGGCAGAGGTTTATCTAATGCGATGGATGTAGTTTTATCTATTAGATATCTAAAATTCTTTTCTATTACCATTGCTCCAAAAGTTTTCTTTTTGTAATAGATAATACTAAAAATATAATACACCAATATAAAAACAGGATATTTTCTTAAATGAGACGTTTGGGTGGTTAAATCGCCATTAATGTTCCGAAACGCTTTCATACAGCTCCCGTAGATCAAGAAAGCGACGCACACTTAAGCATAACACTGTTCGTTGGCTACGAAGTTACCTACGCACGTTTTTTTTTGGAAAATATAGCAGTTTTAATTGCTGACTATTCTGCACAGAAAATTGTTCCAATTACCATCTCTAAAACTGTTCAGAATAAGCGGCACGTTGCCAAAATACTGAGAAGATACCAAGATCCCATTTTCCTTGCATATCGATTAACTGTGACCTTTGAAATGGCGTTAAATACCTCTTGGAAGAATGAAATCAGAAGCTACTAACCAGGGATAGCTGGTCGAAAATGCTTCGTCGCAAACGAAACTAATTACCTAAAAGTGAAAATTCTTATCTTTTGCACTGCAATTTTTAGAATTGAAAGAGAGCGTTAAACTTTTTCTCTGATTTCTAGAAATTTTTAAAATGGTTTCTAGAATCCAATTTACGTTTTCACTCAAAGAAACCGAGGCCTAGCGTATTGTTGTAGGTGTAAGTATAATTCTTTCTACCTCAAAATATCAACTATTCGAATCCTATCACGCGCCGTGGTCTGTATCTCGCCCTCGAAAAAACACTTTATATAGAAGCTTCTAACAACGAAAGGTGAGATCTGAAAACACGGTTTAATCGCCGCATCTCCACGATCCGACGAAATAAGGAAAGCGCTACACGGAGAGAGAGAAAGAGACCAAAAGAGTAAAAGGAACGAAATGGAAGCTGTGAGAAAAAGAAGAGACGTAGGTGGGAAAGGAGGAAGAAGAATAAACGTAGGGAAGACTAAGAAGAAGAAGGAGGAGGAGGAGAGGGAGAGTTGCATGGGAGAGATATCAGCGGGGGATGCTGGGGGAGATAAGGGTAAAAAAAAAAGGCGTGGTCGCATGGAGAGGCGTAAGGGGATGGAGAGAGAGAGAGAGAGTGGGTGTAAGAGGAAGCATCGTGCGGAGAAGATAAGAGTTTTTTTTCTCCCCCACTCGTGGACTGTAATAATTCTGTCGGAATTAATTTCGCTAGGGGGTCTCCTCCCACATCCTCATCGTTTTCCTATCCTTTTCCCTTCCCCGTGCGCTTTCTAATTTGCATTTATATCTTCGCTTATCAGAGAACTCCCGCTTTTTATCTGGTAATCCTCAACAAATTTGCTGGAAAAATTAAATTTAACCTCTTCTCGCTAAGTCCCCTTCCTCCTCTCCCACCCACCCACGCCCAATCTCTTTCCCACCTTTCTCGGTTCTCCCCCTCCAAATCCCCCCTCCTCTCTCTCTTTCTCCCACAAACTTTTGCTCCAGAATTAAAAAGAAAAAGATTGCATTTGCGTGAATGAAAGTTAATTTTCTAAAGCTGATTCGATTCGCTTGTGTGGGGGCGCTATCTTCTGTCTTAGGGACACGGCGTTATTTTTCGCAGGGTTTTTTGATTCTTGAAGATCAATTATATCCCGCTTAAAATTTTTAATTGGGTTTGGGACGAAAACGAGCTTGATAGGTGAAAAACAAACCGTCGACTCCTGCGAGATTACATCCCTTATGATTGTGAAACCAGTGTTTGGTTTCCAAGATCCAAAACTTTTAAAGGAAAAGAGGCCTTGTCTTGGAATTTGACGACTAAGATGTCAATCACAAACTCCTTTCAGTTCTAACTCAACACCTCGAGGTAATCCTACTAATTTGTTTTAGTTTTGTGTTGATGATTTATATCCAGCGTCCGTTTTGGGGGGGTAAAGAAGATTTGCGAGTGCAATTCTTATAAAATACTTGAAGCGAAAGCGACGGAAGAAACTATTCGCATTTTAAAAACAACTTCCATGCAGGAAAAAATAATTTTTGTACAACTTCTTTAATTTTTATTGTATAAAAATAATTTCCAACTTGGTTTCGACTAGTAGTGTCAACATAAGGAAATGTGGCACCCATGATCATATGTATTTATATATTTACTTTATAATTTGGAAACAGTTATACAAAAATTCTTTATTAAAACGATAATAAAGTACTTAGATTTTTAATAGTGTTAACATCATAAACAAAATCTATAGCATTTAGCCAAACGTGTAAAATGTTAAATAAAGTTCACCTTAAAAATAAACTTTCTCTATATATAGATTCTATAAACAGGTATCATGTGCAGTTTTAAATAATTTACCCACCGAAACTGTCGTTGCTGAACGGTATGTATATTCGGAATTAATTTCACTCCGCAAAGCCATAGAAATCGGCATATTAATTTATTCAGCGTATGTCGCACGCAAACTTGAAGGATTTTAAAAGTAGGAATCTCTCCCCTTTTGAAATCAGCTTACGTCTAAATCCGAGGGTTAAGCTGATGGTAACGAATTCGCGTCGCCGAGCCCAACCGACGAAACTCCAAGAAAATTCAGGCATATCGGATTCGAAGAACTTGTCATTTTTACCGGGAGGCACTACACACCGACGGAAACCCTGATTTTTTTCCTCCTACGTCGATATCCTCGGAAATAAGTTTTCGCTCGGTTTCCAGCGATGCGAAAACGCGGTAACGCGCCCGAGTATTTTAGAGTTAATCGGCGATTAAGACCCTTCGGGTTATTTTTTTTTCTCAGAATTCGCAAATTTCGGTAAACCTGTATACCGAAGAGGTTAGGGGTTAAAGGTTCCTGACCCCGGACTACCTCCCTTGAGAACTATAGGGTGCAAGGGCATATGACCGCCAAAGTCTCTGAGGAACTCTTGGGACCATCACCGTGTGGTTTTGCGGATGTAGGGAGGGGGAGTGAGGTGGGAGAACGAGGGCATGTGGCGAGGAAAGTGGCAAAAGGGAGAGGTCAAACTGTAAATGGGGGATTGGACGAGAAGAATCGGAGCGATGACGGGGGAATAAGAGGGAAAGTTTAAAGGAGAAAGAGGGGGAAGGAGGGAGGGAGAGAGAGAGAGGAAGTGAGGAAGGTTGGAGAGAGAAGTGAAATACTGGAGGAAAGGAGACTAGTGAGAACTTGAAGTACGATATAAAGGGGAATGACGGAGGAGAGAGAGGAGGGAATATTTGACTATTCCTCTTCACGGATTCAATCCATAGCTTCTGTTAACCATAGAGAGAGAGAGAGAGATAAGGAGAAGGAAAAGGAAAAGAGGGTCCGTGCAGTGGCGAGCTGGTCACGTTTTCGACCTCGGGAGTTCCCTCCGCTTGTCATATCCGAGCTTACGGAAAGAATGGGAGTTTGAAACCGTTGCGGTTGCGTGAAACCGAGTTTCGGCGTTTAGATATTTTTTTTCCTTTCTTAAATCGCGATACAACTTCTCGCGCCGAAAAATATTGCACTTCGGAATGAAAAGGAGGCGTCTATTTTCATTTCCTGCTTTAAAAATTCCAGGACGTGGTACAAAATTTCTAAAAATGGTTCTGTGTAAATTATTAAGGGTTAAGTTTTTTGTTTCCGGTATGGTTGGGAATTACGACCCGAAAGTAGATAAATTAACCCGACTAATTGACTTAGAATTTATGAATCTCATGAAATCCCTTTAGTAAAAACTAACCATTATATGGAACTCTAGGAAGTTTTCTTATCGATATTAACTTTTTATCGACCGCAGAAACAACGCAGTCGGTGAAAAAATAGATTACTATATGACGTTTTGCCTCAGTGTCGCATATATTTCAATGTACTTATTAGTAGATAATTATTTATTAAAATTAACCGGAGAACTGCCCTACTGCGCTGTTTTATTAGTCTAATATAACGAAGTTCAATGCAATAATAGATTTATAACCTGAATATAATTTCATTTTACTTTGACTGCTAAATGGGCCACGTTCAAGTTTTGCTTCAATATCGTGTTAGACTTAGGTTAAGTACTTAATTAGGGAAAGTTGTTTGTTGTTTTTTTCTAGCATTTTTTGATAGAAAAATTTCAAATTTGGCCACTCTTTATCATTTGGATTAACATGAGCAGTTTTAAATTCTGAAGTGCGATTTATTTAATTTATAACGTAGACCAGAACTAATTCAATCGTCGAGTCCTCTACAATTTTCTAATCCACGATCATTCGCATTTTCTTTGATATTTTTGTTGGATTTAATATAACTGACGGAGTCTATGATAGTTTGATGGAGAGACGAACGAGCCCTTATACGCAGATATAAAGTATTCGCTTCCTCTCTGTTTATTATTTAAACCCTTCATAAATCTCTCGAAATTTTAAATTTGTGATCGCGCTCGTAAAAAAAATCTGGCTCGTAGAGAAGCCGTGCGCTGAAACACCGCACATATTTAGAGCGTATTTGTTTTTTTTTCAATTTGCATCCGCGAGATTTGCACTAAAAGCATCTGGGAGCGTTTCATGGGTAGTAAGAGAGAGAGAGAGAGGTGGTATTTTCTAAAAAAAAAAAAACCGCGCGACACCCAGTTCCCATTTAATCTCACGACGAGAAAAGAGAAACGCTGAGGGACAAGTCGTTTTTATTTCACAGCTTTGTTCAAGTGCTCCTTTTGTTCTGCTAATTTAAGGCTCTTTCAGGTAAAATTCATTTTATGTCTCTCGAGGAAGTGTCTGGGAAGCTCGAGTAATTTCAAAAAGGAGAAAAATATATATCTTCCGCAATGAAATCAGCAACTTGCGTGGGAGGAGAGGGTGGTAAGGGGGGGGGGGGTTTCCAAGTCATGTTTGGGTAATAAATTGACGACCTTGGTATTAAAAGTCTATATTTGTGAACGATTTTCATGAAAGGCCGAGAGAAATGTAATAAAGCCTTAAATATTAAAAATTCTGGAACAGTCCTCGCGGTTATTTGGAGTTTATATTTCATAACTGTAAAAGTCCGTAATCTTTGCATAACAACAGTGGATTCATAAAATATTTTAAAGCTTGGTATTCGTTTTCGGAATGTATTAAAATTAAACCACGTGACGGAATATAACTATATGTTTTCAGTTTGACTTATCTTTAAGGAATCGACAGAAAATTATGATTTAGAGCTTATCTTTACAAAGGTCGATAAAATGTTCTTTTCATTAAAATTACCTCGTTATAACTTTTTAAGAGGCACATGCGTTCTTGTTTACGTATAAGATAAGCATAAATTTATTTAAATATTGGATGTTTGCTGGTCTTTTCATCAAAGAAGTCGGAGAAAGAGATACGCTACCGATTTCAAGAAACTTTTAGTCTTTAACAAGAAAAAACATCATGCTCTAGAGGCAATGCATTCTTTCGCGTTTAAAGTAATTCATTCCACTTTTTAGCACTTCCAAATTACCTCTTGTAACCCGAGCTAGATGGCAGAAAGAACAGGAGCCGCGTCGAAAAAGAAATTGCTAGTTAAAAATAAAGATGCAGTTTCCTTAATGAGGGGACACTTTTATTGAAGTCAAGAGCGTAAAAGTCTATCCTGTGAGTGGAGTTTTTTTATTCCTGCAAATAAATTAACCCCTTTAAAAAGAATATGACCTTGCGAAGGAGGGAAAAAACCCGTAGCCAAAAAAATTCATTCCTTTCTCTCCCCGCATTTCCATAGGAAGGTGATTCGACTAAAAATAAAGGAAAATGGGAGAGGACCCTCTCCTCTAAAAGAATTCGAAAGGGACACTTGCTAAGAGTAACCCTTAGGGAGATCTTCCTCTTTCTTTTTCTCCTCCTCTCCTCTCTCTCTCTGTCTCTATTTTGCATTCCTTTTCGAATTTAATATGAGATTTTCTATTTTTTTTAACACTGGCATTCTCCTTCTCGCTTCCGCCGAGATTTTTTTCCTAACCGAGAGAGGGCGCTAATGGACGGTTGTCTGGAAAAATGATTTATTTAACATCTTCCGGAGCTGTAGCTGTTCTTAGGGGGGGGAGGGGGGTAGAAGACCTTCTATTCCCTTTTCTTACTGCTCCTCCTCGCTTTAATTCCCCGTTTCATCACCTCACCTGACAACACCCCATTACGGTATCCTCTTCCCCATTCTACTCCGTATCACCTTTAAACAGGGAACTAGCTTGGTTGGTGCGTGGCGGAGAGATTGGAGGGAGCCATCTTAGGCGAGAAAACAAGGCAGATGAAAGCCTTCGAATAAAATAAAAGTCAAATTATATAAGCGGATTTTCGAGAGAGAGAGAGAGAGGCAACGTTTTCGCTCTCAGGTATTTTTTATTGGTCTTTTTAATGTATTTTTGTTATTTTGAAGTAAAATTCTAAAGTAGAAAGACAGCGAAGATCGAAGGAAACTGTCAACTTGTCTCTTTTGTGTAATCTGTATTGATTACCAATGTATGCATCAGTGTGGGATTTTTATTTTAGTATTCTTAAAAAAAGCGCCCTATGTAATTTGCTCCGAAATTCTTTCCTCACTTGTTATTAGTCTCCTTCGATTCGTAAAACCGTGATATCACTTTCATTGATTGCATAGCTTCATTAACCGTGGGAACTGGTTCGTCTTGATCCTCTTCATCTTATTCTTCACTGTACTTTCCATGCTGCCCTACCTCACGATGTGTAGCTTCGTTTGAGCTTCTGTTGTTATAACATCATGGTCGATTTCTGCATATGAATTGATATCTTCATAACTTTTAAAACTTCCTAAGATCATCTCTGTTAACCATTCTGTTAGTGTTGTTTCATTAAAATGTACGTCTGCTGACTTGGTTTTTGAAAACTGCTCGTGGGAACCACACTGAGTAAAGAGTTTCCGCTGTTGGACCACTCCCCACCCGGGCAGTCAAGAGGCTGCCTTTGGTCCTTCAATGCATTGGCGGTCAGCAAAAATTAATAATAAAACCCTAATCGTGTGATGACATACATATTAGTTTTCTTCTTCTCGCCCACACATACAAAAATGTGTTGCGCCGATACTGTGCTTACGCATACAAACATTTGTTACTTACTAACTTCCATTGTCGGTAGAACCGAGTGCGTTAATACGTTATAGCTGAGGTGAATGTATTGCAATATATTGTGGAAACGGGGATGGAGCCTGAAGAATATTTCGTTATATCCGAGTTGTCGTATTAACCGAGGCCGTTTGAACCGAGTTCTACTGTAGTTATAACCAACGACTTACAGATACTGCGCTATCATATTTATTTTAATATGAGAACCTACAGGTTAACACCTTCAGATAACAATAATGCAAAATAATATGGTACTATCCTGTTATCTCCCCCCAAAAAATTATTAATTTTTAAGGTCGCTAAGGAAACGTTAAATATCCTTCCCATGACTGATTGACCCGTCTCGACATTTACAAACCCAATCACCGGACAACGGGGAGGGATACTTAGGTTCCGGGCGAGGCGAAGGGTGCGGTAGCGCTCGGAGATGAGTACCCATTAAAACAAAGCGAGCCGAAGACTCGTCAATATATCCTTTCAATTTTATATCCTCTTGATTGTTGCGCCGCAAATGGAAGGATATATTGACGAGCCTTCGGCTCGCTTTGTTTTAATGGGTAGTCGTCTCCGGGCGCTATACCGCGTCCTTCGCCTCACCCGGAACCAAAGTATCCCTCCCCGTTGTCCGGTGATTGGGTTTGTAAATGTGGAGACCGGCCAATCAGTCATGGGTTAGGAAAGCTACCGCATCTTCTTCATTATTTGGCAAATTATAACAATGCATTATAACAATGTCAACCAAGTCATTATAACATTGACCCTTTGGGGGGAGATAACAAGATTGTACCAATAATATTTAAGTACCCGTCATCCAGTTACATGTCTCCAAGGTGAAATATTGCATCAAACAGCAAAAAGTGAAAAAATATATTTTTGTTGAATTATTGAAAATGGGCCAACAAGTTCGTATTTCTTACGCAAATTCAATAATTCAACAAAATTACATTTTTTGCAAAAATATTTTTTTGTTCCAGCTAAAGGAACCACTGGAAACCTGGGGCCCCCAGGCCACGGCCCGCCTTGACCCGATTGTTAATCCGGGCCTGGTTAAATCACATAATATATTAATACAAGTTTGTTGAAATTAGACTGATATTAATTCGGTGAAATTTTGTGCTTCGTATTCATCATGTTCATTGTTCTGGAAGTCTTGTGAGTATCCCGGCATAAAGTGCAAAATCAGGATTATAGAGATGACGAAAAACAGCGTTCGAGAAACATAATGGACTACTTGGAATAGGCCTACCGAAATACGCTCGCCACGGGTGAGTTAAACGAGAGTTGCGGGTAGATTTTTATCCTATCCCGCCACGAAATTAATTATGTGCGAGTGGATTTTGTCAAGTGGCGAGTATGTTTCAATTACGTTTCTTGAGCCCTGGTTTGGAATTATTTTGAACGCGTGATTAGAAATAAGAAGTGATTATCTCCTGCAATTAAAAACTACTTAAAAGCAATTTTTATAGCTATACCATTCATGTTGGATCAGTATTTCCTTTAAATAACTAAGATTCGTTGAGTATTTTACTTGTTGACTCACACATTTTCATTCGTATCTATCAATGCCATATTGGCTTACGTGGTAGTTATTTATAGCAATTATTTTATCATTTATTTTAATTATTTCATGCACAGCACTTCGGGGACTTTAACTCCGTTATTTGCAAGTCACTTATATTTCATCGTTACTGTTTACTGTTTTCTTTACTACATTAAAATTTTCCGTTTTTTTATTTATTCTTGCGCGTAATTGTGCTTATCGATCAACCGGAATAGGATCAATCCCGAGGCTTCCGGCAAATCGGGAGTTTAGTGGAACTGGATCTTCCCTCTCTTTCCATATAAATCAAATAAGTTGTGAACACAACGATGTGAAGCGTATAAATGTTCATTCCTTTTTGAGAAATTTTCCACATTGCTGCAGTAACTATTTTCTCTCCCTTAGCTTGAAATAAAAACGATTCCGATCGAAGACGAAAAATCCCTCTCATCACGGGTGTCGTAAAAAAGTAAATAACCGGCATATCTATCCTGAAAATGTACACGTACATGATCCATGGGCGAGGAAGCGCCACTTCGCACGTTTTTTTTCTTTCGACAAAAGAGCCAAAAAGAACAAAGCGGAACTTCCCCTCGCTCTCGGTACACAGAACTAAAAAAACAAAAGAGAAAGCGATACGTCGGCAGAATGAAGCTGTCACTTGTTCGACACGCGTGACGGAAGAGTTTGTCACCCTGCCCTTGTATGGTATACATACGCACCTCAACAGATTCAGGGGGAGAGAGAAAAGAGAAAGGGGGAGGAGAAAGGAGTTGGTTATATGAGGGAGTGAGCCCGGGGGCAAGGGGGAGAGAGTGTTTGAGCTTTGGCATCTTTTTGTCCGTTATAGGAAAATCCGCAGTCTCCCATATCTTCTACCTCATGTCCCCTCACCATCCAACTACCTCACTTCCTCCTATCTCCAATTTCACACTTATTACTTTCATATATTGCTATCTCCTCAGCAATCTATCTCTATCCTTTCCCTATTTCTGCCATCCTGTTATTTTTTCCCTTCACTCATCATTTTTATATCTTTCTCATTTTTTCCCTCTCTCATTTCATATTCTGCTAGAATTCCCACCTTTATGTCTGTCACGCTTTCCTCTTGGCCTATTGTCTTTCTCTGCCTCAAAGCCTTCCTCCTTATTTTTTTCCTCCTTTTCCTACAGCATCTTTCCCTATTTTCTCTCCCTATTCCCTTCCCGTCTTTTTTCCTTTTCTTGGCTCTATTTCTCAGTCTTTCTCTTATTTTTTCTTCCATTCATCTTTTTCGTCACCCACTAACTTTCTTCCATTTCCCTCTCCTTTTATTCCATTTTCGCATCTCTCCCTCCCTCCCTCCCACCCACCCTTCCCTTCTCTCGTTCTCTCACTCCCCGTACCCGGTCGTTTCCCAGCAACACGTCCCTTCCAGAGAATCTGCACGCAAAAAGAATTTTCAGCGGTGGACCGTGCCTGGATCGTTGCCCGGGTAACTCATTCGTGAAATTTCTCCTCTCGTCGGTCTGGAGGGCAGGAGATATGTCCATAGGACGAAAGCTTTCGCTTTTCGAACCCCCTCGCTCCATTCCTCCTCCCCCCTATTCCTGTCCTCTCTTCTCGGACCTCTAAACATTACATTTGTAAGAGACCTTTTCGGACCGTAGGAAGAAAAACTCGGGAAATATTGAGTCCATTCGTGGACTTTACCTTGCTCATCCTTCTGAAAAATTTGCGGGACGTAATTTTTAAGGCGTGCGCCGCAGAAAACGGTTCCCTCTCGATACGTTGTGACTCCTTTTCCAAAGGCATTAGGAAGGAAAAAATGTCATTTTAACTCGAAGGAAGAATCTTAAGATTTTGAAACATCATAATGTCGTTATAATGTATTAATTGAGGGCGATATTTAGACAACCATATCCATCCTTACATATATCCCCGAAATGATGAACACAGACATCCATGTCGTAGGCGGGATTCGAACCCGCGACCCTAGTATCCGTTGGAAGATACTTGAACCATCCGTCTACCTAGGCTGCAATTCATATGTGAAAAATGTACCAATTGATTTAAAATTATTTAATTTTTGCCGAGTTTCCACAAATATTCGCTCCCGTCTCTAGTTGAAACACTGGCGTTTGGTGGATTAGATAGATTGAGTATTCAAACGCGTATAATTTTTAATTTTTTATATTCTTTTCTAAAAATAAGAAGAAAATTGAAATTTTTAAATGATAGTCTTAGCATATTCGATTTAGCTGTAAACGATTCAGTTTGGATCTATTCGAACGAAATGCCAACTCCGAAATGCATAAAATATATCCAAAGTCAGTTTATTCTCGAGTAGACTTTTAAGCACTTTCATTGCATTCTTTAGTCTGCGTTTCAAGAAACAGCATTAAATAATGTCGAAATTATCAAAACTTTGCCTTTACTAATAACATACGGGACAACAATTACGAAAAAATCTCACGAGTATCACGCCAACAAGGCGAAGCTTAACTGGTTACAAACATTTTTAATTTACTCGTTGCTTCATGTTTTCAGAAATCCTCTCCAGCATATTTGTCACACTTTTTGATGCAAAATGTTTACGATCCGCCAAACTTTTTCGTTCTCCGGCGGCGCGACGTGATGAAGTAGATGAGAAATTAGAACGCTATCGGCTCGAGCAGTTTCCAACGGAGGGAGCGCCTCTTTCTCTCAGTACGGCCGACTCCCCCATCATTTTCAGGCGCCTGCAAATTTATGCTTTTATGCTCCGTGTAAAACGTCTCCCGGCGTCATAAACTGAGGTTTTTTTAAAAAAATTAATTCCACACACAGCGGATCTCGACGCGCGTTTCAGTTAAAGGGGGTCTAAGATTTGACAAGTTAAGGAAAGAGAGAGAGAGAGAGGGAAGAGAGGTCTCAGAACCGGGATATCGGACGACGAAAACTTCGTTCGATGGTGGAGTGAGACAGGAGGGTATATACACACGCTCGCGCGCGCACATACATATATACATATATATATATACATACATACATATATACATACATATATACATACATATATACATATACATATATATATATATATACACACACACACGGACGTTTGGAGCCGGCCGGGTTAGTCTGGTAGGCAGTGCGCTTGCCTTCTAACCCAAAGGTCGCGGGTTCGAATCCCGCTACGGGCATGGATGTTGTGATGTATGTTGATTTTCTCTAAGAGAATTTGACGGTGCGAAATAACCTTAGCTATTGACGCACCTAAAAACCTAATTACTACTACTACTACGGACGTTTGGAGCTAATTCGTCCTGTGTCCGCTTGCAGCGCTGCACATTGGGTGTCTATCAGAGTAAGTCCATGGGATTTGGCACTGCAGAAGCGACGCGTGGGGAGATGGGTGATAAAAAGTTGCGTGGGTAGGGAGGGAGAGAGAGAGTCCAAATAGAGGAGGCGGGAAAGAGTGAGAGAACCCAAATAGAGGAGGCGGGAAAGAGAGAGAGGGGGGGAGGGGAGAGAGAGGAAGACTTGAACGAACGCGAAGCAGTTGAAGTCCTCCAAAACACGTCGTAAATCACGTCGGTGAAAATGAAAAGGGGGTTGGGAAAAAAATGAATGACTCGGATGGAGAGGGAGGGAGGGCGAAAAAAATGGATTAAAAAACTGTAAATAGGCGTGTGTATTTGCCGTGGAAGCAAAAGGCTGAGGCCGTCAAATGCATTAAGCTCGTTTTGCGACGCAAATTAGCTTTGAGGCGCCACTACCCCCGTTTTCGTCCACGTCGCGCCTCGTCCTTTTTCCCCCTTCTATCTCCTCCACTCTTCCTCTCTCCCTCTTTCTCCATCCATCCTTTTCCTCTCTCTTTTTTCCCACTTTTTCTCCGCATCACTACCCTTTATACATCTCACCTTCTCTTTCTCTCTTCGCTTTCCCTTTTGCAGAAAAAAAGAGGACCGCCAACGTGTAGTCAGGCGACGCTACTCGTACTCACCTACCGTGTGTGTGTGTGCGCGCTCGCTCGCTCGCGCGCGTGCATGCGTGTGTGGGACCGTTTTATGTTACACTTTGAAATTTAACGTTCCCGTTCATTCACTACCTTGAACGCGCGGTTTTCCCGCTCTCTTTCTCTAACCGCGAAAGCACTGCCACGTAGTTCAGGTTTATATAAGGCACACACTCGGTTCCTTTCTAAAGTTATCTTTTTTTTTTAAACTCCTCTTTGGAAAACATCTAGAGAGAGAGAGAGAGAGAGAGAGTGACGAGGTGAAAAGAGAGCGTCAAAAAGACCCCATTTGCTGTTTTTGTATTTATGCCACACGTCAGTGATCGACTTGAAATTGGGTATATGGCGCCTCAATTTCCAACTAAAGGTGGAAGATAAGAAAAATATGAATGGAATGAGATTTTTTAAGAGAAAAAATAAAAATCGGGTTCTGCGATAGAGAAGGCTAATAAATGTGCAAAGCAAAGCGTATTGCTGATTCAGATTAGCGAAATTGTAACATTTTTATTAACATCCAAGGAAAACATTTTCTCTGTGTTTTTTCCTCTTCATATTTTCTGAACCTAGCAGTCGATACGTCGTCGATGAAATACGCGGCAGAGTTGATTGCATCCAGTTCATAGATAATATTTTTTAAAAGATTAGCGTGCCTAGGATTTATTTAAATAGCAAATCAAAACAACTGAAATAGAAATAAAGGTACTAATTTTGTAGTTCCAAAGAAATTTTATCTATTTAACTTCCGATATTCTCAATTTTCATCGCCCCACTGGTGATAACTGCACTTGTTTTTGTTACTATATATATATATATATAATGTGAAACTGATGATCATTAAAATAAAATATTAAATACTTTAATTACAGCAAAACTTGGAAATCGATATTACTAAATTAATATATCAATTTAATTACTTCAAATGCAGATCGGAACCGGAAAGAAGGGGAAAAGACATAATTTATCGCTAGATTCATTGATATCAGTGGATGTCATTTGGGGACTCTGGCACAAATTCCGGAAGTAAGTGTCATTCGTCTTTTGTTTTCCTGCCAAAATATACTTCACACACACCACCTCTTGGAGACGACACTTCCGGAATTTGCGCTAGAGTACCCAAATGACTACTGTTGATGTCACCTCGCTCGAAATATCGAACATCTAGGATAGAAATTCTGGTCATAAGAGTATCCTCGCTTCAGTTCCCTGCACACACCCGCACTACAACAGCACGCCGGTTGGGTTGGGGGTGGGTGGGAGGGAGTGATTGGGGTTAGGAGATCCCGTAAATAACGTCAATAAATACTTCACTCTCTCTCTAAGGCGACCTTCCACTTCTATGGCAACACATCCGTTTTCCTTCCTCTCTCTACCGCCATCCCGCTTCTCTCTCTCTCAAAAAACCCACGTGATTTTGTTGGAGCAATCTCTCATCCTCCGACCGAAAACTCTCGCTCAATGGGCTCTCATCGTTCTTCGCCTTTCCCCCCTTCCATCAGTCCCATTCCTGCCACCCTCTATCATCCTCCTTCCCTCCCGTCTCTCTCTTTCTCTCTCTCCACTCACCCCCTTTTCTCTACCTGCCTCCATTACTACCCCCTTTTCACATGCTCACAAAACGTCCTGCGCCGCCTTCACTCTTCCCCCCTCTTTTCCCTCATTCGCGCTCATTCGTTTCCCTTGTCTGCACCAGGTGGAGGTTTTTGGGGGTGGCAGGTGGTCGGGATGACGAGAGGAGTGCGGAATTGGGGGTGGGAGGAGGAGGAGAGATGGCGGTTCTTCACTCCCCCTCTTTCTCTTACCCCTCTCTCTCTCTCCTCCCTTATTCCCACCCCTTCCTCTCTCACACACACACACTCCCACACACTTCCAATATTGTTTAATTAACGGCGCCTCTACACTCTGTCTCCAACAATGCCGGTAGCGTTGGCGGTGACTTTTGGCGTTGCCTTGTGATACTGAGGTCTGTGGGGGGAGGAGGTAAGGTAAGGCCGAGTTTGAATGAGGGTGAGTGGGAAACGGTGGATGGGTCGGAGTGAAGAATAGGCTGCGGCAAGTGTATGGGGGCTGGAGAATTCGTTACGGAAAACGCAGAATCCGGAAACATTAATTATATTATCTAGAGGGGCAATGCGGAGTTGAGCTGATCATTTCAGTTTTAACTTGCAAGAGTTATACTTTGTGGTCATCTCATGACCGCTTACTTAGCCGATATTTAATTTTAATTTATAAAGTGCTTTGCTAACAAAGATAGGCATGCACGGAATGAGATTATGTGATATGATTCGGTATGTTCCTCGCAGAGAATTTATTTGATCAGTGCTCCTAATCCAGCGTGCCGAGGTACATGCGAAATTATAGGGAAGGGAAGGATACCTAGATGATTTGTTTTTTTAATGAGAAAAAATAAAAGAAATTTTACAAAATGAACGATCCTTTATAGTTCAATTTTTTTATCATTTGAATCAGGATCGAAGTTCCTTCTTAGTTGTAAAGTTAGAAATTTTGACATTGAGTTAATTCATAATGGTCCATTTCTTCTACCTCAGTTGACTAGTGAATGTTAAATTTTTCAGCGATCTCTTGGTATTTGATTCCACGTACTACGAGGTAAAGGACGAGCCCGGAAGCGTGCTGTGTGAATTAGATGAAAAAAGTCGTGTAAAAGTAGTGTGTAGAAAATGCAGGATCCTTTGGGGCCAAACCGATGCCTGGTTCAGATTTCCAGACGTCGGAATTTTGAGTTTTCAAATTCTTTTTTTAACCGAAAACATGATAAAATTGTTAAGCATTCCAAACCAATTAAAATGACTTATTATCAAGTGATTCATGTTTATTATACTATTTTTTTAACTTCACGCAGATATATACATACATGCTTTCAAATCCGAAATATAAATGTATATTAATAAATTTGAAGCAAAAGTTTTACATAATAAAAAATATTGGGACGCCCCACGATCAAAAATATTTAAACAATTTTCACGTTCTCGGTATTTTCATTTTATTTTCGAATTTATGAAGAAATCGATTGCTGTAGTTATTGCGCACCTAGTGACAACAAAGCGGCGAGAAAATACGATACAATTATAAACAAACTTCGCCATATTATTTTGATTATAATATCATATTATTTACTGTTAATGACTTCATAGAAACCCTAGAAATGAAAAGGAAAGTTACCCATTAAACGGAGGAAGAAAGGCAAGTGAGTTTAACGAGGCAAAAATGAAAAGAAAAGAAAGGGAGACTTCTGAGCAGAGAAAAATAGACTGGGCTAGTGAAAATCGTGACAAATATAAGGAGAGAATATGAAATTATAAATAAGCGACTTGAACGATTGGAAAAGTTGAAAGTAAATGATGAAATTCATATTAATAAAGAAACAAAGGAACTACGAGAAGCACGTTTAATTAAGCTGAGGGAAAATGAATCACGACATTTGGCTAACGAAACAGAAGGTGAGCGAGTATCAATACCGACAAATATAGTAGTTTTACGGCAGAAATTCGGCGGTCAAATTTGTTGCATTTGCAAGAAACATTGTTATCAATTCCAATGTAGCTATTTCTTACCATCAGTTTTAAGAGAAAATAATAGAGTTAACTTGTATAACGTATTGCCACCTGAGTTTATTGAGACAAAGAAACTTTTGTTATGCAACCGATGCAAAACATTTTCCCAAAGTAATCCAAAAGTCAAGATCTTACTGGAATAACATGGAACCTGGAATTATACCAGATGAACTACTAAGTTTTTCAAACGTAGAAAAACGCTTGATTTCCCGTGTAATTCCTTTTATAAAAAATATCAAATACAGTGGCAGATTTGGGCAATATGGTTTTAAAGGACAGACAGTAACGTTTGCTCATGATATATTTGAGATTACTGACAAACTTCCAGAAACAATGCCAAGGCCATTAGATTCAAGTGGTTTAGTACTTAATAGTAGAATCATTGGAAGATATAAATATTGTACGGGAGTTTGACACGAATAAAATTCGAATTGAAAATGCTCTTAAATTTCTAATTGCTAATAATAATATTTATGAACTTTTGAAATTGTTTGGATTATTTTTACCAACAGTTTTCTGACAGGCTCTGAAAAATACAGAGGAAATTTCCTGTGACTAGAAGTATTTCATTACAAATGTGATTACTGCATCCTATGTCAACTTTAGTTCCACAGTCGTAATTTCTTACGAGTTTTATTAATGACATATCAACTTATATTTTTAGTGAATTGTTAAAAGGATTGTTGAGCAAAATTAATAAGAATTCACATGCAGAATCAATGCACAATTTTTTAAACATTAGATGAGCATGTTTTTCGTAGCCAAATTGATGGATTTTATGGTATGCATGATAGTGAAAAGTACCTAATTAATTTAAAATTATATCAAATCTTGATGTAAGTTGATAATTTACTGATAGACAGCACCTCCAGATTAAGTTTTAGATTGTGTTAATAGTCTTCTCTACTATTTTAAAAGTCTAGTTATATCTTAATCATTTCAAGGCTATATAATTTTTTAATTCAGTTCTGGGAAAATCATTTTGAACGTGCTGCATAGAGCACAGCAAAAAATCATAGTTTGACTAAATGTTACCATTAAAAATTTCCTCATGAAAGTTTTATAACAATATTAGGTACAATATTAATTTCAGTATTGAATAGTAATGTTTGATGTAAATTAATACGTCATAATTTGATCTCATTGTCATAATTATAAATTCATTTCACTAAAAAGGATAAAAAAACGTATTAAAAAAACCTTTTTTAAAATTATACTCTTTTTATTTCGGGCACTGAAAAGTGTAAAATAAATTTTGTGGTTCAAGAAAATATCTGGATGTTAAGGAAAATTTTCATTGTATATGATCATGAATCTCTTTAAATAAAGAGGTATGGCATATGTTGATTAAACAAGAGTGTACAGTCTATTTATATAGCAGTGAATAATTTAATCAACATATTCCATACCTTTTTTTTAAAAAGAGATTCATGATCATATACAATGAAAATTTTCCTTAAGATCCAGATATTTTCTTGAACCAAAAAATTTATTTTATATTTTTCAGTGCACTTAATAAAAAGAGTATAATTAAAATAGTTTTTTAAATATTTTTATTAGTATGTTATGAATATATTTTTTTGATAGTCAAGTTTTATCCTACTCGAAATAAGCTTCATATAAGTAAATGTTATTTCCCATATTACGACGGAATACTCCGAGTCGCTCAAAATGATCGTCCTGAACAATTTCTGACGCCCAAATTCCCCAAAAGAATAACTAGACCGCAGTGGAATAATCGCTAGTTAAAAAATGTGCACCGGCAAGCTTTTGCGCCTCTACGAAAAAATCTAACTTATAAATGCTCTGTTTGAACTCCGCTTTTATTTTCCCTAAGGTCTCCTGCTGCGTCAAGATGGCTTACATTTCCAAATCGCGCCCTACCTCTGTATATACACATCCCGATCCCTTTGTTTACGACAATTTTTTTCCTAGTACATCTTTAAAACATTTTCACCTCATCGAGAATTTTTCCCTACTTGTTTCCCAGAGCAAACAAACATGCTCCTTGTAGATCACTACCTCCCATCGCGGGTGGGTGAAGTAGAGGAGGGGCGAAAAAAAGGAGCAGGGAGTAGGAGTACAGAACGGATGGAAGTTTTCTTTTCCCGCCGACAGGGAGTGGGGAAGGAAGGCGAGGAAAAAGGGTTGTTCCTCGATTCTCCGGAAGAGGCGTTTCGATCTGTATCGAAGGAATATCGATGGAACGGGTTTTTGTGGAGGTTAAGAGTGGACCGTAGTAGGGCGGAAGGGTGGCGTCGTATAGGGCGTGGGTGAGGTGAGACGGCGCCGGATTCTTAAATCCCGAAAGGGAGACTGACTCCAAGCGAGTGTGGAACCATTGAGGGCTTGGGGGGAGGGTAGGGGGTTTCGAAGCAGGCAGCAAGGGAACAAAATGGATCTAGTGAGAAAGGGGTTGGAAGGAGAAGAGGAGGTCACATGTTTACGCAGAGGAGAGTGTATTGTAGTGTTGAGTGTAGGGAAGCAGGTCCTGTCTCTTAGTCTCTCTCTCTATCTCTTTTGGATGTGGCTTTCCGTGTGGTGGTAAGATTCCCTATATCCCTCATCCACTCTCCCTCGCTCAGGCGACTGAATATTCATAGTGATTGGGGAAGATATAGAGGAATAAACCGAGCCCCTTCAGCCGTTCCACAACTCAGCTGGCCGAGTGGTCTCTTTACTGTCCCTGGTAGACCATACGGACTTTCTTTATGCTTCGGTCTCATCGTCCTTCCTCGCAAAAGATTCGACTATCTCCTATATCACGATATTATATATATATATATATATATATATATATATATATATATATATATATATACATACATACATACATACATATATAATCTTTCGAAATTTAAAAATAGCAGTGGATATTTTTTCTCAGTTTTTATCCACAAAGCTCGCGGAATACTTAAAGCGATTGTAAAAGCACAAACCAGGAGGAATAAAGCGACGCGCCGCCGAAGAGGTGGAATAATCTATTCGGTTTTATGTACACCCGCGGTAGTAACTTGAAATATAGAATGTTAAATCCGGGATTTTAAGGCTGGTAAAAAATGTTTTTCGTCGGAACCAGAAAGGAGTATTTTTGTAGCGTTTATTCAGATCTACGCGGAATATACGATCGTAAAAATCGCGAAACTGGTTATCTAATCTTCTGTGATGCTTTACGATCCAGCCGTTTGCCTTCCATGTTACGATTCCTTAAATATTGAAATTTTAGAACGGTAAAAATCATGATTTTTAAAAAATACAGCGGAAACCTGGCTTTAATAAGAATGGCTCAGTCGAATTTTATTGCTGAGAAAAGTTCTTACAATATAGCCTACAAAAACATCCAATTTGGAATTTATGATATTTTGTTTAATAGAAAATAAATTCTTCGACTACATTTCTGAAGTAAGTTCAGTTATTGTAATTTTTAATTTTAATTAGTTTAGGTATGCGATTTAATGCATTTATATAGTAATGGATAGGAATAATAGTTGCACACTTTTTATATTTCTTCTGAAAGGCTGTAGGTCTTAAATTCGAGCGTAGTTTATATTTACTGCCACAGGCAAGAAAACGGAGCTTTGAAATTGTTTGATTCATTGAATATACTAGTTGAGTCAGTGAAGCAATATTTGACGGACCCAAACGGTAAATCGCGTATTCATGAGGAGTTGACATAACTCATAATATACTTATACTTAAAGCTTTTAATAAAATTAAATATAAAACATGATGACAGTAAGATATTGCAGAAAATTTTTATTATATACTAACAATTGCACGCTCCCGAAAATATCTGCCATCCACATACCAGATACGCCATAGAATTACTTAATAGCCAATAATACACACAATTTTGATATGATTATGAGTTTTACAAAGATATTTTTAATGGTAGCAAAAGTAATACAACTACTTTATTTTATAATAATATGTATCGATTAAACAACGTAATAAAACTAAGCTTTCACGGTCAAAGTCCACTTTTCATATCCGGTATATTCATGGCATGCTTTAAAAACGATCGTAAAACGAAATTCAGATACTTCACCAGCAACTGACATAGGTATATATGTATAAAACGTTTTGTTTTCATTCCAGACCAATTTTAATTATGTAGTAGCTCGCAAAAGAACACCAACATGAAAACAAAAAATAACGTGACAATCCTATAAAATGATCATTCCTGTGGACTTCGATTATAAGAAAGAAGCATCAATACTTGAACTCACATGCTCAATTCTCGTGGATTAAAATTTTAATACAGCAACATAATAACGCGTTAAAATTCGACAAACTTCGCAAATCATCCTCGCCCGCTAATCTTATTTTCCTCTCTCTCTCTCACTCCCGAATTTGTTTTCTGAAGATGAGATAAAAATATATTCCGGAGCCAATTCCACGCAACGCTACTCCTTATTTCCTGTCCTCATCTCGAAGTTTACTTTTAACACTTAATTATGCTCTTGAGAACATCCGCCGATCAGAACTCTGTAAAAAAAAAAAAAGGAACTCGAGAATAAACTCAAATCCGTGAGGAGAGAGAGAAAGAAAAAGAAACTTTCTGTTTTTTCATTCCTCGATTTAATATAAAACCTATCAATATTCTGCCTTTCTTTTTTCCACCTCCTCTCCTCCCTTTCTCGAAGAGTCTCGCTACCGCAGATCATTGCCGGGTCGTTTGGCGGTCGAATTATTAGGGAGTTGAAGAGAGAGAGAGAGTTGGACGGTGGATAAAAAAAATAAAAGAAAAACTCTTTATCTCGAGTCGTTTCTTCGGATACGGTGCTGAAAGGAAGAGGATAGAGGGAAAATGGGAGAAGATGAATGAAGGGGGGGAAAAAAGGGTAGAAGGAAGAAGAAAGGAAATAGGGAAGGAAGAGGGCAGGTCGAGGGAAAAAGGAGCGCTTGCCCCGTAAAACGATGCGCATCCTCCTAATTCAAACATATCTTCCCTCGCCTCTTTACACGTCTTAACTCAGCCTCTCTCCCTTACCTCCCTCCCACTTAAAAAACTCGCGAAGCGAGAAATTCACCCTAGCAAGGGTTCGTTTTTCCGTTAAAAAAAACAAAGGAACTTTTAAAAAATAGAGGGGAGATAGAGAGAGAGAGAAGGAGAAGGAGAGGGGAGGGGGGGGGGGGGGGCGATAAGGGATAGAATAGAAAGAGGCGATGTTTTCGATTTTTTTTAAAATGGCGGCTCGCAATTAACATCGCATCCTCCGTCCATATTTCTTCTCGAATCGTACTTGGTCGACGGAAAAGAAAACGGATGACGAAATAGCGCCGCTGTAATGTTTTCATTATCATTTTTATGCTGAATAATGGAACTATCCCCCTCTAAAAAAAAATCTCTATTTTCTTCCTCAAGACTCCTTCACTCCCATCCCACCCACTTCATCTCTTCTTTTTTTTTATTATAGCGTTCCCCTTCTCCCATTACCTTGAGCATCTTTAGTACTCTCACACCCCAACCCCCTTCTCAACTCCCTCCCAGTTCTCTTCAATCCTTGTGTCAAGGGAGGAGTAACACCCTCCCATTTCCTCTTCCTCCCTCCCTCCCCCCCCTCCCCACCCCACTTTCCCTCCGTGGGAGTTTCACAAGTCAAGGGATAGTAGCCAAGGGATGAAAAATATATATATTTATTAGAGGTATGGTGTGGGGAGGGGTTTGATAACAGGAAAGAAGGGGGGGGGGGGGGGGTTAGGCGAGAATAAGGAGTGAAAGGAGAGAAAAAAGAGATGGAAGAGGAGGGGAAGAGAGGGTGAAGGAAAAAATGAAATTACAAAAGAGAAACCTTTTTCCTGAGATCCTTGCCTAATTGATTTGACTTGTTACCCTCCCCATCTCCTTCCCTTTCTCCCCTCTCTCTCTTCCTCCATCCAGACTTCCTTCCTTTACCCTCTCCCCCACCCCGTCTCTCTCTCTCTCTCTCCATCCCTCGATCTTCATACATTACCATTTTCCCTTATTCTCCTCTCTCTCTCGCTAGACGCTTAATAATTTTTCCTTCCTTTTTTTGAAGGGAAAAAATGGAAGGGAGCGTAAGAAAAAGGAATGTAAAGGATACGGGATCGAGTGGGAGGGAAAGAGAGAGGGGGGAGGGAGGGAAAAGGGAAGGAAGGGGAGAGGTGGGGAGGGTGGGGAGTTTGATTCTTAAGAGGGTACGATCAAAAGGACTGCGCTTCCTTTTGGGAAGATGGTGTTATTTTTTTTCCCTTTAAGAATGAGAAAGGGGTGGGCGGGGGGAGGGGAAGGAGAGAAGGACGAGTTTTTGATGAAAAAAAATAAGGCAAAAGATTTGCGTGGGAGAGTGGAGTATGGGAGATGGGTGTATATGGGTTGGGGTGACTCTAGTGCGTTAGTGGCGTAGAGGGATTTTTTTTTCACGGGAGGAGAAAGAGGGGGGGGGGGGGGGGGAGACAGAACTCTCCTCTTTAAAAAAACGCCCCTCTTGTGTTTTTGGCGTCGTGGTGTTCGTTGTCTCCGCCGTGGATAGGAGAGATGAAGGTTGGAGTGGATCCGAAGTATTGTCAGCTGCTGGTACTCGACGTTTGTTTGTCGTGTCTTTGAAAGCGTGAGGGAGAGAGGGATCTCAGCGAATATCTCTGTTTGTCTTTTGCTAAAGGCGAGAAAAATTTCCTCGCAGCTTAAGTTGTTTCAGACACATTTTTTTCGCGCGAATGTTTTTTTTTTTTAATGGAGAGAGTGCCTCGGTAACGAGGCATTAATTAAAATCCGTTTCCGAAAAAGCGTCCTGGGCGCGTGTTATTTATACTCGTTGGGAACTAAGAATGGACGTTAAGTTCGCTTTAAATCCGCAAGTAAGATGTAAGGGACTGTAATACTTAGACGTGGTTGTAAGTGAAAAATATAGTTTTCAAGGCAAAACGTTTAAGTCAAATTCTTCCATTAACCATAATAAGTTGGAAACTATATTTGTAATTATATCTTTAAGTCAAGGATCTAAAATTTGCGACCTGCCGCATCAAAGCTAGAGTCCATCTTTCGTAATATACTCATGATTTTTATAAAATAACCTGTAATTGTCCGTAAAAATGACGTGTATACAAGGTTGACGTATTAAATTAAAATTAAGTAATTTCCCGTTTTCTCTCTCTCATCTTCCCTCTTTTCCCCTTCTCCCTCCGTCTCCTTACTCTCCCCTAAAAATGTAGCTAGCTCTCTCAGTGTGATATGCTTACGTAAATGACATTAGAAGAAAAAGAAAAGGCGAATGGAAAATGCACGCTCAAACTAAGAACCGTTTGTGTTTTGCTTCTCAGTAAATACTAAAATGCAAATGATTCATGTATTGCACTCATCACCGTTTTAGTAAAATGAATAAAATAAGCGTTCCTTTAATTAAACCCATGATCTTGTGATGTACGAACACATGTTTAAAAGGCGCAAGATCGCGGTATCTTGCGTAAAATTTAAAGATGTACAAAATCAATTAATTACGATTCCTAAAAACTTAACATTCAAAATAAATTTTTATTCCGATTCGAAACGTATTTGAAAATCGACAGCGAGAAAATTAATTTACGTTCCTTTAGGCGTTTTTTTCGTTATTATAAAACTGAATTTTGTGCGATGATTATCGATAATATTAAAATGCAAATAAAATCTATGCGACTCCTATCCTTGTGTTAATCAAATGGAGGAATGAAAAGTTCTTGTAATCGAATTCATGACCTTACTGTTGACTTTGAACATTCTAAAATTTAAAAGGGGTAAATACAAGAAAATCCTGAAATTATGGGATTTAACAGCATGCCCCTGGATCTTATGCTACCGGTGGCGCTGTACTATTGAGCTATGTATAGCGAGATCCTCTGGTGGCATTGTTCCGAACAGATTTATTCTTTTATATAATAGATACGATCTGTTCTAATTAATAAAGAGGACGTGCTAGGAATGAGGATAATTGATACATTAGGTAGTTCGAATAGCCAGTAAATAGTTGTGTAATCCAGGCATGAATTTCGGCTACAAAACGGCTATCATGACTAAACAACAGTAGACGCTAAAAAATAATTCGGAAGAGGAAGTATCTTTGGAATAATAAAAATGAGGTGAACTGCCTTTGAATTTGGAGAATAACTAAAGTACAAGATGTTTTGGCGTATTTTTGCATTAATTTTCTTTTTAAAAAATAATTTGATCCGTCATTATTACATTTTTTGACTAGTGCTGGAACGTTTAATTTTTTTGGGAATATACTGCATTTGTTCATAAGATTTAAGGTATTTTCGGAAATGATGCTTTTGTCTCTCGGATTCATGCATGGAGTGACATTTTATTCTTTAATGAAATATCTGTTCTTGATTAGAGATATGTTTGTATATAGTCGAATTTTACATTCTCGGAGAATTTTCTTAATCAGAACCAGGATAATTAATTATTATTATTTATTTATATTCGAAAGAATGCGCTTTATCAATGTGTTTTGCTAATGAAGCTGAAGAAAAAAGATCGGTCTACTTAATATGGTTAGTGGCTTGAAAACTTCTAATTTACCGATTCTTACAATAAAATACACATACAGCGTTAAATAGTTTGTTCAGTTTCAAAGATTACACTGATGGCATACAGATAAATAACATTATTGCATGAGTAAATTACTAATAAAGCAATTTTCAATTTCAATGATCTTAAGTTTATTTAATCTTCGAGATTGCTGTTTATTTATGAGTTTTTGACGTGATAAACGGTTAAAATGACATTAACCTGAGGAGTAAAGGCGAGATTCTTGATAAAATTCGCAAAAAATTCTTCCAAGAAAATTCTCTTAGCTACGTTAAAAAAAAAGGCGTACTTCAGTTTAATGAGCGTGGGTACTAACTCAAAGCTGGAGCTTCCAAAGAACGACTGCAAATTTTTTTTGCGCCGGGGATAAAAAATGCCGACATCCTTGTGAAGACCATCTCTTTCACTTTCCCCCTCAATGACAATGGTAGGATAGATCCCACAACGGCCTCCTAGCGTTTAAGAGCATTTGAATGGTAGGATTCATTTTTTTCATTGCGTGGCGGTCGAGAGTAGGAGTCTTCGGTTGCGGCGGAGAGTGAAGGAGAGGGGGGGGGGGAGGAGGAGTAAGGTCGGGGGAGAGGAAGAGATCCCTTTTAAAAAAATAAAAGAAGTATATCAAGCGAAGGGAAGAAAGAACGACTTCACTTTTACCCATCCGAAGAACTTCCACCCCATCCACGCACGCCCCAACTTATATTCCCACCCCCTTTTCTCTCCTCTTCGCCCTAACTCACCAACCATCCTCCAACCACCAAATGCCCCTATATATGTGTGCCTGTGTACACGCGCGCGCACAGGCACACATACATATATGTGTATGTATGTGTGTGTGTATATGTATGTCTGTATGTGTGTGTGTGTGTATATATTCATTCATGGTTTTCGATCCTGAGATTGGTTTGACATGACTAGGGAATAAACACATCTGATGTAGTGGTTTCCCGTTGCCTTCCACATCAGACACACACACACGAGTGATGAAATATGAATTATGAGTACGAACACAAACATCCGGGATTCGAACCCGCGACCTCAGTGATGGTATATATATATATATATAAACCTCCTTCCTCCTTCGCGGAAACTCGTGAGTCGTAACCTACTCTACGGAAACCTTTTTTCTCTGTTCCTGCAGGCTTCCCTCCCTCCCTCCTCTTCTACCTTCCTTTTGCTATATCTCCGAATTCCTATTCTCCCTTCCCTGTCTAACTTCACTTCTTCCTCGATTCCACCCGCTTTTATTTCATTCGTAAGAACAGTAATGTCGTCTCCTTCGTGCGACTCCGACACGCTGCGTTACTTGGTAACGAAGCTCCATCTCTCTCTCTCTCGATCTTCTTTTCTTTCTATCCCACGTTTGTGTTTTCTTATCTATTTATTCCTGTCCTTATTTACCTCTCTCTTCAGTCTCTTTCCCTTTTCTTTGCCTTTACCGTAAATCTAAAAAGGAGACTGCTTAGTCTCAATTTCGTTCGAATACATCTCACCCTTTCATCTTTCACTCATCTTCTATATCGTCTTTGCTTCGGATCTTTCTATTTGCTGCCCGCTTATTTCTACTTTTTACTTCACTTCCTATACCTCATTCTTTTCCCTCTTTCTCTTTGCCTTTCCCCCCCCCCCCTCTCTTTCTCTCTCACGTTTCTCCTCTGGGGAACTTCTTACACGCATGTCTTTTTTCACTTAGCCCTTGTATTGCAATTTCCACGATGCAATAACTCGGGCTCTATCTTTTCTTAATCGCCTCACCAAGATGTTTTTATACTTCCGTTTTAAATATTCTGCAGTTTTTCGATTATATCCTTCTTAAGAGGTTCATTTCATTTCTTTTTTTTATTCTTCTTTATTTTCTTATGCTCTTACTTCATCAATATTGACATTTCCTCGTGACATTCATGCCAGCTAAATCAACCAAGTTTCGCTTTAATTTTCCCCCCTCGGTCACGTTTTGCTTGGATACTTGAAAAAATGCAGTATAAGAATAGCTTATTCCGTCATTAAAATGTGTAAAACGTCCTGGGGTGGACGAAAGCTGCATCGACTTTTGTTCCATCTCAAAGTTCTATCCGTCCGCTTAAGGAACGTCAGAATTTATGTTACATCAGACGGTGCGTTCAAAACCACCCAACGTAAAAATTTATTAAAACTGATGCGTGAAATATTTTTGCCCCGTATACTAAATAATAAAACTCTAAACGATTTACAACTGAATAAATTCCTTCGGAAATTATACGTTTCATCCATCCATAATTACTCAAAACTTGGTATATTACTGGTACCGGTCATTTCAATCGCGTCACTTTCTTCGACGTCGCCCTTTATTGGGTCACTTAATACGCGCCACTTTGTCCGACAAGGCATACTCCTTGTCCAACTCCCTACATCAGAACCTAAGAAACCCGGTCCCATTTCTCTCCCGCGTTTTGCATCGAACTGCTTTTTACCCCAATCCGTTCCGCGCATCATCGCACACGCCGTGCGACCCAATTTCGCGAAACGCTCCATTCCACACGCCGGCCCTCCTCCTCCCTCCCTCCCTCTCTCATTCGATCTATTTCATCCTCCCGCTAGATCCCTCACTAACCTCCCCCCCCATCCCCGCCCCACCCCTCCCCGCCCCACCCCACCCCACCTACTCCATCCTCAGCCAAAAGTCCTCGCCCAGCCATCCGACATTTTCGCCTGTTCTTCTTGCTTACAAAAAAGAAAAGAGGTTGGCAAGAATGCGGAGGACGAAATAAGAGGAAACTGGGGGGGGGGGAATAGGAAGAGTTGAGAGGAAGAGTGTTGGTGGGAGAACGCGTTTAAAACCCATTTACCTCGGGACCTCGGGGAAACTCGCTTTTTCTTCTCTCTTCCTTTCTTCCTCCTTCCTTCCTTTCTCTCTCCCTCCTTCCTTCCACACATCTCTCGCACTCGAAACACGTCCCACTCCTTGCGTTCCGAGAGAAAGCACACAAAAAAAATTGATCGCTTTTATTCGTTTGAGGCAAATTTATTTTCTCAGAACGTCGTTTGATTGATTCGGATTAAATTTCGGGTCATTTTTTTTTCTTTTAATCCCTCCGTATTAAAAAAAAGGGAGTTTGCTTGATGAAATCATCTTTTATCGAGTTTGTAGCATCATGAGACTTTGGAGGAGGAACGATTGGAAGGAAGACGATTTGGATGCTCCACGTGAGGGTGTTTCATGTTTTCAAGAATTTTTGAGCGTACGATACTTCCCTCGTCCGTAGTTTTTGACTGTGACGTCTGATTAGCCTTGAGATAAAATTATTTTCAATTTCATTGATCGTTTGCTCTCCAAAGTTTACAAAATACGACGGTGAATTCAGCAGATGGCGACATTTTTACCAAACTGATCCAAACTTTGAAATCGTGTCTATTGTGTAACGCTGTAAGTATGTACGTATAAAGCGCGGTCAAGTTTTTTTTTTACAGACAGGCGGTGCTAGTCAGGTAAACATTCATATCCGTGCCGGCCAGTTACATAGATGACGCGAACTACAAAATAATCTTTCTCTTTTGGAAACCTATCACTTGTTACGAATTCCTATAATAACCTATAATGACAGCGATGTTAACGTACGTGTAAATTTGGCACGAAGCAGAATTTAAAATCGCATCGACGTAGAAAACACCATTCCAAAAATTTGAGGATGTTATAAAAGCTGCTTCTTCTTTTGAATTTTTATTCCAAGCGAATCTTCCCTTGGTGCCGTCCCCATTTCTCTGTAAGGCATTAAAGGCATCCTTCGCCCTCTTCTCAGCCAATTTTTTTTGCCAACCGATGCTGGAAGGCATCCAGGATTGGGGAGTGAAATATTCCCCAATACGAGATACAGTCGTTTAATGGCTTTGCCGGTTCAGTGCTTCCGGACACATTGTTATTAAAATATTCGAAATTGTAGCTCATGAGATGCTATCATCTAGCAATGTTTTGTCGAGTGATTTATTGCCGTAAAAATATACCGGCAATGCTAACGTGACGAAGGGGTTTTTTCCCTTATTGGCGTTACAAGGAGGCAGATCGTATTCTTAAAGAAATGTGTTGAGTTGTGAGAGGAGAGTGAGGATGAGAATAGGAGTTAGTGCTTTGAGGAAACGATTCTTTGAAAAAACGTCAGTTTGCTTAGGTGGAGCTTAATGAAATATTAGCAATTGTATTATTTTTTGGAGAATTCTTGCCGAAGAACTGATGTTCGATTAATCATTTTCGAAGAATTGTTCTAAAGATTCTTTTTCGAGGAGATATTAATCGCAGAATTTATATTAAAAGAATCGTTTTCGAATTTTTTTCGAAGAATTTCTCGTTATCCGGGTGTTAGTGTGATTTGGAGCGGGGGGGAAATGAGTTTGTGAGATTAACATTGGAATCTACTCCCTATTTTCCCAGAATACAGACACAGGATTGACCTCATTAACGGCATCCCATATTTATCTCGAGGACGCGGTTATGGCGCGGTTACAACATTAAGTCGCTTCGACACCTACGCAATTGGATTTATTCCGAATCCACCTTCCGCTTTCATTTTTCGTCTTGATTCTTCTTTTATTGGTATCTCCTAAAAATTTTCGATCGTGTCGAAAGGCCGACATGCATTGATATGGTCGTTCTTTGCGAGTATATCATACGGATGTCTGGATGGACGTTGACTGCCTTCTGGTTTTAGAGGAAACGATACGGCTTCGGAGAATGTACAGAAATATCTGTGGGCACTTCCGGAGTTGGCTAGGAGTAAAGATTTCTCCGAGAGTGTCAGTTCTATTTCTGAAATATCAGACACTCGAAAAAAAGAGAGGAAAGACGGCTGCGATTCCCACGTAAAATGGAAAAATGGCAAATGAACTAATCGTATCTTTCAGTCTAGAAAAAACTTGTAATTCTGTGCAAGACCTCTGAGCAATTCGGCCATAATTTTTTTAAGGAATAGAATATGTTTTAAATAACATTTGTGGGGGCGCCTTTCAAACAGATAAAGAATAATATAATAACAATTTTCTTTAGAGAATATTCATGTATTTATTGTAATTTCCTTTATTTCTATGTGCAAGTAACAATTATGACATTAGGTCATTTAGTTTGTTTATTCCTAATAACCTGATGCCCAGCACGAGTTTCTCCATACAGAGTAATGACATCAGCGTACTCAAGGATAATTATCTTCAATTACACTCGTGAATATTTTTAAACACTGAATAATTTTCACAGTGAAAAACACTTTGAATCACTTTCACACTTGGAAAAAACAATAAGTAAACAAAGTTGTTAGCTATTGCTATGGATAACAAAGTATGGTTGCGTAATTAAATTACTCTTGGCATGGTACGCATCGGTATAAAAAATTAGAAAATTACATTTACTACGACTATGATAATTACAAAAAAAAAACTGAAAAATGACAACCTCAGGTTGACCAGCTTCAGTCAAAATCTTTTCAGATCTTGATTTATTAATAAAAATCTTAAATACAAAGTTTTGTACTTCTCTGATTATTAGGTTTTGAGTTAGAGCGCCCACTAAATTCCTGTCATACAAAGGCACCATCGAGATAATAATGAAATTGTACTCAGGGGATCTCAAAACGTGTATTTCCGTTGAAATCCCGAATTAGATTTTTTCACGAGTACAACAAAACTTTCTCCTATACTACATATGTAGGAAGTAAATATTGAGCTGAAATTAAAATATATATATTTTGACTACAAAAAACTTTTAAAAATATTTTAGTAGGACTATTAGTTTTATTAAAGTTACAACCAGCTTCACTGAATTACAGCATCATCAGATACTGTTCTACCGAGATTTTTTGTTTTCAGTATAAGTTCCATAAATTTACTCGTCAAATGGTAGATCAGATCATAATATGCTGAAGACTACTACTTCGCAAAATATTTTCCATTTATTAATTTTATGCCGGCCCTGGTGGTGGAAGGGCTAGCGTATTGGCCTACCATCCCTAAGATCGCGGGTTCAAATCCCGCCAAGGGCATGGATGGTTGCGTCGTTTTCATAATTTCATATTTCATCAATCATATGTGTGTGTCTGATGTGGAATTCAAGGGGAAACCACCACATCATATGTGTTTATTCCCTTGTCATTTCAAACCAACCTTAGGGTTGATAACCATGGATGGATTAATTTTATCTGGCGAAATGTTTTTTTTTGCCAAGCCGTGCAACACGAGACTCTTCTGTATACCCGTATATATCAATGCTCTCATAACATAAGAATTTCGGCTACAGTAGAAAACGTCAGTATCAAGACCAGTCCAAACAAACACATAATTCATACTGTATTAACGGGACAGGGCGAAAAAAATAAAAACCTTCGCAAAAACCAACATTCACTCCTTCCCTATCATTAAACGACCATCAGTTAAAAAGGACAGCTCTGAATAGCATCCACGTGAACGAAACGCGCAAGGACGTTGATCTAAAAAAAAAAAGATTGGCGTGGTTTCCCAGGAGAAGGACAGGAGGAGAAATAAGAGGAGGAGGAGTCCCCTTTCTTATTCCTCTCTGTTTTTTGCGCACGCGTGTTTTTTTCCCCCTCATTCTGATTCTTACATCTCGTGGCACTTCTCAAAACTTGGCCCACTTGGCCGAAGCGAGAAGTGGGGTGGGGGATGGATGGCATGAGAGGAGAGAAAATGAGAAGATGGAAGATGAGAGATGAAATAGGAGAGAGAGAGTAGGTTTTTATTCTTCGTAGCTTTCTCATCTCCCAAGCTTTCTACTTTTATCGGTTTCCATACGTGTCTCTTTTCATCCTCCACCCTCGCTTACGGAAAGGGACAGTTCGGTACGACCGGTTCGGCGACGGGACGATTCGGCGATGGGATTATTCGGCACCGGACATTTAGGCGCCAGCCGTGTTCCGCACGGAACAATTCCAATAACCTTTGTAGGGAATGTCGTCATGATAATATTAATATTGCAACTATTAAGTTAAAATTGAATTAAAAGTTAAGATGTTTTAAATATATGGCCATGTTTTTTCGAACGTTATTGGTTCGGTGGAGTCAAATCAGCCGCGTTAACTTCATTGTGTATTGTGAACGAAAGTAAATTTGAAAGTAAATTCTTTAAAAATATAATCATTTTTATTTGAACTGTATTGGTTAGCTGAAATCAAGTCAGCTAATTTAACTTAACAGTAACATTTATTTTAAATTAACATTAATATAATTAATTAATTATGCAAAATCATTATGCATATCATCCGGTGATTTTTCGTCGTATAATTTTTATCGTGTACTTTTTCTCATGAAAGTTAATTTAAATCTATTTTCCTTTAAATATAGTCATTTTTATTTCTACGTAATAGATTCGGTAACTTAATAGTTGCAATATTAATATTATCACGACGCCATTCCCTCCAAAATATGTTGGAATTGTGCCGTGTGGAACACGGCTGGCGCCGAGCTGTCCGATGCCGAACATTCCGTCACCGAACCGGTCGTGCCGATCTGTCCTAAACCCCCCTTACCTGTCCTTTAGTTATACCCTTCTCCCTAATTTTGTTTTCCTTTGTCTAATCTTCTGTCCCTTTCTCTACCTCCAAATTTCTTATTACCTGTTCTCTTTCATTATGTCTCAATCTTCCCTTGCTGTCTATATACTATGTATATGGCAATGTAGGTATATATGTATGTGAGAGTGTGTATTTTCGCATTATTCTCTATCTTTTACACAATAACATTCGGCAGGTTTTTTGTACCCCTTCTTGTGCTGGTTTTTTCCTGCTTTGGAATTTTTTTCCTAATTTACAGATGTGTCAGTTGTTCTTGGATTTATCCAATAATTGACCGTTTTCATTTTAACCTGAGGTACTTTTGATTTATGTTGTGTATTATGTTGTGTTTTTGGTATTTGACAACGGTAAGACGAGAGTAGTCTTAATATTACCAAAAAATCTGTTGTGGCCAACACATGACTTTCTCCATATTTGGGGTATAGTTATTTAAATTGTTATGAATAGCATTATATTCTCCATATTTGGGGTATAGTTATTTAAATTGTTATGAATAGCATTATAAGGCAAAATTATTATTTTCTATCGTAAAAGAATACAGTCGTCCTTATCGCCGTAAATTAGGTAATTTTGAATATGTTTACAGATTTCACCGCTACATGGTGGTGGCGCTGTATACTAGAAAAAGCAAAATATCTCCAAAATGGATGGTTCTACGAAAATTTGTTTCAAACAAAATTTGGAAGAAATATTATTCTCTACAACTTTGGTCCTCACGAAGATGACCAGTTACGACGTTTTTAAGCAGATATTTGATGGAAACAGAAAAAACCGATTATTTATAATTCCTAAACAATTACTGCTATGGAAAATTGTTTCAAATGAAAGTTGTAGGAAATTACATTCTCTATAACATTTGTATAGAATTGTATATACAATAATGATGTTTTAACGGAGAAATATCGCAAAAACCGAATCGGGTTTCGAATAAACCTCGACTTCTGGTTAACCGTTATTGTCCAAAAACTAATGTTCTTTGTGCTCATGCTAAAGTGTTATATGTATATGAAATTTGGTATTAATATGACAAGTACTTTTTGAGTTAGAGCGCCCACAATCACATACACACGCACACACAGACATCATTCCGAAAATAGTCTAACCGTGTTCTAGGGACCTCAAAACGTGTCTTTCCGCTGAAATCTCGGTCTTTTTTTTGTGAACACAATACTTTCCCATTACTACATATGGACAAAGTAAAAATTACTTGTACGTATATCCACCTATCTCCGTCCCACGTTTAATTTTTTATCATTTCCTTCCTCCTTCTTTAGTCCACGTTGCTTTTCGTCTCTTCCTCGCTCCATTCTCCCCTCACTTTTTTCATCCCTCTCCTCTACCAGGAGATCTCCTGATGAATATTCACGCCCAGACTCAACCCCTTCCCCAATTTTTTTCACCTTTTATTTTTTTCCATCCATCCTCTTCCTCTCTCCCTCTCCATCTTTCTTCTTTCCACTCTTCCTCCATTACCTCCGATGTTTTTTTTTCACGTTCGTTTTGGCTAGTAGCGGTCCTGCTGCAGCGTCGGAAGAGGCGGCAGGATCGTCATCGGCCGTGTTGGGGTGGGTTTTTAGCGGGTATACAAGGGTAGGGAGGAAGAGAAAAAAGAGAGGGGAGAGGAGGAGGAGAGGTTGGAGGGGATGGGGGAGAGAGAGAGAGAAGAGGAGGTGAGACGGGCGGGTGGGCACGACTCTCCTTGTCAACAGAAGGGGCATAAATCACCACGGGACTAAAGTGGGTGGGCGTGGCCACCATTAGTCAAATTGCTGCTGGGTGATTTGATAACGGGGGAATGCTCGGGAAATTGTCTCGTGGGGGGACTTTAGAGAGACACTCCCCCCTTCTCCCCTTAACTCCTAAATAGTCGCGAGGGGGATCGGTTGCGTACGTGGGAGGAGGAATGGGAGCGGGAAATTGGAGGTAGAGTGGGGTTCCGGTCAAGCGTGACGCAGATCGCTTCATTTTGCGACGGACACACGTGTGTGCGTGCTCGCGCCTGTCTCACCATCCCCTCCCCCCCCTCTCTCTATATATATATCTAGTTTCCTGATTGTGAGAGGGTATGCACACGTATTACCGCCCGAGTTTATCTCCGTCAATCGTAGGGAAAGGTGTGTGTTAGAGAGTGGGGTGATTAATGAAAGGGATATTAGCCATTAGCGTCAGGGAGAACGAACCTCATTCTCTGAGGAGGGCTCTGGACTGTGCGTTCCTTATGTGTGTATTTGCGCTTATCGCCCTCTCTCTCTCTCCCCTACGTGAGATTTTCCTTTGTTGGTCTATGCACGTTCATTCTATGATTTTTCCACGAATGCCGGTTCAATATTAGTTCCCCAGTATCTTATGGTGTATCGCAGAAGTAAGTAATTGTCACATTTTATGACTTTGTATTTTAATCATGGGATATATGTAAGGGAGGACCCGATTGTCTAAATTTCAGCAGAATAAAATCGTCTTACTGTCTATCTTTCTCTCTGCCTATCTCTCTCTCTTTCTCTGTATCTCTCTTCCCCTACATTCATTTCCCTCTTTCTCACCTTCTCTCCGAATCCCCGTCCTCCTAACCAATGCCCCCAAACCGATGTCCCCATCCCCTTACACTCCCGTCCTCTTGTCAGTCTTCTCCTACCCCGTTCACCAATCTTACGGGCCCGTGCCTCTCTCCCTAGCATCATTCACCTCTCCACGGGCCCTGTTCCCCAAGTCCCGTTCCCATATCCATGGCCCCGTGCCTCTTCTCCCATAGACCGTGGCCCTATCCTAAACACCTTTTCCCTCTCCCCTAGCCCAGTATCCATCTACCCTGCCTCCGTTCCCCCCTCTAATGGTCCCAAACCCCTATCCCGTGATCCATCCCATCTCCCCTGGTCGTTCCCTTCTCCCCTAGTACCGTTCCCATTTCCTTGGCGCTCAGTCCCCTCTCCCCTAGGGCCATTTCCCTCCACCCTAACGTCGTACCCAATTACACTGGCCCCAGGTACCGTCTCCCAAAGCGCCGTTCCCCTCTCCCCTGGCCTACGGTCCCTTCTCCTCTAGCACCTTTCTCTCCCCTGGCCCCCGTTTCCCTCTCCCCTGCCTCTCGGCCCTTCTACCATTACGCCGTTCCCCCTTCACCTGACCCCCGGTTCCCTCTCCCCTAACGCCGTTCCCGTCCCCCAGTGCAGTTCCCCTCTCTTGGTCCCAGGTCCACTCTCCCAAAGCGTCGTTCCCCAGGCCCCCGGCACCTTTATCCTATCGCTGTTCCCCTCTCCCCTGATCCTGTCTCCTATAGCTCCGTTCCCCCTATCGCCGTTCCCGTCTCCCTTGGCCCCAGGTCAACTCTCCCCTAGCGCCGTTCCCCTCTCTCCCGGTCCCCACTCCACTATCGCAGTTCCCCGCTTCCCACGCCCCCGGTCCCTAAACACTTAGCGCCTTTTTCCTGGACAAGGTCCTTTTCCCCTAGCACCGTTCCCCTCTCCACCGGTCCCCACTCTATCGCCGTTGCCCTCTCCCCACGTCCCCGGTCCCTACTCCCTTAGTGCCTTTTTCCCTAGCGCCGTTCCCCTCTTCTCTAGCACATTTCAGCTCTCCTCTAGCACCTTTCACCTCTCTCCTGGCCCCCGGTCCCTTATCCCCTCGCCCCTGGTCCCTTCATCCTTAGCGCCATTCCCCTCTCCACTAGCGCCGTCGCCCTATCCCTTTGCTCCAGATATCCTCTCCCAAAGCGCCGTTCATCTCTCCCCTAGCCTCCGCTTCCCTCTCCTCGCGCACCGTTCCCCTCTTCCCCTGGCTCTCGGTACCTCCCCTTACGCCGTTCTCCCTTCATCTAGTCACCGTCCCCTCCCCCAACGCCGCCCCCCTCTCCCTCCCGGGACCTTCTCCATTAGTGACGTTCACTTTTGCCTGACCTCGTTCCCTTTCCCCTAGCTCCGTTACCTTCTCCCCTGGTTTCCAATCCCCTCTCCCCTAGCAACGTTCCCTTCTCCCCACGGCCCCGGCCCCTTCTCCCTTAGCGCCGTTCCCCTCTCCCCTAGACTCTGATCCCCTCCACCTAGCACCGGTTCCCTCTCCCGTGGCCCCCATTTCTCTCTCCCCTGGCACCTTGTCCCTTATCCCCTGGTCCCGGCCCCCTCTCGCTAGCGCAGTTCCACTCTCCGCTAGCCTATGGCCCCTCTCCCCTAGCACCGGTCTCCGTTCCATTATCCCCATTTCCAGTCCCCCTAGCATCTGTCTTCTCTCCCTTGGCCTCCACTCCCCGCTTCCCTAGCAACGTTCCATTCTCCCCTCGTCTCGGTTCCGTCTCCATTAGCGTCGTTCCCCTCTCCCCTAGCCTCTGGCCCCATCACACCTAGCACCGATCACCCGTCACTTTACCCGGTTCCCTCTCCCCTAGCGTCCTTCCATTCAACTGCAACTTCGTTCACCTCTTCCCCAACGCCGCTTCCCCTCTACCCCAACGTCGTTCCACCCTACCCCAACGTCGTCCCCCTCCTCCCCAACGTCGTTTCCCTCTATTCCAACGCCGTTCCCCTCTACTCCAACGCCGTTCCCATCTACCCCAACGCCGTTCCCCTCCACCCCAACGTCGTCCCCCTCCTCCCCAACGTCGTTTCCCTCTACTCCAACGCCGTTCCCCTCTACCCCAACGCCGTTCCCCTCTAGCCCAACGTCGTCCCCCTCCTCCCCAACGTCGTTCCGCTCTACCCCAACGCCGTTCCCCTCTACCCCAACGTCGTTTCCCTCACCTCCAACGTCGTCCCCCTCCTCCCCAACGTCGTTTCCCTCTACTCCAACGCCGTTCCCCTCTACCCCAACGCCGTTCCCTCTACCCCAACGTCGTCCCCCTCCTCCCCAACGTCGTTTCCCTCTACTCCAACGCCGTTCCCCTCTTCCCCAACGCCGTTCCCCTCTACCCCAACGCCGTTCCCCTCTACCCCAACGTCGTCGCCCTCCTCCCCAACGTCGTTTCCCTCTACTCCAACGCCGTTCCCCTCCCCAACCTCGTTTCCCTCTACCCCAACGCCGTTCCACTCTACCCCAACGTCGTCCCCCTCCTCCCCAACGTCGTTTCCCTTTACTCCAACGCCGTTCCCCTCTACCCCAACGCCGTTCCCTCTACCCCAACGTCGTCCCCCTCCTCCCCAACGTCGTTTCCCTCTAATCCAACGCCGTTCCCCTCTTCCCCAACGCCGTTCCCCTCTACCCCAACGCCGTTCCCCTCTACCCCAACGTCGTCGCCCTCCTCCCCAACGTCGTTTCCCTCTACTCCAACGCCGTTCCCCTCCCCAACCTCGTTTCCCTCTACCCCAACGCCGTTCCACTCTACCCCAACGCCGTTCCACTCTACCCCAACGCCGTTCCACTCTACCCCAACGCCGTTCCACTCTACCCCAACGCCGTTCCACTCTACCCCAACGTCGTCCCCCTCCTCCCCAACGTCGTCCCCCTCCCCAACGTCGTCCCCCTCCTCCCCAACGTCGTCCCCCTCCTCCCCAACGTCGTTTCCCTCTACTCCAACGCCGTTCCCCTCTACCCCAACGCCGTTCCCCTCTACCCCAACGTCGTCCCCCTCCTCCCCAACGTCGTTTCCCTCTACTCCAACGCCGTTCCCCTCTACCCCAACGCCGTTACCCTCTACCCCAACGCCGTTCCCCTCTACCCCAACGTCGTCGCCCTCCTCCCCAACGTCGTTTCCCTCTACTCCAACGCCGTTCCCCTCCCCAACGTCGTTTCCCTCTACCCCAACGCCGTTCCCCTCTACCCCAACGCCGTTCCCCTCTACCCCAACGCCGTTCCCCTCTACCCCAACGCCGTTCCCTCTACCCCAACGTCGTCCCCCTCCTCCCCAACGTCGTTTCCCTCTACTCCAACGCCGTTCCCCTCTTCCCCAACGCCGTTCCCCTCTACCCCAACGCCGTTCCCCTCTACCCCAACGTCGTCGCCCTCCTCCCCAACGTCGTTTCCCTCTACTCCAACGCCGTTCCCCTCCCCAACCTCGTTTCCCTCTACCCCAACGCCGTTCCACTCTACCCCAACGTCGTCCCCCTCCTCCCCAACGTCGTTTCCCTCTACTCCAACGCCGTTCCCCTCTACCCCAACGCCGTTCCCTCTACCCCAACGTCGTCCCCCTCCTCCCCAACGTCGTTTCCCTCTAATCCAACGCCGTTCCCCTCTTCCCCAACGCCGTTCCCCTCTACCCCAACGCCGTTCCCCTCTACCCCAACGTCGTCGCCCTCCTCCCCAACGTCGTTTCCCTCTACTCCAACGCCGTTCCCCTCCCCAACCTCGTTTCCCTCTACCCCAACGCCGTTCCACTCTACCCCAACGCCGTTCCACTCTACCCCAACGCCGTTCCACTCTACCCCAACGCCGTTCCACTCTACCCCAACGTCGTCCCCCTCCTCCCCAACGTCGTCCCCCTCCCCAACGTCGTTCCCCTCTACCCCAACGTCGTCCCCCTCCTCCCCAACGTCGTTTCCCTCTACTCCAACGCCGTTCCCCTCTACCCCAACGCCGTTCCCCTCTACCCCAACGTCGTCCCCCTCCTCCCCAACGTCGTTTCCCTCTACTCCAACGCCGTTCCCCTCTACCCCAACGCCGTTACCCTCTACCCCAACGCCGTTCCCCTCTACCCCAACGTCGTCGCCCTCCTCCCCAACGTCGTTTCCCTCTACTCCAACGCCGTTCCCCTCCCCAACGTCGTTTCCCTCTACCCCAACGCCGTTCCCCTCTACCCCAACGCCGTTCCCCTCTACCCCAACGCCGTTCCCCTCTACCCCAACGCCGTTCCCCTCTACCCCAACGCCGTTCCCCTCTACCCCAACGTCGTCCCCCTCCTCCCCAACGTCGTTCCGCTCTACCATAACGCCGTTCCCCTCTACCCCAACGTCGTTTCCCTCACCTTCAACGTCGTCCCCTCCTCCCCAACGTCGTTTCCCTCTACTCCAACGCCGTTCCCCTCTACCCCAACGCCGTTCCCTCTACCCCAACGTCGTCCCCCTCCTCACCAACGTCGTTTCCCTCTACTCCAACGCCGTTCCCCTCTACCCCAACGCCGTTCCCCTCTACCCCAACGCCGTTCCCCTCTACCCCAACGTCGTCCCCCTCCTCCCCAACGTCGTTTCCCTCTACTCCAACGCCGTTCCCCTCTACCCCAACATCGTCCCCCTCCTCCCCAACGTCGTTTCCCTCTACCTCAACGCCGTTCCACTCTACCCCAACGTCGTTCCCCTCTACCCCAACGTCGTCCTACTCCTCCCCAACGTCGTTTCCCTCTACTCCAACGCCGTTCCCCTATACTCCAACGCCGTTCCCCTCTACCCCAACGCCGTTCCCCTCTACCCCAACGTCGTCCCCCTCTTCCCCAACGTCGTTCCCCTCTATCCCTACGCCGATCCCCTCCACCCCAACGCCGTTCCCCTCTACCCCAACGCCGTTCCCTTCTACCCCAACGCCGTTCCCCTCTACCCCAACGTCGTCCCCCTGCTCCCCAACGTCGTTTCCCTCTACTCCAACATCGTCCCCCTCCTCCCCAACGTCGTTTCCCTCTACCACAACGTCGTCCCCCTCCTCCCCAACGTCGTTCCCCTCACCCCTAGCGTCCTTCCAATTTACTGCAACGCCGTTCACCTCTTCCCCAACGTCGTTCCCCTCTATCCCTACGCCGTTCCCCTCTACCCCAACGCCGTTCTCCTCTACCCCAACGTCGTTCCCCTCTACCCCAACGCCGTTCCCCTCTACCCCAACGTCGTTCCCCTCTACCCCAACGTCGTCCCCCTCCTCCCCAACGTCGTTTCCCTCTACTCCAACGCCGTTCCGCTCTACCCCAACGCCGTTCCCTCTACCCCAACGTCGTCCCCCTCCTCCCCAACGTCGTTTCCCTCTACTCCAACGCCGTTCCCCTCTACCCCAACGCCGTTCCCCTCTACCCCAACGTCGTCGCCCTCCTCCACAACGTCGTTTCCCTCTACTCCAACGCCGTTCCCCTCCCCAACGTCGTTTCCCTCTACCCCAACGCCGTTCCCCTCTACCCCAACGCCGTTCCCCTCTACCCCAACGTCGTCCCCCTCCTCCCCAACGTCGTTCCGCTCTACCCCAACGCCGTTCCCCTCTACCCCAACGTCGTTTCCCTCACCTCCAACGTCGTTCCCCTCCTCCCCAACGTCGTTTCCCTCTACTCCAACGCCGTTCCCCTCTACCCCAACGCCGTTCCCTATACCCCAACGTCGTCCCCCTCCTCCCCAACGTCGTTTCCCTCTACTCCAACGCCGTTCCCCTATACTCCAACGCCGTTCCCCTCTACCCCAACGTCGCCCCCCTCTTCCCCAACGTCGTTCCCCTCTATCCCTACGCCGTTCCCCTCTGCCCCAACGCCGTTCCCCTCTACCCCAACGCCGTTCCCCTCTACACCAATGTCGTCCCCCTTCTCCCCAACGTCGTTTCCCTCTACTCCAACATCGTCCCCCTCCTCCCCAACGTCGTTTCCCTCTACCACAACGTCGTCCCCCTCCTCCCCAACGTCGTTCCCCTCTCCCCTAGCGTCCTTCCAATTTAGTGCAACGCCGTTCACCTCTTCCCCAACGTCGTTCCCCTCTATCCCTACGCCGTTCCCCTCTACCCCAACGCCGTTCCCATCTACCCCAACGCCGTTCCCCTCTACCCCAACGCCGTTCCCCTCTACCCCAACGCATTTCCGCTGTATCCCTACGGCGTTCCCTTCTACCCGAACGCCGTTCCCCTCTTCCCCCAACGCTGTTCCCCTCTTCCCCCAACGCCGTTCCCCTCTTCCCCCAACGCCGTTCCCCTCTTCCCCCAACGCCGTTCCCCTGCACCCAACGTCGTTTCCCTCTACCCCAACGCCGTTCCACTCTACCCCAACGTCGTCCCCCTCCTCCTCAACGTCGTTCCCCGCTACCCAACGTCGTCCCCCTCCTCCCCAACGTCGTTTCCCTCTATTCCAACGCCGTTCCCCTCTACTCCAACGCCGTTCCCCTCTACCCCAACGCCGTTCCCCTCTACCCCAACGTCGTCCCCCTCCTCCCCAACGTCGTTTTTCTCTACTCCAACGCCGTTTCCCTCTACGCCCACGCCGTTCTTCTCTACCACAACGTCGTCCCCCTCCTCCCCAACGTCGTTTCCCTCTACTCCAACGCCGTTCCCCTCTACCCCAACGCCGTTCCACTCTACCCCAACGCCGTTCCACTCTACCCCAACGTCGTCCCCCTCCTCCCCAACGTCGTCCCCCTCCTCCCCAACGTCGTTCCCCTCTACCCCAACGTCGTCCGCCTCCTCCCCAACGTCGTTTCCCTCTATTCCAACGCCGTTCTCCTCTACTCCAACGCCGTTCCCCTCTACTCCAACGCCGTTCCCCTCTACCCCAACGCCGTTCCCCTCTACCCCAACGTCGTCCCCCTCCTCCCCGACGTCGTTTTCCTCTACTCCAACGCCGTTCCCCTCTACCCCAACGCCGTTGCCCTCTACCCCAACGTCGTCCCCCTCCTCCCCAACGTCGTTTCCCTCTACTCCAACGCCGTTCCCCTCTACCCCAACGTCGTCCCCCTCCTCCCCAACGTCGTTTCCCTCTACTCCAACGCCGTTCCCCTCTACCCCAACGTCGTTCCCCGCTACCCAACGTCGTCCCCTTCCTCCCCAACGTCGTTTCCCTCTATTCCAACGCCGTTCCCCTCTACTCCAACGCCGTTCCCCTCTACCCCAACGTCGTCCCCCTCCTCCCCAACGTCGTTTTCCTCTACTCCAACGCCGTTCCCCTCTACCCCAACGCCGTTCCCCTCTACCCCAACGTCGTCCCCTCCTCCCCAACGTCGTTTCCCTCTACTCCAACGCCGTTCCCCTCTTCCCCAACGTCGTCCCCCTCCTCCCCAACGTCGTTTCCCTCTACTCCAACGCCGTTCCCCTCTACCCCAACGCCGTTCCCCTCTACCCCAACGTCGTCCCCCTCCTCCCAAACGTCTTTTCCCTCTACTCCAACGCCGTTCCCCTCTACCCCAACGTCGTTCCCCTCTACCCCAACGCCGTTCCCCTCTACCCCAAGGCCGTTCCCCTCTACCCGAACGCCGTTCCCCTCTTCCCCCAACGCCGTTCCCCTCTTCCCCCAACGCCGTTCCCCTCTTCCCCCAACGCCGTTCCCCTCCACCCAACGTCGCTTCCCTCTTCCCCAACGTCGCTTCCCTCTACCCCAACGCCGTTTCTCTCTACCCCAACGCCGTTTCCCTATGCCCCAAATTCATTTTCCTCTACCCCAACGCCGTTTCCGTCTACGGCAATGTCAAGCGCCGTTCACCTCTTCCCTGACCACTGTAACCTCTCCCCTGGCCCCGTTCCTTCTTTCTTTGCCACAGGTGCTCTCTCTCTAAGCGCCGTACCCCTCTCGCGTTTGTCATGGTCCTCTCGACCCTAGCGCCGTTCCTATCTCACCCGGCCCAATTTCCCTATCGTCGTTCCCCTCTCTCATTTCCCTCTTCCGTCCTAAGCCCGTTCCTATCTCCTCGGGCCGTTTTTTCTCCCCCAGCGCCATTCTCCTATCCTCTAGTTTCTCGTCCCACACTTCTCCCCCGTATCCCAATACCTTTAACCCTCTACCTTAACCCCTCTCCGCTTTCTCCCTCTGTTCTTTCACTCTTTTTACCTCTCTCCGCCTTCTTTATCTTACTCTCTTCTCTCCTCTATCCCTATACACATACTTCCCTCTCTCTCTGTTTTTATTAATTTCGTCGCCATAATCTCCCTTTGTCTACTCTTATTCCTCTCGGTCGTTAATTATGTGTGTTCCCATCTCTACGTCATTGTTCTAAGCCTCTCCCCGTCCTATATATTTTATAAAATTCCCACACCATTTTCACATAAATTTTCTCCATATCTACTTCAACCCTTTTTACTTTCTCCATATACATAGTATAGAGAAAGTATTGTTTTCATGAAAAAATCGACTTCGGGATTTCAACGGAAATACAAGTTTTGAGCAAGTTTTGAGGTCTCCTAAATACGTTTTGACCGTTTTCTCGATGATGACTGTGTTCGTGTGTGTGTGTGCGTGCGTGCGTGTATGTATGTATGTCATTTTGGCCCTCTAACTCAAAAAGTACTTGTCATATTAATACCAAATTTCATATACATATAACACTTTAGCATGAGCACAAAGAACTGATTAGTTTTTGGACAATACCGGTTAACCGGAAGTCGAGGGTTATTCGAAACCCGATTCGGTTTTGGCGAAATATCTCCGTTGACACATCATTATTGTGTATACAGTTCGAAAGAAATATTACAGAGAATGTAATTTCCTACAACTTTTATTTGAAACAATTTTCCTCAGCAGTCATTGTTTAGGAATTATTTATAAATAATCAGTTTTTTCGGTTTCCTCCAAATATCTCCTTAAAAACGTCGTTATTGGTAATATTCGTGAGGACCAAAGTTGTAGAGAATAATATTTCTTCCATATTTTGTATGAAACAAATGTTCGTGGAACCTTCGACTTAGTAGATATTTACTTATTCGTAAATTTCCAGTATATCGTACAGTGCCACTAACTAGCGGCGAATTCTGTAAACATATTCAACGTATAATTTACGGCAATAAGGACGACTATTCTTCTACGATACGAAATGATAATTTAGCCTTAAATGCTATTCATAATAATTTAAATATCTATACCCCAAATATGGAGAAAGTCGTGTTGGCCACATATTTTTCTTTAGTCGTTTCTTAACAATTGCCCAAAAATCTTCGCTTCGGCCGAAGGTCAATACTGTTTAATTGTTTATATTAGTAAAACCCATTTCTTTCTTTTATCGAGCCCTTTTTCTCTTTCCTTGAAATTTTTTTGGAATATTCTACTTCTTTTTTCCTCTTTGACCCTTCCATTGGATACCTCCCATCTATATATCATTTCTACCACGTATAAATTATAAGCCTGTTTTACTTACTGCATATACGTAGTATAGAGAAAGTATTGTTTTCATGAGAAAAATCGAATTCGAGATTTCAACGGAAATACACGTTTTGAGGTCCCCTGAACACGTTTTGACCGTTTTCTCGATGATGTCTGTGTGTGTTCGTATGTGTTTGACGGAAATTTTGCGTGCGCTCTAACTCAAAAACTATCCATCATATCAGTATGAAATTCTGTATTTTTGATTTTATATATATTCTAAAAATTAAAAAGATTTTTATAACAATCGGTCAGCCAGAAGTGGCGGTTTACTCCTGTCAAAATTTAGTCTAAAATATTTCGCTTAAAACTGAATTTTTGTTGATATATATATATATAAAGTTGTAGATATATTTTGTACAGCATTTGTTTGAACTAAATTTTTATTTGAGGATTATTTCAAGAGATATTCAATTTTCTTCGAAATTGACGGTTAGTGGGCAGCTAGCGCGTGTGGTAGTGACAACAACTGAATCGCTAGCGCTGAAGCATGTGAGTTGAACTGTTCCTATCGCCATATTTAGTTGATTTTAGTTGACAACCTACGTATGGAGAAATTCATGTGTTGGATACATCAATTTATTTACTTTTCCATACGTAGTATTGTTTTAATGTAAATATCGAATTCGAGGTTTCAACCGTTTTGAGGACCCGAGAACACGTTTTTGACTATTTTCTCGATGATGTTTGTGTTTGTATTTTATATTAATTTTGTTGGCGCTCTAAATCGATAAGTATTTGCCATTTGAGTATCAAATTTCAAAAGTAAAATTTTCATCATAGGGGCAAGAGCTGATTTTGGACTGTATAGGTCAACCGGAAGTGGAGAGATATTCCTGTCGTTTTTCCTTTTTACTTTCCCCATACATTAATATGTTAAACACTTCGCAAAGTGATAGATTGTTTCAGTTGCTATGTTAAAATTTTCTAATTGTTGATAGCGCTGCTTACGCTGCCAAGGGTAATATTTTGTTATCCATAGAAACAGCTAACAATTTTGTTTGTTGGCGAATGTGTTTTTACTTTCTCTATACACGTAGTATATTGTTTTCATGAAAAAAATCGATTTCGAGATTTCAGCGGTAATGCATGTTTTGAGGTCTCCTGAACACGCTTTGACTATTTTCTCGATAATGTCTAAATTTTGTTATCCATAGAAAAAGCTAACAATTTTCTTTACTTATTCTTTTAATAAATACTATTGAAAATGTTTTAATAATTTTCACGAGTGTAATCGCTGATAATTATTTCTGAGAACGCTGATGTCGAGAGCAATCATATCCATTACCCTGTATGGAGAATGTCATGTGCTGGGCACATCAGATTTTTTATAATATACTTACATTATAATGTTATGAATGTGATAACGTAGAGCAGTGGTTTTCAGGCAGATCTGCCCTGCGACCCCCTCCGTGCGGACGTTCATCTACATCTACATGATACCCTGCAAATCACCAGACTGGTGGGTGGCAGGGGGTGCAGCACACCGAAACCTACCTAATAACGTCCCTCGTGGGAATCACTCTCCTGTTATGATCCCGTATGGTCCTTGGGAAAAACGAGCTCTGATATCGCTCGGTCCTACGTTCGGTCGCCCCGATCCCCCGTGATTTTTTGAGAAGTAATAAAAATATACAGAATACTTTTTTCATTTATACTTTTTTATAAAGCGCACCGTAGAGTATAAAATAAATTTTGTGTTCAAGAAAATATCTGGATCTTAAGGGAAATTTTCACTATACGTATATGATCATGAATCTATTCTTTAAAAAGACCTATGTCATATGTTGATTACATTATTCACTACATTATAAATAGTCTGGAATATTCTTATTGTTGCGCACAAATGACTACAGCAGAATTGCTTTGCTACGGTATTCAGTGGTAGAATATTCGCCCGGAAAGTAGAAGACCCGGGTTCGGTTACCGGTCATAGCAGATTTTTTCTCGTTTCCATATTTCCCAAAAAGAAATTAGTTCATCGAAAGTTCAGATATCATCATGAATTACAATAAATATGAGAAATGTGAGGACTAAGAAAATGAGCGAAGCCAGTATGCTGCCGTATTAATTAAATTATTATTATTAAATTATATTTCTTGTATTAAATGTAAATATATTAAAATTAACAAATGCTTAATTTTGAAGTTTCCAACCCTCAAACACAAAAATTAGACGTATAAGGTATACATTAAAAAGTGAAGGATTGATAGAATGAGGAAAAAATCAGTTGGCATAGCGAGATAAAGATAGAAAAACTACGCTTATCCAACAGCCATGAAAATCTTTATGGAACCGGATGCGCATTCAGTGGTGATTCTCCGCTGCTATATTCGAAAAGAACCTACAAGTGAATCGCCACTGATGATGGCCGATTTTTGGCCAAAATGCGTGTCTGGTTTTCCCAAGAATTTTCATGGCAATTGGAAAAACGAGTTTTTCAATTTAACTTAATCCAAAATGGGACGATAGGTAACACCTCCTTGAATAAAACAAATTAGGAAAGTGTACAACGTGTCACAAATGGGCGCGTTTCGTGCAGTGAAGTATTAGAAAGAAATTTTATACCTGTACTTAAGGGAAATAACACTTTAAAGTTTTTTCTTCGTCATAAATAATCCATTTTCTTCATATTTAAAAATATTGCATGCACACGTAAGGAAATGAAATGTTTGTTTGTGAGATTGAATATGTCAGTAACAATGAAGAAGTAACCATGTAAGAAAATTTCCGTTCAACTCGAATTAAGACATTCTTGTTTGATTTTCTCGATAACGGCTACTCCTACGATAAAATGTATGGGAAAGGAAATACTCCTCTTTACTAGTTCTACAACCTTTATTTGAAAGATATTTTGATATGACATACTTCACGAGATATGACGGAATGTTCATCTTTTGTCACCAGTAAAGTGGTACCCCTGATTGGCGTACGTGATTCATTTTTGCGATTTTCTTATGATATTTGATAGTAAGTCCTTAATATCAAATTTCATGAAAATCCGTTCCGTAGAAGCCGAGAACGAACATGCGGACAGACGGACGGAAGGACGTACATACGGACAGACCGACTATAATAGGCGCTCACGCTGGAAGCGAAACGCGCCTAAAACGTTTAATTAGCGTAGAAAGTATAATTTAAATTCTGCAAAATAAATTTCTTTCTCTCTACCTCGCTTTCTCTCATTCATCGCTCTCTCTCTCTCAGCCACTACATTTCACCAGGATTCCGTTTCATCCTGTCCTTGTCCTCTAAACACCTAGGTCCTCCCCCTCGACCTGCTCCTTCCCTCTTTATCTACGTGAATCGCGTTAATCTGCTTTATTTCGCAACCCGACCTGTCCCTCCCCTCCGCATCCTTCTTCCTTCCCCCCCCCCCCCTCCTCCCCTTTATCCCTCTCCGTCACTCGTGGGGGAGAGGCGAATGTGATTAATGAGGGCAGATTAGCAATTTGTGCTGAGGTCATCCTTTCCGTTATATGCACTTCTCACGCGTTTACTACCTTCCACCATCACCCCTTCTCCTCCTCCACACCCCCCCGCCACTGTTCACGCGCTCCCCGTGCTACGTCAACACGTTCTTTTTTGCCGCATCTTTGTCTTCCTTCACACGCATCACCTAATGTCTTCCTTAGGTTCTCTCATCCTTTTAGGTATATTTTCCATTAAAGAAATTACCTCATCTTCTTCGCAGTTTTAAATAAGTGTCATGTATTCAGATTTTAATCGTTTTTAGGCGCGTTTCGCTTACAGCGTGAGCGCCTATTATCGTCGGTCTGTCTGTCCGTCCGTCCGTATGTTCGTTCTCGGCTTCTACGGAACGGATTTTCATGAAATTTGATATTAAGGACTTACTATCAAAGATAATCAGAAAATCACAAAAATAAATCACGTACGCCACTCAGGGGTACCACTTTACTGGTGACAAAAAATGAACATTTCCTCATATCTCGTAAAGTATTAGTCATATCAAAATATCTGTCAAATAAACGTTGTAGAACTATAAAAGAAGTTTTTTTCTTTCCTATACATTTTTATGGTAGGAATAGCCGTTATCGAGAAAATCAAACAAAAACGTCTTAAGTCGAGTTGAACTTTTAAAATTTATTGCATGGTTACTTCTTCATTTTTGCTATCATAAACAATGTCACAAATAAACGTTTAATTTCCTTACGCGTGGATGCAACATTATTAAATAGGAAGAAAATGGATTATTTCTGAAGAATATAAGAACTTTAAAACGCTATTTCCCTCACGTACAGGTATATAATTTCTTTCTAATACTCCATTGCACGAAACGTACATTGTACACTTTCCTAACATGTTTACTTCTCTCCACACTTTAAAATAGTATATCTTGCGATTTTTTTATATCTCAAAATTGTACGTACTATTGTTCTTTTATCTATCTAGGGTTTTCGCAGGTTTATTCCACTCCCCTTCCCTTCGTGGGTGTTTTCCTGCGTGTTTTTTTTACTAGGTTGGTCATGTCAGGTCCTTCCCAGGTTTTTACCACAAATACTTAGTCTCCTCTTTCTAGAAGTTTCCGAATTTGTAATTCAATCTCTTAATTGTTTTTTTGCTCTTTTTTCATTTGTTTAGTATCAGGTATTTGTCTTCTATTTGTATGTTTATATGTTATTATTTTTATTGTCATTTGTAATTCATGACGTAGGGTTAAATGTAAGAAGGGACTATGTAATCTCAGTTTCACCCTAAATAAAGTCGTTTATCTGTCTGTCTGTCTGTCCAGAGTGGGCCAAAAAACGTACCAATTTCAAAACAATTAAATGAACTGTGACATGAGTGTGAAGCATAAACCAATTTCTTCAAATTTGTTTCTACTGATACAAATTTTCAAAATGTCTTCTCCTCCATCACTCCGAGTACACATGCGAATAGGTGAAGTGCAGATTACAGCCTGTAGGATTTGAAGCCTAAGATTGGTTATAGCTGTTATTGTGAACTTACCTGACACATTTTGAACTTGTGACAAAAAGGGTAATTTAGTAAAAATGTTTTTGATTTTTCTTGATTAATCCACTTTATAACTCAATCCTATCTTGTTTGGTTATCCTATAGTTTCATTTTGAAATCGGGTGGAGTAAAATCTCGATACAACGTATCTCCACGGAGCATAAATTTTCTACTTTATATTGAAAGTACGGTATACTGAAATACCCATCAGGAGTACAGCATTTCTCTAGAAGCATCTCGGTGGAGGTCCGGCGCGAACCAAAACCGGCGAGAATGGGAGTCTAACATGAGAGATACATAATTCCTAGACCTTCAGATTTTATCTCATTGCTATTGTGAAAATACGGACCCTCGGTTCTAAATTTTTCAGTTTTGGGATTTTGGCGGTCTTTTCATACTAAAGACAAAATATTCCTTCAAAATTGGTGTAAAACGACTTGAATGAGCAATAATTGGTTATACTTGAGTCATTTACGGATGAAAGCATACGTTAAAACCATAAAAATCTCTTTTGGTACCTCTGAGGTTCATACGTAGTAATGAAAAGTACGTTAAGTTTAATTACGTTATTTTGAAATATTTATACAGTATTTATACGGGAAATTTGACGGGGATTCAAAAAAAGTGTGTTAATTTGAAACATACGTAATGTTGAATTATGTTGTAACGAGATTTCACTGTACATTTCTTTGGCCCACCCTGTATGAGAGAAAATATTAGTGAAAAAAATCGATTTCAAGATTTCAACAGCAATGCCGGTGTTCTGATGTCGCCAGAGTACGTTTTCGCTATTTTTGGATGACGCCTGTCTGCGTGGGCGCTCTTAAAACTCAAAACCTAATAATAAGAGCAGTGTAAAACTTTATATATAAGATTTTCATTAATAAATTAAGATCTGAAAAGTTTTTGGCTGAAACTGACCAACCGGGAGGTGGAGGATTGCTTTAGTTATTTTTTCGTTTTTTTTCAAATATCCCCTTTAAAACTTAATTTACGTAAGTATTAATTACTAGCAGAATTTCCAGTTGAATTTCAACGGATTTAGTGAAGCTACTACAGCACAACATACAAACTCTTTAAAGTACCTATATAGTAGATACTTTTTAAATTACAATTAGCTTTTCTTAACAATTAATCATATTTGCTCGTAACAATCCGCTTCCGAGCCTATTGCATTCAAATATAACAATAATTTTATTTCCTATCATATTACTTTCGCCAAATCCAGCTTCATTTATTGTGTAATATGCCTCGCTGAAATATTTACTTTTATGTCTTGTAAGCAAAAAACTCGTGAAAAAGCAACGTACAGTTGTCCATGATTATAATGTAAAATATAATGATTTTATGGGTTGATGCTTTCGGGAGGCACTGCGTGGATGGCATTACTGCTCTCGACGTTTCACCTTAGATGCGGAAGGCTTCTTCAGGAGTGAAGTACAGGGGCAGTCCTGCGTCGTCGCGGCCAATGGCCGTCTGTCTGAGAGTTTCCTTTCTCTTTTTAGCCGTTGATGTCTTTGCGGCCATTGGGAGAGTGGTCGTTCCTTTCTCTATCGTCCGTTGGTCTGGCGCCCTTCACCCGCGGATCGAAGAAGTGTCTCCACGTGTGGCTTAGTTGGTAGCCGTCGTCTCGGTTGAAATTATCAGGGCGTTTCGCGATTTCGATGACTTCGCGGATTAAACGTTGATAATAGTACTCCTTCTTCGCTAGTATCTTGGCGTCTTCAATTTTTATTTTGTGGCCGGGGTTTGTGGAGTGTCCTGCTATGGCGGAGTCCTTCCACTGTCTGTTGTCTATGGCTCTCTTGCGTTCCTTTAGTCGGCATGCGATGGATCGACCGCTTTGTCCTATGTAGCTTCTGCCGCAACTGCAAGCGACTTCATAGACACCCTCGCTTAGTAGAGGGGAGACGCGGTCTTTTGCCGACGGTAATTTTTCCCTGATTTTTCGCACCGTGTTGTGGCGGACGATGATATCGGATCTGCGGAGGGTCCTTGCTATTCGTTCCGTGGTGCCGTTGATATAAGGGAGCAGGGCGAAGGCTCTTGGTTTTGGGCGTTTTTTGTCTTCTTCCCCTCTTTTGCATTTCGTAACAAGTTCGATGTATTTCTTTTTGTAGCCATTACTCTCGAGGGCTTTTAGTAGGTGTCTCTTTTCGGCTTCCAGTGAATTCGCATCCGAAACGATCTCGGCCCGATGGAATAATGTTATGATGAGCGCTGCCTTCTGCTGCGGATGATGGTGGGATGCAGCATTCATGTAACGGTCCGTGTGCGTCTGTGAGATTACACACGCTCTTTAATCTTTCCATAAAGAACCGAACAGCATCCATCCGGCCATCCAGTTTACCATGGAAGTAGAGAGCAATGGCAGTCCCATTTCTTGACGTACTAGTGAAGAAAGAAACCAATGGCAGACTCAGTCATTCCGTCTACCGTAAACAGACGCACACGGACCGTTACATGAGTGCGTCTCTGTGAAGATTGGTTGTGAACTTGTTTGAAATCGCTTCTTTCCTTTAGAGTTTTTGCTTTAGGGCTCTGTTTCATTTTATTATTTCATTATTATTACGTATTAACTGTATTGTAGATTAGTCTTTTTGTTGGTTATTTTAAATTTACTTCTTTCGTTTAGTTTTGAGTTTTTGCTTTATGGTATATTTCTCCTGTTTCTTATTTTTACGTATTAACTCTGTTTTAGATAAGTCGTTTCGTTGTGTGGTTTAAATTTGCTACCTTCGTTTAGTTATATTGTTATTGTTGATTTTCCGTTTTAATTCTATTGTCATTTATCAGTTACTTTTGTTAATTTTATTTTTTGTTATATGTTACTTGTTGATTGTTGAAATGGAGAATAAGAGGATGAGGTCCATTAGCTGGTCGACTGAAGAAAAGGAGACGTTTTTAGGGTTAGTTAGGGGTAGGGTGGAAGTGGTTGAGAATAAAACAACCGTCTCATGAGAGAGAAACAAAGAATGTGGCAAGAAATTGTGACGTTATTTGAAGCCGAGCATGGAGAAGGGCCTGGGATGCAGAGGATAAAGAAAGAGTGGAAAAGGATGAAGTTAACATCCAAGGACAGCATCTCTAAGGTGAGATCCCCCAATTTTAATCATGGCATAATTCACTATCATTCCTTGATTGAATGTGAGGTTAAATCCATGCGATAATTTACAGTACAAGAAATACCGACGAGGTACAGGTGGAGGTGGTGCAGCACCTCCCTCAAAATCTGTTCCATCAGACACCGATGTGTTAATTTCAGAGATGTTGCCACAGCAGTTCACAAAAGATTCAAATGCTTTTGACGATGATGCTGGAGTATTGGTGAGTTTAATGATGACTTATTTACTTTTAGTTATAACGAAATGGGTTAATAAGCAATTCATTGATTAATCACTTAAGATTGGTTGCTTTCCTCAACATATCTTATGTTGCACAACTGTCTATGCTTCATTAAAGAACTAAAGGTATCCAATATCTTGATCACCTCTTGTTATCTGAATACAAGTAATTTTCTTGCAAATTATGAGTGTAACAAATTAAACTATATTAAGGTATATATTCAACTAAATTACTACCTCTGACAACTCTAAAGATATAAAACTAACTAACTAAAATCACTACCTAATAATATCCACTGAAAACTAGCTAAACTCACGAAATCACCCACTATCACCTCTTAAACCGCTGTTAAAGACTGGAATATTTGATTTAAAGATGTTCGCATTCTTGCCAAAAGCACTCCATGCCATCTTCACTCTCCGGTTGATTTCTCCAAGAAGCGAACCATCAGTAGTGATGAGTTGACCTAAGTAAACATAGCTGGTTACTTCTCCAAGTTCTGCTCCGTTGATATGTATCTTCTCAGAATTTGTGAAGGAGTTGTACATAACCTTTGTTTTATTAAGATTCATCTTAAGTCCTGCTTCTCGGCTTGCTTGCTCAAGCTCTTCAGTTCTTCTAAGGAGCTCTTCTGGGCTTCCTGCGAACAGTATGATATCATCTGCAAAGCGCAGGTGACTCAGATATTCTCCATTTACCTTTATGCCTTTTTCGTCCCAGTCTAGCCTTTTGAATACTTCCTCTAGAGCTGCTGTAAATAACTTAGGGGACATAGTATCTCCTTGTCTCACTCCCTTTTCGGCCTTAAAGGCACTCGTCTCTTCATGCAGCTGGACAGATGTTGTCGCATTTTCGTAGATATTCTTGATCAAGGTTATGTACGTTTCTTCTACTCCTTGTTTCTTTAGTGCACGTAACACCGACGAAGTTCGGACAGAGTCGAATGCTTTCTCGTAGTCGATAAAGCACATACATAGAGGTAATTCATACTCGTTAGTCCGACTGATTACCTCTCTCACGACTTGGATGTGGTCCATCGTGCTATACCCACTGCGAAATCCAGCTTGCTCTCTGGGTTGGGCAGCATCAAGATGGTTTTGAAGGCGCATGGTGAATATTTTGTAGACTGTTGGGAGTAGGCTGATCGGTCTGTAGTTATTCAAGTCTTCTTTAGAACCTTTCTTGTGCAGAAGGATAATACATGCGTGGTTCCATGTTTCTGGTATCTTTTTCTTCCTCAGACAGGAATTAAAATCTCAGCGAGAATTGTTTCCGTATGATTACCCATTGCTTTGAATACTTCCGCTGTGATACCATCCATTCCAGATGCTTTTCCATTCTTCATACTTCTGATTGCGTGTTTCACCTCTTCCGGAAGGATATCTGGGACCTCTTCGGTGGGCATGTTTCCATCATCATTTCCTAGAGGATCCTCATACAGCTTGGTGTAAAATTCTTGTACCCGTTTCAGGATCAGTTTCCTACTATGGGTTATGGAGCCGTCTTCTAGCATCAAGGCCATCAGCTGTCTCTTTCCGATCGACAGATGTTGCTTCATTTTCTTGTAACTTCTATTGTTTTCTATGGCTTTCTCTATTAGTTCATAATTATATTTTTTCACATCTTCCGTGATGCACTTCCTTATAGTTTTGTTTAGTTCTGCAAAATGGATCATTTCTTTAGGATCATTAGTAATTAACATTTTCCTTCTTTTTTCCATCAGCAGTCTTGTTTTTCAGTCAACTTTTTCTCTGGCTTTGTTTTAACTGTTCCTCCTATTTCTTCAGCAGTTTACTTGAGTTTCTCTATAAATTGGGATTCAACTTCTTGGTCTTCCAGTGCACTGAATCGATTTTTCAGTTGGAACTGAAATTCTTCTTTTCGTTCTTTTAGCACCTGCGTGTTGATAATAGACTTAGGCTTCTTTATAAGCTTCTGTCTTTCTAACTTTGAGTTGAATATATATATATATAAAATGTGTGTGTGTCTCCAACACCCTAGCGGCTATCCTTCCGGTAAGTGCTCACTGGGTTTCCTTCAATTTATATATATATATATATATATATATATATATATATATATACACATACATACATATATATATATATATATATATATAATGTGTGTGTGTCTCCAACACCCCAGCGGCTATCCTTCCGGTAAGTGCTCACTGGGTTTCCTTCAATACCTAGTTGCCCTAAATATCCTCATTTACCTTTCCTCTTCCGTAAGTTTATATATATATATATATATATATAATATTATATTACCTAGATTGGACATCCGCTGGGGGTGCTGAAGACACGAAAAATACAAAATCTTTCGGACAGACTTTCTTCTTCAGCGACGGAGAGACATGTATATCTATATATAGTTTTCCCGCCTCTCTCCCCCCCTCTATGGTCGGCTCTTCCTCCCCTCATCACCGAATTAATTTGCGGGGATCCCTCGCTGGCGACGCGACGCAGAGAGCGGCAGGATAATCTGAACTGACACGCGGGCTCCTTATCAACCTCTCTCTCCCTTTCATTTTATCCCTCTCCCTCTCTCTCCCTTTCACTGCCTCTACCACTCCTTAATCCCTGATCCCTGGGCTTCAGGGACCGCCCTCACCTCTCACCCTCCCTATCCCACCTCTGCATCTCCTCGCTCCTTTGTTAAGAGTGCTTTAGTCGGAGATGGATGACCGCGCACTGAAAAGCTACCCTTTACTTTTTGTGTTTGCATTTTGTACCAATGCATAATAGTCGGGCATATTAAATTACGTTTTCGTTAAAATGTGTATAGTTTTAGGAACGTCGGTCGTCATGTGCTTTGCAATAACAAATTTAAATGAAATGTTTATTTTTGACAGGCGCGCCATTAATTTAACGTACATGTGGTAAGTGCTTTTGGAGCTTTGATCTAGTCATAGAAATTGAATCTTCCCTCATTATTTTTTGCGAATGTTATCAGTTATTCTAGGTTTTCAGTGCTATGTATTTGAGTGCAAAGAGAGAGGTTTTTGGGAAAGTATTAAAGAAAGATTAGAATATTTTCATTTTATGGCAATGGTTTTATGAAATATAGCGAATATTCGAAAGATACGCTATGTGGCAGTGACGAACTACCTAGGGCCCCTAGAATACCTGTGTAAATAACATTTAATTTGAGCAGCCTCAGGTGTGAGTAAAAGTGAATGTCAGCAAACCAAATTCACTAAAGAACCTAATTTAGGTTTGATTTTCACTGATATGATACCTCAGAATCTCACGTTAATGTCCGATTTAAAGTCTAATCTGCCCCGCCGAAACATTGTCAGCTTGCAGTGTGTCCCACCGAGGAATTCTCAAGCACCAATGTTGCCCGCCACTGCTTTAAGATATGTCCTCAGGGAACTTGACGTTGAATTTCATTTATAGGGTAAGGACGAGGCAAACGAACACTAGCACAAATGGTGAAATACATTTTATTTTTTATTAAGAACATTTGAAACATAAGACTTTTGTAAAATCAAACATTGAACCGGAAGTTAATGAAGATCCATATTTTTAATTATTTTAGAACTATATAAATATTAGTTCAAATGTCCGTGTTTCCCCATCGTCGGAGCATACGGACATTAGCGTTGGGGCAGATGGGCAATGTTCATATCAATCACTTTCACCACTGCAGCAGCTATTACAAACAAAATATGAATCACTTCCATTGTTTACACATTCCGTATGATACCAAGCTGAGCACGTAAGGCATTGCACCCAATTTTCCGTGGCAATGTACCGTTTTCTACAGAAACCACAAACATCAGTCATTCCCTTAGAATGTTTCGTTTTGCAACCGTTGTTGGTACTGCCACCTCTTTTTAGGCGCGTTTCGTCTGTCCGTCCGTCCGCATGTTCGTTCTCGGCTTCCACCGAACGGATTTTCATGAAATTTGATATTAAGGACTTACTATCAAAGATAATAAGAAAATCACAAAAATAAATCACGTACGCCACTCAGGGGTACCACTTTACTGGTGACAAAAAATGAACATTTCCTCATATCTCGTAAAGTATTAGTCATATCAAAATATCTGTCAATAAACGTTGTAGAACTATAAAAGAAGTTTTTTCTTTCCTATACATTTTTATGGTAGGAATAGCCGTTATCGAGAAAATCAAACAAGAATGTCTTAATTCGAGTTGAACGGAAATTTTCTTACATGGTTACTTCTTCACTGTTACTAACATATTCAATCTCACAAACAAACTTTTCATTTCCTTACGTGTGCATGCAATATTTTTAAATATCAAGAAAATGAATTATTTATGACGAAGAAAAAACTTTGAAACGCTATTTCCCTTAAGTACAGGTATAAAATTTCTTTCTAATACTCCACTGCACGAAACGCGCCCATTTGTGACACGTTGTACACTTTCCTAACTTGTTTTAAATTTGTTTTTGATTAGCAAGTGTTTTTGCTTTTCACAAAGAAAAGGAAAAAAGTTTTAACCTCTTAAATGAAATGATTTTTCCTTATTTTCTAACTTCCATTTTTTGTAATATGAAAAATATGTTTGGAATGATCTTACCTGTCTTGAACATATCTTCCAATAGTGGAAAACAGGTACGGCAGTGAAGGATTATATTTTGTCATGCGACACAACAGACCATGTGATACACTAAACTCTCGCTGTATGATGCATTTTTGAATTTGCATGGTAGATGTCGCTGATATTCTTACGAAGTGTCAGTATGCCCCCCTGTCCGTTTGCCCCCACCTTACCCTATATTTTTTTTCCAAATATTAGGCTTCATTCATCGTAAATATTAATTGGCATTTATTTATGTGCGTAGGCTACGTGTGTTGCAGCATCCAGTTATCAATGTGAATTAATTACATTAATTTATTATCGCCAGTGCGGTTTCACCCAGGCCCTCATTAAATGTCGCGCTGGAAATCAACAGCGACTCTGTAATTCTCACTATCTGAATAGGATACAAGAATAATTTCGTATTGATTATCGTTTAAAATCTAAGCATTTCGGCGATGATCTGTTTCGTTTGTAGATATATTTTAATATTTTTCTGCGCAGCAAAATTAACTGTGGTTATGACAAAACAATTGAGGGAAAATCTTAGGAGAGATTCTTTTACAGTCGCTTCAGGAAGGTTATCGAGAAAATTGTTTATTTTAAAATCATTTAATCAATCTAACGTTCAGCGACCATTAAGTTATCATCCTGGTGATAACCATATGCATAACGATACATACTTTGCAATCAGTGTAAATAAAAAGTTACCTCAAGTTTTAAGACAATAGTTTACAAAGACGTAAACAGATGCTTGACAACTATATGTGTTGCTCTTTCTGACTACTCTTTGTATGCTAGGCTTGCACCAGAAGGATAGTAATGATATTATTTATAGTAAATTTTAAATAGCAAGGTGTAAATTCATCAACGCATAACCGCAATATATTACAGAGCTATAAAACGACTGAGAAAGCGAAATGCGAATGCTCAAAAGCATAAATCCACAGATTTAATTTACCGATCTTTAGGTTTAAACGGTAAATGATTAATTAAACAAGTAACTATTCATTAATATGGGCATCTATGATCTGTCCTTAAAAAATTTCAAATTGTTTCGCGACGTAAGTTTGATATTTAGATATTTTATAGGCTTTTCATTTCCTTCCATTACGCACCAATTTTCGTTCCGGGTATTTTCATTTTTTCCGGACGGGAATACGAATTAGACATATCCACTGTGCCAATATTTAATTTCAGTCGCGGTTCCTGAAGTTCGAACGATTCGAAATTTAACGTCGACGCCAAAATCCGAAATATTTCATCAATTATGCAAAAATAAATCGCGTTATGACGTCCGCCGTCCCTTACGTTTTTTTTACAAATGGCCAGACTCGATTTGGATCGCTTTTTTTTTTAAAAAAATCCCCTTCTTTATTTACCCTCCCTCCCCCTTCTCCTCCTAAATTAGTATCATAATAGATCCATCTGTTGGAGCGGTTATAAAACATTCCTAGCAATGTAATTCCGGCGAAAACGACGGGAAAAAATGCAAGATTCGAGCGCGGAAACGCAATTTTGCGAAAATTTCCCCAACATTTCAAAATTCCTTTTCCGTATTTCCGACGTTTTAAAACGATCTGCCAAATGCAGCGGGCGTAGCATGTGCACTCTCCTCCTCCTCCTCTCCTCTCTCCCCCCGCCTCCCGACCGACGTCAAATATTGCCATTTAAAATTTTGACGCGAAATCTGAAATGTAAATGAATGCTCGCGTTATGCGTGCTCGTTTTATTATTCGACGTCCCTTTTCTTTTTTTTCCCCTACTCTCTTCATATGCTGGCGGGCCTTACGCAAACACGGGGATGTAGTTTTTTTTATTCCGAAATACTGAAAATGAAAAGGAAGATCGAAAATTTGAGAAAAAAATGACGAGTGCCGAACGCACGCAAAATTCTACCCTTTCCGCCGCTGACGCGCCATTTCTAACGAACCACTCCACCCACGCGCACGTCACGACTCTCTCTCCAATTTCTACCTATCCTACACGTCATCGATCCCGACACGCCCTCCCTTCACGAACCCGACCCGTGCACGCCCATCTCTCTCTCTCTCTCTCTGGCTACAAAAACATCCAGCACTGTCTCCGCGAGATCAAAACAACAAAAGTGCCGACGTATTTTACGATTCGACATTGTGCCGAACAGCGACCAACACCCCTTTTCTCTCTCTCTCCCTCCGTCCCACCCACCATCGAAGAACTCGTGCTTTTAATTTGTTCGTTGATTTTGTTCGGGGGATGAGGGGGAAAGGGGGAAGGGCAGCATGCGAAAACGAAGGAAGCGAAAAGAGTGGACAAAACGCGAAGGACACCAGTTTTTTTTAAATCGAGGAATCGCGTCCGTTTGCGGAACTTTCCTTTCCGTCTATTTTTTTTGCTCCCCCCCTCTCTAACTAAAGGGATACGTGGAGCTCAATTAATGGAGTCATTTAATCGCCGAGCGAACACACATATACCGGGGGAGAGCTTTCGAAATAGCGTAACAGGACGGCGGATGGTGAGGTGGGCGTGTCTCGGTGAATGGCCGCCTGATGGCGCTGGCGACTATTTTCGGGCGTAGTGCTGCTATCTGCCGCCGCCGTGTGCTAATTAAAAAAAAAAGGTCGTGGGCGTATAACTTCGTTTGCCGTGTAAAATCCATCAATTATCTACGAATTAACGAAACGAAACGGGATTTTTTTCCTCCTCGGGTACCCCGAATGGAATTATTTTCATCGGATCGGAGGAATAAAAAGATAACGAATACAAGAGGCAGCGGAGGCAAATGATCGGCTCGATAATGATTTTTTTCATATTCGAATGAACGGAAGTCCGCCCTCGGTCTTTTCAGATATGTCACACTGACTAAATAATACTCTTTTTTCGAAAGAAATGTTGATGTAAAAGTGCGGCGTGTAGGTTTCTACTTTCTCCATATACGATACGTAGTTTAGAGTATTGTTTTCATGAAAAAAATCAAATTCGAGATTTCAACGGAAATACATGTTTTGAGGTCCCCTGAACACGTTTTGGCCGTTTTATCGACGATTTCTGTGTGTGTGTCTGTGTGACCGTGTGTGCGTGCGACAAATTTTGTGTCCGCTCTAACCCAAAAACTATTTATCAGATCAGCATGAAATTCTATATTTGTGATTTTATATGTATTCTTAAGATTCGAAAGGATTTTTATAACAATCGGTCAGCCGGAAGTGGCGGTTTACTCATGTCAAATTTAAGTTTTGCTTAAATATTTAGCTTTAAACTGAATTTTGGATTATATATATTTATATATGTATGTATGTATGTATGTATGTATGTATGCATACACACAGTATATATAGGTACAGGGTGTATCAGAATACCCCTGAAATATTTTGTAGGGTTATAGAAGAGACCTAAAAAAACATTTTGAGATAGGAAATGAGAGGTCGGCAATGCCTCCGTTATGCACAACAGAACACCAAACGTCTAGGTTGCGCTTGGAAGATAGACAAACCCTTACCTGGAGGCAAAAAACTCTCAAACATTCCACCCCTCTTCCCCTTTCAGGCCTCGTAGCTACTATGACGTTGTCCCCGTCAGCTGATGCTGCTTACTCGACATTTGACGTTTACAACTGAAGTGGTTAGCATGGCTCAGTACAACTGCGGAACTTGCTGACATCGTTTTTATCACTGGAACATGTAAACGCATGCTACAAGTGCTTCTAAAAAAGTAAACTTCTTTTCAAAAGATATTTTTTGTTTTTATATTTCAACCATTTCCCTTCTGGGCGCTACCTCAACGCGTTGACTCATAACAGAGGCTTCTCCGACCACTCATTCCCTATCTCAAAATGGTTAAATGGTTTTTTAGGTCTCCTGTATAACCCTACAAAATATTTCGGAGGTATTCTGATACACCCGGTGTGTGTGTATGTGTGTGTGTGTGTGTGTGTGTGTGTTATATATAAAAGTTGTAAATATTATTTTTTCTACCACTCTTGTTTGAAATAAATTTTCATATGAGGAATATTTCAAGAGATATTCAATTTTCTTAGAAATTGACGGTTAGTGGGCTGCTTGCGCGCGTGGTAGTGACAACAGTTGAGTCGCTAGCGCTGAAGCATGTGAGTTGAACTGTTCCTATCACCGTATTTATTTAATTTTAGTTGACAACTTAGGTATGGAGAAAGTCATGTGTTCGACACATCAATTTATAGTTATAGTGTTTTGTGAGTCGAAATTTCAATGTGGAGAAATATGTTATCTCTTGTATGAAGCGGGAGTAGTAATTTTATTTAAGTAGTAGACAGTCATTCATCTTTAATTCTTTTACATTTACAATCTGAAAAACCCTTGCGTTATATCCTCGCATGTTTTATTCTCGTATTTGGCCGTATATTTCTAAGCCTATATAGATATATATACTTGCTATCCACTGTTATGCCTCGATATTTATTGCTTTTTGACCACAAAATTTTCGTCTTTTTCCTAAAAAACCTTGGATAGATCTGGATAGTTAGGAAAAGGGTTTTTATATATATTTATTTTTAATTACTCAAGAATATGATTTTCAAGCTGTATAGTTGCATTTTTTCCAATGCTCTATGAAAAGGGTACCCATTACGTAGCCGTTTAGGAAGATTGGTGTGGCCCACGGAGGCAGCGAGGTGCTGGAAAAATTAATAACTCAATTCGAAGAACGTTTTGTAGATTTTTAAAAAACTCGAGCCCATTGTAACATTTTTCATTTCCTTTCGCCCAAATTGACGTTTAAGAAATTTCTAGTAACATAGAAGATATGTTCAACGTGTATGCAACAGATATGGAAAATGAAATAAATTATGTTGACAAATAGTATAGAGTTGAAAGCAGGATACAGCGATTCAAAATTTTGATCTAACTTATATGCGATGGTTAAAACTAAACGTTTTTATGTCAAGGGCTACTTTCATCCTGTAAATTGTCTTGCAGGCTACTAAAGTTTTATACATATTACATAGAGTATTGTATCTATATGTTAAACACAAAAATAATCGCAAAAAAAAGAATTTATCGTACACGAACTATGAAAATCGATAAAATAACTAATTGATGAATTTATTTAAATTTATTCGTTATTTAAACGGTCATGGGAGCACTTACACTGGATATCATTACCCAGTGACTGGCACTTGAGCTTGTAACTCGAAACCGAGAGGCGTAAACAATCTTCAAGATGTTCATTAGTGAGTGCATGTCTTGTTTTCGATTTAATTAGGTTCATATTAGAAAATACCGATTCACATAAATACGTGGAAGAAAAATGTGCTTTCAAAATAAATGCAACTTTTTTTTACTTGAAACTTTTCCTGATGAAATAAATTTCCAAAAATTTGAATCGCCGTATCTTGCTTTCAACTCTATACCATTTTGTAACGTAATTATTATTCGTTGAACACATCTTCTATTTTGCTAGAAATTTCTTCAGTGCCAATTTCGGCGAAAGGAAATGAAAAATGTTACAATGGGCTCGAGTACTTTAAAATCTAGAAAGCCTTCTTCGAATTGAGTTTTTAATTTTTCTAGCACCTCGCTGCTTCCTATAAAGGGCGACTTCAATCTTCCTAAAGGGCGGCTGGTCGCCCGCGGCCGACGTAATGGGCACCCCTATATTATAGGAGGATAGAAATTATGAGGCACTGCCAGATGTGCTACAGGCTTGAAATTCGGCAAGTAGGAAGGCCGAGCGGCAAAACAGACGAGGAAAATCTAAAAGTACGAAAATGTTTATTTTTTGTCCGTTAAAAGATACCAGAATTTAAACAAATATTCTATTGTTTAAGTATGTATGTATTTCCAAATGTGCTGTAATGCTGAAATTTTTTCTGACGGTAGAATTCGATTATAACCAAAGTGGGATTATGGAAATTTCATTTTATTTATTTATTTGGCCGTTAAAATTAATAAAAGTTGAACGAATACAGAAATGTTTATGTTGATTGAGCTAGGGAGCTGAAAATTGTCAGAAAGTTAGAGCTAGGTGTTCCAACGACAATTAACTTTGAAAATTATAATGAAGTTTATTATTGTGGCCGTTAAAGATTAATAAACGTTGAACAATTAAATCAATATACTAAATGCAATTCTAGAGGTGCTACATAATTAAAATTTGGCAGAAATATGTAGCATTCGTAACAAACATTGGAAAAAATATAAAATTCTTAAAATTGCAATTGTTATTGGCTATTTTTCCCCATACGAGGATAAAAATTATGGCGCACTTTCAAATTATCTATAGACTTAGGGATTAGTGAGTGCTGCCAGTATAGTGGATTAACATTTTTCCAAAAGATAACACGTAAAAATCGATTGTTTGGCCTTCAGGCTTTTATTCTTTTAGAAATTTAAATGACTTAAAATGAAGATACGAATTCTGCATAAAAACGTGTGTTAAGGTATTTTCATAAGTCTATAACAATAGAAAATTCTAAATACCATGGCAACGAGATCATTGCTTTCAAATGTGAACCGACATCACATGCAATAATGTTTGCATTTGCAACCCAAGGTTTCGCAGCTATGCCGGGGTAATTTTGCTAGTATTGTACATTTTACAGAGTTACCCAATAAAAACTAAGAACTATAATTACATACCATATTCATATATGGTTTTAAAAGGTTACTTTGTACGACATTTGAAAGTCTTTCATATTTAATCCCACCAAGTTAGCAATAATTCATGTTGATTTAAATATGGCAGGTTCTACAAGATTGTAAGGCTAGGTTAATGCGCTATGAATATAGGGGGCGTAATTTCCGATCTGAGGAAAGGTAATACGAAAGACATGATTATTTAAACGTGTTTTAACCGACGATAGAGAATAAGTTACGGATGCTTGACCTTATTTCGTGAGTCTGAAAAAGACAAAAAATATCTAACCTCCTGTCGCTCAGGGAGCTTGATGCGGCTCACCCAGCAAATGGCTTCGTTGCCAATTTCGAAACGAAATTTTAGGTTTCTTGCCAAATTCTGCAGGCTTTAGAGAAACAGTTGATAGTAACAGGTTTTGGAAATGCAAACTTATTGTAAGATTTACTGTTTTAGTGCGGCGATACGAGCACAGAAGGTATATGACATGCATAGAGGTATTTTCAACATCGAGACATTATCAGAAGCTTGATTTGAAAAATATTTTTCTCGACTATTAATCCCATTCTAAAGAGGTTTTGATGTTAATGCCTGAAGTTGGTCCACGCCTACATTTATATTTCGTAAGATGCATTTAAGAAAAGTGAACAATGTTGTCAGCTGTATATCCGTTGTTTTTATAATTGTTTATTTATATAATCAATTTTTTAAAAGAGATCAACGGTTATACTCGTCTCTGCCAATTGCCGCACACTTGGACAGGTTGTATTTCCAACAAAATTATTCTCAACAAATGTTTGAAATTTCTCACAAGTGTGCATAGATGATTATGAAGTGCATAGAACTGATTCAATCTCATTTTCATCACGGTATAAAACACGTAGGAGCCTATAGAGTAACTGCTGCGCTTTCCTATTTTATTCAATGTAAGCTTACAGAAGTCGATTTGGATTCATTTAAAAAAAAATCCCGTTAAGAGAAGTAAGCCTTTTGAAATAAATTATTTATTCCTCTCCACTAGTGTTGTATAAATATGTCGTCTATATGTTATAAATTGGAAAGGTTAGTTAGTTAGGACAACTAAACAAATAGATTTTTCGTTGTATTAACGAATAAAGAAGATATTCAACTAAGCCTCCATCAACGGTTTTAATTTGAACATTGAATATTCTATCTACGCGACTCCCCTATTTAATCCAATCGGATTAAAAAAATATCGACCGGACCGGCGATTATTAAACATTTGCTTTGCACACTTCGATTCGGTGTTTGCATTGAAAGGTGAAAACTGTTTGAACGGAATGGGAAAACAACCGAAAAAAATACTGCGATAATTATGCAAATAAATGGTAGCAAAATGATAATTACGATTCGCTTTCACATTACCGCCGAAAGCGATCTAAGCCCAAACAAACTCATAATTCGCCGAATTGCAGCTGATTATGTAACAGTGGTGTATTTTTTTTCATTTAATATTTTGTTTGGGCAGTACTCACATCTCTTTATTCGAGCTTATTCCACATGAGGTATACAACTATGAATGTTGACGGGTCAACGTTTATTTTTTTTTTACATATACTATATATTAGACTGGTGCAGTTGTGAGTCGTATAATGACGGGATTTTATAGATGAGAAACCAAGCAAATAGAGTTGGACATTCATTTTATTACGGTAAAGTGTTTAATCACATAAAAGTTTTTCAAAGCGTTCAATAATGCTTAACTACGTGAAAAGTGTTCGTTAGAATAAGCCAAGCGTGAAGAAAAAATAATTCCTATTTGTCGATAACTACGGAAGGGTATGCAAACTTTAATGGAGCAATAATTTGTAAAATACCAAAAGGGGATTAATTTTTTAAATTTCTTTTAAATGGTTAAAAATTGAGATTTTTTGAATTATTACGTATATCATGATTTAATTGAAGATGAATTTAAGTTTTTATAAGTATATATGTAAATTTCGCTAGTAGGTCGTTTATACATTAATGCGCAGCAACCGTATGTCATGAATAACTTATAATTAATTAAAGGCCTTAAGTGAATTACGTATTTATTTATAGGATAGGAGATGTTTATTGAAATACTGAAAAAGTACATATTATGCCAGTCAGTTTGGGTAAGCCATAAGATAATAATGAATTTCTGGAAATTTCAGTGAAATAAAGGCATTTCATGTATAAATGTTGATATCCAAGAAAAACGAGTCACTGAATTATTATCCTTCTCGAACTTTACATTTGAGTCACCAAATCGTTTTTAACAAATAAAAAAACGAAACAATCTCTTGAATAAATAAAATGCTAAATTTGTTGTAAAATAATACATTCCAGTAAAACAGTTTGAAAATATATATTTAATATCCCGAAGCGATTCCATCAATTATGCCCTTCGTTACAGCTACTTCATATCAATACAATTCAAAAATGCACTTATTACGACTCAAATTCAATATGCTCAACTCAAGTGGTAACATTCCAAATATTAGTTATTTAAGTTAATAAGTAATGCTGACCCACATCTAACATAAGTCCAGTTTGGTATACATACATAATCACACTAAACGTTCAGTAAGATAGTTGCTACTAACGAGGAACAATATTCCCAGTGTAACAGGATCAGATACAAATGCTTTTATTATAAAATGGATTTTCTGTTAGTCCATTACAAAAATGCGTCTTTCACTCTTGCTTTTCATTTATTTAGTAATTATACAACAACGAATTAAACGACTTTAAAGTAAGGATTCAAGCGGAAAATCACAATTACTTAATTTTTTTTAAAATTGCGATTTGAATCGCTACGGTTCAATAGCGAAGGATCAAGAATCAGCCCTATCAAAAATAAAAGCAACCTCACCGCTTACTCCAGTATTACGCTTTACAAGGATTCATTTTTGAAGATATTTCACTTTCGAATGTGTATTCGGCGACCTCTTTGGGTCAGACGTATTAATCGAATGACGCCAAATCATTTAAGGCCGTCGTCTCCTTCGTTTTAATTTCAACGCGACATCCTCCTTATTATAAAGCAGATCGAATAAAAAAAGGCGACTGGTTGGCAGCCTTAAATACTCTTTTAAAAAACACGAGACCACATTTTTTTTCAAAAAAATTGTTCAAATAACGGTCGAAAAAATATCTTGCTTGCTCTATTTCACCCAGAAGGCGCCGTTATCGAATTTCGAGATGACCCCTCTTGAACATGAAGATCGCGTCCTTGTCCTCCGTAATCACGTGACCCAGACCACCTCCGCAATCGTATCTCCCGCTCTCCTCCCTTCTCCACTCCTCTCCCTCCACCCTCCCTCCGCCGTCGCGTCACGTTCTCCCCATGACGTCACAAACAAATAAAAGGAGATTCCCTCGACCCGGCGCCATTTTGCAGGCCCACCCGATCCCCTCCCTCCTTCCCCCCTCTTTTCCGCCCCGCCCCCCTATCGTCGCCCTGGATACCGCGGAACAGGAAACAGGGCGTGGTGGAGCATACGGTGGGAGAGCGCGTGTGCCTCTTCAATAAAAAAAATTACTAAAGGGCACCCTCAGGGTCACTCCTCGAGACCCAAAAAAAAACCCTTTTTTTCCATTTTTTTCTTCCTCTCAACCACGCCAAAACTCCTCCGCGCCTTCCCTCCATGCCCGCACACGCCACCAAGCCGAAAGCACGGCTGTGAGCGCGGAGGGAAAAGGCGCCTGCCGTATGGGATTCCCCTCTCTCTCTCACTCTCTCTGCTTGCCGGCACCTTCTTTCTCTATCTGTCTCTCCCTCGCGCCCGCCCTCAGCCAGTTCCGTCTCCCGCCCCGGGCGAACCAGGCTGCCTTTCCTACTACGCTCCCTACAACAGTTCATTTCGAGTTCTTCCTCAAAACGCGCACACCCAACGATAGGGGACTTCGAGCGCTTTCCTCGTCCCTTTTTACTCTCGAAAAAGCCTGACATTTGCGAGGCCGGAGCGAGCGTGTGGAGAGTGCGTCGAGAGCTAGAGGAAGCGTGCGTGTCGAGCGCTCGTGTCGTGAAAAACGCACGTAATTATAAATACACCTCCATCCGACAACACCACATTTTTCGGATCTGCCGCTCATCTCCTATGGTGCGATCCTTTTCTGTTTTAACGCACACCGAAAAGCAGGCGTAATAGCCGACCAACCGGGGACGAAACTAGGATATGACCTCAGCGACAACGGCGGCCGCGGAAGCTTTGAACCACGTGTCACACCGGTAAGGGGTTGAAAAAGCGTGTGTGGCCTGCCTTGAGCGTCGGATTCGCCCTCCTTTGTAACGGATACTGCTTGTGTTTTTTAGTGTGAAAAAACCCGATCGAGAGGTGTTGTTTTGTTTTTTCAAATCCGTGTCCAGTTGTTGTTAAAAGGAATATGAAGTGTTTATCCGGATGAGTGGAGTGTAAAAAGTGCGGGGTGGATGAAGCAATACAAATAAAAGGGAGTTTTTTTCGTTTAAAGTGATCGGAAGCAGCAGCAGCAGAGAGAGAGAGAGGCTGTCGTTTGATTATTTCGAAGGGTGAGTCTGGGAAATTGGTTAATTAAATTATTACGGTGTGTGTATGTGATACTGTTCAGTGTGTGCGAGCGTTTTCGTTGGCTTACTTGTGTGCCCGTGTACTCACGACGCTCTTCTCTGCGGTTTATGAAATGATAATGTCTGAAGTTGCCTTTCTTCTTGCGTACTATTGCACGAACAACAGGTAGACCTGGGGGTTGGAGTGTGGTGAGGGACGGCGGTGAATTATGGGAGGAGAGGGAGAAGGGAAGCGTGGTGGTTGAGGGAAGGGGGGGGGGGGGGGGGGGGGGGAGAGGTACCGTTGGTCACGTGGCGCCGTCAGGTCTCTCTCGCTCACACTACTTATTTCTTCCTCTCTTTCCACTCCTTTCCCTCACACTCTCTCTCCCCCCCGATCTCATGCACTGTCCACTCCACTTTTATTTTACTCACCCTTTTATCGCCCCCGATCCCACTCCACTCTTCCGGAGAATTCCCCCCATCCAGTCCAAGCAAACAATCGAGTGCAGCTGACGAACAACATTATTTTTCCATTGCCTCTTGCGTGTGTGTGTGTGTGTGTGTGGGAGCTATAAGGGGAGGAGGTTGTAGAGAGAGTGGGATAGAGTTTGGGTGGGTGGGATAGGGGAAGGGGGGGGAGGTTGCCATGACGATCTGAGTCTCTCTCTCCATAGACAACCACGACCTTTAAAGAAAAACACACGTCCCCCTTTCGCAACTACACTTTCATCTCTTATTTCTTTCTCAGGGCAAACACATTTTCAGAATATTGTGTTTACAATTGCTGTTGCCGCCTTTCTACGAAAAAACGTTACGAAAGTATAAAGAGCGATGTTCGTGTTTGGCCGTTCTCCTTAAATTGCGGGTCTATCGTCTTTATTTCGAGACCGAAATGGCTTTTGGGGATGTATCAATTCTTAAGAAACGGTGGAGTTTTCTCTCCTTTAGGCATAGGGTTTTAGTTTATCGACTCCATAATTTCGTCTTGGGAAAGCAATTTCTTTGTCTTTGAAAAATTAATCTACCTATGAAGTCAGGGTACATTTCCGTTCTGCGATTAAAGGAAGTCGCGTAAAATGTATGGTTGACTACAACTATTTGACTCCGAGTCGTTTCGCGCATGAATTTTCGTCGTTCGATTGTTTCGTCGAAACGGAGCGGTGTTTTCAGCGGTAGTAAGAAAAAGTCGTTAGCGGTTTTCATTTACGTCTTCTTTTTTAAAGCAGCGATTTCAACCCAGCACGTTCGCGGCCACCTTCCTATTTACAATCGCGAGTTATCGTCATTGGTAAAGAGTGAGATCGTTCGGCTTTTATTTGATTCTGTCGATGCGGAGATTGTTTTTCATTTAAACATACGTTCATTTTTTTTTATTTTCGACTCGGGGAGGGTGCCATCTCGCGTCTGAAACGACCTCCGCATCGGTAATATGGCCGCTCTTGTTGGTATGAGATGCTAATACAAATTTAGTGCGGGAGTTTGTTCCCCACGTTTAATTCGCGGGCCAACCTCGTGTCCCAACCTCCGATGCGTGAACACGTTGGTAGGGAGCGAGAGAGGATGGGTCGGGTTGAAAGGGGGCCATTAAGTCATCTAGATAATTCACGCACGAACGCTATTTTCTGGTAGGAATCTCGCGTGGGGACACGCGAGGATAGTTCCCACGCTCCTAGAGAGAAGCCCATTTTTGGAATGTTTACTCGCTTAATGGGAGGAAGAGAGAGAGAGATATATAGAGAGAGAGAGGGAGCAATTCAAACGCGAAATTGCCGCGGAGTGAGCATTATGGCAATCGACAAACACGGCCGTAATTAGGACATTCACGTTTATATACCTCTTTGCGGGGAGCGCCGTGCTCGAATCAATTAATTCAACACTCCGTGCGCGGTGTCGTGCTTAAACCGCGCAACAGATGATGAAGTTTTCGAGGAGAAAGTTTCGCCTTAACGATTTAATGCTGGGATCGTACCAATCTACCCTCGTCGTCGTTCTTTATTTTTTTCGATAGTATAAAAAAAGGCTGATCATTTTAAAGGGACCGTGGCCGATTACCATCCAGGGTAATTTATTTGTTCGGTGTTTTTTTTTATTCGAAACTCTATTTGAATTTTAATTAGCTATCTCAGTTTATGGCTCGTATCAAACTATGTAGGTAGTTCCATCACGACTATAAAATGGTTTATCTCGCGCCAATTTTAACGAGCGTTCAGGGGCAGTTGATTCAATCTCGATAGCAGGGCAGAGCGATATCGAGGCCGTTTTTCTTCTTTAGGGCAGTCGAGGATCGTGAAAGGACAGTCGAAGCTGCAAGAGAAAATTGTTGGAGACATTTTGGTGCATTACACCCTCTGCCATCCACAGATATTGTGAATTGCTAATTAGCACTCGCATCCAGATGTTGACGTATCTCGTCCTCTTGGTTAAAATAAGCATAAGATTTTTGCTGTCGTTTAATTAATTACTTTTAGGAATTAACTCAATGTGGTTATGTCTATATACTAGTCGTACAGGCGGCAAAGTGGAATATGATCACGCCAGATTGAATTGAGATCAATGAAATCTTCAGCATTAAAAGAAGCAATGCGTGGGCGTCGATATTATCCTGAATTAGTCGCTGTTAAATGTCGCTATCCATTTGCCCCTGATCCGTTCCAGGCGCCGAGAAAGACCTCTTTTTATTCTCTTTCTTTTTTTAAAACCCTTGATTTTCCGAACCGGGATCACAGCCAGTTTTAGTCTGGCAGAGGGCGGTTTCGGCGTAGCTGGGCGAGAAAGGAGAAGAGAGAGAGAAAGAGAAAACAAGAGCGAGAAAAGACGGAAACGGAGGAAGGCGAGAGGAGAGTAGATAAATAGGGGTGAGAGAAAGGTAAGATTATAAAAGACGTAGAGGGCACTGTGTAGCGGAGGTCAGGTGAGAGAGAGAAACGGAGGGGGAGAGAGAGAGAGAGAGTATCGAGGGAGTGACTGAGGGACGTAGATACCGTGACAGACTGACACGAAGAGAGAAGGAGAAGGGTGGATTGAATAAAAAAGGAGCAAAGAAACGTGGAGGAGGATTTAGGGCGACAGAGACAGTGTCAGAAATTGAGAGAATAAAGGAAGCCAAAAGAGAGGGAGGATAGAATAAGAAAATGAGAACTAGGGATGAGAAAGAAGAATGAAAAAGTATAAATGGCGTGGCGAAAAATTGGGGTAAAAATAGAGTGGGAATAAAAGAGAAAGGAAAAAGAGTGGATTTGGCAGAGAAAATAGCTTTAGTAAACTTTAATAGACAAAAAGTTTTTATACAACTCCACACAAATTTCAATATGTAGAATAACTATAGCTGAATGATGGTGGTGACTCTTTAAGAATTCAAATCACGAACATGTAGTTATTCTACACAGTGAAATGTTTACGAAGTTGCGTATCACTGTTTTGTGGTACCTAACAGTTTTCTTTGAAAATACATTCCACTACGTTAAGAGTCACTCGGTCGGTTTCATGAAAAATAACTACTTAAAAAACGTTGCATGAGAGATATGGAGGGAGAGAAAGAGCGGGATATTAAGCCGCAAGAGAAAACTGTGAGGAAGCAATAATACTTTTACAAGCAGACGAAGAGAAACTTACGATAAATGAACGCGAGAAAGAGAACTAGAGGGGGAAAGAATAATTAGGAAGCAAGGAAAAGAGATATTGGAGTACCTACATGACTTTCTGCAAAAAAAGAGAGATTTTGACGAAGATTTAAGAAATACGTACCTATATTGAGAGGCAAGTGCAGTCAGTGCCGTAACACTAGGGTATGGCGAAGGTGGCATTTGGCATAGGCGCCGCTTGCAAAAGGCGCCAAACGTTCCCAAAAAAAGTGTCAAAAGTCCATTTTCCTATAAATAAATATTATTTTAATAGTCAAACGTTAATTTATATGTAATGAAAACGCTATTATTCTTCACTGAAACGCAAAAAAAAATTATATCCTACGTAACTAAGGTGTTTACTAAAATTTCTTCGTAGGCGCCATATCGCCTACTAGGTACGTCTCCGAGTGCAGTTAAAGAAGAAAGAATGTTTAAAGAGGTTCCTTTTCTTCGAGGGAAAGTATTTTTATTGATGAAGCTGTCTTTGGAGAGGATCTGTAATAGATAAAAATAAAGATAGAAAGGGGTTAAAGCGGATTAAAATAAAAACCAGAGAGAGAGAGGAGAGAGAGCTAAAGTGATAGGGAGAGGGATAAAGAAATATTCCGCTTAAATGTATTAAGGCTAGCGAGGAGGTCAAATCAAGGAAAAGAGGTAATAGAGATAGGATGGCAGAGCATAGAGAGAGGGATAGGAGGGCAGGGTGAGGAAGGAAGGGAATGGCCGAGGCGAGAGAGGAGGGAAAAGACCAAAATAGTAGGTTCATCAGACGACATGCTCTCTCTCTCTCTCTCCCTCCCCCCCTCCTACTCTTCTCCTTCCCTACCATACCCTCTCTCTCTCTCTCTCTTTCCTACCCTTTCAAACTCGCAGCTCTCCTTGTACTTCAAGAGATTTTTCACCCTCCTCGCCCCTCGCGTTACTACGCCCCTGTCCTGAGACGGATTTTTTTACGAGGGCACTTTTATTACGGCTGGCTCCCTTCCAAAAATCTCAGTTATTATCGTTTTTTTTTATTTTTCGAAGCGTACACGATGGAAGTAGACCGATTGGGTCGGACTGTTCTGTCTCTACCACTCCATTTCACGCGGGACAGGAAAAGAGAGTGCGAGAGAGAGAGCGAGAGATATATAGCGAATGCGATATGACAAGAAACGCTGGGATCATGCGCCTGATTGAAAACAGAAAAAGTGAGACATGACGTATTTTTATCGAACTCTTTTTCACATTGCGTTTGCGAAAGCATTCTTTGTGCTCCTTATCTCTGTTATTAAGTATTAAGCCTTCCACTGTGGTAATTACGAAAGGAAAACATCAGGAAAATTTCGGATTAGATTTCGGTCGGTCCTTGTTCAGGAGACTAAAATTGTGTAAAACATGGGGCGAACTGAGATAACTGAAAAAGGGTGGGGAGGAAAAATATAGGAATTAAGAAAGCAAAGTGGAGATAAGAATAAAAGGGAAAAGGAACTGAGAAGGGATAAAGGGATGAATGAAAAGTATCGAGAAAATAGCAGGCAAACAGTAGAACTTTAACGTTAAGCGAAAAGGAACGGAATAGTATCGAATAAAGGTGATAGAGTAGCGAGTTAACAACGGAAGCGTAAGGAGTGAAAAGCGGAAGGGAAACGAATGAATAACGGAATAGAAACGAGCGAACGGCGAGAAAGTGACGAGCGAAGAGGTTAGAAAGCGAAAAAAACGTGTAAGTGCAGCGAGTAACGAAATGGCAGCGAGTGAATAACGAGAGGGTAAGCGATACAGGAACGGTAAAGAGGGAAGGGGAGGGAGGAGGGGGGAGGAAGTCAAGAAGATACGTTGGAAGGAATGGAGGGGAAGCGTGGGAGGAGCAGCTGAGAAGTAAGTAGCCGTGAGGCCAAAGGGAGGATGACGCTTTTTAAAGCTAAAAGCAGACGAGATGATGAATGGTCGTCGCGGAAAGAGAAAGGAAGAGATGGGGCTCGGGTAAGGGGATTTATGAGAGAAGGAAAAAAAAACGAACTCTCTCTCTCTCTCTCTCTCTGTCGCTATCTCTCTTCCTCTCCTCATATTTTTTTTTAGTTCTGTGGGGTGACTTTAGTGGAGGAGGAAATGGAGGTCACGGGCGGGTGATTTAACTCGAATCCGTTTCCAAGGTTGGCGGAATTGAAATTTTGCGAGTGGAAATATATATATACACACGCGCATGGACGATTGTGAGGGGCAAAAGCGCCTTATCCAATTTGTTTTGGGTTGGGATAGGCTCGGGAGAGGAAGTGCTCACGCACGTAATGTGTCGTCGTCGTCCCCCCCTCCCCCCCTCCTTGTCGCACTCATAAAGGTAAACTGTGAGACGCCTTCGGGGATTTTCAGTAACCGATATTGCAAACTTTTTCTTTGGATTAATTTTAAAAAAAAATGAATTATAAGTATGTATATGAAAACAGAAAAATGTGTTTTTAGGCAAAGTAGACCGAATGGCATTGCTGGTGTCTAGTCCCACCTTTACAAAACCGTTGTGAAAACCAAATTCTCGTTTCTGCTAAAATGTTGGTATCCCCTGTGATATTTTTTCTATTTTTATGAACTAACTCTTATTGACATCATTTAAGGTGACTGCTATGTGACTGAGATATCTGTCTAGTTGACCCAACGGGTCAATTGTTATAGGACACATAATTGAAAACTGAGTAATGTAAATTAAACAAGAATAAAATTTTAGATATCAAGTTTTAATCCATTTTCATCAGTCAATAATCAAACGCAAAATTATCACAAATATGCGTTGCAGTGCGAGTTTTAAAACGTGTACAAATCTTTTGAAATAAACAGTAAAGGAGTAAAAATTTTTAAGAGTACAGATTTGCTAAAAGTAGTACGTTTCATTAAACTTAACATTTTGCACTCTGTTACAACGGTTTACCAAATTAACCTAACCTAAACATTATTGAATATTATGATGCAAAATATTCCGCGGGCCGCAGAAACGTCAACAGAGGGCCGCATGTGGCCCGCGGGCCAACTTTGTGCAGCCCTGTTATAGGAGATGCATTTATGATGAATGGTATTTTAGCGGAAATGCGATATTGATAACTTATTTAGGAAAATTTTATTTTTGAAAGTATGAAATCGTACATTATTAGGAGTGATCCATAGAAGGAAAATGGATATTTGCGAAATTTGATGCTGAAGAAAAGCTTTGAAAGTTAAACGAGCATCTAATAATCACCAAATTATAAAATTTAGAAATAATCAAGGAGAGCAAAAGCGTAGTGAATGTTATGAGGAAGATTAGAGCAAGATGGAAACGTGTTAAGAAATGATGGGGCATTTCAAAACGGACGGTTGAAGGAAAGTTATAAGTAAAAGTGAAGAGATTCGGGACAAACTACTAAATGTGTGCCCCACCCCCCCTCCCATTTCAAAAAATTCTTTGTTTGTTGTTTATTTAGTTACTGTATGGATTTTTTTCCCTTCCTTTTCTTAGTTAGTCGCACCCGTGGAAGATCCTCTGCTTGTCCCACCCTAGTTAAAGTACTGGTTTAAATACATAAATAATATTGATCGATTGATTTAAAAAACTTTTTTTACATTGAATAAGTAAATCGGTTTTCATCGTGTTTATGATTATTGAGTTTGTATTGTGCAACATAACAATTGTGAAAAGTAATATTAACATTCGCGATCGTAAAGGATTCGGTTTTAAAGCGATGCTAGATCATTTTCTCATTATCTTCAATTGCTATTACTTAGGGACTATCTCGGATGCGCAGTCTACGTCCACATACGAAATTCGCGTGTTCGAAAACTTCGAAGGGCATAGGATTTCCTTAATGTGGTCACATTTCATTGGTTTGCGCAATTTAATCGCCATTATATGACGAAATAAATACAGGCAGGAATCAATATCGCAATTTCAGCGTTCACAGTACATGCTGGATTTCTGGAATCTTTTCTCCTTTCATTATTCTCATAAATAGGTTACAAACTCCGGTTAACAATGGGGTTTATTTTGCCGTGTAAAGCTCTATAAGAATAAGAGCAAACATTAAAATTTAAAAAAACTCTCTGTTCTGTCTACTCTAACGAACGATTTTTTCCCTTGTTTAGTTTCCCGTAGAATTGTTCGTGTTTCAGCCGGAATTCACTATTTTTCACCAAGGTTGTGCCTCTTTATCTTGTCGGGTTTCAAAATACAATGTAATTTTTAACACTGAGCTATAGTTACGCTATAGTGGCGCATTGTTTTTCTGTAACCGGAAGCCATATTGAAGCGCAGGTTGCAAAGTGGATCTCTCCTTAATGGCCAAAATGAAAACAGCCCAGTTTCAGACGTAAACTAATTCCCTCTCGCCCAAAGCATGTAGATAAAAACAACAGGAAGCACAGATAAGTTCGATTTAAATTTATTTACAGCAGTAAAAAAACCTGCGTCGTGATTGATACTGCAGATCTTGGAAAATACGTATGACAGCATTTTTCCATTTCCGCAGTTTTTGCATTGCCAGGCAGTTGGGGAAGAATTGCGTTTTTTCAAGATGAAACAAATCATGCTTTGGGATTACGTTTCCGCGAAGTTTTTCTCCAGCTCCGGAGAGTTTCATTTTTCTCTCGAAAGAAAGATATTAGCGATGTGTTCCTGCAAGAGCTTATCTTTCTTTATAAATGTCAATTTTTTTAAGGTTGCCACACCAAAGGTTCTACATCTAAAGGCGAGGATTTTACGTGTAGGATTTATTTAGATTTTTCCTAGAGCTGCTGTGAGTTATCTTCATTGTCTCATTGTTTCATTTTTACAATTCTTCAATGGCGAAGATGATCCTGCATATTTTTTGCTGGAAAGTAGCATATTGAAATCTCAAAGTCGGGAGCGCTTTTGGACGCATTTATAGATAGAAGCAGTCCGATATATTAAAACATACTTCACTAGTTTTATCATGGATCCTCCAGGCAAAAAGGATGATTTATCATATTCATTCATAATTCCGGTTTGATTTGAGCAAATATGGTTTTTTATTGGTTCCATCATATTTGTCGCGCATATGCAGGAATATAAAGTTTAAAATGAGTGTTATTAGTGTTCTTTTTTAAATCATTGCATGTAATAGTGTTGTCCGTCAGTCTCTCTGTCATACCTTCGGTTCCTGTTAACTACTTGTACAACGTTCAAGTTAGAATAACCAAATTTTGAGTGATTGTTCATGGCCATAAGATCTTAACGCGGTTGAAATTTTGAGAAGCTAGTAGAAGCCTAAGAGTACAATGAACAATAAAACATTAAACTAGTGAACTAATTCTACACTAAGTCATAGCAACAACATTTTCAGTTTAGTTTCGGCTGGTGACAATCATGAACAGTATTGATATTAGCATAATTTATGAAAGTCACTTTAGTTTTCATAAGCCATCAGTTTCAAGATTAAATAAAAATATATTTTCTGGCATTATAATGTATACTACCTATATTTTTTACTTAAAAAACGATCTTAAGATTCGATTAATCGTTTCTTTCCTTACTTGTTTTATTGGATACGCTATGGGCGTCTTGGGCCACGACTTATTACGTTTTAGTGATCCCATTTCTTATTCCGAAGCTTCGAGTGAAAAATCACCTAGTAAAACCTCTCTCTCTCCAACTTTCTCTTTTAACTCTTACATTCGTGATAGCATGTTTACGCGTTAAATATCGGGCTGGTAACAGCGGCATCCAAACGGTAACTTAGCGCCCACCCTTTGGTTCATATTCCGTATTTTTCTCACCCGCCCATTTGGCGAGTGGGCGCAGAAGTAAATGGGATTCTTTTTGAGGGGAGAGTATTTTGGCATGGGTAGGGGTAACGGGCGAAGGGAGAATGTGGAGGGGGGAAATATAAAGGACGAAGTTGAACGAATGACACTTCGTAAGTGTTTTAAGAGAGATCTAAGTTTATATATTTTTTTATCGGAGCAGTCTGCGTCGTGTCTGTTCTCCATTCAGCGCTCAACCAGCGGGAGTAGTCCCCCCTCCTTTTCCTTCCTTTCTTCCCCTTCTCCCCCAGGGCTACACTGTTTATACCTCTCTCAACCACAGCACATCCTCCCTCTTACATCTTCCTGTATTCCAACGCACCCCTCCACCGATTTCAAGCATGTAAGGAGAATGGAAAGGGGCGAAAGGAGGAAGAAAACAGAAGAGAGACAAGTAAATTTGGGAGATAGAGAAATAGGAGGGGGCTCGGGGTCGAATAGAGAGAAAGTGGAAATGAGAGGGAGGTAGAATGGAAAGAAGTCCGAGGGAGACGATGAGAGTGGTATAGAAAGGGAGAAAAGAGGGATGGAAAGGAAACGAGAGAGAGAAGTGGGTAAAAAAATCAGGAGAGGAGATAAAACATGAGAGGATGGAGAGGGAGAAAAATTGTGAGGGAAGAGAGAGAGAGGGAGAGAAGTAAGGTTGGGCTGAAAGGTTGAAGAGACTCCTTGAGGCGATCTTCGATTGTTTTGTCCTGAGGGTCGCGGAAGAGTCGTGTTCGTTCACGTGGACCGCCGGAATCTTTTTTTTGGGGGGGAGGGGGAGGGTTAGATAGATATCCCGGTGCTTTCATCTCGAGGGAAAAGCTTGGTCGTCTTCTTACTTTTCCTCCGCGAACCAAATCTGGAGAAACCGAACGGAGTAGTTTTATTTTCCCGTCATTCTCAGGGTAACGTGGAAGAGGTTGTGAAAAAAAAATTGGAATCTCATAATTCGCGGGTTATCCTTTATTTTTTTTTGGGCTGATTTTTTCTTCGCGAACGATCAATTTTCTGGGTGGCGTAACATTGCGAGTATGCATAAACTATATGGTTTTTGATGTCTTGACTATTGCATAACCTAATTAAGAACGTATGAGATGTTTGGATGCGGTCGGATTCTTGTTTGTTAAAACGTTAGATTAGGAGTTGTTTGTAAGTTGAACACGGTCGAATTAATTAGATGACACATGAATTGAACTGCATTTCGAGCCAGGTAAATTTATTCCATTTACACTCAAAGATTCTCTAGAATTTTATTTTTTATACTTTTAAAGGTAAACATTCTCCTCTAGTCAAATTGAAAATAAAATTTCTTTTTATTTGTGGCATTTTCCTATTTAAAAAATTCAATCAGTAGAATGTATTAGATGACGCAGGATTTGAATTGCATTGTGAGCCAGATAAATATATTTGTTTCACTCAGTTTTCGGAGGAGTTTATTTTTAATTCTTTTGAAGGGAAACAGCGTTCTCTTGGCTAATCTAAATTAAAATTCTTTTTATTTGCGACATTTTTTAAATTCGAAAGGAAATTTTTAATGTTCTTGGATATATTTGCTAGCATCAAAATTTCAGAAACTAGGAGAAAAGTAATAACTAGACATATAGATTTTAATTTTTATCTTTGGTTATTTTTTTAGAGACTGTTAATGTGTTATAGAATTCACTTTAAATTAAATATAAGAAGGCTACAGGATTATAACACAAGAAACTCACGGAATTCTTAGAATTTTTACATTTTATTACAATGTGAGAGCACTATCCATCGCATCCGCTTCACGAGCTGTTAAAAACACTCCAAATTAACTTGGAAAAGGTAAATATTAATCCTACTCGCTTCTTATAAATTTGAGATTTTAATAAGTAAAGCCGACTTATTTTGACATGTTTATCATGTTCACACATCAATCACTTCTGGAAAAAGGACGTTAAAATTCGTACTTTTTCACTAGTGGCTCTTTAGTCGAGTATACATTTGTATGTGATAAAATAATGTTACGAATGTCCATAGGAAATTTATAATTCAAGTGGAATTCATTTATCACGAATTAGATTGGTTCCACATTTTAATCTTTTCACTGTCGTACTGAACTTCTATAATGGGCTATTATAAAGTGGGTTATCATTAATGTAAAGTTGTCGTCGGTAATAAATGCTTACTCACTTATCCCGATGTGATTGGCATGCCTTGCATTGGATATCAGTAACATATTGAATATTATTATGGGTCTGTTAAGTAATAGCGACAAATATAGCTCCACGCAATGCTTTTCTTTATGATTTTTATGAGATTTTATCTCACTCGGCGCTTAGCATCAGGGCCGGCCAAAGGGGAGATGCGGCAGATGCGAGGCATCTGGGCCCCTGAATGATGGAGGGCCCCAGAAGTTCTCAATTATTCAAGTATCGAGTATAAATTTTAAAAAACGGTTGCTAAAAATCACTTGCAAACTGCTTTCCAATAAAGAAACACTCCGTAAAAGTTATAACATTAAACTTATTAATAATATCGTGAGCCCTCCATCCGGGCCCCTTCGGTGCTTGGCCGACTCTCCTTAGCATTAACTTTACAAAAAAAAACATTTTATCCATAGCTGTAAGCGCCATTTCACGTGCGAATAACATTGAAATAAAGAAGTCCTAATTTTCGAGCCGCAGAATCGCCTACTCGTCGGAGAATTTGACCTATTTATAAAATAACCTTTGTAAGGCATAAATAGACGCTTCATTAAGCTCATTTTCTGGGGCCTTACACGTACGTTTTTCGGGTCATGCGCACTCTGGGAAACTTTCCCAGAATAAAACGCCCGAACTTCTCCGATCCTGTTTAAATCGTCTTCCCTTTTATCGCGCACCGAGTTACCTTTAGCGTAAAAAAAAAATCCCAACTTCTCCATAGCCCACGTGGAAATTGGAACGGAAACGCTTCTATTTTGAATGGCAATAAAGAGAGTGGCGTTCAGAATTTCTTCCGCTCAGTGTGGAAAGATTCCCTTGACCATCGTAAGATCTCCAAGCGCGCCCGGCGGCTTGGAAAACTTCTTAGTGTTATTTCAGAAACTGCCTTGCCCTTATGGCATAATAGGAATGGTGTCGACCACTTGGGGAATGAGGAGGAGGAGAGATAGAGAAGGAATGAAGATGAAGGGCTGGAAGTTATGGTTAGGTAATGCAGGGATATGTAGGGAGGGAGGGAGGGAGGAGGAGAGGAAGCAGGGACGGAAGATCTCGGAATTACTGCAGTTCTAGATTTCTCGAAACGGTTCGCCGAATTCCAAGTAGGAAACGGATTGCCTCCTCGCGAGAATTCTCGGAGCGAAAATTAAAAAAAAAAAAACTGAGGTGATTATGTGTTTGTGCCGCCTCCTTTTCTAACTATACTTTTTTTGTGAAGAAACTCCGAGAAAATGACGTAACCGTAGCTGACTATATTTTTTCAACCATCGGGATCTAGTTAAGATCAAAGGTCGCGCGGAGTTCTTAAGTCGAGAAGAAAAATTGTGTGCTGGTTCTTTTTTTTTTTTGACTGAGGCATGAATTATGCATCTTTACGCTTTTTTATAAGTCGGGCTTGGCGATTAATTATGTGCAGGCCATAAAATATTTACTTAACCAGCATTATTCATAATTTCCGCAAGAGGGTCAATCATAAGGAAAAATGAAAGAATTGTGAAAAAAATTCGGCCTACTTTAAACTCATTAATTTCCATATCAGCCCTAAAAAACGATTTACTCGATAAAAAATACTCACTTGGGGGAAATTTTGAACCGTTTCCTCCATAAATTTGCCTAATATTTGGAACTACGCATTTTTTAAAATTATTCCTGGGGAAATCTTAGGAAATTAAGCGAAAATATAATTTCAACTCGCCAGTGTAACAAAACACACGACTAGAGGCGAGCGCTTCGCTGTAATATAGCCTTATCGCGAAGATATATCTATACATACATTAATTTTTCATTAAAACTGCAGTATTTAGATATGAAAGTAGGTTTGAATTCCAATCTTTAACGTTATCTTTCTGCTCGCGCTGACGCGATTTTCACCATCCGTCGAGCGCTACGTCAGCCTTTTCCCGGTTAAACTTCGCACCAATTCGATGTTTAAGTAAAGTTTATGTCTTGGCCCATAACGTTACATGCACTCCTGGGAAACGCTTCTGATAATAGTCGGCCGCTTTAAATTTCCCAACTTTTGAATATATGGCCTTGCGCTTAGTTGGCATCCTACCTACCTCAAACAAGAAAATAAAAGGAATAAGCAAAGCGCAACTCTCTACAGATCGATTTACAACAGACTATTACGAACGCGATCTCGCATTTTTTAACGCCCAGACCTTTCGCAACGCCTCTCTTTCTCCCTCACTCAAAAAAAAATTCCGATATGTGCGTTTATATATATTTTTTTACTGAGCTCGGAAGCGAGTGGAGAAAACGAAAAAGAAGTGAACGCGCCTCTCTCCTTGAAACCATTTTTTTTGCTCATCGGGGAGGAAAAGAAAGATGCCGCCTCCCCCCTCTTTCCCCCCAAAAATATCGACCGAGACTTCTCTCGTGTGAGGGCGTGCGTGGAAAACGGCGGAGCAGACGCCATGGATCGCTTCCATCCCTACCAGCACCTGCCCTCCCCCCCCCCCCCCCCCCCCCCCCCCCCCAAAAACGCTCGCCCTCGAAAAGTGCAGATGGCTATATAAACCTTCCCCGTTACGCAAGAGACCAATTCATTCACCCCATATATTTTTTTTCCCTTCCGTTATCCATTAGGACTTCTGTGACCATTAGGATTTTTTATAGTCGCCCAATCAGATCGGAATATCAATCACACGATATGAAGAAAATATTAATAAAAGCGAATGGTTTTTCACATAGAAAAATATTTAATATTTTAATATTGAACAGTCTGTAACACTGTATCTCCTAAACTCTTAATCTGAAGAATAGTTAATGCAATAGTGCTTTTTTCAAATGAATTCCGAAAAAGTTGCCAGTTTTTCCCAATTACTGTGGGGCCTAGAGGGTTTATTCATGGTAGGTGTATGTTGCATAACGGAAGCATCGATTTTAAAGCTAGAGTTGTAATTATATAAATATTTTATAATTTATAAACATTGATAGGAGGAATATAATCATAAAATTGAAACTATTTTACTGAGAATATTTTATTGGAATGTATTCCTACCCCTTATACGACATAGAAATGCAGACGATGATTACCAAATCGTTCAGTCCTCTAGTTTTTGTAATATTCAGGAAACTAACAGCTAAAACCCACTTTGATGATGGACAATATTAAACTTTACATTGCTTTCTTACCTTTAACACATAGCGTCATTCTCAAATATTCCACCGTTTTCTGTCGCGCTTTCTTCTTTTTTTAAATCCTATCTCTCTGTCTCTACATCCCTCTTTAACAATCCCCGGAGAACTTTTTTTTATTTTCGCGCTTTAAATTTTTTTATCTATTTCTGGCGAGAGCAAGTTGCCAGACCCCCCTCCCCCCTAAAAAGAAAAAACGAGCGGATTTTGGGATCCCTCATCCCGGCGTGCGGAACCTACTTCATCAGCGCTCCGGAGGTTGCTGCTTCCCTTCCCGAGGAGTCCGGAGAGATACAAAGAGAACTGGCGAGAGAGAGGGGGTTGGGAGAACGGATATATTCTATGGGTAGAAATGATGTGGGAAGGTTGAAATGGGAGGGAGGAAGAGGGGCAACGGAATGGGAGAGGGAGCGGAGGGGAAAAAATATTGGCGTAGTTCCGAAGTTATGCCGAGAGGAAACGGGATCGAAGAATGAAGAAAAGCTAAGTGTGCGCCATAAAAAAAATCGTGCCTACGTGTAGTCCTTCGCGGGATTAAAGGAAGGAACGAGTTGAAAAGTCATTCCGAAAAGGGTCATTCTCGCCTCAACACTTTGGGGAAGGATTTTTTTTTTTTGAATTAACAATCGTCCCAAGGATTTCCCGCACGTCCGCGCCTTTTCCCTCGCGACGGATCGCAGATTTCCCCCACCCTATCGCTCTGCAGGAAGTAATGGAAGGAAATGAGGGCGGCTAATGGAATGGAGAGGACGCGAAAGGGTTTGGAGGAGAAGGCCGGGCGTAGAGCCTTTCCGAAGCGGTCTATATTGCCCTCGATCTTTCGTTCGCCTTACTACATACGTACTTCTCCTACTCTCTATCTCTTTATTGCCCCTTTGAATATGCTACAGTACCCAGTATGCAGCATTTTAAATGTGAAACTTTGTTGAGCAGTATTTTGAACATTATTTATTGCGAATTTTTTTGTATAATACGAGTTATCCTCATTGATATGAGCATTCACTACACAAAAGGGCTTTGTGCGGCACTCATCGCAATCAGGATGAAAATATCTCTTTCACTCTCTTGCAAATTGTCGTTTCATTAGATTTAAATCTTGGTCATTTTTCCCAGAACCCATGTTCAGTTCATCACATCGTGCTGGAAAATTCATGACAAGGAATAATTGGTATGTTCTGTCCGAGATATCCTTTGACGGATCAAAAATTGGTGTACTTCCTGTTATTAGATCTATTTTGACGAATTATACAGATACGTTGTCCTCACAATATCCCATCCAATTGTATTGCCAATAAATCATTCTAATTCTGTTTCGTTCGTCCATCACCGTGGATTAAATATTTCTGGATAGATTCCCACTGGCCAATTAATTATTTAACTGTGCGTTCATTTTGTGATTAGATTGACCAAACGAAGTAAAAAGTTATTATTTTGATTTTTTTAAAACCTCGCCCTGTAAGATTTTTCAGTCTTAGTTCGGCTCTGAATCATTTAGGTTCTTAACTTTTATATCCAACTTACACGAGTATGATCAAATCCATAACTGTTATTTTTTGTTAAATCGTAATGATGTCCCTATACGAGATTCAAACTGCAATACACTACCAATCTCCCAGTGTCAGAAATTCCCTTCAGTGTTTATTCACTTACGTTCGAACATGGATCTTGTTTGTACAGGATATTGCTTGTTCAGTATCGAATCCTTTTTTTTTCTTTATTATACTTTCCCAGAAATATTATCGATCTCAAGGAATTATAATAATCCTGAATAACAAAGATTAATGACCATTACAACGATCGGCGATTGGGTGAGAAAATTACATGCATTTGAAGATATTTTCCCCAGGAATTATCCTTTGCTAAGTTTTTTTCCCCGTTGAAAAAGTGCGTTCCACCGGGAATATCCCATTAATGTAAGCGATTTCCAAACCAAATCAATCACAGCTTCTGGAAATTTGATTACCTCGATGAGTCAATTTGATAAATTAGTAGCCATTGGCTTATGGCAACCACTCAGGTGATGAAGTCACATTCCACGCGATGGCTACGCAGTCGGAGCTAATTATATTGAGAAAGCATCTTGCGCTCCCAATTCCATTAATTATCCAGCTCGCAGTGCGGTCACGAATCGTTCTCTCTCTAGGGCTCGGAATCAAAGCATGAAAATTAAAACGTGGCAGGTAACCGATAAATAAGTTAGTCTTTTTTTTTTGCTCTTCGGAGATTATACGTAAAAGTGACAAATGCTTCGGGACAACAAAAGGGAAATCAAAAAGAGAGCGTGCAAGAAAAATGACTTCCAGTCGAAGCTTCTTTCTCTGAGTAATGGAGAATATTGGATCTTGAATCACGTTAAAATATTACTTCATAATACAATTCGTGCATTAACGTCGTTTTAGTCTGCAAGCTTATTCCGCATAATTGGTGTTATGATTCAATACATAAATCGATAAAACAAATTTTATTTTTATCCTTAGAAGTGATTAATTGGCTTTCGTTAAGTTTTGAATTTTCCAGACAAACAGGTAATTTTTTCCCTGTTCATCTTGTGAATATTTTTATAAGAAAATGTCAAAAGCCTTCATTTTTTTCTACCGAACGCTTACGAGAAGTCTTCGTTTGAAATGTCTCCAGAATTACGACATCAAGAAACGTCCTCCTTCATCAGAATTTGTAGGAAAATTAATTGGCAGCAGATATAGCCGGAATTTTCTTTGAAAGGAGGCGTAAAGTTATGAACTTTTGCATGGGAGTCTTAGGAAAAATTATCTAGCTCAAGTCCAGTCATTTGGTGATGTTTGTATTTATAGCATGCAGTTGATGACGGTTGTCACGCCCGTGCATCAATGACAGGACGAAATAAGTGTGGGACGACGACGACTTCGTACATATTTCATATTTTGTATCGGTTTGTCTACACGTTTAACTCTCTCTCTCTCTCTCTCTCTCTCTCTATATATATATATATATATATATATATATATATATATATATATATATATATATATATATATATATATATATATATATATATATATATATATATATATATATATATATATATATATATATATATATATATATATATATATATATATATATATATATATATATATATATATATATATATATATATATATATATATATATATATATATATATATATATATATATATATATATATATATATATATATATATATATATATATATATATATATATATGCTCAGGCACACACACACATATATACATACATATATGTATATGCTTAAATTATTTTCCATTAGTAGAATCGTGGCAATCAGTTTTAGTGCTAGTTTTTTATTTTAAATTTGCTTTGGAGCCAACGAGGTATTTGAGCGAGTCCGTATTTAACGTTTTTTTCTCTCAAAGTACTGATACTTTGCCAACTCGAATCTATTTTACTATTTTTATTCTTTGCGAAAATTATAGGTTAAAAATATTGGGGCATTTTGGATTTTTTCATCTGAACTTTGCAATGTAAAAATGCATGTTTACTTCTGCGGATAAATACGTTTTGCTCCATTTTCACCCTCTTTAATTTACTCCTCTATTGGGATCTAAAGTATGCGGAGGTAAAAAAAACTTGTTTGCCTTAATCACTGCCATATATCTATCGAAGGAATCATGGGTGTTTCGAAAATAAATAATCATTTTAGGGAAAAACTGTTTTCGTTATTGCGGGTGGAAATATTTTTAAACCTTTTTATATCCTTAAACATTTAATTTTTTCCATGATAAGGGTTGATTTCCTTCACGGTTATGAAAAGTGTTTGCGACAAAATTTTGTCGGCGTTTTTTATATTTGGCAGCTTAATTTACTTAGGTTATCGCTGCAGCAAACCACATTCCAAATATATTTAATCTGCATCATTGTTAGTTGTTTACGACAAATGTGACCTTATTATTTCGCTCTTTCTCACTTATAAGGGTCGTTTTCAACAGTTGACTGTTATCGGAAGAAAAAGTGTGAAATTTGTGTTAGAGTGAAAACGGAGGAGTCGCAATAAAATTGACCACTGACAGCTTATTTTCGTACGATTAATTTTATTTTCCTTTATTCACTCGCTCCAGATTTTTATATGACGTACAACACTTTTGCAGTGCAGTCTGTTTGAGGAGCCCTGTTAAAAATAAACGCGATTTTCCGGCTTTTAAAAAAAATATATTGTTTACACTTTTGCAAAAAAATATGACGCTCATAATGATGGCAAATGTCAAAGACTTTAGTTTATATTTATCGTTATGTTATTAAATATTTCCCCATAAATGTCGCGGCTATGAAAAACTGCCTGCAACTTCCGAGATATTTCATTCTAGAGACCTTTTGTTTTATCGACTTTCTTCTTTTTTATTAGCTTCGCATAATATAGCGAGCTCTTAAGCACTTGCTGTAAAGAGTAATTGTCCGAGGTCTGTCAAGAGAAAATCGAATGCACCGACTAAAAGAAAAAAAGAGAGAAGGCATATCTCATAGTCGCCGGACATTACCTTCGCCGCATCCTCAGGCATATATACATATGAATCCCTTCGCTTAAATGAAATTAGAAGTTGACACGTTCAGTGATTCCAAATACACAGTTTGGTAACAGTAGGATGAGAAAGTCACACACACTCGTCGTCTTTCCAGCCTTATGATCTCTCTCTCTCTTGTCTTTCGAGTCTGATCTTATGAGATAAAAGAGAGAGGAGGAGGGAGAAAGAGTTAAGAGAGGCATAAATTATTTTGAGCTCTGGAGCCAGCAGCAGAGGCGGGAGGCTAAGCGATGGAATCGGCAGCTCAGGAAACCCGGACTATCCAGCGACCGTTTGAAACTGAGCTCGTTGGGTTGGGAGGGGGTTAAGAGCGTGTGGGCCTTGGCAACCATTACTAGCTTTAAAAATAGGTTCCCTTCTATCATTTCCTCCCCTCTCTCTCCACCAAACATCCCTCTCTCTTCAGTTCTCGTCTCCCTCTCTCTCTTTCTGCCTCTCTCTTGCCCGGATTTCGTATCTCGCCTCTTACGCTCCGCGTCTTTTCCGAATCATGCCACGCACACCTCGCCTTTCTATCCCCCCCTCTCTCTCTCTCTCAAAATCTTTATACGTATTTTATTTCGATTTTACTCCGCTACAGGAAGGAAAAAATGGTTTTCACATCTCTGGCACATGACAACGGCGATCCATTTCCACCTCCTCGTCTCAATTTCTGTTCCATTCGCGGGAAGTGAAAATAATATTCGCCGGTGCGCGAAGTTCATTTTTTTCGTACTCATCTCGCCGTCTTATTTTTAATTCATTTTTTCTTTTATTTCTTTTCGAAATTCGTTTCGCCTCTTTCGCCAGCTCGCGAAAAAGGTAGGGGTGTTTATGAAGATGATTAAAGATGGAATTCCGGTGCTGTCCCTCGTTGGTTGGACGATAAGTAAATTGCGCCAAGGTGTTGATCGGTTCGATGTGAGTGCTCTAACGAGGATATGTTCTAGCGTTCTTTATTTTGCGAATTCTCGTAACAAACATTTTTGTCCAATATTCGGTAATTTTTTTAGGGATCTTCGTCGAATTTCTTGAGTTTTAAGAACGGCAGAAATTATTTTTTTTGGTTGCCTTGTAATTTATTGGCTTTGTCGATTTTTTTCGGCTCTTAAACCTAACGATCTGTATTCCAACTCACCTATACTGTGCATTTGTATAATTCTATATGCCTTGTTTGTAAATTATTTTTATATGTAAATTTTTACCTATGTTAGTTTGCTGTTCAAATTCATTCATGGCTTTCAATCCTAAGATTGGTTTGAACTGTCTAGGGAATAAACACACATGAAGTGGTGATTTCCCGTTGCCTTCCACACCATATGCACGCATACACACGCACGCACGCGCACACACACACACAGAAGAGAGAAGGAAACCTGGTGCCGGCATTAACGAAGAGCACCAAGGGGGCCAACTGCTTAACGTCCCTTCCGAAGGACTGTGCACACTGATTTGCATGTTCTGCTCTTAACCACGCAAATAGGGAGCCGGGCAACCTCGGAAAAAATCCTACCTTCGCAGGATTCGAACCACCGGGTATGCTTAGCGACACGGCTTCCCCCGCTCTCAAATAAAGTTCTTAAACATTTTAATGCTTTGAAAAACAGCACTCATTTATATTTTTCTTAATAACATTTAACCTGGACATCAACGGTATTTCAATATTCCCGTTACGAAATAAGAATTGAATGTCGAGAACTCATAAATTAAATTGTTTTATTGCTTTATTTAATTGCTTTATTTAATTACTTTATTTAATTGCAATAAAATTAGCAATTCGGCTGCAAGCCAAGTGGGTGCGAAATTAAACCACATATTTGTCTGCCGTGTTCAGCATTTAAATTAAGATTTATATGAACGCATAGCGCTAGTAATTTTTGCCAAGGCTCGCTGTCAAGTTTTCACGCGGCGCGGCGGAAGCCACGGTCCCGACATATGTCACCATTCCAAGCATTCTTCTATCTCTCCCGGCACTTTCGTAACTATGTGATCTAATTTAACGATTTTACTACAGTTTTGACGATTATTTTGCGTAAATAAAATTGTAATAGCTAGAAGTTTTCTCCGTATAACGCACTTTAGTTGTATTGCTGTTCTTAATAACTAATTAGATTCATTCAGGCTTTGCGTAATTAATTATTTGTCACCTTTCATTGCTTTATATTGGCCGGCAAGTTAACTCTACAAATAGAGATAATTATTATAAATGTCTAACTTGATCCAAAGTATTCCAATAAAAAAGTCTCGTAAAAATGAAATAACAGCACAAATAAATAAATAAAAATAGACACGCATGCATAAATAGTTATTCGAACCAGGATAGGTCTCAAGGAGGAACAACAATCGAAAACATGGATTGATTTACGCAGGTCTTGCTGCGTTAAGGCTTTGCCCGTATTTTCACCTGCATACACACACAAACAAAAACTCCCTTTCTCCCTTCAAACAAGACGCGCAGGTGATGCGTTCCGACTTTCAGAGGGCATCCCCTCCTCCCGGCTATAATTGCCGAGGTAATTTAGCTCCCGTCTCGCGGGACTCTCCGCAAGTGTATCGGAGAGACGTAGGAAGACAGACAGAGAGATATATACTATATACACTCGCAAACAAAGATGCGGGAGTGACGAGGGAGATTTTACAAGCGAATATTCCATACAAACACGCGCCGAACCCTTACATGGCTACTGGCACGCCGTCTCAAACCTTATACGGCGCCGTAATGTCAGAGAGTCGTTCGAAGAAAGGTATTTCCCATGCGCGGGTGGGAACCTTGAAATGGATCGTGATGGAACTACGCTGGGTGGCAACGGGAAGCATATTCGGAAAGAGGAGGAAAAAAGGAGGGGGGGGGGTGAAGGAGAGAACGAACGGGAGGTGGCGTGGTAGGGAGGAGGAGTAAACCGCACCAAATCGGCCGCCAGGTGGCGCATGGCGCATTAAGTCGGTTGCATTCGGAGAGCCGCCGTGGTTAAGGAGGGAGCAGGTTTTTTTCGGATCTACATTACGCTCCTCATTTGGGTCTCGCGGGTTCGAGGGGGCACCTTTATGGAGGTTAGAAAAAAGAGGAAAAGCAATGCTTGCTTTATCGTGATAAGCGGCGGAAGATGTCGGGAAGGTTGGTAGAGGGAAGGACGCAAAGTTATTTGCAAGATGGAGTGAATGACTGTGATAGGAAATTATGGTGAATTCGATTTAGAAAGAGGAGAAAAATCCGAAGGAATAAGGATTCATTCGACATTATAATTATTTGTTCATATGTGGGACCTCAACGAAATGTCTCATTTACTTACCATATATACTCGTGTATAACGCGCAGTTCGAAGACCAAATTTCAGGTCGTAAAGTAGGGGTGCGCGTTATACACGGGTTACACTTTTGGGCACTTAAAATCGGGAATTAAAGTGAACCTACCTCGCACCAGATCCTCGCTTTTTGGGTGAATTGAGGGGAAAACCACAATATTTATCGATAATTCAGGTTATACACACATTAATTATACGCATAGACCACCTAATTACTTCTATACAGTTATAATTCCATCCCCTCCAAATATTCCGCGTTTCACTAGCTCATCAGCTGACTGCTGTAATTTTTGCAAACTCGCCAGATAGACTTCCCGCAAAACACGCACCGAAAAAACATAGAATAAATAATTTTACTTAGTTAATGATTCTAGTATCTACATGCGTCTCTCGATATTCGTCGTTAATTGGTTCTACGGAACCTGGACGATAAGCGAAAAGACGAATATCGAGGGCTATTTTCCCTTAGACGCAATGTTATAACTGTATAATTCATTCCTGAAAACCCTAAAAGCATACCAAAATATTCATATTACCTTATTTTATGGAGTTATTGGTACTATATATATATAGGAACCTACGGACCGCGGGAGCATTTTATGCGGCCCGCGAAGGCGCGATGTAAACGCAACTACAAATGCGGCCGCCACGTAATTGATTGATTTAATCACAGACACAGAGCTCATATTCGCATTCAACAATAAAAAATTGCACCGAAACGCAAACTAAGGAAGAACGAACAACAACACGGAGCGAGGCCGAGTAGCTGAGACCAGGGGAGTCAGTGGTTGAACGAACACTAAAACAGATCACCCAAAACTCCTAAACGTGATGATGAAATCTTCTCAGTGGTGCGTTTTAATTTGCTGTTAGCCGCAGTCACAAGGGGAAGACAGACATCCTACGTGATGTTTTCATATCTCGATCGTAAGGTTGTAAGTTTATACTGCTGAGAACGATAAATCCTAAGCGTCTCATCATTTGATGAGTAATCATCTGAGAGTCTCTCTTCGTAGGTCCCAGCTATTTCAATTGCTGATGATGTCTCTCTAAGACGTAATGTGGAGCTTATTACACGTAATACTTATGGGCAAGTCGAAGCGTTCTAAAATTGTTAACTGACGATAATTTAATGCTTTGACAAATTTATTTACGGTACTCTAGTTAATACTTAACATGACGATGTAATTTTGTTATGCTCCACACGGGGTATAAGAAAGAGTCGGGATTTTTTGGCAAAATGTACGGGTGCGCGTTATACACGAGGGCGCGTTATACACGAGTATATACGGTAACTAAATAGTTTATTTATAAGGCCACGTACCTGCTTTAAATTAAATGACATCAGAAGCGCTGGAGCTATTCCATTTAAATTTTAGTGTACTAAAATTTGTCTATATAAAAATAAAGACATTTTATTACCAAAATTTTAAAAATAATTTTTTCTTCTTTTCACTCGGTATCTATGCAACATATGTATATTTCATATTTACACTACTTTAAATCCTGTTATTCTTTAACCACAGGAACTATCACTGTTATTAAAATTCTTTCGGATTTTATTTGCTATTTAAAAGACAAGCGCTTGTATAACTCTGTGCGAATTATTGTGTTGTTTATCAAAACATGTTAAATATTACCGTGGAAAATGGAGAAGGGTTTTAGAGGAGGGAGAGGTTTTGGGTGAGGGAGACAGAAAAGTATGAAGCGAAAGAATGAGCCGTCCAGATAATAAAACGCGTTTCATATGGGTGACCTTTTATGCTGCCATCTCGTTTAACAAAGTAGGAATTACATTTCAGTGAGAAGAAAGGAATTGCTTTCTCTTCAAAGAGAGCGAGAGGGCGCTGCATCTCCTCCTCCTCTGTCGGCCTCCAACGCGCTTAAAACGAGCCTTTAAATTTATTTCTTTTTATATACTTTTCGCTTCGGTTTACCACTCACGTTTGTTCTCTCTTCCCACTAATTTTATTGAAAGTATACTACATGAGGGTGATAAAATACGACTTGTTTTGGGGGGAGGGAGAGGCTTTCACTAGTATTGGAAGCGTTACTGCAGCTCATTGATTTCGACAGCGACTTTAATCTAATTGTAAGACCAATAGGCCGTAAACCTAGCGAGATGTCGAATGTATGAAGAACCTTATATTTCTTAACTACAGTCTTAATCGATAACATATATAAAGTATTAGAAAGAAATTAAGATTACCTCACATTTACCTCATATTTAGGTATTGAACTCTCCGATTATCATTCAAGCTATTTTTCCGCATGATGCGATACATCGTTATTATTTGAGTTCAATTTTAAAAGCACCGAAGAATTTTATAGTTACCTCGTGAGTAAACAAGTAATTGCTAATTCCATACCAGATTTTTAAAAATCGGTACAACATACATTGTACAAACTTTCTCATATACTAATGCGTCGTTTAGTTACCTTTGGAAAATGAAAATCGTATGAACCGGTTTTTAGAAAATCCAATTGTTGTTAAAGTTTCCCAAGTATAAACTAGCATTATATTGATTTTTTGATAAATATGAAACATATATTATTAATGGAGACGTAAACTCAAGTTTAACTGTACGAAATTTGATCAAAGCCGTTAGAGCCGTTTTTGAGAAAATCATATTGTTGTTAAAAATCCGTAGAATAAACTTCCCTTAATTATTGAGCAATGTTAACCATTTCTTCTTAACCTCTTCTCTGTATGATATAATACCTAAGTACGAGATTTCATTTATTTTCGCTGTTACCGTTTAGGCTCTAGGGCCAGTAACAGACAGACAGAGGGCATTGCAAAAACCACTTTTTCGGACTCAGCTACAACTGAAACGTATATTTCCGTCAAAATCTCCAGGTCGAATTTTTTCGCGATTACAATACTTTCTCAATATACTTCGTATATGAGAAAGTAAAAATAACTACTTCATTAACTACGTGTTGTTTGCCATTTAGTGATAATTCAATGACCATTATATAGTTCTTGTTTGTAAGTATAATGATATCCTCTGCTACATCTCAAGGTTAAACTTATATTAAAACATAAATGTAAGTATGCTTTGGTTTTATTTTTTATATGTTTAAACTTCAGTAGTTTATGCAATAATCATTGAATGGATTCTGCGAATGCATAGGTATATAATTCACTGTTGGTTTAACTCTGTGGCGTTATTCTTTGGAGCGTCGGTTTTCTTAAAACTGTTAAAACAGAAGTATTTCGTCGATAATAATGTTTCTAACACAGAAAATTCAACCGAAAGAAGAGAGAGAGAGAGAGAGTAATACCGATTCGAAATTAAGTTCCTCTACATTTCCTCGATAGATCAAAAAAATATAAGCTTAATAAAATATTAAACGAAATCGCGTAATATAAATTTTCTGATAGATGTCGCGAAGCGTATGTTAAATGGCTTTGGAGCCGAGGTTACGACAGGAGGGAATGAAAGGACACGGGGGGGGGGGGGGGGGAGAGGGGGAGGTTGGAGAATGGGGTAAAGGATCGAGAAAAGGGGTTACAGCGGGCGGAGGAGGGAGGGAGCGTGCGCGGAGGAGGAAGGGGGCCATATTCCGTCTGCTAATACGGACATTTGCATGGGAGCCGTCGAGTTGCGTGTGGACATTGAGTCCACGTGCGTAGGATTTTATGCGGGCGTTTACGTGCTCCAACCCTGCGCCCTTGTCTTTAACCCTTCCCTCCCCCTCTCTCCCTCCCAGCATATTCGTGCCCTCCCCTATTTATTCTATCTCTCTCTCTCTCCCTCCCTTCCCCTCCTACCCCTCCCCCACCTATCCTCTCTGATAATCCTTTCTCTCCTTACCCTCTCCCGTAATCGCTTTCACCCATGCGACACCTCACCACACGCATACACACACACATGGCATATTGTACCTAATGCCCCCACGAGGGTGATATTTATTTTTTTTTTGTTGCGATGCAGTTGCGGTTTACACAAGATGCGAACGCGTTCTCTGGATTTGAATACGGATTGTGGTTTTTTTTTCTCGCAGGTTACAGCGGGGAAGAATTTTTTCCCTCCGCGATATGGAATATTTTTTTTCACGTGAGCTTAAGCAACCATTACGCATCACGGCTCACATTCAAGGGATATAGTGGACGTGATCGTTGGAATTTTTTGGGCATATTCACCTTCCGTCATCCGTATGTAGGATTTATCTTTGTCGAATTGTGTCAGAAATGTTTAATAGTGAATTATTAACGTGAACTTAAATATTTATTAACACTTCAGTACTAGTATATATTTTCTACCTTAGATTCTGGTTTTATATGTAAGCAAATTAAAAAATTAAATAATTAGCAATCTGAAGAGAATTGCAAGCATAATATACTAAAAGAAAGGTAAGTATATTACCAATAGATGCGTGGCTACTGTTTAAAGGCATGAAAGAATTACAAGTGGTTAGGGGAATCTCAGTAACTATTCATATATAATATTATTTTTCATTAAAATTTTCATTTGAGAGCATAACTTTTTATTTAAGTTTTCATATGTTAATTTGAACATAATTATTGGAGGAAAGCCATTAGAACAAGTTTCACACTCTAAATACCTTGGAAGCATCATAACGACAGAAGCAAAATGTACCGATGAAATCAAGATTAGAATAACAAAAGCAAAAGCCGCTTTCAGAAGAAAGAAACTACTACTAACGGGGAATATAGACGAGGATATCCGTAAGAAGTTGATGAAATGCTATGTATGGCGTATAGCTTTTTATGGGGCAGAAACATGGTCGCTAAGGAAAAATGATATTAAATACTTGGAAAGTTTCGAATTGTGGAGAAGGGAGAGCATGATTAAAGAAATGCTTGAAGGAAAACTGGATGGAAAAAGAGAAAGAGGTAGGAAAAGGTTTCAGCTGATAGACGACTTGAAAGGGAAAGAGAGCTATAAAGACACGAAGAAGACTGCGGAAAATAGGAGTATATGTAGAACCAAGTTTAACGATGAATAATCACGGACCTGTATACGGACAGACTACCTATAATGATGATGATGTTAATCCACAGATGTTATATAATTTATACCAAGTTAAATGCCTGATTTTATATATTGAGATCGTCTATTTATATACGAGGGCTTAAGCAAATTATGGCGAAAAGAGGAAAAAGTAGGAAATAATTTTAATCGGAGAACTACGAAGTTCGGCCGATATTAAATACAGCGAGAAGAAACCGTTAAGATCGACTTCGAGGAAGAAATGTTTATCAATGGAAGGGCATTACGAATGGCGTGAGATGTAAGAATAGGTTTAATGGGAAATGAGAAGGAGAAGATTTGTTTACGAGACAATAAAGGGATGAACGAAGGCACTCTTTTTTATTTATGCCTACTCGGAGGGTAGAAAGGCTTAAGTGAATTTTCCATCGAATTTGTATGTACATTTTTCTGCCTCTTTTGCAAGGCTCCGAAAGTTTTTTATACTCTTTTTTATTAACTTCACACAGATATATACATGCTTTCAAATCCGAAATATAAATGTATATTAATAAATTTGAAACAAAAGTTTTACATAATAAAAAATATTAGGACGTCCCACGATTAAAAATATTTGAACAATTTTCACGTTCTCGGTATTTTCATTTTATTTTCGAATTTATGAACAAATCGATTGCTGTAGTAATCGCGCACCTAGTGACAACAAAGCGGCGAGAAAATACGATACAATTATAAACAAACTTCGCCATATTATTTTGATTATAATATCATATTATTTACTGTTAATGACTTCATAGAAACCCTAGACATGAAAAGAAAGGGAGACATTGGGGGAGAGAAAAATAGACTGGAGCGAGTGAAAATCGTGACAAATATAAGGAGAGAATATGAAATTATAAATAAGCGACTTGAACCATTGGAAAAGTTGAAAGTAAATGATGAAATTCGAATTAATAAAGAAACAAAAGATCAAAGAGAAGCACGTTTAGTTAAGTTGAAGGAAAATTAATCACGACATTTGGCTAACGAAACGGAAGGTGAGCTAGTTAAACGTCTAAACCAGTTGTTTAAATCGATATCGAAATCTTAACAATACCGACAAATATAGTAGTTTTACGGCAGAAATTCAGAAATTCGACGATCAAATTTGTTGCATTTGAAAGAAACATTGTTATCAATTCCAATGTAGCTATTTCTTACCATCAGTTTTAAGAGAAAAAATAGAGTTAACTTGTATAATGTATTGCCACCTGAGTTTATTGAGACAAAGAAACTTTTGTTATGCAACCGATGTAAAACATTTTCCCAAAGTAATCCCAAAGTCAAGATCTTACTGGAATAACATGGAATCTGGAATTATACCAGATGAACGTTTTTCAAACGTAGAAAAACGCTTGATTTCCCGTGTAATTCCTTTTATAAAAATTATCAAATACAGTGGCAGATTTGGGAAATATGGTTTTAAAGGACAGACAGTAACGTTTGCTCATGATATATTTGAGATTACTGACAAACTTCCAGAAACAATGCCAAGGCCATTAGATTCAAGTGGTTTAGTACTTATAGTAGAATCATTGGAAGATATAAATATTGTACGGGAGTTTGACACGAATTAAATTCGAATTGAAAATGCTCTTAAATTTCTAATTGCTAATAATAATATTTATGAACTTTTGAAATTGTTTGGATTATTTTTAAACATCATCTCTGTGCTATTTTACCAACAGTTTTCTGACAGGCTCTGAAAAATACAGAGGAAATTTCCTGTGACTAGAAGTATTTCATTACAAATGTGATCACTGCATCCTATGTCAACTTTAGTTCCACAGTCGTAATTTCTTACGAGTTTTATTAATGACATATCAACTTATATTTTTAGTGAATTGTTAAAAGAATTGTAGCGCAAAATTAATAAGAATTCACATGCAGAATCAATGCACAATTTTTTAAACATTAGATGAGCATGTTTTTCGCAGCCAAATTGATGGATTTTATGGTATGCATGAGAGTGAAAAGTACCTAATTAATTTAAAATTATATTAAATCTTGATTTAAGTTGATAATTTACTGATAGACAGCACCTCCAGTTTAAGTTTTAGATTGTGTTAATAGTCTTCTCTACTATTTTAAAAGTCTAGTTATATCTTAATCATTTCAAGGCTATAATAATTTCTTAATTCAGTTCTGAGAAAAGCATTTTGAAGGTGCTGCATAGAGCACAGCATAAAATCATAGTTTGGCAAAATGTTACCATTAAAATATTTTCTTATGAAAGGTTTATAGCAATATTAAATTCAGTGTGGAATAATAATGTTTGATGCAAATTAATACATCATAATTTGATCTCATTTTCTTAATTATAAATTCATTACACTAAAAAGTATAAAATAAATATATAATAAAAAAACTTTTTTTAATTATACTCTTTTTTTAGGGCACTGAAAAATGTAAAATAAATTTTATGGTTCAAGAAAATATCTGGATCTTAAGGAAAATTTTCATTGTATACGATCATGAATAGCTTTAAAAAAGAGGTATGGAATGTGTTGAATAAGCATGATTTGACAGTCTATTTATATAGCAGTGAATAATGCAATTAACATATGCCATAGGTACTTCTTTTTTTCATCATTATATACAATGAGAATTTTCCTTAATATCCAGATATCTTCTTGAACCCAAACATTTATTTTATATTTTTCAGTGCGCTTTTAAAGAAGAGTATAATTTTTAAAAGTTTTTTTCATAAGTATATTTTTATTTCTTGCTTTTATTTTGCTTACCGCCGATACGCTTAAATAAGGAAAAACGGAAATCTCGTGTGTGTGGCGCGTAAAAACTGAATACGAACGCATAACCTTTTGGAATAATCTCCCATCTAGTCACGCTTTCCGTTCTCTTTTTTTCTCTCTCTCTCTCTCTCCCATCTACGATTCTTTCTCCGAAAACGAGTAAAAACAGCGAAAGCCACTCTCACGTCAGCCGGGCCTCCCAGAAACTGCCTCTCCCCCTCTCCGAATACTACCTCCAAACCATTCCCGTCCCGGCTCAACCCCCGCCCGACTCACGCGCTTCCCTTCTCCACCCCGCCGTGGCGCCTCCTGTCCTTTAAAAACCTCCCTCTCCGGTCCACGCCCGATCTTGTTTTGCCCTCTTTATTTGCCCCTCGCGTGTCTCTTGTTCCCTCTCCCAACTGTTAGGCCCTATCTTTCTCACTATCTTCTTCTTGATCCCCCTTCCTCTCCTTTCCCCCTCTTCTCCCATCTATCCAAAACCTTACAAATCCTTCCTTCCGTTTTTAAGTTTTAATCGATTTGTTGACCGCCAACTCTGAAGCGATAGTGATTTTTTTCTCCCCTCGGAGCGGAGACAATGTCAACATTTAAAAAACCCGATGATGTCTTCTTCAAAGAGAGGCGATGCTTTCCGCCGAAAACTTCTCACTGTTATTTTCAACCGTGAAGCATAAACTCTCTCCGCGGCTCGTGTTTGTTTGTTTGTTGGTGTCCGTCGCTAAGTAGGCGTCCTAGTGCTCGAGTTTAGTTGATTGATAGGGAGTCGCGTCGAACCGTTTCGATGAAGACACGCAAACGTGCGACTGTCTGTAAATACATATCTGTTTGTATGCGAACACACACGCATGGTGTGTTTGTGTGTGTGTTTACGTACACGCGCATGTAATTAAAATTGAGTGTGAGAGAGGCTTCCAAAAGGAGGGAATAGGACGCGTAAGTACAACGAGAAATTGGAACCGTCGTTACGCACTTGCTCTGATGAGCCAATCGTAGTAGACTGCACTTATTTTTAACACAAACTCTTATTATATTCTTTCTTTGACATACTTCGACGTAATGTAATAACGAGTTTCTGTATTTATCTCGCTCAGTTTAGTCATCCTTATGCGTTCATTATATCTATTCCATCAGTGCTGCATATGTTCCAACACAACTCAACATTATAACGTGTCTTTTTCTTTTGCAATGCTCTCGACGTTTCTGTATTCTTCCACTTCGTATTCTTTCTCTTTCTTCTCTTAACTTTCGTGTTACTTGTTTCCTTCCGTTTCACTTTTCTATAATCTCGCTCTGATTCTCTTGTTAATGTTTTTTTTTATTATTTTGTTTCCCTCCTGTTTCACGGGATTTCTTGTGTTACTCTCGATTCTATCTCTGTTCTTCGTTTTGTTTTCCTGCCCGACTCGGAATTCCCCGTTGGGTCCACCCGTCTCTGCCGCATCGCTTTTAGCTCATCTATTTCTCTCTCTCTCTTTCACATTCCCTTTCTTCCTTTCCCTCCCAATTTTTCCCTTTCCCGACTCCTCCCCCTTCCTGTCTCCCTCCGATTTTTGCTCGCCCACGCGGATCGTTCGCGAACTTATTGGCACTTGCAAGAGGAAAGAGAAATGAATTTTTTTGAAAAAGCCGAGAGTTGAAACAGGGTGTAAATTGGCGTATTATAAAACTGTCCCATTTTTCCACGAGAGAATTAGAAAAAGAAACCTTTCCAGCTATTGTGCTTAAAATCTCTGACGTTTTTTTTTTTTTAGCTTTTTAAAAAAGGGCAGCTGGTTTATTTAATCGAATTGGAGAGTTATTAGTTACACTTAGTCCACCGTCCTCTGCGCTTTTTTTATTATTACGAAAGGATAGAAGCATTAATTAAATGCTGTCCATGGAACCAGTTCGGAAATATATGGGAATCTCACTATAAAGCAAGCAAATTCATTCATAATTTCTATAAAATTTATCAGTTCTTTGCGTGATATAACCTGTGTCGGGAGGACTGCAGAGAAACGCCGTTTTATGTTCCAAACCTTGGGTGTGTATGTACAACCCATAATTCTGTTTCATTATTGGTAATTAATACTTATTTACAGAAATAAGTGCATATGTTTGCACATATGCACCTTTACATAGGTAAACAAGTGAGGATGTAAATGTGCATTTTGAAAACACGGGCTAAAATATATAACTGGAAGGACCATAAATCGGAGAGTACATTATTATGCGCTTTACCTTGGTGCTATTGCACCCCCTGCCACACACCATTGCGGTGGCTTGCAGGGTGAACTATAGATAGATAGATATAGATATAGAAGAATGTTTTCTCTTTTTTATTCAATCAAATTATCTTGTAATTTATATCACACTGTACGTATAATACATAATTTTTACAATGCATTTAAAAATTAAATACTGAGTTGATACGAATATTCTTAAAGCTTGTCAAAACTTTTAGTATCTTACTAAATTCCTAAATTTTAGTTAGTTTTCATGAATATGAAATACGGAAGAGACATTAACATGAAATTAATCGAATGAACGAAATGTAATGTTCAGTGCAATATTTGCCAGATTTATGATGTTTTAAGTGGTGGTGAATAATATAATAGTGTCAAATAATGCAGGTTATACTTCTTAGATGGGTAGTGTATTCTTCTTGATTAATTTGATTTCATTTTGAAACCCATCAAACGTTTCCGTTGCTTTTTAATAGAAGTAACATTTCCTTTAGCTACGCTTGAAATAACAAAAAATCGAAAGAATAACATAAACCCAACACTTTTATTTATATCGTGTGGCTTTTCACACTTACATTTCAAGACAAACGAATAAGCAATAAATGTTCAACTTTTAAGGTTTCATTTTGCCTCAGGCGTATAATATGTGTATAGTAGTTGATTTTCATATCAATGCATGAATAAATCAAATTTTTAAATTTTCTTTAACCCATTTATAATTAAAATTAGTAACAGTTTTACAAGTTTTAATGCTTATCTATGCGTATTTGATTTTGATCGTGAGATTTCATTACTCAGCTATAACAGTTCAATTTTAAATCAAAACAGTGATGATTAAAACTGTTTTTAAGTTAGAGAAACGCCTTCGTGTTCTTAAGATTAATTCTGCTTTCAGCGAATTATTTGTTCCTTTTTTCGTGTTTTGTTAGGCCATCAATTTCACAAACACGCAGAAAAAATATACATATAGGACCGAACTCCATCTTAATAAGCAAGATTAAACATGAGTCAGCGATGACTGTGAGAAAATGAAAATAAACACATTGAACGGAACTAGGACACGTGTCCGCACCGTCGCCTCCGAATAGAAGTGAAGTGGCATTTGCGGGGTAGGAGGGGGGATTAATGTTTACCTCGCAAAAGATCAGCAATAAGCCGAGCGCAAGTTCCAGATTGGGATTCGAGAGGCATACAAAGAATTCGTCAATCCGATAACGTGTGGGCGGACTACGCGATGTAAAGACGAATGAGGAGGATCGAGGAAGAGGAGGAAGTTTAGCGAATGTCTGGAGGGACTCGATAAAAATTAGATCGAGGAAGGCTGCCGTTGCTGTTTTTCTTTTTAAGCGTCTCCCTGGAAACTAAAAGCGTGCTTCGCCCAACACAGTCTCTTCTGTGCTGGTCGGTCTTGGATCTTTATCGAGTTCGTTATTTTTTATTATCCAAAATTTCATTTGCTTCTCCACGGACCTTGGGAGATCGTTAATATGAAAAAACCAAACTTTTCCGGATAGTTAAATGGTTCTGACTGTAAAGGAACTAAATTTGGAGGATATTTATAACATTTCTCTCTATATTATAAAATTGTAATGGTCATCATGATGCGTAACGCTCTAATTTTGTGAATAACTCGATTAGATATAAACTTAGAAGACTGAAATTTCTCAGAATTTCAGTGTTGATGAATCTTTAGGTTACGACTAAAAAAATTTCGAAAAAGGTCACGGGTTCGACTCCAGAGGATGAATTTCGTTTCCCATAAGATAACACGTAAACATCACCATTTTGGTTTGAAGGCTTTCATTCTTTTACTCTTTCAAATATCTTAAAATTAAGTTATCGACACAAAATTTGCGCTGAAACACGTCAAAATGAATGAGGATTCTTATTCTTACCGTCGAATATTCTCCCATTCGAATTAGCTGATATTTTGAATTTTTATACTTGAGTTTTGGTAAATTTAACATTTCAATAATGATTTCGTGGTTACCGGTATTTATGTCCTCGGTAATTTTTGTACATATGCACTTAAATAAAGGCTTAAAGATCGAAAATAAGATGAAAACTTTCTCGAAATGGCCGTAGATAGGAATTTAATGCAAATAAATCGAACGCAATATTCATGTTATTTATATTTTTTATCTATATTACTAAAATCCTATTTCTGGTTCTCTCCCCCCTCTCTCTCTCTGTCTCTCTCTCTGTCTGTCTCTCTCTCTGTCTCTCTCTCTCTCTGTCTCTCTCTCTCTGTCTCCCTCTCTCTCTCTCTCTGTCTCTCTCTCTCTCTGTCTCTCTCTCTCTCTTTAATGCTGTATACCTCATCCATTTTTAATATCCGGGAATTTCAGTCCTATAAGTTTATTTTTATCGAGTTATTCAACTAATTTTCTTAATTTTTTATTAACAACCAAACATACATACCTTATAAAATATATTAAATATATTCATTAAACTCATTCAAAACATATTCCCGTTAAACTAATCTAAATCCAATAGTTACATGGTAGGGACGAAGAAACAGCGAGCAAAGGGGGGGGGGGGGGGGGGGGGGAGTTGGCGAGAGTCGGCGAACAGGTGTCTTGCCCCGTAGTAATATAATATTTGTGCAAAAGTTCTACTGATTGGCAGATTAAAGCGTTCAAGTATAATATGTCCATGTTCCCTTACAAATTTAATGACATACCCGTCTGCTCGGAAGTGGAAGTGTAAAAAATAATTTGCTTAAGCTTATAGATTTCTTAAAACAAGCCTCGGAAAGTTATCCGTTATAAAGTATTGAATCATTTCGGGAAAGTGCGCTGAAAATAGGTTACTACGTCTTGCTCTGTAAAGGATGATCCCCAGGCGCGTAACTTGGGGGGCGCAGGCCCACGCAGTGCGTGGGGACTCCAATATAATTGGGGCCCCACAAAAATATAGTAGAATCTCGATAGCTCGAGGTGAACGGGACCGAGGTTGCCTCGAATTACCGAAAAGCTCGGACTACACGGATGACGACAGTTTAGAACATGTGATTCCCTATTAATGTATACACATTGTATTAATACTATGTATATACATTGTATTAGAATATAAATGTATACAATAGTACAACAGTAAAATAATAGTACGCTAGCAGTAAAGTCACTATCACCATCTTGAAGTTGTTTCTGGAAATTAAGTGCTTTTTCATGGAGCTTTGGTCCTGTGATTGGGCTTCCTTTCAATCTCTGCTGTGAAAACCACAGGAACAAAGCGTCACTTTTTTTCGTGTTCAGCTTTCTTCGTGGTTTTTCGGGAAATCGAGGCAGTTATCGCCTCGGACTTAACGGAACCTCGAACGAACGGGACTCGAACTTTCGAGACTCTAACTGTACTTAGAATTTTCCCCATAATCTGCCGTAAGGTATTCGAAGTAGTAATATCCTTTGGGAATGAAAGATTTCATCGCTCGAAATGAAGACGAAAATACTCATCTCAAGTGTTTGGAGTTGTTTTGTTCCGTCCTTATAATGTTAGAATTATAGAAGTCTCAATGCCTTTTTGGAATTAAAACGTAAAAAAATATCGAGAAAAATCAAAACGGTATAATAATTTAATATATTTTTGTATAAATAGAGGACCCAAAACCGTGATGATATGAATAAATACGATGAATGTAAAGCCACTTAAAACAATAAAACAAGTATTTTTTTAAAATTCTTTATCTTGTGTATTCGCAAATATTGACGACAAATAAGGAACAACAAAACGTATCCCAATTAATGCTAAAATTTTAATTTCAACCCACCCTCTTCGTGCATATAGTAGAGAAAAAGTTTTGTTTTGTTGTCTGAAATCGTTGGCTATGCTACAGAAATGGCCTTCGGAAAAAATTCATTTTAATGTAAAATTATTGCTTCAATTATTTCATCGCCATGGGTGCTCATCCTTTTGAAGGTATAAAAAACTAAAGAGGACAGAACGAATATTTTCGTCAGCTCCGTTGAAGGAATAAATGTTTCACGGACGATGTAGCTTATTTAATACGGACGTATGTTGTTGCCAGGGCCGGTCAAAAGGGATGGTGCCCCCGAATAATTGGGGTTCCAGAAGTTCTCAATTATTCAATTATCGAGTGTAAATTTTGCATAAACTTTTACCAAAAATCACTTTAAAACTGATTTACTATAAAGAAACTCCGTAAAAGTTACAATATTAAAATGGGGCTCGTTCGTTATTACTGTAAATAAATTACGTAACATCGTGGAGCCGCCTTTGATAGTCGCATCCGGACCCCTTCAATGCTTGACCGACTCTGGTTGTTGCTCAAGTCTCCTTTGAGTTAGACCAAATATTGAAATTCGTATTATTGCCTCAGAATTTGCCAAATGCTTAATAAAAATTCCAAAAATTGTACGGGAGTTATTGTTGCCTTGAACTTCGATATTTTCCTTTGCTCTTTCATCGGGTAGAAGTTGAAATAACTAGCTCAAATTATTACTTGTCTCACTCATGTAATTATTATTTTAACGAACAAAAAACGGTTGGGTTAACCATTTAAAACATTTTTCTATCGAATATTTGTTGCGTGAAAAAAGTACCGATGGTCTTGTGGATAAAGAGGTGTACTGGGAGAAGGTCAAGGTGCAAATAACGACGCGTCCCTCGCATTAAGTGCCATAAATAACTCGGCTAGTACAAAACATTCTCAAACTTTGCATTTCAAGGGATCTAGTGACGTAGTTATTCTCCTCAAACTGGTAACGCGAGTAGAGCACCTTTTATAGTTAGACGTAGGAAAAATTTGAGCGCAAAAAAACTCTAGTTCCATTTTTGAAACGGGAAACGAGGTCAATAACAACGACGCGAGATGGCTGAAGGTGTTTTTTTTTCCTCGGCGGATAAACTCGAAAAATTGCGATAACTATTGATCCGAAAAATAGTCTCCACTGACCGCCCCTGGCAGCTGGCCAAGAATAAAATAAAAAACGGCGGCACGGTTTGGAAAGCTGGTAAAATATCGTGTACGGAAAAATTTCCGCGAAAGTACCGTTTTTTTAAATTGGTCGAAGAAAAAAAATAATTCTGGAATACTGCCATAATTAAAATGACGAAAGAATACCTAGACCATTAGTAAGTTATCCGAGTCTACCAATGCGGGTCTGATAGAAAAATGAAGGTGTGCTTGTACGTTATGTTTATGTTCAGGTCTAGACAAATGTACACTTCCGTATGTAAGCGCGTACATGTGCATACGTATACACGCATGAATGTATTTAAAACGCAGTTGTGAATATGCACCGATTAAACTTTGTGCGCATAATTGAATATACAAACATCCATAGTTGCACATTTATCTAGTTAGCAATAGCACATTAATTTGTATACAACGAAAAGTATTTTTTCCGACGGTTCATCTTAAACCGTATAAAAGTATGAAGGTGCTTTTGTGTGTACTATTGGTCTTTTCGAGTTTCATCTTTTATTATTTTTTTGTTGAATTATTACTTTATCGGTGGAATCTTCCCATCAGTTTCCTTTATCGTCTTTTCATTGGATTTTTCCTCCCCGTATTCTTGAAGGCATTGGGGGGTATTCCCGCATCTAAATTATTATTTTTTTACACAGAGCATCCGCTCGCCCCTTTGTTCTTGGTAAGGAGACTTATATGTAAGAACGCGATCAAGAAGGGATAAATTTAAAAAATGTTAAACATGAGTCTTAGATCTTATAAAAAAAACTTTTTTTATTCCTCTCCCTCCACTTCGACCAGTTATTAACAAATTCATGGACCGAAGACGGTGTATCCCGTGTATTGAGATTCGTTTTCACTCCTTTATATTCCACGGAGGCTTGCCTTTTTTTTCAAGTCTTGAGGGATAATTAATTACCCCCGTGTTTATTAATTCATAAATTTTCAAAGGAGAAATATTTCCAATTAAGCTCGCACTCCCGTAACATAATCGCAAGCTCATTAAAGACGTTGATGCGGCAGGCATCCAAGATTTTTGCGCGTGTTATTAATTTCCATGCAATTAGGCGTAAATTTTTAACGAAACATTTTTTTATCGAGACTCCCGAGAAAAGATTTATTGCCTTATTAATCCCGCTGCACATATTTCTGCTTTCTCATCCTCTTATACAGTGAAAAAAAAGGACGGCGCGCGCGAATGGTTGTGATCACTTTCTTTTTTTTTCGTGTGTTTTTCGTTTGTGTGCGGCGACGGATTTTTGTGCGCGAAACAACGCAAAAAGGAGGCATCGCTTTTCCCATGTTTTTATTTTGCTCAACGTTGGCCTCGTTCCAAATTCCAGAATGGCGAGCTTTAGCTGTTGTGAGAAATGAATTTCTTGTTTAGCGCCGCATCTTGACAGAAGCGTTTTAATATTGCCCCGGCAAAAATTCTTTCTCTCGGGGACGAAAAATAAAATAGAAAAAATAAGTTCATAATAAGGTGAAAATTTTTTGATTCCTTGAATAATTTTCTGCGTGCTTCGGAGCGCTGCAGTGTCTCCATCTTTTATTCGCTTCGCACCTCTTTTATCTCCGCCCGAATGCATTTTGATGAAATTTTGTACATTTGATAAAATTCGTCGACAAATTTCGATGTTTGCCCACATGTCGGGTGTTTTGGATAATTGCATTGTGTATGTCAAGAGTGCACCTCTAGGCCTTGTTCAAGCATTCGAATAAAGTATCGATGAAAGGTTAAAATTTAAGCTTCGGTTTTAGGAAATGATTTGCATATTTTCGGTATAGAATCAGATGCAGTAGATGTTGATTTAGTCCCATAAGAGAGGGATATATGGTATGGGAACCCCAATATCTCATCCACCATATTAAGAAATATTATAACGAATTCATTGACATCAAAGTCGAACCATTTAAGTGTTCAATCGCGTGGCAGGATGTTATGCCAAACATATTTTATCTTTTTCTTTCTTTGAGCGTTTTTAGAAGTATTTCTTTCCACATTTCATCATTTTACTTTAAATATATAGACAGCGAAATTCGTGGTCACACTATCAGACGTAGCTTTCGAAAGCAATATTTTTAGAACCTGTATCCTCGATCTGCTTAAATTTAAGCATTATAAGTTATAATTTATAACCGTCCTCGTGATTTAAATGCAAATCGTGCTCGTGCAAAATCGAAGCTGAATGATTTTATCCTCAATTTTTATGAAAACGAGCACGGGAGAGGCTTATTTGAAATATTTTTCGCCTCAATACAAGATTTAATTTAACAAAATATTATAGGTTTTCAGCTTCGACGGATTTAGTTAAAACGGACGTTTCCATTTTCACTTCAATGGCGGAGGAATATCAAAAACAAAGCGAGTTGTCCCTGGCAGAGAAACGCGCCGATTACCTCGAATCCATCGTGCCTTTTGTAATTGCGAGATACCGTGTTTACCGTTACCATTGCTTTGCCTTTTTATGCACTCGTAACTTTGGTCCCCGTGACCTTTGGTGTGGTAGCAATTTCTTTCACGAGAATTGCACGCAAAATTGAAGAGGGGGAGGAGAAAAAATGTTGTTTGTTGTTGTTGTTGCTGTTGGATTAGAGTAACAAAGGTGGATCGTGTCTCCGTGTTTTCGGTTGATTGTGTAACCTCTCGTCCGTAGCAAAAACACGGTAGGCATAGCAGCCAACGCATGTAACCTATGCTCCTCTCTTCACGGTGTTGAAGCTCGACATGGTACACTTTCAGTTACGACACGCTGAAGTTGGATGCACTTTAGGAGTTTTTGACATTTGCGTGCAAGACCGCCTCGTTGGTGAAGCAGTCTCTGTCGGAAAAAAATTACGGGATGTTCAAGCCTCCGAAAGTCTTGTAAATTTACGGGAATATCTAATTAACGTTAGCGTAGGTATTTACGGCTGCCCAATGACTTTTTAAGTGCTTATATCGGAAGCAGTCAAAGGACCCTTATCATTAACGTTTATCTGCATAAGTTTTGACTGCGGTTTTTCTTCGACGTTTTTTATGGTATTTTAATTGGCCCGAAAAATTATGTTCTGAAAAAATTATAAAAGTGGAAAGTTCGAAATAACGAATGTGCCTAAATCGTATTAGATCAAAGATGAAGATGCTGAGGGGGGCTTTACCAAGTAGATAATTTTAGGTATTTGGTCAGTTTTATTATGTTCAAGATGTTATATAAATCAAATCTAGAATATAGGTTGCATAAAATAGCTGCAGTAACTAGACTTTTCTCTGTAGTAGCAATAATAAATATATTTGTGAAAATTTAATACGCAGGATACGTTAATGAGATTTAGATTGTTACAAAGGAAATTTGAGGACATCGAGAGCTTTTTAAGATGTGGTTAGGAGTTACAAGAGGTAAAAATAACTCTTGCAGAAAATAAAGTAAAAGTGGCATTATGAAAGTGTATTTGAGGAGGAGAAAGGTTTAATTAAAGCGATAAAAAAAACACGGACGGAATGGCTAAGGAGTAATTTTGAAAACATAAAGACAACGTTGACGGAGGCAGTTTAAAGAAGATACCTACGTAGGGTAGAAGAAATTAAGCAGTGATCCTGGATTTCCTTAAGATTACGAGGACAGGAAGGGAGGGATTTTGAGTAGTGGCAATAAAAACGGGAACATAAAGAAAAGCAGGATTATAATGGTGATGACGTTTAAATTAAAATGCAAGATTTATGCAGTATAAAATGCGAGTTAAAGCTGTGGCGTACTTGATTCAAATATAAAAGCATTTAGTGGCTCTTTAGAATATTTAGATCCTAGTGATTTATTCTATTGGTAAAATAAATAATTATTTTCTTTGGAAGCTTTCCGTCTAAGCCATGGCCTTATGTAATGTAACTGGAGTTTGAATTTGTCGCACTCTTCTTCAAAGTGGATTTCCTGAACGCGGATTTAATTATACGTCTCAATAAGCGTGACCTTTATACGTACGACATTTTACTATGCGCGAAGCGAGAGCGCGCCGCATTCTATTTATGTATGTATTTTACGTGAAGTGAGGAATTCGTTTTCATTACGAACATCTTTTTAGTGCTTTATTAAATATGGCAAAGGTGATCTGCGCAAGACCGCCATTTTCAGGAACGTCGTAACCTCCGCTTAGAACGCGATACTACTGTACTGTCGCAGGATTAAATAAGTGAAAATATAATAAATTCTTTATGAGCGACTTTATTAGTAGCAGCCATGCTTTCATTGCCGATTCTTTAAAACTAAAAACTCAGTCGAACTATTTTCGGATATATCCATAACTCTCCTTTTTTTTATAGCTAATCGTATTCCGGCAGAGTTAATGCATCTTTTTTATCATCCGATAAAAAGAAATAATACCCGCCTACTGTAAACGAAATATGTTTCAGTATATTATTGTTCCCAATTTATCATTTCTTGTGCATTTCGGTTTATTATGTAGAACAAAAGCGAATCCATTTTAACGGGAAAAAAATTGAAAAGGTTTTCATATTTTGTAGAAGAAATATGTTTCTTCCCGAAATCTGTTCATCTGATTTTGTTATAATAGATGCATTAAATTTCGATAATATTCTATTTTTAACGCTACAGCAAATGTAGAATGCAGATAAGAAACATTTCGTCATAGCGTACATAATGCAAAATGATAAATGCTGACCTTCAAGACACGATTTTTATATAGGTATTCAAAGAAAAAAAGCAACATTTAAAAGAAAAAGTGTACGTAAATCGTAAATCTTAAATAGACCAAAATATTTTTTAAGATATGTAATTTTTACAGAGATTGATACGATAGCCTAGAGAATAACGCTGAAAGCTGCTAATTTAAAGACAGCTTTAATCATGATAAGCCATATATACGTATAAATAGACTCGATAGTTATTCCGAGGGAAAACATCATAGTACAAAAAAACTCAAAGATAAACGATATGTAACTTTATTAAGAACCAAGCGTGATAAATGCAGGATCCGGATGGAGAAAAAGGTCCTAAGCGCGTCGAAATATTAATCCGTCTTCCAGAATTGTATTAAAGTCTCGTATGCACCTAAATGCGAACGCAGGATTTTTTCGCGATCATCCTCGGGACTGGAGTCACTCTCAAAGCCCTGTCGAGTCTTTTGAGATTTTAAAGAGTCTCCGGGTATGCCTTTGTGGTGGTGTAGGTGGCTTGCGGGATGATGGTTATAAATAGACTGTTGTGTAACTGCTTGCACACGCAAGATGTTTGTTCTTTGGCCCGGCACCTTACAGCTGTTCCGTGCCGATCGCATCTCGAGTATTCCTCTTTTTCGCAGCGCGGTTCTCATTCCACGCGTGCCCTCTCTTGTGCTTTATTGCGCCGCCTTTATCTCTTCTGTTTTTTTTCTGTTGCTTTTGTCGTTATCACATCCAGATCTGTTGAGGCTTTCTCTTAGAGCCAACATTTTTTTACCTCTTAAGTGAGAAGGTAAAGATTAATGACTGCAGATTGAACATTATATTGTCATTGCTGGTTGAAAATGAGGCGGCTGTGTTCCTTGCAAAGTGAACCCTATAAACTGTGCGATAGAAAGGAAGTAAGATTCAATCCTACTAGATTTTGTTAAACTCAGATCCAAACTTACTCTTGATTACTAAAATGGAGTTTGTCAAATAATTCCAATAAAATAGTACGATTTTATGTGGGCAGATGGGTTCTGTAGATTTTAATTTAATTAATAAATAATTACTCAAAATCTTTCACCGCATCTTTCCATTAGTAAATATATTTTAAATGTAGAATGTAATCTTCCTCCCATCCTAACATGAAAGCAGTTTACTTTCTATCCGTCAATTGAGAATTATTTGGCATTCCATATACATGAATCCACTTTTATTATATTTATTTATGTGAAATTTGTAACTGACTTTACCCCTTCATTGATAAGGATTGTCGATTACGGTATTGATTTAGTGCATCCGGTTTAAATTTAATTGATGCGCATTACATTATGTACTAGTGGCAAAGATTTTACCCTTTTTCAAAAAACTTGGAGCTGAAGTAAGAAGCATTAATACGGCTTTTAATATGTAAATAATAATTCTGAATACATAAACGGCACTAAACAATTGTCCAAGTTTAATGTCTTATGGGAGGAGAAAACATCAATATTTTAAGACAACGAACCGCGCGGAATACAGGTTTCTTTTGATTCTATGTATTACTCGTGCCTCGGTGCCGCCACTGTTTTTAGAAAACCGTGAAAAAAATCGTCCCAGTCTTCAGAATGTGAGTTTTAGATTAATTTTGCCCGGTAAAAATAGTTTCTAACCATGCCAACCAGTTAGTACATGTCTCAATTTCAGTAATGTACCCTTCACGGGCTGCTGAAAGAACCCCAGAATTGATCGAGTCTGGTACTCTCCGCTTCGCAGTCCCGCACTCAAATTTCTTTCGTGGAGTAGTGTTTTTTTTTAACTTTAGATCTGCCTACGCCCTCCTTGACCTTGCCATTATATTTTTAGATGTACTGCATCGTCTGTGCGGCATTAATCCCATTTTACACTCAAGGTGTGCGTCTCTTGGTAACAGATGAGTAAAGTACAGTAAGATAATGCTGGTCATACCCCACCCTTCGGATGGTTAAAAAGAAAGAAAATGGAGGGACTGCACATTTTTCGTTACCTAATATGTTCAGGCTGGAATGTGGTTTCAGAATATACCTAACCTCTTTAACTCTTGTTTTCCTCTCTCTCCCTCCAAGTAAAACTGGATGGAGATGCCTCCTAATTTTAAAACCAGTGACATAAATTGTGACTTTAATGTGAAACCAACGTTAGAAGTTGGCCGGTTCACCAGTTGACAGCGATGCACGTATTTATTAATAGAAACAATAAATAATCTGAATAATCTCTATCTTTCTCTAAATTACATTCCCTTGGGTTAACTTTCCTTTCTGCCTCTCAGATAAAATGCTTCTGCCAGTCAGTTTGACATGACGAAATTCACAGTATTCAGAGTAAGTAAAAATGCACTGTTTGAAATAACATAATTTCATGATAACATTCAAATCGATATTAGTTTAGTTCTTAATTCCATCGCGCATAAATACAATAAAACTTTCCTCACGGAAGTTGACCAACGTCGTGAGCACATACGCTCAGACAATAACAATCTTGCAATTTTCACTTTATTTCAGCAAGAAAATTTACAATTCTAGTAATAGTGAAGTGAAAGCCCCGAAGGAAATCATTTGCTCAGCCCACTTTTTCTGTCTCCTTTTGTCGTTATTCTTATTGATCATTAGTCGCCAATTTTTTCATCTTTCTCTTCTCTGTTTCCTTCATGTTTAACTTAAGCATCTCATTATCCAGATCTTCTAGTTTTCCTCGCTCAACTTCTCTAGTTCGAATCTTCTGTCACCATCACTACCGTTTCCAAGTTGTTCCTCTCATAGTTCGACGGGTACACTGCTGAAAACGCTTTGAAAACGTTCCTTTCAAGTCCTTCTGCATCCTCCCCTCCCCCCCCCTCCCCCCCCCCCCCCCTCCCCCCCCCTCCCCCCCCCACGCCGCCGCACCTCCGCTCATCATTCCCTTCTCATTCTCTCTCTCCGAAGAACGTTTAGGCAATCATACTCGTCCCAGCGCGATTAAGAGGAATGTCGGGATTCGACTGCGGCTTATTGCTCCTGTTCACGTCGAGGACTCAACGGATAGAGCGGTAACCCGTGCTGGAATTATTAGTTGGGGTTCTTTGATCCGGTTGGATCGTGACGCTGTTGTCGTAATGAAAGCGCGAGCTTTATTTCCCGGATTCGGTGGCTGGGATTTTACGAAGGATGTTTTTTTTTATGTTGGCGTCTTTGTCGATCATGATGGAACGTGATTTTTTTTAGAGAAAACTTCCTGCGAAATTCATAGAATAAAATTGTAGCATGTTTTTTTTCAATAGTTCTTCGTTCGATTGAAATACTACATATAAAATTTTGAATTATAGAGATACTGCATACAAAATTTTGAATTACACGCTGGTGGCATTTTTCCGAGTCGTTATTCAATAGCGTAGTCGAATTTTTGTGTTTTTCATCTGCATTTACATTTTTTTATTTCATGTAAAATATCAAGAGGACATTAGTTGATAATTTTATTTTGTGAAAAAAGCACAGTTTCGTTTAGTAACATTAAGCACGTATTATTTTAACGGATATGAAAAATAATGATAATAGTTTATTTAAATGAATATCTGCTAACATTTACGTAGGTCGTGATAGCGTATTTTACAGCGGTAATTGTGTCATAAATAATATTTAATTTGGTATATAATTCTCTTTTTTCAAGCTTTCTTTAAATCTACCTCTTATATTTGAATCGCTTATGCCACTTCGTGCCAACAGAAAGCGCTAGAATTTCTTACAAAAAAGTCAGTCTCAAAACTTTATTTACATGAATTTTTCATGAAGTGAGACTCTGGATACGACATAAAGTAACTGATAAACTTCGGTATGAAACAGCAGCTAGTATTTTTTATTTCTTAGGCTATATCATACTTCAAACTCAAAACAGAAAATCTTAACAAAAAGATTACAGAGGCGTTTCTGTGAAGTTATTTTAATGAGAATGTGGGAATCAACCTGAATTTTTTTCGCGCTATTGATTAATTCTCCATAAGTACAACTCCAAGTGTAGCAATAGTGGCAGTAATTGAGACAGTTTCTTATATTTTTTCGAGAGAATTTTTTTACTGTATTTATTTTTCTCGGTAGATCGAAGGACCGAATAGCGTAAAATAGAGGAAAGCCCGATAAGAGTCTGACAGAATTTAAATAGCAACGAAAGAGTGATATATTTTGCCCCTTTTTTCCATTCAATATGCTATATAGCATCAAGTAAATTCTTGAGCTTTGTTGAGAGAGATTTGAAACCTATAAATATCTTATTACATACAGTATGCTTAATTGCTTAAATATTTGCAGAGAGTAGAAAGTATCCAGTTACGCGTAGAAATGTACGTGCACATGGACTTGCGTATAGCAAATGTACGTGCACATGTACTTGCGTATAGGATATGTAAATTCGTGTACATGTAAGCTACGATCAAACCCTTCGCGGAGTGAGAATTGCGCATAGCCACAGAGATAATTTATTGTGACCTTTTTCTCCTCACGTCGAAATAAAAGAACACAAAACCTTTCGTGCATAAAATTGCACGGACAAAACCTCGGGGCGTTAAGAGAGAGGAGAAAAAGAGAGAATCTTCGTTGAAATAAAAATCCTTTTTAGAGGATCTCCGGAGAGAGCTAGAGAGAGAGAAAGGTTCTGAGATTTTTTTGCGTGATTATTTTTATTCTTATTTGTTCCTCGCCAGCGGAGTTCCGCTCCCGGATTACGAACCCCATTCGAATGTGAGGATACGATAGGTGGAGAGGAGTTGGAGGGAAATAAGGAGAACGAGAGAGAGAGAGACGAAGGAAAAAGGAGATGCGAAAGGACGGAGGAGAGATAGTATAGTAGTTTAGAGGCGAGGAAGGCGAGCTTTTTTGTAGTGGAAATTTGTACGGCGTCTTTACGGCGTGGTTCCCGAAGGCGTATTTTTTTTTTAAAAGAGTTGCTTTTAAAAATTTCACTTCGGATTATAACTGCATACATTTTTTTAAAGGCTGCATAGGTGGAAATCTTCATTAAGTTCACCGCAGGAATTTGTCTGCTTAAAAAAAAATTACTTTATGCCCTCCTACTTTCTAAATCTCTTTTATCCCCTCTCTCTTTTCCGCTCTCTCCTTTTTCTCGCTCTCTCTACCGGGAATATAGACTTTATTAAAAGTCCCGCAGAAGAAGGCTATGGAAAAATGGGCGATTTTTTTTAAATGCCCCCCTCCCCCCACCTCTACAAAGACAGCAGCGGGGAAAAAATGGACGACGAAAAATACGTGCTGGTTAATAGGATTAAAATTGAGTTTGATTACTCGCATATTTTATTTATTTATTTAGTTTTTTTTTCAGACCGACGTGATGAATCGATTGCTGGGTAAAATTTAATATCGGACGGGAGCAGAGTAATTGCTACGAAGTTACCCTCTATCCGTATAAAAAAATGTAATCGTCGGTAATTGTTTCGTTCCGGTTATTTTTGCGAAATAGCATCTCGTATAACGTTATTAAAGACATACATTTTTTTGTCGTAATGATTGCCGGGAGGGAGAGTTCCGCTCACGTTTCAATGCGGAATATTACATTTTCAGGGTCGGTTCTTCCATCGAATGAAATACGATACTACGCGGAAACGATTCACGGAGTATTGGATACTTGTGTTTACAATCGAGATGATTTTCGGGAATGCTGGGAATATTCGCTCAAGAGTAATTTGCGTCAGGAATTCGGGACCCTCGCCATTAGGATCTCGTTTTGAAACTGGAAAAGATTAAGAGGAAGGCAGCAAAAACAAAAATTCTAAAGGGGCTAGGATGAAAACTGGGAAAGTTAACAGGCTGGTGTGCTTTTACCGCGTTTAAACAGGTAACTCGATCGGGAAAAAGCTAGAGTATGAGTTTCTAAAGTGTGGCCCGCGGACCAACTGCAACCCGCAGACATACACCATGCGGCCCGCGACCAATTTTGTAATACGTATATTTTTTTACATATTTACAACTCACAATCAGTGGTGTCCAAACTACGGACCGCAAGCCACATCCGGCGTCACTAGTGTCTTTTGTAGGTTACAATTTAACATCAATTTTAAATAGAAAATTATGAAAACAATATATTTAGTCTTTATCCCATATTGAATAACCTACATTTAAAACATATCAGATAAATTGACAGCAGTACCATTTTAGCTTCCTTTAACTATTCCTCAACTATATTTTCGACTGGGTTTGGACCGTGATGAGTACAGAAATGGGTTATGTGGGTAAACACAGTCGAAATTCTATAAGTCGTACGACTATAACTCGAATTTTCCTTATCTTGAAGTGAATTAATTTTACATGACAAAATCTTTTTCATGTTATTTTTCTTCTATAAGTCGAATATTTTTTGTTTCATTTGATCTTCGACTTATAGAAGTTCTGTGTTCCCTCATTAATGGAATTGTGAAGGACTGTAACGAATTACCTGAAGGACTGCTCACTCCCTTTACAAAGAGCGAAGATGCTTTTCGAAGAAGGCTCAAAACTGTTATTAAAACCGTAAGATGTTAGTATTAATATGCGTGCATGTATCGATTAATTGTAACGGCCCAATATTGATGCATATCGATTGATGTGTGGGAGTAGTAGGGGAATGCTTGGTAGGGTGATGTAAGAGTGGATTCTGTGGGCTACGCGACCGTTTCAGTAGACTTATAGAACGCTGAAAATCCACACATTAGTTTTATGTTTATGTGCGGGTATTAATATTATCATTAATATCTATTGTACCGTGCGACTAACACCTTTTCAATGTTGCCTCCTTGTGACACGTTGATTAATAACAATAGTTTGAGATGTATATTGTAATTTCAGTTCAAATTACTTCTCATGCATTCCCGAAAACATCCGCGGTTAAAGTGAGGCTTTAATTTAGATTAGATATCGTCTTTATTTGGGGCGAGATTGAGACTAGGAAGACCCGTTTTCCACCTAACTCCGGTGAATAGAAACGGGCTCAAGAAATAACGATTATCGTTTTCTATCTTGCCTTGAATTAGTATCATGTATTGGTTCTTTGAAGTAATACGTACAACGGTAAGAGATCAGCCGCGGTTAGTTGAATGGATCATCCTATACCAATCGTAAACGTATACTAAATGCATTCTTGGCGAGTAGAATGATCGAACGCGGAGAGGGAAAACTTTTCCAAGATCAATAAGAAGACTCTTTCGTGATCATGACACGAAATGTTATTTTTCCATTTTCCCACGTTGATCATCTCGAGTTGTCGGAGCCGTCCTCGATATTACCGTTGGAAGTGGAAGGAGGGAAGGTTTAGTTGAGGAAGGAGAAATAAACTAATCCCCCTACATTTTCCTCTCCTCCCGTAATGCCGTCGGACCGTCAGTCCCTTCCAACCTCCCATTCCCCTCTTCCTCCCCCAACCCTCTCTCTCTCCATCCCCCACCCACCTTCCCCAAACGCTTCCTCCCCCTGGCTCCCTTCGGGAAAGAAGTGACGCGAGGTCGGTTGTAGAGCAGGCAAGAGGGGTCAAGCGAGCGGAGGATGAGGAGGAGAACAAAAGCAAATAGTTCTTTCCCGCCTCCTCTTATCCTATCCTACCGAATCCTTTCCCTCTCTCTCTCTCTCTCTCCATCCCTTCCCCTCTTCATCCGAACGATTCCGGAGACCTTCTTTTCCCGTCCTCCTTCCCCTTCAACCCTTTCTCTCACTCTCCCTCACTGTGTCCTGCGACCAACTCCTTTCCTCTAAACCCTTCCGTTCCCGCAGATGGAAAAGAATGGTAGAGAGAGAGAGAGAGAGATAGGGAGATAGATAGGAAGTGGATGGGGATGGAGAAAGGAGTGGCCTATATAGAGAAAGGAAGGACCAGAAGAGAGTTTGGTAGAGGGAGGATGGGGAGGAGGAACATGTAAGTGCCCCCGGGGTGGACGATGAGGTTGTGGGACAGGGAAGAGAAGAGGGAAATAGATAGGAGGGAATGGGAAGGAATTGGCCGTTAGAGACGGAACAATTGGCAATAGTTTTTCGTTTGGTTCGACAACCGAGGACACGAGAGAGAGAGAGGAAGAGGGAAGTAAAGGAGAAGATAGAGGGGGAAGAGAGAAGGGAAGATTTTTGGGTGTTGGAAACGGTTGAAGTGTAGTGCGGAGTTTCGTCCAGAGAGGTCTCTCTGTTACTCTGAGCGCGGTGGAGTCCAATCCCCTAGGGGTTTTTTTTTTTTTTTAACCCTTTCGTTCCTTCCCCTTTAGTGTGAGCGGAGGCTCTCCTCCTCCGACTCCTAATCTCCCCCCCCCTCCCCTCTCTCCATAGTTGTTGGGAGGACGGGAGGGAATTTTGCAGATTTCGTGAGGGAGGCGGCGAATAAAGGGTGGATTGGGAGGAGGAGCCTGCCGTAGAAATCGTGCGTTAAAAAGTGAAGAGAAGAGAACTCGGCCGACGAGAAGTTTTTTGACTCGGAATAACACTCGGAAAAGATTTATCTCGAAACGTTTCGCCGCGAATGAATTTCCTCGTTATTAAAAAAAATGTAATACTTTTCTCATTTGGTAGATTAATTAAGGGATAAATGCTTTTCGCTTTTCCTCCTATTTTTTTTTTGCGTCTACGAGATCGCGCTGCGATTTTTAAATTTCTCTTTGTGTGTCTCTGTCTACTACTAACGGGAACTTCGTTGTATGGATGCGACATTGCGGTCTGGTGGAAAAGTAGGACGGGCGAAATGGAATTGGAAGTTGAGCTTTCGTCTCCTTCTTTTCTCTCACCGCGTTTAGATAAAGATATACCGATTTGAGGTGGACGCGATCGTGAGTCGAAAAGTGATGTCGGTAGATTGATTGGGGGTTGAAATGGCGTTCAGACTTGTGGAAATGCACGTTTTTGTTTTCTTTTGTGGTGAAGCTAGCGTAATTGCCCGTCAAACATGATGGGTATGCGTGAATCGAGTATTACGTTATAATAAAATAAAAATTAATTAGACCAACTTTTATGTGCACTAAAAGGTAAAAAATTGATATACATTTCTTACACATTATAATCGAGCCAACAGTTGCAATTGACACGGCGATGAATTTAATAAATGCGTAAAAATCACGAAAAAATAGCCATAGAACGTAATTTTTGGCCTTTTTCGAATGAGATTTGAATTTCCACAATATTGCGAAAATTCCTCATCGATATCTCATTTTAAAATTATTTTAAAATGCTAAAGAAAAAAGGTTTACTCGCTTCGTTTTAACTCTGCCCATGTTATTCAAATAGAGAAAATATATGCTGTGAAATGATGGAAAGTTAACTTATGGGTATGCGTGTGTGCATAATCCTGATCATATATGTGAAGATTAAGAAGGATAAAAATTCTGAACTTGACCGGGACTCGAACCCGGGTCTCACTTGCCGGGTAGGTGCTTTAAATGTATGCTCTTGGAGTCAAACACAGGACTACTATATACACGGCCAGCAGTTTCAAATTGAAAATTTGAAAAGCTAAGTGATTCCTGAAAGTTTGATCGAAAAAGATTGAAAATCTGTGTAGCTATGGGCGGTTTTCCTTATTCTCTCATCTAACTCCATAGAGCGTTCCGATCAGCAGAATTAGGATATTATGTATACAATAGTAATGAGAAATCAGTCTCCATAGAAAAAGTCTTGCCGGTTTTACTTATCGGTCATTTGTCAGATACACTTGTATTTACTGAAGCACAATTGTTGAATACTTAAAAAAAATTATTATGCTTCTCATTTTGTTTGAAAAATGATAGCATGATTAACATTAATATCCAAATTAATCAATTGATAACGAATGCTGGTAGAAGTGCAAGGTTTATATTTATAAATAAATATGTATTTAATGCGCTGAAGAATTCCTTAAGTGACTATAGAAATAACCTATACGTACAGGGAACATCATTGATCAGGAGATCAAGAATTTTTTATTTCGCTTATTTAGTAAATATAATATACATCAATAGCGAAAGATTTATTTGTCTCGTCCAATTCACTCTCGAATAAGAGACCGCAGATAGTTGTCAGAGATTCCTATTAATAACCCATGAAAAGGTCGCATCACTTTTTCGGGGCAACAAATATCCGAGCGACGTAAAAAAAAAGTTCCGAACTTTTCTCCCCGCCCTGCTGCATGTATTATTTTCCATGGACCTCTTACTCCTCATTTTCAACTTTTTGATATACATCTGATTCGCACAAAATCAATGCCAAACAACAAAAAAAAAAAAAAACCTGACCGTTCCGAGGAATAATGCATGAGGAAACCCTGAGTTCCCTTCCCCTTCTCTTTCGGTTAACCCTCTCCTGAATTCTTCCCTTTTTACACCCACCCTCTCCATATTCCCCATCTACCTCTCCTTTTATTCTCCTACCCCTTCCTTCCTCAGTCCGCACTCTCCGAAAATCCTCCTTTTTCATCTCCACAGTTTCTTCCCCCCCTTCCCCATCCCTCTCGTCTATACCATCCTTTCTTTCCATACACCATGTCCGTTGTTCCATTCTACCACTTTCGTCACTTCCTCACGTTCCTTCCCATTGTTTTAGTCAAGCTCCCTCTCACGACCCTCGACAGTTTTCTCCCTCTCTCTCTCCTATCGTTTTCACCTTTTTTTTCATTTTCCTCCTTGTTTCCCCATTCCATTTCCCTGTTTTCTTTCCCATTCTCTCGACAAGTCTCTCTCTCTTTATCTGCTCTCATTTTCACCTCTTTTCTTTCCCTCCCCGTTCTCTCGCCTTTTCCCCCTTTTCACACCTCCCTGTTTTCTTTCCCATTATCTCTCCCTTTCTCTACTTCCTTGTTAACCTCTTCGTCTTTCCTCACACCGTCTTCATCACCTCCATCCCTCCGCTCTTGTCAACCTCTGCAATTCACCCTTTACAGAAATATTTCCTGCGATCAGCTTCATTTTTTTCTTTCTCTTTCTCTCTCTCTCTCTCTCTCTCCTCTCCCCATTCTCTCTTTTTCTGTCGTCCTTTCCGAGCCCTCAACCCTTCTTCTCTTTTCTACCCGATTCTCAATCGCCTTCAACCCTCTCCTATCCACTTCTGCCTCCCGTTCGGGAAATGGTTTGCAAGAGAGAAAGGGGGGGGAGGGGAGGGAGGAACGATAGGGTTTTTTGATGGAAACCCTGGCTCATTTAAATTTTTAGAACGATGTTCTCTCTCTCTCTTTATCGATGAGATGATTTCTCTTCTGTCCTCCCTGTCCTTTTTTTTATGCGTTATAGGTGGTTGTTGTAAAATACGCCGGAAGGTGGCACGAAGAACGGGACGTGTATCGGAGCATTAAACGGTATACGTCCGATGAAAAGATGGCGCCGTAAAAAATTCGGATACTGTACGAGGGAACCATAGACTGCCCCGCGCGCGTCTTTGTCTTTCCGTACTAAAAAAAATCTAGTTTTATGGCGTCTGCGCTTAAACCGCCGAATCGAGCCGCTTTGGAAAAATAATGTGAGAAATTAGTTTGGGATTGTTGTCTGTTTGGATTTAAACTATTTCATTGCCTTGAGTGAACTCGGGAGGAATGGAAACTTTTTTGTTTTTAGTTGTATGTTATACCATGTTCATTTGGAGTACATATTTATATTTAATGAAACTTTCTATAAATTGAGAATTGTTTATTGTGAAAGATATTTTTTATTTTTGATTAGTAATTTAAGAAATCTTGCATTAATTTTACATTTATTTTTATTATTAGTGTACAGTTATCGAAAGTTGAAAATGTACATTAACCGAGCCTCTCACACTTCGTCATTCACTTTGAAATAACATCAATTTACTCTCTTATGATACAATGTGTATTCGTTTCTTTAACGGGAAGAGGGGAGACTATCATCAAATTTTCCTCTGCGTGAAATGATCCATAAATATTTTTGCATTTTGGTGAAAATCGTTAAAGGATATATGAAGGACATCCCCGCTCCTTAAATAGTAGGAGGATATTTCTGCCTTATCTCCACCTCCCGAAATGTGCGAACTAATCCTCATTTTTAGGAGGATTTCTCTGGATGCTACTTGTTGAACTCGATCCATGTCACTTGCCTAATAACGATAAAAATTTACAGTAACTTTCCTGAGATCGTATCGAAGATTCTTCCGCCTTTAAATCTTCCTTTATTTCAATAGTTGCCGAATGGAACAGAAACTAATCACGTGGATGAATATACGGCGGCCCCAGCCTTCGAATGCAAAATAGGAGCAACTGCGGCCTCTTCCTTTGGGTTCCTCTCCCTATCTCTCGTGAGATATTTATAGTTCGACAGATTCCCTCGGTGGTGGAATTTACGACTCCAACCGCCTGGACTCTCAACCTAACTGCGGGAATTCCTTACCTCAATTTTATTCTGGTACCGACTGGAAGCGGAAAAAATATTCGATATGATATCCTTTTCTCTTTTTTTTATTTGTTAAAAAATAAGTTCATTCAAATTCATTCACGTGCTGTGGTTAAGTAAATAATTTAGAGATATTAATATAAAAAAGTAGTTTCGTAGGTATGAACACGCGTGGTGTATGTTATTTGAGATATTTTAAAATCTCAAAGGTGACTTATTTAGATTTTTATAATGGTTGTTACAAAGAAATTTAGCCAAAGATGTGTTTTTTTCGCACCTCTAATTCTTAAAATGATACTTTCCAAACATTTTAGCTATACGGCTGGTCATCAAATTGTAATAAAGCGGGAATATTTTGCGCTGAATCGATATGTTTATAAATTAATCGACTCATGAAAACTCGTTCAGAGGGGCAGGTTAACTACAGCGTTTAGTCAAGAGTTATCTGATACGGCCCAAATCATTCTCGACCGGATCCAATTTGCTGCCAAGAAAATAAAACCAACAGCGTTAATTGTACTGCTTGAACCAGGAAACCGCTTCCAGTTAATTATTCCCATCCGGACGTAGGAGCATTCTTCAACTTCCCGTAATCTTTTTTCTCTCCATCGACGAACTATAACTCTCAATCTCGCTTCCCCCCTTCCCCCCTCTTTCCTAACACATTCCCTCATACCCTTCCCTTACGTCCGTTATGTATTTCTATCTCCTCCAGTGCTCCCCCCTCCCCCCCACATCCCTTCTCCCTTTTACCCACACCACCTTTATCCGCTTGGCGTTCCTTTTCAGAATTCATTCCTCTCAGCACGCTGCATCGCCACAACTGCCAACCCACTTCCTCCCCCTTCAAACTCAACCCACCCACCTTGAAATGCGATCAATACAAGAGTTCTTGGAAGAACGGTTTTCCGATGTATATATGTATGATGTGTCCCAAGAGGAATAGCACGCTTGTGTCGAACTCTGCCTCCCGCCCCCCCCCTCCTCCTCCTCCTATCTCCTTCCCCCTTCCCCATCCACCCCCAAATCGTCCAACTCCGCGAGTATCCGTTTCTGCCCAATATCCTTCCTCCGTCTCTTATCCAGTTTCCCTCCCCCTTCTCTTCCCTTTGTATTTCTTCCTCTCTTCCTCGTCTTTATCTTTTCCTCTTTTTCCTCCCTATAAAACTCTCCTTCCTTCCATTTGTTACTTATCCATCCATGCGCTCTCCCATTCTTACGCACTCCTCCTCCTTATCCTTTCTTGTATCTGTTTATATCTCTCTTTCTTCAGACCTCTTCTGTTCTCTTCGTTTTTTTCAGGCCTCCCCCCCACCCCTCCCCCCTCCTTTCCCTTTTGTACCGATACGTAATCTTTTTTCTCTCTCTCCCTCCAGTCGTCATTATCTTCCATGTTTTTCTCCCTTTTCTCTCCTCCTCCAGCGTTTCCTCATTAGCCCTCAATATTATATCTTTTCGTCGTTCCCTTTTATTTCGTTTCGTTTTTCTTTATTTTTTTCCCCTTTCATATTATTCCGACCTTTCCATTCTGTTCCCGCCTCCTAGAGCTTTTTGGATTCTCCTTAGGCTCGATTTCTGATGATTATCTCTGAGGAAGGGGATCCCCTCCACCCCAAAATCGAATTCGAATTTCTTCTAAAAATAGTAATAGATGACTGGCCGGAATGCTGGGAATATCGGCTGATTCAGCGAATCCGGAGAGAATGGTCACTTCCGGCTTGTTGAAAAAATCGGTACAACGTACATTGTACAAACTTTCTCATATACTAATGCGTTCTTTAGTTATCTTTAGAAAATGAAAATCGTATGTGCCGGTTTTTACGAGTAGAAAATCTAACTTTTGTTAAAGTTGGCCAAGAATAAACTATCCTTATACTCATTTTTTGAGAAATATGAAGTGGGTAGTATTATTACAGACGTATACTCAAGTAACGGTACGAAATTTTATCAGAATCGTTGGAGCCGTTTTTGAGAAACTCAAATTATTGTTAAAGTTGCCTAGAATAAACTAGCCTTATATTCATTTTTTTGAGAAATATGAACTATTTGGTATTATTGAAGACATAAACTGTTGTAACTGTACGAAATTTGATCAAAATCATTACAGCCGCTTTTGAGAAAATCAAATTGTTAAAAATGCGTAGAATAAATTTCTCTTAATTATTGAGTAGTGTCTACCATTTCTTCCTAGCTTCTACTCTGTATGATAAAATGTCCAAGTACGAGATTTCATTTATTTTCGCTCTACCGTTTAGACCCGAGAGCTAATAACAGACAGACAGACAGACAGAGGGCATTGCGAAAACCACTTTTTCGGACTCAGGTACACCTAAAACGTATATTTCCATCTCGTGGTCGAATTTTTTCGCGATTAGAATACTTTATCAATATACTTCGTATATGAAAAAGTAAGAAGAGACCGCTCTGCAGGTATGTGGTGATATGAGGCGGCTTTGCTTAAGAATCGTTCTCGGGTTATCGTATGGTTGTTGTGCAGTTGCTTCACTTATTACGACGTTAAATCCCAGTGTTATATTTTAATTTGGTCTATATTATGGCAGCGAATATCGAGTTTGTTGATTTCGCTTAATAATAGTATACATATATTGTGATTCTACCTTCCGATAGGCTTTAGGCAATAATACGATGGGATTTGTTAAGTACACATTTAAAACATTCCAAGGAGTTTCCCAAACAAATCTCTGGAGTCGTGTCTTTGATTTCTGTGCAAGGATTTTAAAAAAATTCTTATATTTTATAATATATAAATATTAAAATCAGCGTTCCTTAAATACTAAACTTTTCTTCGTTTCGGTCATTTATACGTGTACCAGAACCTTTTCTTCAATTTGTTGGTAGTTATCCTTCTCTAATATTACTCGTACTATGTACTTGATTATGTAAAACTAATTGTAAGATCAAGACATATATTTTTCGTTCAGAAATTTTTTTCTCCGGCTGAACGTTTTTGAAATACAGATTTTATAATATTTTTAACGGCCGCCATTTTATTTCAAGATGGCCGATGAAAATAGTTATTCCTCGTTGAAAATAATGGCGTTTACAACATACAGTTCTTGAAAACAGAGCGGGACGGACGGTCACTTTGAAAATTGCGGATGGGATTACTTTTAACCTCCACCGGACAGTCCCTTTCTTAATACCTATTTCCGCAGTCGAAATCCTCAAAACTTGGTTTTGATCCAGTCTCGCTAATTCTTCCGATTAGGTCGGTCACATTCAACCTAAACATTACTCTTTTCCTTCATTCGCATTCCTTCATTATCCCTCCTAATAATTTGAGATGCATTTTTCTTCATCTCACTTCAAGTTTGTTCATTTATTATTCTTAAAATTTCACTTGTTTTTTTAAAAAAAAACACGAAACGCCGCCACCACATTCACTTACTTACTCCTCTACGCTCTCCTCATTTTTGCCTTCCTTTTCTTCATCCTGTCGTTCATCCTTACTTCCAGAAACACATGCGGCTTCCTTAACCCTCTCTTCGTCCTCTTCAACCCCCTGTAAAATACCCCCAAAGACACCCTTACACTTCGATGGTCTCAAAAACTCTCCCTTCCCTATATCTTTCCCTCTCCGCTTTTAAGTTTTACCCCATCTCTCCCTCTCTCTCTCCCTTCTCTTCTGCCCTCTTTCCGAGCGATCTCTGTACCTTTTGCATCCCTCAACGCCTCTGAGCCATTTCTCCACCCCCTCTAAAAAAAAAAAACCCCCTCTGACACCGTTTCTTCCGAAAGACTCGCTTCAAAGAGTTGATACTTTGCCGACATGGCTGTTTTCTCTCTCTTTTCCATCTCTTCCCTTTCTTCTCTCGGTATAACTCTCATCTCTACGCACCCCCTCCCTCCCCCCCCCCCCCCCCCCCGAACCTCCTTTTCCGCCCTCCATCCTAGCCCGCGCCTCCCACCTTGGCATACCCTCTCTCTCTCTTTTCCCCCCATTCCACTTAATAAATTTCTCTTCCCTCTAGCCTCTCAAATATCTTCCTCCTTTCCCGATCACTGTTTCTCCTAATATCTCACCGCCTTCTTCTTCTCTCGTCCTTATCCGTTCCCGTCTTCTTTCATTTCGCTTCGCCCCCCCCCCCCCCTCCATTTGCGCTTTTCCAACGCTTCCCATTTTACCCCTCCAGTCTTTTCGCTCCACTTCTTTCTCTTTTATTCCATACTTCATATCATATCTATCGCCATCGATTTATTCTTCCACTCTTACCATTTTCCATCTCTTTCTCTCCCTCTTTCCCCGATTCTCCTTCCTGTCCGTTTCCGATTCAGCCTGATTCGTATCACGTTCACTTATCCTTCTTCGATTTCTTTTTCCGTCTTGATAATTTCCTTTCTTCTCCGATCTTTCTTTCTCCTGCCCTTTACTCATTTAAGAGCAGCTTGATCTCGTTGCCTACTTATATCCCGCCCTAGGTCGATTTAAATAAAAAAATACGATTTATGAAGAAAAAACACTTGTGACGCATGCAAAGTTCAAAGCTTATGCTCCAAGACATGTAAAGGTCCCGCGAAGCCGCTACTGATTAGATAGCCTCTTCTACACTCTCTCCTCCTTTCCCACTCCTTCATCTTTCTGCATATGAGGGAAAATCTTTTTTCAACTTCTCCTCGGCTAAATGAAAGCAAATTACTGCGAGACTCTCGTATGTGTGTGTGTATATATATATATATGTATGTATATATATGTATGTATATATGTATATATGTATATATGTATATGTATATATATATATATATATATATATAAATAAAGAGAGAGGAAGGAAAGAAAGGCAGAGTTGAGAGTTACAAGTTGGATAAGGAAGAAGGGCTATGCCGTAAAAAATGCTTTGCCCCACTCCTCATTCAAAAGTGGCTTTGGGATGTTTTGCTGCTTCACCACTCCTTAGGTCTTCAAGGCTTAATTTTCTCCCTCTTCCTTGGCCTTTTCTTTCTCTCTTATCTCTCTCTCTCTGTATTCCTCTCACTCTGAGAATTCTCGGCGCTGTTAAGAGATAATGAGCTGTGACTCCATTTATGCCCTTTCTTCTCGGTTGGTTTAATTTTGTTTTTAGAAGAGCTCGGCGAACTGTTATTTTGCGTACTTACCTTCTGTTACCTCGACCGTTTTAATGAAGCTAGCCCTGGCGACTGCTAATCACATCAATGGGCTTAAGCTCTACTTTGCGGAATTCACTAATCATAACCACTGAATCATTGAAAATGCGCTGTTAAATTCCCTCCGACATTGTTTCTTTGACTGTTTGAAACTGAGACGAATGGCTCGGTTTACTTTTTAGATCTTACTCTTCCCCTCCGCAACCACAAACCTATGTAAAAATGTATCGAAATCCCACTTACACAGAAAATGTTATCCTCAATCACTCTACGCTTAATTTTTCTCGGAAGCTTTCCACGTATAATGGTTCACCGCCTTCTTGACATTCCCCTCTCTATCCCAAACTTCGCGAAAGAGCTCAACACTATTAAACAGGTTGGCATCAACAACGTCTATAGGATCCAATGTTTCGATAGACGAAATAATAACTGAAAATCGTTGCTATTCCGATTTTCATCACTTCTAAACCTCAAAGATGGCGCAACTTCCAATCCGTAAAAATCTTAATTATAAACCGTCCAACCTCTTTTCTAAACTTAACCTGAGACGTCACCGTTTACGATTTCCACATGGTTGTTAAAATGTTAAAGATCCCATCAACAAGTCGTCGAGAAATGGTGTGTATGAACTTTCATACGATGAAAGTGTATATGTATCGGCCAAACGGGAAGAAATTAATTAATTAACACAAGCGGTGCTTTGAATTTGAGACTCCCAATTCTCAGTTCCACGAAGCACCTTTTCGGACAATAACCACAGTAGTTATTTATTCCAAGGCTCCTCCATTTTGAACCTAAAGACCTTAAATTAGATGCTGTATAGCAGCTAGAAATTATCAATTGAAAGTTGAAGGATTCGTTAACGACTTTGTTTTTTCAAAACCATTCTCCGTTATTATCTTTGCCCAAATGAGTTTGTATGTAATTTGTGACTTTGTGACGTTATTTCGCCCTTCCTTTCTCACCCTCATTTTTCCTTACCATCACTCAAACTACAAAGCAATCGCCTTTTCTTCTTTCTCGTCAGTTCCCCTTTCTCTTCCTTCCCCACTTTCATCCTTCCTGTTTAATTTAACTGGTGGAATTACTGTGTCACCTGATGATGCTTGTAATGAATCCTTCTCTTAGATGTTATGGCGTTATTTTTCTGTGATTACGGTGAGCAACTACGTTTTCATAAAAGGCGCCTCAAAGAAGTTAACGACCGCAAGCGAAAATGTACAATAGATATTTCGCAATCTTGAATTCATCTGTTGATATATACTAGGAGTTTTACGACCCGTGGAAGTAAGGGAAGGCCTTGTATATTTTTGGATTAGCCAAATGGGATAGGCTTAATAAATTGAACCGTTGAGCGGAGAAAGATTACCGCGGTTATGCTAAAAGGCAATAAAATGTTCCCCTTTAAGTAAAATAAAATTTCATGTGCGTGGTTAACAGAGCGAAATCTATCTTTGCTTCCTACAGTCAGCGTATTTTTACTTCTTTTAATATCACTCCTTTGGTGTACAAATTATATTAAACGAAAATAACGATTTTATTCACGAATAATTTTAGTAATAACATTTTACTGTCAATTTTAATATTTCCACCTAAAGCATTTGACTAATTGCATAGTTAACTGGATGAGGGATCGCTTTTAGCTACTTATGTATAATTGTCTTCGTTGGAAGGGAGTTTTATTTCGAGAGCAGTACAACTCGGTTTCGTCCTGGAATTTTATCATCTAGGACGGAAACACATGTTTAATTTATGAATTCTGTCCAGAAAAAGTACGGAATCTCTTTGATGAAACGTATCGGATGCTAGTTCAATTGATTCGTTGTCAGGAATTCGAGTAGAAACCTTTATAAAGTATTGGATATTTTACGATTTTTGTTTCTAGGTTTTAATGCACATTATTAGATTATTTGGAACTCCTTCAAATAATGTGTGAAAATGAAATCACGTGGCGTTAGATAGTAACATGTAATTATTTTTCATTCTAAAACTAAATATGGCTACTTGTTTTTCAAATCAAATTTGTGCGTCAGACCGTAATAACTCCGCGGAAAATTCGAAGGGTTTGACGGTATCATAAGTCTTCCTGTGCCAATTACGTTTCCATTAAAAGACTCGAAAAATGTTCTCTCTCCCTCGGCTCACGTTCCGCGTACCGCATTGGACCGGAACGTTCGTCGCAATGCACACAAAACATACTCCCGACACGTACCGCCGCCAATTTCTGGGGCTCGGGCGTGAAATTAAACGTGAATAACGATTATTAACCGTTGATCAGAGAGTTTCGCCACTAAATTCAAATTTCGTTCCACGGTAGTCGGCTTCCACCAAAAGGCATTTTCGGCCCAGATCCTTCCATCAAACGTTTAATTTGAGAGGGTGCTTTAATGAAGCCCTTGTTCCGGTCAGGAATAGGGATTTTGGTATTCATCCCGGCGCCTCCGAGTTCCTCTCGCTTCTTCTTCCCCCCTCTCTCTCTCTGTCTCTCCATCCTCCCTCGCTCTGATTCCTTCTCAGCTTCCCTCCCTCCCTCTTTCACGCTCTCTCTCTCTCAATCTCTCTCACACTCGCACGGTCCCTTGCTGTCCCATTCTCCTCCCATGCCTCACGCGTCTCTCCCTCTCTCTCCAACGTTAACGACTCCCAACTCACGGTTACACGGGGATGTGGGCGACAGAGGCAAGGAATTGAATGTCAAGAGAATTGGCGAATCTCAGCCCGAGTCCATGTACAGTGGGATTCAAAAGTCTTCGGAAAAATTGAGCGGCGCCACTTTCGCGAAGAGTGGTAGTCTTCATTCCTATCTGACGTCTGGGCATTTCCTTGAACAGCGGTTATTTTAAAATCGCGATATTATGGACACGAGTCATACGACGAAGCTTTGGTTCGACAAATAAAATAATTACACTATTTTTTCGTGAAATTCGCTTGGAATAAATTTCTTGTATTGTGATTGCTATTGTATCTGTTTCTTGGAACGTAAATAATATCGATAGCACAATTTTAACCTTAAAGTTAACTAATACACATCAGTGAACGAGAATATTAGGGGGAATTACAAGATTTTATCTCCACATTGGTAGCAAAGTTTTTCATGAGAGAGTATGTAGCAAATTGTGCTTCGATTCCCCCGTGTTTGTTGAAAAATAGATCGGCAACTAGAGTAGTTCCCCGGTTTGCAGGAAATTGCGCCGTGATCGTATATCGAAACCATATAAATAGAACATAGATTTTCGTGACTAAATTAGTTCAAGTATAACAATAAGGCGATGAGTTCTAAGTAAGTATTTTTCGACATTATACGATATAAATATGAAGCCTTTCTTTGAACGAGCTAATAGGACGTGATGAAGATAACAGTTATTTGGCTTGAATTCGCTAATATATTTCGTTATTTTCCGCATTACATATTTTTATTTCAGTCACACACACACGTATTCCTCGTCTCCTTTCACTTTTTTCGCAGTTCTTCTCCTTCGCCTCTCGCCTTTCTCAGTCTCAGGCCTTCTTCCTTACCAAACGCTGGGGAGGAGTCTGCCGAGGGAGAAGGTCTAATGCCCCACGACTAAGTGCGGATACCTCCTTTCAGCAAGCGTTTCGTGGTCATTTTCAGTAAGGAATTTCTCAATACTCACCCGAACTTTCATCGTTCCATCGTTAACAGAGGAAGGAAGTAAAAAAGGAAAACCGAACTCTTAAAACTGGAATTTATACCGCAATTATGCTTTCTGGAAATGTTAGTCGCGGACGTTATTTTGTAGACAAAACAGCATGAGTTGTCCTTTTCCTCGTTCAACAGAGCGCACGGGTGCGCAGAAGAAAGTCTTGGGAAATGCTATGCAAAAAATTTTTAAGTGTCCGAAATTCACGACTGTGTTGTATGGTGCCCCATTGAGGTCCTACTCTATGTAAAACAGTAGGTAGCGGCAGCAACACGCTATCGAATCTTCGCTTCGTGTCGTTGACTAACCTGTCGCGGGACGCGTGCTTGAGATCGCTCTCGCTCTTAAGCCATAAAAGGTTAATTAACCTTTTATGGCTTTTGGAGATACCAAAATCAAATTAATTTCAATCTTTAATTGTTTTTCGTTTTAGGTCCTCGTAGGAATACTTTTTGCATATATCGAATAATTTAAGTGATATCAACATTTATTGCAATTTAAGTAAGAAGAGAATGGCACACAGCAACTATCCTTGTCCCCCCTTTTTAGAAAGTAGACCCTTCCCTTCCGAAAAATGACCAATGTTAACGATGGAACGATGAAAGTTCGGGTGAGTATTGAGAAATTCCTTACTGAAAATGACCACGAAACGCTTGCTGAAAGGAGGTATCCGCACTTAGTCGTGGGGCATTAGACCTTCTCCCTCGGCAGACTCCTCCCCAGCGTTTGGTAAGGAAGAAGGCCTGAGACTGAGAAAGGCGAGAGGCGAAGGAGAAGAACTGCGAAAAAAGTGAAAGGAGACGAGGAATACGTGTGTGTGTGACTGAAATAAAAATATGTAATGCGGAAAATAACGAAATATATTAGCGAATTCAAGCCAAATAACTGTTATCTTCATCACGTCCTATTAGCTCGTTCAAAGAAAGGCTTCATATTTATATCGTATAATGTCGAAAAATACTTACTTAGAACTCATCGCCTTATTGTTATACTTGAACTAATTTAGTCACGAAAATCTATGTTCTATTTATATGGTTTCGATATACGATCACGGCGCAATTTCCTGCAAACCGGGGAACTACTCTAGTTGCCGATCTATTTTTCAACAAACACGGGGGAATCGAAGCACAATTTGCTACATACTCTCTCATGAAAAACTTTGCTACCAATGTGGAGATAAAATCTTGTAATTCCCCCTAATATTCTCGTTCACTGATGTGTATTAGTTAACTTTAAGGTTAAAATTGTGCTATCGATATTATTTACGTTCCAAGAAACAGATACAATAGCAATCACAATACAAGAAATTTATTCCAAGCGAATTTCACGAAAAAATAGTGTAATTATTTTATTTGTCGAACCAAAGCTTCGTCGTATGACTCGTGTCCATAATATCGCGATTTTAAAATAGCCGCTGTTCAAGGAAATACCCAGACGTCAGATAGGAATGAAGACTACCACTCTTCGCGAAAGTGGCGCCGCTCAATTTTTCCGAAGACTTTTGAATCCCACTGTACATACTATTTACATTAGTATGTGTTTGCGCGTGTCGGTGTTTTTTTTTTATCTTCTGTTTTTAGGTCGTCCGGTTTTTTTTTGTAATTTACTCATTTTATCGCGTTGACGCGATCGTTTTTTTCTACCCCGAGTGATATTTTTCTATTCGCGAAAAGAAATTATGGTAAACTTTAAACATATTTAGCAAGTAGAAATTGTTATTCATGGAAGATCTTTTCATTCATGAAGGCAGAATTAGATAATAACCGTCCCATTCTTTTTACTCAATCAGTGATGAACTGAATACATTTCAATGTAGTACAATCTTTATTCCCAGTTGCAGTATTGCGTGATTATCATGCCAACAGCTGTTTGTGGATGTAATGCTGTTTTCGTTGAAGGAACTTTTTAAGAGTTGCGGTGAAATTAATATTCATTACCAGGAATAACTCGAATATTTACTGAATTCCATTTCCCCTACTATATGAATGCATTATCTCTGTCGTATATAAAGTTGACAAAATTATGTTTTTGCTGTGGTGAGATAAATCCTATCTTCTATAATATATTTTGAAGCGTGTGTTTGTTGGTTTGTGTGTTTGTTCATGGAACTCCTCCGAAACGATAAAAGCTAGAATCAGGACCGGCCCTAGAAATTGCGGAGCCCAATTAGAAAACTTTTGGCGGGGCCCCTACATCTAAAAGGCGTAGTTTCCTGCATCCCGAGAGCATCAGATGGCCTCTCATGAGACCACTTGGGTATGTATGAGACTATGGATAAATCTAAAAAGAATCATCACCAATACATAGTTTGGAGCCCCTAAACCACTGTGGGGCCCCCTTAGCCGCGGGGCCCGATTGGGTCCAATAGGTACAATTGGCCTAAGGCCGGCCCTGGCTAGAATAACCGAATTTGGTACGATTCTTCCTTACATCATAACTTAGTGAATTGACAAGGTTTGGTCAACCGGGATTAATCAGTGCTGCTAATATAGGGGATTAACATTTTTCCATAAGATTACACATATGAATCCATTCCTTGACTTGCAAGGTATTCTTCAAGTATCAAAATACGTAAATATGGACCGATTTTTGTCGTTTTTGCTTTATTCGACGAATAAAAAACTATAATACTTATCTTATTCCTGCGAAGTTTACATGTTACACGGTCTAAGTTTTCAGAAATACGCTAGTATTTGTTTCGAAATTTTGTGGATTTTTCGTACTCTTTCCGGGCGTTGCCAAAGCGGCCGTCATTGTTACCTCCGATTCAATTAGCTTCAGTGAAGCTTACAAATAGAGGAAAGTTTAGAGTTATTCGTTTCGCACTTTTGTTTAAGCAACGAAACGATCGATGTTTATGGATAGCAACGTAAATAGATTCTGGTTATTATTCAGGAAGCGTTTATTGTTGAAAGTAATTGAACCTTCTTTCGTCTATTGAATACTGGAATCTTAAATTTTTTGTAAGTAAAATAATTATATTCTAAATTTTAATGTTTATTAATGTAAATAGGCTCACGTATCTGGTGTACATTTACCGGAATCAGTGTTCAATCATGGACAATTGTACGTTGCTTTTTCAAGGGTTTCTTGCTTACAAGACGTAAATGTAAACATTTCATAGGCATAATTACACAAGAAATGAAGCTGGATTTGGCGAAAGTGATATGATAAGAAATACAGTTATCGTTATATTTGAATGCAATACTTTCGGAAACGGATTGTTACAAGCAAATATGATTAATTGTTAAGAAAAGCTAATTGTAAGTTAAAAAGTATCTACTATATAAGTATTTTAAAGAGTTTGTATGTTGTGCTGTAGTAGATTCACCAAATCCGTTGAAATTCAACGGGAAATTCTGCTAGTAATTTTATATTTACACTACGTATCCAAGGGGTTAAGCAAATGATAATTTGATGATATATTATAGTTGCATGGCGCTTCTCGGTTGACATAGTAAAATTCTTCTTAAAATATTTTTTGCCCATTGTTTATATCCTAAGAAGGCTGAATTGAAATTTCACGGATGATTCGCGTCATATTCCGAACAATTACAATTCTTGATCGCACTTTAAGTCGATTAAAACACTAGTCTATAATAGTTTGCGTCGTTTAAGAATATTTTCTGTATTTGAAGTAGTTATAGTTTTCGGGCGCTGGATTTTAATCAGAAACATATTCTCATAGTCCGAAGATTGTTGTACTGCGGAATCTACAAGTAATACCTTACAACATTTACAAATTCAATATCGTCAATGATAAACTATTCCTCGAGGTCTATTCTAAAAAAAAACTACATAAAAGAATTTTTATGGATCGTCCGTTCACTCTCGTGGACTTCTCTCCCAAACACCAACCACTATCTTCCAAGAAAATCCCCTTTTGCCAAACCTCCCGACGGCTGCAACCCTTCCCCTACCAAAACATCTTCCTCCTCACACCCAAAAACTCCCTGCAGACTTGGAGCGTGAATTTCTCCTTCCTTCAGCCTTTCAACCCCCTCCCTTTCTACGAACACTCATTTGCCCAACAGAGAAGGCCGAGAAGTTTCCCAGAAGACCCTTCAGAGCACCTCTCTCTCTCTCTCTGCCGACTCCGCTCTCTCCTTTCCCAGATTCCTCACTTTCTCCCTTACTTCTCCTTCCATCTTACTTTGCCACTCCGAAACCAAGTCCTCGTCTTCCTTCTTGTCCCCTGCGTACTAAGGCAACGCTTTTATTTAGGAGGTGATGGGGATGCCGGAACTCCTTTCCTTCCGCTAACCTCTTCTTCCCTCGCCCTCTTTAACACCGTATTCCCGAACGCCGAAATTTCGCCCTCCTCCCTCTTCTTCTTCTTCCTCCAACGCTTCCATCCCATCTCACCCGATTCGTCTTCTCTCTACCGCCTCTACCCTTTCTAACTCTCTGATTTCTCCCGTGAACACAACATCACGCCCCTCCCTCCTGGGCGGTTGGACGAGAAGCACGGGGTAATTGCGGGCGGCGGCGGTAGCGAAGTCGCCGGGGACCGTCTGGGTCACCTCGACTCACCATCCATTCTGCTGCCCCTATCTCTCTCTGTCTCTCACTCAAACACGCACACATATGCGCGCTATATACACAAATACACACATACATATATACTAGGGGGCAAGCCCCTGCTCGCTGATGCTCGCCAACCCACTCCCCCCCATTTGCTCGCTGTTTCTTTGTTCCTACCGTGCATGTACCTATTGGATTTAGATTAGTTTAACGGGAATATGTTTTGAGTATGAGTTTAATGAATATCTTTTATAAGGGATGTATGTTTGGTTGTTAATAACAAATTAAGAAAATTAGTTGAATAACTCTATAAAAAAATAAACTTAGAGGGCTGAAATTCCCGGAGATTAAAAATGGCTGAGGTATAGAGCGTTAAAGAGAGAGAGAGGAAGGGAGATAACCAGAAATAGGATTTTAGTAATATAGATAAAAATATAAATAACTTGAATGCTGCGCTCGATTTATTTGCATTAAATTCATACCTTCGATCATTTCGAGCAAGTTTTTATCTTATTTTCGATCTTAAAGCCTTTATTTAAGTGCATATGTACGGAAATTACCGAGGACATCAATACCGGTAACCATGGAATCATTATTGAAATGTTAAAAAAATTACCAAAACTCGAGTAGGTATAAATTCAAAATATGAGCAAATTCAAATGATACTGAGTATTCGACGGTAAGAAAGAGAATCCTCATTCATTTTGGCGTGTTTTAGCGCATATTTCGTGTCGATAACATAAGTTTAACATATTTTAGAGTAAAAGAATGAAAGCCTTCAAACAAAAAATATGATGTGGCCAACGCATGACTTTCTCCATATTTGGGGTATAGATATTTAAATTATTATGAATAGCATTATGAGGCAAAATTATCATTTCGTATCGTAGAAGAATACAGTCGTCCTTGTTGCCGTAAATTACGTATATTTTGAATGTTTACAGAATTCACCGTTACATGGTATTGGCGCTGTATACTGAAAATTACGAAAAAAGTTGAATATCTCCGAAATGGATGGTCCTACGAAAATTTGTTTCAAAGAAAACAACTTTGGTCCTCACGAAGATTACCAATAAGGACGTTTTTAAGGAGATATTTGACGGAAACCGAAAAAACCGATTATTTAGAAATAATTCCTAAACAATAACTGCTATGGAAAATTGTTTCAAATAGAAGTTGTAGGAAATTACATTCTCTATAACCTTTGTATACAATTGTATATACAATAATGATGTTTTAACGGAGAAATCGCAAAAACCGAATCGGGTTTCGATTAAACCTCGACTTCCGGTTAACCGTTATTGTCCAAAAACTAATCAGTTCTTTTTGCTCATGCTTAAGTGTTATATATGAAGTTCGGTAACGATATGACAAGTACTTTTTGAGTTACACACACATCCAAACACACAGACAGACATCATTCCGAAAACAGTCTAAACGTGTTATAGGGATCAAATATATAATGAACTGTCGGTTTTTCGAAACATTCCTATCACATACACGGACAATATCGAGAAATTAGTCAAAACCTGTTCTAGAGACCTCAAAACATGTATTTTCGTTGAAACACTGAAGGCGATTCATTTCGTGATCACAATACTTTCCCATTACTTCGTATGGAGAAAGTAACAAGTTATGAAAGTCTACAACGTATCGCAAATGGGTGCGTTTCGTGCACTGGAGTATTAGAAAGAAATGATATACCTATACGTAAGGGTAATAGCGATGAGAAAAATTCCTCACACTCAAATATACACGGCACTTCCTCACAGAATGACCATTACACTACACAGGGACGTGCAAAAGGGGGTAAATGAAAAGCACTTTGGGGTTGACGAATGAAATAACGGGTTAAGGTTTGATGTTGAAAATTGAAGAAATTGGTGGGAATCACAATTCCGTATCACCTGTAATGGCAAGAGAACCTCTCGTACCTCTCATCTAAGGAATAAAATCCTCCATATCTCCCATTAATTTCAGGTCTGGTTGACTGGCGTTTAGGGCGTCGCAGGCAAAGGTATCCGATTGATACGAAAATTAGTGTGCTTAGAATTTTCAATTTGGATATGACGTAATTATAAATGGGTTGAGTGAGTGTAAGCCTTTCGTTAAATATGGACCAATGGGTTTTATTATAGCAAGTAAAAGACGATTCGCTAACTATATCCCCGCACCGAATTAAATGAATTCAACTCACAGTCAGTTTCGTGCTGCGATATTTTATTCGGGGTAAGTTGGTCTTGACAGACACTTTACCTCAACTGCGCTTATACTCCTCAACCTGTGTTTTCAATGTTTGCTTGTGAACTGATTTTAAGCTTCGTAGTGTATTTCTTTTGCTCTTAGCTGGTTCCTCTAACCGGTTACACAGGTTAAACTTACCTATTACATATTAACACCTGTTGGTGTCCGAGTTGTATTATCTGATATATGCTTGAACTTTTTCGTAGAAAAATATTAGTTATTCTCCGTGATCATGTTGATTTTGCACAGAGATATCGCTTTTACGAGTATTAGGCTTTCTTCTAAAAAGCGGAAATCTTTGGTTAATATTGGCATTGTTGGCATTTTAGCTGGCAAAAAATTAAACCTCTAATGAGTGTTACTGCAGCAAAGGAATGAGACGAGTCAAACTTGCAGACCAGTTCATCGTCACCTTATCTACTGCCAGGAAGACACTAAAAATATTACGTGAAAATGTTTCACCATTTATTGGATATAACAATTTTATTGCAAATGTAATATACAAACAAGTTAGGAAAGTGTACAACGTATCACAAATGGGTGCGCTTCGTGCAAAGGAGTATTAGAAAGAAACTTATCAAGGTTCGAGTGAATTATTGCGATCCTCGCGTAATACGAGAACCGACCATCTTGGTCCTTCGGGCCGGATTTTCTTTCGTTTTGACCAGACTAAGCCTTTCGTTTCATACGTTGTCAAATTGAATTATCGTGACTTTTTGCTTGTATCATTGATGCTTACTTATCTTGGGAATAGTTTATCTTTATGTAACTCTTAGTATCTTCATTTTGACCTGTTATGCTATCTTGCCTTTGTGTGTCATATATCTGTGTGTCTTAATATCATTAAATTGTATCATTTGTTTCTGTAGTTGGATATATATCTTTGTATTCTTGAAAACTATCGGGTTTATCAATTGGTTAACGAGAGTTAAGCCTCACTATGTTTCGAGACTGAAAAGGAATCGGGCAGTGATACACGGACGTTACGTGTACTCAAGCGAAATTATGCTCTCGCTAAATCGCGACGTGAACCCACGATACGTACGATTGAACGACTTTATGCTTTGTCAAATACGTTCGTTTCGAATCGGAATGAATTATCTTTATTTGCCAGTCGATTTTCATCCTGGAAGATGATTATAAAACTTTTCTCAGCATGACTGATCAATTGTGGGAGCTAGCAATTGATTTAAACTTAACAATTGACGAGACAGAATGGGTGCTAGAAGAGGGAATCGAATATCACCAGCATCAGATTAATGCTGTTGTTAGCCAAGTTATTCCAAAGTCGGGGTCATTTAACTTTAAGGAAGAAGCAGCTCTTTCTTCAGGTACTTTACGTCTGCCCAAGATTAATATTCCCGTTTTTGACGGGCATTTAGCTAACTTTAAGCAATTTTTTGATATTTTTACAAGTTTAGTACATTCAAATTCCAGTTTATCGGACATTGAAAAATATCATTATCTCTTATCAAGTGTAAAAGGGCAAGCTTTAACCTTAGTATCGAGTATCCTATCATTTCCGAGAATTATGCCATTGTGTGGAAAACGCTCATACAGCAGTATGAGTATAAACGAGTACTTGCTTTCGTTTATTTAGATAAGTTATTCAATGTTTCTCTTCTTCAAAATGATTCAGTTGGTGCATTACAAAATTTTATCGATGTGTTTTCGGAGAATGTGAACGCTTTGTTAACTATGCAGATTCCAGATTTATCCGAATTAATGCTTTTTTATTTAGCCTCTAGATCGTTGGACAGGAATACCAAGAAACAATTTGAGATTGAGAACCATGGAATAGCTTTTCCCTTAGTTCATATTTTATTAGAATTTGGACGTAAATATGTAACATTTTACGATCATCTGGATGCAAACAATCTGTTGGCGGTTCTTACTCAAAGGGGTCTGTGCAAAGTAGACCTGTGTTTCAGAAAACCTCTTTAGTTGCTACTTCTCACAGCGAGCCCGAAAAAAGGATTAAATGTCAGATTTGTGTTGAGCAACATAGGCTTTATCAATGTTCTAAATTCAATGCATTCCTCATCGAGAAACGAAAGGAATTCATCAAGAAAAAAAATATTTGTTTCAATTGTTTAGGTGGTGTCCATAAATCCCAGGACTGTCTTTCAAAGCAGGTGTGTAGATATTGTTCTTGTAGGCATCATTCATTATTGTGTACATGGAACAAGTCTAACAATAGTTCAAATGCTAATTCCGTGATAACAGACACTAAATCGTTGCATGTCAAATCTAGTAGCTCGAAAGAGTCTGGAGTCAACGTCATCTCTTCTTCTTCGAATGGACCTACCATTAATACAATGTTATGTACAGCTAATCATAGTGAATCCAAACCATCTTTTATACTTCTAGGAAATGCTAGGGCTTTTATCAAGACATATACTGGTTCTCTAGAAAATGATAGAATATTGATTGATCCTGCGTCACAAGTCAGTTTCATCACTAAACATTGTCAACAGCGATTAGGGCTTCCTCGTAAGAATATTCACATTAATTGCCTGGGGTTATCAGGCACTTCTGTTTCATCGACAAAGGGTATTACTTCGTTCGCTTTGAAGCCACGCCAGGGCGGCAGTGATATTAATGTTTCTGCAATAATTATTCCAAAAATAACGGCACAGCACTAACTTTTCAAATCCCTGGTACTGTTTGTCAAAAATTTCATTCGTTTAATCTAGCAGATCCTGATTTGATAAACCAGGACATATTGATTTATTACTAGGTGCTGATGTATACTCGGATATTATAACAGATGAGCCTATCTTTCGTCAGGAAGGCTTTCCAACTGTATGGCCTTCAGTTTTTGGGTATATCCTTATTGGACCAATACATTCCGATTTCTATAATCCAATGTCGTGTGATAGCATCACAACTTGTTTAGCATCAGTCGGAACTGATCTAAATTTATCATTGCAAACATTTTGGAATGTAGAGGAAGTACCCAGTATTCATGTTCCTTTACCTGAAGATGCATATGCAGAAAAACAATTTGAATCTTTGCATTATCATAATAAAGACGGTACCTATGTTGTGCCATTGCTACTAAGGGATTTGAATCAGCCATTAGTTTTAGGAGATTCGAAACCACAAGCTATTCGAAGATTTATGAATCTGGAGCGCAAATTTCAGCACAATCTTGAGTTGAAGATAGAATATACCACTTTTTTGGAAGAGTATCTGAAACTCGGACATATGTCACCTACACCATGGGGGTCCTGGGAATACTGTATCCCACATCATGTGGTACTTAAACCTTCTAGTAGCACCACTAAAGTACGCGTCGTTTTTGATGGGTCTTCAAGAGCCAGTTCGGGCCATTCTTTAAATGATTTCCTTATCAAAGGCCCTAAGCTACATCAAGATATATCAGATCGTATCATTAGGTTTAGGCTGCATCGTGTGGCTATTGTAGCAGATATTTGTAAAATGTACCGGATGATTCAATTGCTACCTCAGCATAGAAAATATCAGCATATGGGCTCTCATCATCTCCTTATATTGCTATCCGGACTCTAAAGCAGTTGTCTCTTGACGAAGCTGAGAGTTTTCCATTAGCTGCTCCTGTCGTATCTAATGATCTATTTGTTGATGATTTGCTGACAGGGACTTCTTCGAATTGTAAAGACAGTGAGCTAATAACCCAGCTGATTGGGATTATGAATTCAGCTGGATTCCAATTTCGCAAATGGTCATCTAACATGCCTGAAATACTCAAGCAAATACCTTCTGAGTCATGTCAATCTGATATATATTTTGATAAAAATGGTGACCAAGCTATCAAATTATTGGGCATCCACTGGTAATCTAAATATGATATTTTCTACTTTCATGTAAATTAACTAACACAGCTTTCACTGAGAGAGGTATTCTTTCTACTATTTCTAAATTATTCGATCCTCTTGGTTGGATTTCCCCTACTGTGTTCTGGGCCAATTTCTTCATGCAAGAATTATGGAAACTTAAGCTATAGGTTGGGACGATCAAGTTCCTCCTAACCTTTTGATCACCTAGAATACTTTTTTAAAACAACTTCCTGCCTTGTCTACTATATCAATTCGAAGATTTGTGACGGATACACTATCAAATTTTACGCATGCAGAATTTTGACTGTTAGGATTTTATGATGCCTCAGAAAGGGGATACGCAGCAGTCGTATATTTACGCACTGGGGCATCGTATGAGCGGGGTCAAGTATCTCTACTTATGGCTAAAACAGGATTGGCTCCAATTAGAACATTATCTATTCCTAGATTAGAACTTTTATGTGCTGTTCTTTTAACAAGGGTTATTGAATTTGTCTTCAAATATTTATCATAGTGCATCTGAACTGGATACTATAGTCGATCCAACATCAGAAGACTTATGGCCTCGAAAACGGGGCGTACACCAGTTAGCAGCAGCCAATAGGAGACTATTTGGGAAGGTAGTGGGGAGGAAACCAGTCTCACTCCTGCTCTCGAAGAGATCGCATCGGACTGCGTTGCCGTTTCTACCGCCGTTTCCTTTTTATTTAGAAACTGCGTAGTATATCAGCTGAGCAAGAGCTGGCAGCGCGCACCGATATCTGCTCTCCCGCACGAAAGTTGAGAGGGGCGATGGAAGGGGAAACGTTCGTGATGGGCTACTTGCTCTAAGTAGGCCAAGAGACTTCCGAAGTGGGATCAACTATAGGCAGAATATCTTTTCCCAAGTCGAGACGGTCGTGTTCGTCACTTGGCATAATGTGTTCATTGTAATGTTATTTCATAGAAACAATATTAGGTGGCAAGGTGTTCCGCTTCAAAATGAATGAATGGCTGGGATATTAGATTTCTTTTTATAGAAAAGTTTTAAAAATATTTAGAGTAAAATTACATTTGGACTAATATGGAAAATGCACACGGGAATGTGCTAATCGCATTCATTTTTTATGTAAGAAATGAAATTAAATATAAAACGGGTGCATTTCCATTTTTTAAGGTTAGTTATGACCATCTTAGGCGGGAAAACATTTTAAACAGAAACATATTAAACGGGAAAATATTACATTGTTCTTATGAGGAAATTTTCGGGACCGAAAGATTTGAACATTTTAGGCAGGAAAACATATTAGGCGTGAACAGCTTAAACGGGTTCCACAACAGTAACTAGACAGTGAATGAGACTGTGTTTAAGATGGAAAAAGTTGTGTGAATTATGTAAAGAAATAACGTAATACATTTTAAATGCATCTTGAAAGAGGCTGAAAATTTACTCGCCACCGGTCTTAATTAACTCGCCTGTGGCGAGTGGGCGAGCGGATTTCTGGAGCCATGTATATATATAAAATACTTGTGGAAGAGGAAAGGTAAATAAACATATTGAGGGAGACTAGATGTTGAAGGAAACCCAGTGAGCACTATAGCTATTTTATTGTTTTTAAGATGTAGTCGTATGCCTCTCTTTCATTGTCGATCTTTCTTGTCAAGGATTTAGCGCATCATCTTTAACTTTGTCTTTTCAAATGCACCCATAATGTTTCCACAAATTAGTGCATAGGTATATCGTAACAATCCTCCATTATAATGACGTAGACATTTTTTATTCATAATTTTTTTACATGAGAGCTGAAATTTATTTCAAGCCCAAATGTTGGAAATTATAAAAAATAACAATCGACAAACGAACAACAGACACGGTATACTTTTGCCAAGAAGGTCTCTTCGTTGGAGGTAAGCTTCTCCATAAAAAAATTTAAGACTTCATAAAACTCTCGCGCACTTGAAAAGGTATTATTTTTTAATTTTAAGGAGAAATCGCCGGAGTGAGAATAAAAAAGGAAATTCAACCTTTTCTCTCTTGAATTATATTTTTTTCGTTTCTTACCTCATTTTTAAAAAAAATCCGTCCCATAAAAATATCGGGTGTTCGGATCGAGCGGAGGAGATCTCTCCGCTACTACTGAAATGTTTGCGAAACGAATTCGGCAAGGGGAGAGACAAATCCGGTAGAGGGAGTGAGATGAGAGGTTTCGTTCGCGAATTCCGACAGGAGGAGAGAAAAAGAGAGAGAGGGGGGAAATGTGGAAATGGGGAGGAAGGGACACGCGTTTTCTCTTTTTCTTACTTCAAGGAGCGTGTCTTGAGGCAATTGGCCGACTTTGCGCGAGCAAGAAAGAGAATCAGAGAGGGAAACGGATACTGAGAGTGAGAGGGCAAAAATGGGGTCCTCAAAAGGTGGAGAGAGCCTCCATAAGTGGCTTACCGGGCGGAAAAGGACGAATTAAACGGCTTGATGAGGACCCACCATTTTTTTACTCCCACTCCCACCTTACTCCCTTCCGCTCTGCTAGTCACACCCTTTTAGATGGAGTGTACAATAACCATTTTCTACTTGCTCGGAGAAGTTAAAAATAAGAAATACCCTAGAGTGAACCGCTGAAGACTTTGTGCTAGGTGGAGAGGAAGTGAGAGAGAGAGAGAGAGAGAGAGAGAGAGAGAGAGAGAGAGAGAGAGAGAGAGAGAGAGAGAGAGAGAGAGAGAGAGAGAGAGAGAGAGAGAGAGAGAGAGAGAGAGAGAGAGAGAGAGAGAGAGAGAGAGAGAGAGAGAGAGAGAAGGAAAAAATCTTTTGTGCAAAAGTGTAGAAAGACAGGCGAGAGTGAGAGGATAGACTTTTCCATTTTTTTCATTCATCCGCTTCTATAATAAAAAAAAAAATACCGAAACGAAAAAAAAGTTAACAGGAGTTGGAAAAACATTTTAATCTCATCGACGTCATAAAGGAACTGTTAATTTTTTTTACTTCCTTCTCTCGCGAGGTGGATGCAGGCAAAATTGGCTTTTCCACGTTAACACGAAAAACGACTCCAGTTTTTCTTTAGGATGTAACCGAAGAAGCCGGGCGGCGTTTCGAGAGAGCATTTCTTTTTAAAGATTCTGTGTCCCGAATTGGGGTTCCCTTACATAAAAAAAATCGACGTTTCAATTAATTCTACGAAGGAAAAATATACGCGTCTTCACGGATAGGGTGGATTGGCTTAAGCGATATAAGTTTGAGGTTTCTTAATGTTTTCAATAATTTTTCTGCCGGCGCTGACGAGAGGTAAAAATTATACGTTTCTTTATATCGAAGCGAGTTAGCGGCGCTAAATAATTAAGAGTCGTATATGATATTATCTTCATCTCCATTGAATTTTATATTTCGCCCTGCAGATTTAAAAAAAAGATGCAATTTATCCATTTTTTCATCTCTTCGTGTGCTCTTTTAAAGCGACGCTAGTGGAAGAGTTTCCTTAAATGGAAAACTCTGAACCGGTGCGGAATTAGATCTCTATTGGATATTAGGGAATTCGAAACGCCCAATTTTCATAAAATAGCATTCGTTTAGTGGGACTTCTCTGAGGTAAAATATGAAATCCACTATCGCAACGCAATGAGTCGAGAGTTTGCATATATTATTTCTTCGGTTGTGCTCTAGAATTTTCAGTGAAATTGGGTACTGGGATTTTTTTGGATAATACGACAAAAAGCACCGAAAGAAAAAGACATATAATGCATTTTTACCAGAAGTGACGTTCAAGGAGAGGTCAGAGTTGTGTTTAAAAACTAATTTTTTCGCCATGAAGAAATATCTTTTTTTGTTTGTATATTTGAAGTAATTTTCTTAATCAAAATACAATTTCCCACTATTAAAGTGGGAAGTAATATGTTCCTTTCTTGTGGTATTTCTCAATTTTTCTCTTTAGTAAAACTTTTCACGTAAACATTTGCTTCTAAATAGACGATCCCCAGTGATCTTGGAAACCCCGTATCTCTCTTATATATATCCAGCACACAGCGGTCGAATTTACCGTCATATAAACCCCGAAGTAATAAGAGAAAAATAGATTTTTTCACAGAAAATGCTAACAGAAATCCTTTCCAATCTAAGTTGTCTTCGGTGGACTTTATCCTCTGTCTCACTGTTTGGATATCTTCTTTTGTATTTTCAGCCGCCCATTATTTTTCGATCGGGCAAGGCATTCGTAGACTAATTTAAATGTCTCCAAGTGGTGGCTTGGCCGTCGAAGGAAAATAATCGCATCCAAATTGATTGTCTTTTCTGTCGAATATCTCTTTTTGCGTCGGGAATTACGTATTTCTTCGAAAAGTGACTTTCTGAGGAAAATAGAATCCTAAAATCGCGGAAAAACCTACTTTTTCGCAAGCCTCTCAGGATTTTAAGTGCCTTCTTAGTAGTACTGAATAATTCAAAGGCGTAAAATATTCGAATCAAGAATCAATTTTCATGAGTGATTGGTTCTTCCGGGTTTTTAGTTTGCGGAACCTTATGGGTTATAATACGGATGAATTTTGTTTTAATGTTGAAAGATTTAAAGAAGCGCGCTTTTACTTTCCAGTAAATGACGTTCATTTATATTATTCAAATGATATGCAACCAAATTATTTATAGACATATTTTGTCGTTCAGAAAAAAAATATTCAATAAGAATTATAAGGATGTCTTCAATTTAACAAGGGTCCAATACTTGTATAAATTAACTCTCTTTTATATTTTACCAATTATTATAAATTTGAAAAATTTGTATTCACATAAAATGAACTTTGTTTTTATAATATGTGATGAAATAAATAATAAAATGGGACAACACAGGATTAATTTTAAAGGGCTTTTTCATTCCAATGAAAAAATTTTATGTATGCATTTTAGCTTTGTTATATTAACCAGAGGACCGGAAAATATTTGTAAAGCGGATATATAGGCTTTTCAATCAGATTTTTATTGGAATAAAATGGAACATATTATCTTTTTGCAATGCATAATGAGGCGCGGTGGTTATCCAACGCTTAGGATTTAACACAAATGTCATTATATATATATATATATATATATATATATATATATCTTACGTCATACGGTTTTGATTTGACCAGGGATTAAACTCGGGTCCGTTCTGCCTTGGGTCATTCGGTTGGATAAGCTGATACACATAAGTTATGAATGGTAATCGAGACGCTCCATCACTATTCATCTTCATGGATCCGCACCTCTCTACTCCTCCCATTCCCATACCTGTCTTCTCTTCATGACGCAACAATGTCCGTTGCATACATCCCTATCCTGTCCCCCGCGGTCCTTAACCGACCGTCGTGGATTCCGCTTTCAAAATGCTCTTTCTCTGTTTCCCATGCGAATCATTGCTCCCATTTCTAATTCCCTCCATCCGTTCCTGTAAGATTACGTCGAGTTCTTTATAAACCAACTCATTTTCCGTCGAATTATTCCAAATTCATTCATTTCCATAGTCTCTCCAACGAAACGGTGTATTAAAAAAAAATATTTTGTCGCGTTATTTTGATACTCGAAACTGAATTTCACTCGAATTTCTCGAAAAATGCGACTGCCAAGTTATCTAAATAAATATAGGTAACTGTAGTTTAAGATTCTTTGTAGTATGATTCAGAACTTTACAAGAAAAAAATTGGCAGGTGCTATTATTGAAAATAACGAATGGTATCAGAATTATATAATATTTTGTTAAGAATCTCTATTCATACTAGCTTTTGTAAAAAAATACGTTAATTTAAATTAAAAACATCAAGAACCAGTAATATAAGTAGTTACCTAAATTGAATGGACAAATGACTGGGTAAAAATCGATGACATATTTAACGTTCTTATTGATCCATTCCATCTTCCTTTAAGCTCCGTATTTAAAAATCTCGGTACGAAGAAACCAAAGCTCCGCCTAATAAAAACGACACTCACGTCCTTTACGGCTGACCCATCTCTTTCATCCCATTATGCGCTCTTACACAATCTCAATATATCCCTCTCCTCTTTTTCCTGTCTTTCTTTCATGCTCGTCTTTCTCATCCGGTACTTTTTATCTTCGCCTCCTTTTACTTTTCTTTTTCCCATTCCCTCCGTTAAATCCCTCCCCACGCCCCCACCCTCTCTCTCTCCCTCCCTCCCTCCCTCACTTCCGCTTACAGCTTTCCGTCCATTACGAAACTCTTAAGTCAGCGGCACCATACCTCGGGCGTACAACGACAAAGCATTAGCGCTTTCGGTATTCTCAATTAGTCTGGTCGTAGCATGGCGAATACCTTTTACTCGGGTCCAATTTTATTTTTCCCTTTACACGTATCTCTCTTTAAGCTTCAATTCTCTTTTATCTCCTCCTCCGTATGTCTTCCGTTCTTTTCTGCTTCGCCGTTTCCCTCGCCCATTTTTATTCCTCTTTTTTCTCTTCTTTTTTGGTTGGGAGTAGGCAGCGATATTCTTTTCGTCTCTCTTTCCAGCTATGTGTATCATCCTCTCGTTTCTATCCTCCTCAGAAGTACCTACATAGGGGCCTTCTAAAGTTACTTTATCTTCTTTTAATAAAGAATACTTTCTTTAGTAATTTATTTGTCCGTCCTTCTTTCTGTTTTTACTACCAAGGTTAGCTTGTTTTTTTAGTTATAAGTTGCTTTACAATTAATGCACGTATTGTTTAATAAACAGTACTATAGAAACGTACATCCAACTGAATGTTGATGTGTGTTTGCATACAGGCGGAAATTTATTTATTAATGCGTTTGTTCGCGTAAATTAAGTCTCTCTGTTGTTATCGTTTCACTCAATGCCCCCGACCTCCCTGCTACTAAATATACGCGGGCGTCGGCCTACTGTATTTTTCTCCCCCGAGGATAGTTTTGGGGAGAAGAGAAAGCAAAGTGTTTCACCTCCCTCGTACGTAGTGAAGTTTTTTTTTCTGAATCTGCAACGAAAAAGCGTAGAAATCCAGAAACAAATCTCCTTCTTCCCTGCACGGAGTTTTGCGTCGAATCATTAAAATTCACGATCCCTTTCCCTTTAATGCACTCGCATGTTTTCACGCTAATTAAGGATGTCCCGTGGTTTTTGGGAATCCAATCATCCCCACTTGTGTGCTAATGAAGGATTCAGCGCGATGAAAGGGTATTAAAAAGGAAGGCGATCTTTTTCTCCGGGGTAATTTTTCCCCCTCTCGCCATTAACTTTTACCCGATGTCGTGGAACTCCCTTTTTTCCGCCGAATTTTATTTATGCGATCCCGTGCGTGATCGTAAAACGTGAATCTCTTTTTTGGGTTTGTTTTTCTTCTTCTATTAACTTTGGGGAGTGGGATATTTCTGGCTCATTAAATTAATAGTAAATCGCTCATAAAATGAAGGTATCATGCGTATACGAGCTTCTACAAGCGAATAATTAGGTAAAAATATCTTTTGAATCTAAAGATTTGTTTTTTAAAATTTAGTTGCTAATTGCCTTATTCCGAATTTTATATAAGCTCAAAGGATACATGGCGATGTTCCGGGATGAAACGCAAAAGAGGATTTTTGTTCATTCTGCCTTATTCGAATTGAAATGTTAAACCAATACGGACTTACTCATGGAGACTCATGAGTAATTAAATCTTTAAAAACAGCATTTAGAGAATTGAGTAAATAAGACATAAAAAAGTCAAGGATAGATTTTAATGAAACTACCACAGCGTAGACAGGAGTATATATTGACACGACTCGATTCGCAGAGATATCAATCGAGTTTTTCATCCGCGAGCACTCTCGACAGTTTTACCATAGGATTCAGGTAAATGCAATCCTCAATCACTCCGGTACCGTAGAATTGGGTCAGATAAAAGTTGGCGCAATTCCCTTTTTTCTAACGACGTTAATGATCGCGCGCAAGTAGTACATAAAGTGCGCGCGCGCACACACGCACTATTTTATAATAAATAAATATACACATGCATAAATCTATGCAAATGTACATTTATTTATTGAAAAAGTGCACTCATCTCCGATGTTTCTTTCTTTACAAATTTCTCTCCGATCGGTAATTACCATATCTTTGGCGATGAACTTTATAACTTTTTTAGTTGATTTGGTTTTCTCGCTGGTGTTTTGTGAATCAAATTTTGCGACCCATATTCAGCAGAAAATTTTCGGCGGTCGCGTGATTCAATGCGATTCGTGTACAATTAAGTTTTCATTTTTGGAAGAGGCATGGCAGTTTCGATTCAGAAGAAGCTGATTAAATTTATGTTGCTGGCATGAGTTTAGATGTCAGTTTAATTATTAGAGTCTATGGCTGTAATCAGGGCTTGAGCACGTAAAGACAGGGTTTCTTATTACTTTAAATGAATATCTCTAGCAATAAAGGCCGTTACTCGAATGCGTTCCTAAAAATCTTATCGTAAGTCGAATATCAACTTCACATAGACTTAAATGTTATAAATTGAGGTACGTTCCAGGACCCTGAAATAAATGTATTACAAGCCTTATTGAAGCTATAAATTACTATTTTAAGAACCAATGAATGTTATATATTGTATAATAAATATTTTTAAGACTTAAAACAATCAATAAATTAATACCTACAATGCGGACGAGTCGGATCATCAAACTGAATATCGGCCAACAATACGCACAAGAAAGTCGACTCGGGGCGCATCGGATGCCAAATATCTGGGGTATGATATTAACTCGGGGGCGGCCTGTATTGTCTTAGGACGTCATAAAAGTGAGATTTTTTAGACACCATGAAAATATTTTCCTCTAAATTTATATCATTACGGAAGATTTAGTTTTAGGTTTTATCAAATCCGAAATATTCAGGGAAGAATTATCAGCTCACCTTATAGTTGAAATAAACTGAAACACTTGGGTTTCCAAACTTATATATATATATATATATATATATACTATTTAATTAGAAAGACATTTCAAATGCTAGTATTTAGTCTTGTCCAAGTAGATTAATAACTTTATTTAGCAATTTACCTGAAAAGGGTATCAAAAATACTTTTTCAGTGTTGAGAAAATCAATTATTGCAATTGAAATTGATTAATTTCGGGAGCACAACACATGATACAAAATTATCTCGGATATTCTTATACAAGTCATTCACCCTCAGATTAGTAAAAAATAATAGCGTTAATGTGTTTTATATTATTTTAGACCGCAGCACCGATGATTTCAGAATCCGACACATTTCTTTTGAAGAAAATGAACAATTATTGTTAAGCGGTTTTATGCAAAATGAGATTATATAAATGGCCAAGTATAAAAAAGATCCTCTTATAAAAAGTCGCATGCCGGAGTTTACTGTCATCTCAAATCTTCGTTTAATTTTTCTGTATTGTCTGATTCGATCAATCCTTCCGCGACCCATTTTGCAGCTCGGTCGAGGGAAAACTCGCAAAAGAATATGGCGTATACATGGCGCCATTGTATAAGGGAGACGAATTTGATCCGGATGGGCGAATTAAGGGCGGTCGGATACATTCCCTGCAAAACCCTATAATCCGGCTTTGTCAGGCCCTGCCGCGACGAATCCAATTTTTTCCGGAAAAGTTTCCTGGAAAAATTTTCGATTTTTTTAACGCGCGGGAAAGAGAAGGAGAGGGAGGGAGATGGGGGAAAATTTCGCCTGCCTGTCTCTTCGGAAAAAAATTAATTTCGGCGTCGAGAGGTAAAACGCAATGCGAGTTAAAAGAGCAAGAGGACGTCGCGTCGAGTTGATAAGAGTTTATGAAAACTTCTCCACTAGACGATACAAGAAGGGGGGAGGGGGGGGTGATAGGGAGACACCGCACCCTTGTAGCCCGGGAAATTTCGGAGTCGTTCCGGTTCGTCCCCGCGTGTTCTATTGCGAGTAGGAGGGGAAGTAGACGTTTCCGATTCCCGCCGAACCTTCTCCGTTGTCATGCTGACATCGACGTGACTTTTGACGTTCGTTGGAGCTTTTTTAAGATTTAATCCTCAGGCGGAGAGACAAGTTCGCAGAGGATGTGTGTAGGGTTATTTTTTTTAAAAGGGATATGGAAAGGAAAAGAAGAGGGATGCAGATGCCGCGGATACGAGGGAGATGTATGAAAGTTTTAAGAGAATAGCTTTAGTACTCAGCCCTCGGCTTAATATTTCACGAAATAGGCGTTGTTTGAACCCTACTCTCCGGACTAGGACCGAGGTACATTCGTTCCCTTGGTGACGGGAGGCACCGAATTCACGTATTTCTTTCTCGTTTTGTTTTTTTTTCGCTCGTCACATTTTTTCGTTTAAGTGATGGGCTTAGCGTCAATCTCTCGATGGAAATGTGTCTGGCTCGAGGATGGAGGATGTAAAGTAAGTAACCCGCGTTGTAAAAAAAATTGTCATCCGAAAGATGTTTGCTTTTCGGTGCATGAAAATTTTGCGGGTGCGTTTTTCTCGTCTTCGCGCCCACCTTACTATGGAATATTCGGCGTCGGGGAAAAAAATATTCGAGGTATAATTTTTGCGAAGTATTCGCTTTTTGTTGCAAGATGGAAGAGAAAAAGTATTTTTTAAACTTGCATGCAATATTTTTTCCGTTAGGATTTATTACCATGATCGAATGTCATAACTCCAGAATATACTGTTCTCCACATCGCTTTCTCGATCAAACAATTTATTTAAATTATGGAATTCAGTCAAAAAAATAAAGAATTGTTTTTACAGTGTGCTCTGTATTGGTAACTAAATTGCGTTCGGGAATTTAAATTGTAATTATGTCATCTTTAAAACAATATCAGCGATCACGAAAATAATTTTTTAGACAATGAATATGCGGAATTGCGTGTTTCGGAGTGGAAAACAGGGTCATTTTTATTTTCATATAAAATGCTGAGAGAGCGTTTATTGGGGATTTCGTTTTAACAGCGGTCAACGTAAATTTCCGAGAGGTTAAGACGATTACAATCTAGAACGCGGTCACCAACGAAAAGAAAAAACCGGAAGCCTAAACCTCAAGGACACCAATTAAAACATTTTAAACTACTTCCTACGTTGTTTAATGCTCGAGATACATTCGCTTTGATGCAAGGAAATGTAAACATAAAATCGTCTATATTTATTGGATGCGATTTGGGTCGATGCGACAACTGCGTTACTGATTCATTTATTGTTTCGACGTATTCTTTGCAGCTGAATTTTTGAGCTTTTCTATTCAATAATTGCCCATGCGTAATGTAGTAAGTGGTAATGGAACAGTTTCTGAGGCTCAAAACCTTTATCAACGGAGTTCAGTTGATGAGCAGTTGATCCGATTGGGACGCATACTGTTCAGACGTATTTCTATCACGACCATTAATCATAACCAGCCGAGTAACAACTAAGGAAAATTAATTCTCCTCTCAAAACCAGTTTTAGTACAGTTCACGTAGATAGGACATGGCCGTTATAATTGAGGTCCAAAAATGCTTCGATTCGTAATAGGAATGTCTGTATGAATCAAAACGGTGGCATTGAAGGGTCCATCTGCTTCTTCCCATTTATACGTATGGTTTTTAACGAAGTTTCGGTGGAACTGGAGTGGAAAGAGAAGAGAGAAAGATAGAAAGATAGATCGGAGACAGAAAGAGAGTGAGAGAAATAAGATGGTCCGTATAGAGTTAGTTGATACCGCGACTTTTGTAGGGCGCGCAGAGGTTAAACAACTTCTGTCTTCTTTTATCCTTCCTCTCCGGCATTTTCCAAGACGCCAACCTCGTCCTGTCCTTCCCATCAAGCTGCAGACTTGCTGGCTTCCCATTGCTTGGTGTCAGGCAACGATTTCGAGAGAAAGAATCTTTCGTTCTAGAGGATCGCGGTGGCACCGACCGAGGATTTGCCAACTTCAGAGCATTAAAGTCCCTCTCCCTCGCTCCCTCCCTTCCTCCCTCCCTCTCTCTCTTAACCTCCCTTTCATTCGCTATTTTCATCTCGTCTTTTTAACGTTTTTTATCTTCCTTTCCCAAATTCCTACCCTTTCCCACCTCTTCGCTAGTTGTTAAAACAAAAAGTATTTCCTACCTCTGTTTTTCTTCTCTCTTAATATGCATAATGTTATTTTTGTCTCCCTCTACATCCCGACTTATTTACCAATTTATTCTGGTTTTTCGTAATCCAGTGCCAGGAATGGTCAGCGGAACGGTGTGAATTTACGCCTCGCGTCCTTTTTTTTTTACTTCTTCCTTCCCCTTCTTCTCCATCTCTCTTTATATGCTATTTTGTCCTCGGTGCTTATCTCGCACTTCTGTTTGTTTCGAAGTCTCCGCTTCCGCCTCCCCGTCGTACTCCCTGGAACGCGTTTTTAACGCGGTGGATTTCTGCCTAGTTTGTTTTGCTTAAAAAAAATAATGTTTCCATCCCACGATCTGGGTGGAGCCATTACCCGAGTATGCGCGCAAGGAGTGATATGGTAAAGGTTACTGGGGAGAGCTGAGCTGGCATTAAAAGTCAGAGGTCATTGGCCTGCATAACTCGCACGAAAAAATACCGAAAAAGCTTCCGGACATCCAAATCTGATTTTCAAAATGTTTTTTTTTCATTATTCAGATGCGAAAGTTCCGTATTGACATAAGCACTTTTGAAAGCTTTACGGATGGCTTTTTACAAGAAACTTGCTCTTGTGTCTTTGGGTGTTTCTTTCGCGCTCTAAACGTAATTCTGGTGCTTGGGTATTTTTTCGCCAACCGAGTTTGACATTATGATAATGGTTGTCATTACGATGCTAAATATTTTCTTAATGCAAATATGCTTTTTACGATGTTGAACGTTATAATCTTAACGAGTCTGTTAATATTTCGCAAACACACACTGAACTGTTTCGAATATATCTTGTGTAGAAGCTGGGCCACGAGTTCCAATTGGTTATACGAAGAAAATGAAAAAAATTCAAAGTAAATTTAAAAATGTGTCTAGAAATATTCCCTTATTATTCAAAGTACAACATACATTGATCTCAATATATTTTATAAACTTATTTTCACTTTTAATTCATCATATTCATACTTAACTGTATATAAATATTATTGAAAGTGTTTTAGGCCAGTTGTGTAAATCAAGTTACCTCTGAAAGTCTCTTGATTGTGAGATATATGCAATCTACTGTGTTAGTTCAAAGAAGTTTCTTTATCAAGCTATGTCCCCAGTAGAGTATTGGCGGCAGTTCCCTTAGCAAAAATACATGCACACATATACACACATATTTATGCATGCATACATAACAGCACAATTGTCCAGAATATCTCGTACCTCGGTAGAAGCAGCGACCCTGCGTTGGAAACGCTCTTTTGGACGTCAATCAACGTAATTTCATAATAACTCGGAAACGTCGACTTGGATTTCAGTTCTGGGCCTCATAAGAGATAACCCTTAATTAAATCAAACCTCCTAACTCCATATCTCGGGCATTTTGCGAGTAGGATGCAGGCAGGAAAAGATTTCTTCGCGTTCTCCGGCCAGAGCGCTTCTACGTTTCAAAGAGAAGTTGGCGGAAAGTGACACGATCCGCTTGAGAAAGGAGAGAGAGAGAGAGAGAGATGACGTCAGACCGCGAGTGAGGATAGGGCACGGATGCTGGATTCTAAGGAGATGGCTGGTCTACGAATGGAAGAGCACGAGAGAAGGTGAATATGACTGTGGTGTCGGTTTGGATAGGCGATTGAGAGAGGGATTGAAGGGGGTAAAATAATTCGAAGATTTAGGAGAAAATAGTGCAGGAAGGAAAAGGAGTCATATGGAGAAAGGTTGAATGACGGATATCGATAGAGAAAAGGAAGAAAATTTGACTAAATTCAGGTAAATAACTCGTTCCTATTTCACGCTGTTGATTTTACAATAAGATTTGCAGCATTCAATGAACAAATATTTAGGTTGCAGAAATTGTTAGCATTTAAAATAATACAAATAATTTATATTATCCTCACATTTTAAGAAATTCATAAAGTGGATACATAGCTAAATATAACGGCTGCAGAGCTAACGAAAAAAAGAGAAAACATATTTTGGACGCACGGTGCACATAAAAAATTTAAATTTGCAGTATGAATTGAGAGCATGACATTCGTAATAAACCAATTGATTCCAGAAGTAGAGTGCGTTTTAAATAATGAAAATCAAACTTTTAGGGCATATAGTTTGTATGAAAAAATTGTTTAAAATTTACAGCATTGAGAGAAAACATGACGCTAGCAATAGGAATTGGGATGACAAATGGCGGCGATATTCAGGTCGTGCAGCGTGCGGGCATCGGGAAAAAGCCACGTACATGAACGGAGAGATGGACGGAGAGGGCGAGAGATAATGAAAATGAAAAAAAGATAGAGAGGCAAAGGAATAAAAGAGAAAGGGTGATAAATAGGTAGGAGACACGGCGAGGGAATGAATGGGAGAGAGGATAAGGGATGAGAGATAGCGGAGGAGAAGGTAGGTGGGTGGAAGGAGGAGGGTGAAGGTTAGAATCGAAAGGGAAACAGATCTTAAAGATAGGGACGAAAAAAGGAAGGAAGAGGTGAGGGGGAGGGGGAGAGAGAGAGAGAGAGATTGGGAAAAGGGGGACATTATAGCATGAAAAAGAAGCGGAGAGGAGGAGAATAACGTAACGAGGTGGAGGGGAAAGAAAAGAGGTATTGAAAGAGAGAGAGATGCTGTGAGCTAAGCAAAGAAGGTACGCGAGAGAGAACAGTGATGGAGAGAGAGAGAAAGAGAAAATTTTGGGTAGAGGGAGGGGGCGCGCTTGTATATACGAGCTCAACAAATAACTGTTTCAAGAGAGAGAGAGAGAGAGAGAGAGAGGAGGGATTGCAGCGGCGAAGAGAACGCGGTTTGTGAATATGAATCCATTATATAAAGCGCTCCCGTTGTCTGCTCGAGATGAATAAAAAAAATGGATTTCACCGCGTTCGTTTTTTATTGTTGTCTTTTTTTCCTTTCCCCTTTCCAGTAGTGTTTAATATCTTTTTTGTTTGTTTATTTTTTTCGTTGTGATAACGTTTCAGAAGAATATTTCAGGCCTTTCAGTGCCGGGCTGTGAGGAAAAAGACGGGCGTTGTGTGTGTGTGAGTAAAGCAAAGAGCACTTAAGGGCGAAGGTTTTTTTCGATTCTCTTAGGTAGACTTTTGCCGGAAGTCGCGAAATTAAAGGTGGAAATGTGATGAAAACGGACACTGTTCGATCATAGGAGTGATGTTTACAAGGTTTTTATTGTGCTTTTGCCTGTTCTTGAGTAAGAAATGGATAAGAATTCGCGAAAGAGTTTTTAATATGACTGGAGACGGCGGTGGCTTTTTTAATGTAATAATAAGATTATGAGAAAGTACATCTTTGGTGTAAAAAAATAGAAAAATGTCATAATTGGAATTTTTTTACTGCTCAAAACCGATGAGATGGGAATATATTTTGAATTCCTTTGGTTTTATTGCTTCAGACCCACACTAAATGGATTTATGGTAACACAAAGGCTAAAGAATATGGCATACATGTTTTATCGGTTTATCATTCTGCACCGGAAGAGGTTTATTATCGATAAAAAATACAGTTCAACAAATCTTCCATACTTCCACTTTTAAAAAACTGCCTTCGGTTATTCATCTCTATTACTCTAGCTTGATCATCACTACTTCCTCCTGAAATGAGTTAGTATTTATTTTCCAAGTTAAGTATTTCTGGTTCTCGTTCAATATTCTAAATTTGCTTAAAATTGTATTGCGTATTTTAAGCAAATACATACGAAAAGGTGTTGCATAAAAATTATTCGAATCCTTTTCTCAAACATTTCAACATCACCACATCATCCTAACATGCTGATATCAGATCATAGCAAATTAATCCGCTTAAATTAAACTAAATTATAATTCAACGTCCAGCCATTCCTTTTCTGGATAATGTCCATCTTTTTATTTGCAGATTTATATTTTAATATAAAGTAGAATAAAAATTGGTATCCCTGCGTTTGTATTTTTTTGCGTGACTTACATGATGCAGTTTTTAAAGTAAGCGAAAGCCTCTCAGTAATCGTTTTCGAGCGAACTTGGAGTCGAGTGTTCTACAGAGTTGAGATTCTTGAGTTGATTAACATAGCCACGAGCAATCTCATATACATGCCGTGCGCAATATGGAGATAAAGAGAAAAATAAAGTCAAGAGTTCAGATTTTTTTAAAAGAAACTGCTTCTCTCGCGGAGTCAGCGTAACCTATAACGCATATACTGCTGTAGGAACTATGCTTGCTTTGTGAAAAAACTTTCGGGCGAATCACCACCAGCCGACATCCCATCCAGATTTTTTCCTCTATCCTTTTTTCCCGCCTCGTCTGCTTCCTTCTTGCTCGGAAATTTCAGGACGACCGGTGAGCGAGAAAAAAAAACAAATGACTCCCTACTTACGGCCGGTGCGATTCTAAAAAGGAACTTTTCTCTCTTTTCCTATCTGCTTCTATTCTGGAGGATGAAAAAAATTGTGGCGCTTTTATTTATTTATTTATGTGTCGTTCTGACTGTTTTGTTCATGCTTTTCTCGCGTGTGTAAGCTTTTTATGCCGAGAAGATTGTAAGGACTTTTGGCGACAAGCTTTTGCTTCCAGAAAAAAGAAAATTAATTGCAGTGATCGAAGTGTACGTACAGAATAGCGCAGCCAACCATCTCTCTCTTTTTATTCCAATCTTTCTGTTGCCGAAATATCACGTCGCGAATCAGAAATCGTTGGAAATTTCATGCTTTCGAATGGAGAGTTTTTCTTGGCCTTTCTCCATATTTAAGTTTTTAAATCCTCGATTTTCCTTGCTGTTCACTTCGTGTGGAAGTAAGTGTTGACAGATTTCGATCTCTTTCGTAATGCCTCCTCTGGACTACGACCACTTTGGCAGAACGTTTTATCAATGAAATGGTACAGGTGACGTAAAATATATATTCACGCAGGCGGATTTGTTACCGAAACGATTCAGGACGGGAGAAAATTATGATTTACACTTCCCGTGAAGGAGGATTTAGGAAGGATTTAAGAAATATCTTAGGAGATCCGTATAATAGTTTGCTTTTGACCGTCTCTCTGATACACAATTTTAACGTTAAATTATAATATACAATCATAACTATCAATCATTAGCTGCAATACTTGTCTCTGATTTTATTCATGGCTAGAAACCTCGTATCGTATAACCTAAGCGTATTAAATGAACGCTGAAGTTTAAATGACCTAGGCTTCCGCTATTATGTGATAATATAGTGAGCGGAATGTATAGCTGTATCACTGGATCACTTTAGTGTTACGAAATATTACCCTTTTCGTAAAATAGATGCGCGGTTTTTATTTTACTTGTCCGTTGTAGAGGGCAATGGACTAGTTTGTTTAGTTTAAAAAAATGAAAATGCATGTGTAGCTCCAACGAGACATGAATGCAAAAGTACAAAAATTCTGCATCGATTAGCGTTAAGTCTCCAGGTCGGTGCTAGTTATAATAAAAAAGAAAAAGCTTCGTATAATTTTTATATTTCGTAACGTGCTAAGCAGCTGGTAAGTGTCACGTAACATTTTGTGTAAGGCTATTTACCAGAACCAACTCAGTTGCATTCGCAGCTTTTTTGGCCAAACAGAGAACGTAATTTACTTGTAGTAGATTTTACTCTTGGAGTAATTTAAGCTATTAATTCTACCGGCGTCTAGTTTAATTTGTCTCCGTTGTTATCACATGATTTGGAATTCGAACTCGCGTTTGGTTTTAAACGATTGGAGGGAGCCTCGCTTGTTTGGTCGTAATCGTTTTTGTCAAAAGCTTTAAAATTATTCCGTTAATTGAATAGTCAAATAACTCCGACGAAACGGCAATTTAAAAAATATAAAGTGCTTACCGAGCGAAATAATCAATTAAAATTTCCAGTCGCGTACAAATGAAGCCATCATGCGAAATACAAATAGGCGAAAATTATATATTTAATTTTAATTGCGAAAAAATCCCGAAGGTCTCCCCCCCTCGTCCTAATTTTAAGTCGCGGAATGTATTTGCAGTGAAACGAATCGTATAGTTTTAAATAAAAATTACTTTTCAAATAATATAGGACTTGGTAATACCGTTATGATGCACAAAAAGAACGAATTCATCGCAAATTACCTCAGGCATCACAAGGAAAGTACTGAAAATGTTATATGGATGTGAAGTGTTTCTTGGATTATTATCATAGGCGTTATATTTATTTAAGTCACTGCGGATTCACTTTGTAAGACAATTCTACCACTCACGAGCGAGCATTTTCATGCGCTTCGAAAATTCCCTTAATAGAGCACACGACCCCATAAACGAGTAGGTACGCTGTACCCAGCTCCTAAGATACCATTTTCCTAGCAGCTCAAACGTCTATCAACTGACTGCCGAAGGAGTCTGATGCACATATACACACACACACACATTCTACGGGTTGTTTCCATCCACGTAACAGGAGTGAAATGGCGTGCGGGTGAGTCGGAAGGGAAAAGAGAAGGAAGGAATAGGCGGATGGAGAGAGGCCTTCAAAACATTCGATTCCCCTCCGCTGCATGCCGCCTCACTCTGAATGCGAACGTCTCATTTCCTCCTCTAGGAATCTTGACGGGTACTCCGGCGTCTGCTACGTACGTAGAGACGAAGGGAATGGAATAGGGGGATAGGAAGTAAGAGGGAGAGAGAGATAGAGAAAGGTCGACTTCGAAATAAGGGAAGTGATGGATTCATATCGGGCCAAGTAAGTACGTGAGGAGCAAAGTGGCGAATAGGGAACTGGAGGAGAGGGCGCATTCGGAGGTAAATGTGTGGCAGGTTCTAGGATAACACGATTTGATTTAGAGGCTAGCGGGTTTCCTCGCCCGACGTATGTTCGACTAGGAAACGTGTTCTTCCAAAACTCCCCTTGCTCTAACCCTTGCGGGCAGGCGCAGACTCCCCCTCACGCCCGTTTTTTTCCTTCCCGTGTAGTATGTTCTAGACTGATCTCTCTCTCTCTCTCTCTAAGTCTACGTCACCGCCCTGGAGATAAGAGAAAAGGCCATTAAAGGAACTCGTTTTTTTCATTTGGCTCTAGAGTTCCTCTCTCTCTCTCTCGGGTGGATTTTGCCCTATAAATTCTAGTTGGACGCCCTCACGGACTCGGTAGACGTGGAAAACTTGCGCGTGGTCAGTGTCTGGCGGAAGAAGTGTGTGGAGGAAGTCGTAGGTGGAATGGGCGTGGGATGTAAAGATTAGCGGGAGGGTGGCGGAGTGGTTGCTATGTGGACGCGAGGGAAGAGGGGTGGGAATGGTCGGAAAGTTCGGAATGGAGGCATTTGTGCCTCAGGAGGTTGATCACCCTTCGTGACGTAGGATTCATGCATGGCCTCGACCTTGTCACGTGTTTCTGTCACTCATCCTTCGTTCCATACGATGTGGTACTGCCTGACGTCACCCGAACCGTATGTTGGACGTTAATTTTCTCTCCCCCTCTCCTTCGCTCCTTATCTACGTAACACACCTGCGCCTTCCCACGTTGTCTTTATCGCGCGCCGCGAGTTTCTTTTTTATTTGTGTGGCTTCGCACCCCTCAAGACTTGCGTTCTTCATATCGACGTGACTACGGGTTAAAGTGGATGCGCTCGCTGTCTGGCGATAAATCACGTTTCCTCGAGATTCATTACTCCTGTAAAGTGTTTCAAGTTGATTTTCTCCGTAGGTCTTCATCGTCTTTGATTTTCATATTACTATTTACACGCTTTGGGCAAACTCCAGGATCGGCAGTTAAGTATGGAAAATTGAAAAATTTAGTACCTCCATTAAGTATCTACAATATAGATAACAATATTATAAAAAAATCGGATGCACATTTCACCTACTTCAATTGAAATTTAACGAAAGTAGATTCTAAAAAGGACTCAACGAAAATAGATCATTAATAATTTTTAGAATCTACTTTCGGTGAATCACGGGTTAGATTTTGACGCCATTTGGATTTCTATAATCAGGTGTTTAAATTTACAGAAAAATATAAATATTGTCATGTAAAATGTCTCCGATCGTTAAATGATTACAACTTTACGATGCTTATATCATCAGTCTATCTCATTTATCCGAATTCTTTTACATTTCGTAAATTTGTGTCATCACATCGATGTATATTCGTTTTCGTTTCTCCCGTCCAAGGTAAAGGTGTTTATTGAACGTAAATGTATAGATAAAGTTGACTTCATCCATATATTTTTCATTTTAAAGTAATTCATCAATAAGCTACAACAGCATGCAGTTTCACACTGATGCTAAAAATAAATCTGAACATTAAGTAGACGAGCTTTGGTAAATATCCCTGGTCAGATGGAAGAGTAGAATTTTCGAAAGCGAATAATAAAAAAAAACACTTTTCATCCGTTCCTAAATACGAGTACTACCATCGTACATATTCCACGTACCGGGAAACTAGGAGTATTTTTCAAATTTAAGCTTTTTCCTTGTAAAACTTCGCGGAGTTTCCGCCTCTTTCCCTTTTTGGAAATGCACCTCCCGTCCTCTTGAGGCTCTAAATCCGTGAGGTCTTTCGCATGCATTTATTTTAGGCCCCTTCTTCACTTCACATAGTGCTAAAATTTACTTCTACACTTAAATAGAGGAGCGCGGCAAAAGCCTGGATTCATACATAAATCAAAACATTTTTGAGTGCATTAGCGCAACTACACCTTCCGTCCCGACGTTTGTTTTTTTTTTTTACTATGTGAGGAGAAATGCAAATTCTGCAAAAAGAACCAACACATCAAGTCGCGGGTTTTATTTTTCCGCAGAATGTGTATTTCCGCCGCACATTACTTCCTCCATATCCATTCATCCGGTTTCTGGAGCTTATCGCGGTATTAGAATGGCGTGCCTTTCTCTCCTGAAAAGGATTGGATGTTTATGTAAATTATTCAAGTCGTTTATTACGATACTATTTGGCGGTAATGTTCCTCTCCTTCCGTTTTGTGATAATAACGGGTGTGTACACGGATCGCATTTTATGTGTGTCAATTACTGCTGCGTTTTCGATCTTTCCTTTTATGATGTCCTGTTCTACTTGCTAGAAAATTATTTTTATCAATACCGCTAGGCTTGAGGAAATTTATTCGAATTGAAAATGGGTTTGCTGTGTTATATCAATTTTTAAAATGCTATGAAGTATTCATTTCATTCTTCTTCGACTCGTTTTTATCTTTGCTGAATATTTCCAATATACTGTGTTCCTCTGTATGTTCCCTATTTATACTACAAGTTTTTTCACTCGGCCCATTTTCTGTTCTACCTAAATATTTTCTCTCCATTTTCATTTCTAATTTTCAAATTGCCCCTTTTCATCACTGTTTTATCCATTGTTATGTTTTCGTCTTCTCTTTCCAATTCAACCTTCTCTTCAATTCTCTCCAATGCTCTCTCGCCTCATGTATTTCATCTCATACTTATCATCTTTGTTCTATCATCCCTCCATTTCTTCCACCCATTTCATCTTACTTCCGTTGAAAGTTACACCTTGGCCCTTTCCTTATTCCCTTCTCCAATTTACGTATTCTCTCCCTTTCTAGCCTTTTCATGAGTATTCTCTTCCTATCTCCTTAACTATCTCTTGCTCTTATATTAGTATTATCTCTTCTTCTCGTTTTTATCTTCTGTGTATTTCACCCGTTGTCTTCTATTACCCTTTCCGCTTTCTCTGACCTTCGTTCTATTCCATCTATCTTCTCTTTATCCGTTCCCCCTTTTCCCACTCACTCTTTCTTTTTCAACCCAATTCCAAAGCGATGAAACCTTTCCTTCTCCCAAGCCTTCACAGACGCAGAATCCAAATCATCTTTTCCTACCTTTCTCCCTCTCTCTCTCTCTTCTTCCCTTATCTCTCTCTCTCCTTTTCTCCGAGAGTGGCACTAGCCATTGGCGTGTAACTCACGCCTTGCCTTGCTCTCATCTCACCGGTCCCTCCCATCTCCCTCACCTCCCTCCCTGCCTACCTCTAGCTATCATACTCTCCCTTCCTCCCACCTCTTCCCCCCCCCCCCTCCCCAGCCCCGCAGGAACCTTTGAATAATGCAGAGGAGTAAGTGGAGTCGTATGGAGCTTGCAGAGTATTTCGATGGGGGGAGTGGTAGATGGAAAGAGAGAGGGAGGGGGGGAGGGGAGGCGTGGGCGGGCAAGTGTCTATGTGTGCGCGAGGAGACGGGTTGCCTCGGAATTGGGCAGTGGGATGGACATCGGGTGCCCGTTCCTTTACTTTGCGGTTCCCATCCTTTCCAGGATCCTCCTCTTCTTTTAATCCCCCCACCCCCCTCTCCCTTTCCCAACCCGTCTACCTACTACTACTACTACTACTCTCGCCTTACAGTGCCATCCCCCTATCTCGGATGGACCGCGTACGTCTCCCGTTCTCTCACTTTCTGCTTTCCTCTCACACGTCTAAAATGGACTACCCTCAAAGGCGAAATGGAAAAGAGTGACGTTGCATATTGGGCCATCAGTTATTATTGTTAAAGGAAAGAGCTGGAGCTTAAAACATTATGAAATATAATGCCATTGAATAAGCTATTAAAACTTTCAACACATTCTGTAACTAAAATGTAAATTGCTATGCAAAGAGACTTGTAAATTAAAGTATCTTGTTAGAATGATTAAACATGCACATTATAGCCACTCTGAATAAGAGTTTATTTCCATTTACATTCGTTGAAGTCACACTTTTTAAGATTTGTAAGTTGCCGAAAACGATGGGGAAGAGCAAACTGCAATTTCGGGGCTCCTTAGCACAGCATTTCCTCCATTTAATATACTCGTACTAGTAGACGGTGCTTGCATTCTGTAAGCATTTTTAAATTTTAGCGTTTTTACATTTTCGAATTTTTTCCAATCAATTTTGTCTAAAATCATATAACCGTTCCAAATTTCAAATCTATAGGTCATTTAGAAGTGCCTTATAATTTTAATACTCGTATGGGGCAGTAATGGGACAAAACAAGATTTCGAATTTTTACAATATCGGATTTTTATTTTCTCCATACGTAGTAATGGGAAAGTATTGTGTTCACGAAAAAAATCGACTTCGAGATTTCAACGCAAATACACGTTTTGCGGTCCCTAGAACACGATTAGACTATTTTCGGAATGATGTCTGTGTGTGTGTGTGATTGTGGGCGCTCTAACTCAAAAAGTACATGCCATATCGTTACCAAACTTCATATATAACACTTTAGCATGAGTAAAAAGAAATGATTAGTTTTCGGACAATAACCGTTAACCGAAAGTCGAAGTTTATTCGAAACCAGATTCGGTTTTTGCGATATTTCTCCGTTAAAACATCATTATTTTATATACAATTCTATACAAAGATTACAGAGAATGTAATTTCCTACAACTTTCATTTGAAACAATTTTCTATTGTAGTTATTGTTTAGGAGTTATTTATAAATAACAGGTTTTTCGGTTTTCTCCTTAAAAACATCGTTATTAGTAATCTTCGTGAGGGCCAAAATTGTAGAGAATAATATTTCTTCCAAGTTTTGCTTGAAACAAATTTTCGTAGGACCATCCAATTCGGAGATATTTAGCTTTTTCGTAATTTCCTGTATACAGCGCCACCGCCACGTAACGGTGAATTCTGTAAACATATTCGAAATATATCTAATTTACGGCAATAAGGACGGCTGTATTCTTTTACGATACGAAATAATAATTTTGCCTCATAATGCTATTCATAATAATTTAAATATCTATACCCCAAATATGGAGAAAGTCATGTGTTGGCCACATCAGATTTTTCCTATATCTTTGGCTTCCGGAATCTTTGGCGGCTTCTACAATTCCTAACGGATTATGAAGTGAAATAGGAAAATGGAAGGTTTATGAATTTTCGAAGCGAGCCACTACTAGGGTGTGGCGACAAGTTTTGATTGGCTGAGGAGAAAATTGGGTGGCACCAGTGTGGGTTCGATTTTTCTTGCCCGCTTTTTTGGAAATTTGTGTCCTTGCGCATATATTGACCAGGAAAACGCTTCTCGACATCAGTTCGCTATGTTTTCTGCTTGAGTATAAGCGATAGGCTTTTCTACGATTTTTGCTACTTAGAATTTATAATTAAAACACCATTAACTAAATAATTCACCGAATCTAAAAGAATCTTTTCTCGGAGAATTACCGCTGAAGATGGCTCCTTTGTCGCCAAAATGCGCGTCTTGTTTTTTATAACCTTGTTGTGGCTATAGGATATATCTGAATCAAGTATTTTTTAAAGTGCTTGTTCTTGAATTTTTTTCAGCCATAAGACGATCTCGATAATTATTTGTTGAATGTAGCAGATTGTTTTGTATTTATCACAGGTTGCTATATATCATATATCAACAGCGTATTATTTTCATTTTTGAAACGCCTGATAGGCGTTTTTGTCTATCGTACCGTTTCAGTGAGTAAGAAATTAGCAAAATAAATGCACGTGTTATATTATAAATATCAATTAGGTCATAATTAAAAGTTTAGGAGTCTATTATTTCTATAATAAAGTGATGAAACAATTTTTTTTGTTTTATCACTAACAATTTGGTGTGAAATATAATTCTTTTGGGAAACCTTAATTTAATGGAATTCCGTAATTATGAATAAATAATACAACAAAACTACGTAATAATTCCACTATATTATTCAGTAACACGACCAGGTTTCAGATACCTATTCTGCCAATTATAATGGGTAGTAAAAAATGTATTTCCAGCTATAAAATTCGCTTCATTTTATAGCCTTTATAGAACATGTATTTTATGATTGCAAATATGTAATTTCTCTCAAATATTAGTTATGATATTATCAAATGAAATTTTAATCGACAGTCATTGGCATGCTCTGACTTAAATGAATTTCAAGATGCATCTCTAAAATGGTCTCGGATAAAGGCAAGGCTTCCGAGGAATTTCCTTTGGCTAATTTCAGTGCCGCTGAGGTACTCGCACATGAATGATATGGAGTTGCAGTAATTGTCTTGGAGATGTTTTGGTTACAGCGCGCCCCCTAGACGTAATGGCAATTACTTGCAAATCTCGCTCTTACTGCGCTACCGTAACAACAGCTTTAAAGGTTTTCCGTACTTCTCTAGAATTACGTCATATGGAATATGACTGAACCGTCCGAAAGTCATTATCGTCACATACTAACCGTGTTCACGCATTGCTCTTTTAAAGCTACAAACAGTTAACAAAAAAAATCTGATGTGGCCAACACATGACTTTCTCCATATTTGGGATATAGATATTTAAATTATTATGAGTAGCATTATAAGGCAAAATTATTATTTCGTATCGTAAAAGAAGACACGTCGTTGCCGTAAATTACGTATATTTTGAATGTTTACAGAATTCACCGCTACATGGTGTTGGCGCTGTAGGCTGGTATTAAGAAGAAGCGAAATATATCCGAAATGGATGGTTCTACGAAAATTAGTTTCAAACAAAACTTGGAAGAAATATTATTCTCTACAACTTTGGTCCTTACGAAGATTACCAATAACGATGTTGTTAAGGAGATATTTAACGGAAACCGAAAAACCGGTTATTTATAAATAACTCCTAAACAATAACTCCTATAGAAAATTGTTCCAAATGAAAACTGTAGCAAATTACATTCTCTATAACATTTGTTTAGAATTGTATATACAATAATGATGTTTTAACGGAGAAATATCGCAAAAACCGAATCGGTTTTCGAATAAACCGCGACTTCCGGTTATCCGTTATTGTCCAAAAACTAATCAGTTCTTTGTGCTCATATTAAAGTGTTATATATGAAGTTTGGTAACGATATGATATGTACCTTTTGAGTTAGAGCGCCCACACTAACATACACACACACACAGACATCATTCCGAAAATAGTCTAAACGTGTTCTAGGGACCTCAAAACATGTATTTCCGTTGAAATCTCGAAGTCGATTTTTTTCATGAATACAATACTTTCCCATTACTACGTATGGAGAAAGTAAAAAAGTCGATGAGAATTCGGAACCAAAAAAAGCAAGCAAAGAACTTTTTTTTCCAGTATTTTGAGTAAGAAATCGAAATTTATGCTAGGATCGACCAGACGCTTGTCATTATTATCGTTATTATCCCATTTATTCACAACATAGTCGCGAACTTTATCGGAATAAAATATATTTGATAGTAGTGCCTTGCTTCAGTAACAGGAAATGCTCATTTAAACCCTTATTTCAACTATAATATTGTAATTTTCAGATTTTAAACCATTAATATGACGTATTTAAAACGAAATAAGCGAATTCTTGGCCTTGTAGCCCTGTCGTTTAGTTTTCCTTTGTAGGATTTGCTCATTGAAAAATTTTCATTGGGAATTTACATGGAAAAATTTGGGTGTGAGATTTGCCCCAGGATTGAAATATCTCGCTTTCACATCTAAAACTTAATGCGCGAGTTACATGCTAGAGCTAGGATAATTCCAGTAACTAAGGTAAAATAATTAATGATATTTTGAATTTAAATACAGATGATATTCTTTCACCCTTAATTTCCTATAATATATTTTGAAGGGTGTGTTTGCTGGTTTGTTCATGGAACTCCTAAACGATTGAAGCTAGAATAACCAAATTTGGCACGATTCTTCCTTACATCCTAACTTAGTGAATGGTCAAGGCTTGGTCAAACAGGATTAATCAGTGCTGCCAATATAGGGGATTAAGATTTTTCCATAAGATAACATGTATGAATCGATTTTTAGACTTGCAAGGTATTCTTCCTTCAAGCATTAAAATACGTAAATACGGACCAATTTTTTTCGCTTTTGCTTTATTTCACGAATAAAACTCTATACTATCTTATTCCTGCGAATTTTACATGTTACACGGTCGAAGTTTTCAGAAATACGCTATTTGTTTCGAAATTTTGTGGATTTTTCGTACTCTTTCGGGACGTTGCCAAGGAGTCTTTCATTGGTGTCTCCGATTCAATGAGTGCCAGTTAAACATTCAAATAGACGAAAGTTTAGCGTTATTCGATTCGCACTTTTGTTTAAGCAACGAAACGATCGATGTTTATGAATAGCAACGTAAATAGATACTGATTATTATTCAGGAAGCGTTTATTGATTAAAGTAATTGAACCTTCTTTCGTCTATTGAATACTGGAATCTTACTTTTTTGTAAGTAAAATCATTATATTCTACATTATAATGTTTATTAACGTAAATAAGCTGACGTATCTGGTGTACATTAACAGTCAGTGTTCAATCATGAACAACTGTACGTTGATTTTTCACGGGTTTCTTGCTCACAAGACATAAAAATAAATATTTCAGCGAGGCATAGTTACACAAGAAATGAAGCTGAATTTGGCAAAAGTGATATGGTAGGAAATTAAATTATCGTTTTATTGGAATACAATACTTTTGGAAATGGATTGTTACAGGCAAATATGATTAATTAATTAGAAAAGCTAATAGTAAATGAAAAAGTATGTACTGTTTATTTTAAAGAGTTTGTATGTTGCGCTGTAGTAGATTCACTAAATCCATTGAAATTCAACGGGCAATTCAGCTAGTGTTATTAGAATTCAATTGTCCATTGGCATCTCGATCGAAAGACATGATATAAATAATTCCTTGCGAACGCGGAAGATAGAATATTGATTAAATCGAATAAAGAAAATCAACGACCAAACATGTAAGATCCTTTAAAAAAAAAAGCCGTCAAAATTCGCGTAAACCTCCTTAAGACCTTCTCCTTATTGCCGAAGATACAATTCCAGCGAACTGATGGCTTACTGCTCCGACAGAATTCTTCCTTTCTACGCTCATATCCTCACCGACCCCCTTCCCCCCCTCTTCCTCCTCTCGGCGTTTCAGGAAATAAAAAAAGGTTCCCTTTCCTCCCTCCTCCGCGAGCTATTTTCAAATACTCCATTCCTCCCTCCCCCTTCTTACGCCCCTCATCCCCACATAGACCTTGTTATTACCCTAACCCCACCCCTCCCTTCCCCTTTCCCTTTACCACTCCTCGTTTGATATCTTCCCATGCATCCCCCTCACTCTTTCTCTCCTCCCTTTCTGTCTCACTCTCACTCCTTATCTCCACTTTTATAGTCCTTAACCTCAAAATCCAATATCGCCGATGGGTTCGTAACTGCTTAACCCACTCCCTTCATCTCTCTTTCCTTCTCTTAACCCGTATTCCTTTTCTCTCTATCTCTCCCTCTCTTTCTCCCTCTCTCCCTCTCCCTCCCTCTCTCTCCCTCTCTCTCCGTCTCTCTCCTCTCTCTCCCTCTCCCTCTCTCTCTCTCTGTCTCTCTCTCCCTCCCTCTCTCTCCCTCCCTCTCTCTCCCTCCCTCTCTCTCCCTCTCTCTCTCTCCCTCTCTCTCTCTCCCTCTCTCTCCCTGTCCCTCTCTCTCCCTGTCCCTCTCTCTCTCTCCCTCCCTCCCTCCCTCCCTCTCTCTCTATCTCTCTCCCTCTCTCTCTCTCTTTTTCTCTTTCATCTCGGACTCAGAAACCTTCCCATTCTATATATACGTGTGTGTGTATATATATATGTATGTGTGTGTGTGTGTGCGTATATATATATGTGTGTGTGTGTGTGTATAATCTTTTCCTCTCTTCTTCCGTTTCTTCTTATCCTCCTTTTTCACTATTCCTCTACTTCCTTCCATCTCCATCGCTAAGAGGGTTTTCTCCCCTTTTCTCCCCCCTCCCCTCTCTCTCTCTCTCTTTCCCTTTCTCCTCCGTTCCAATCTCAGTTTTGATTCGATTGCCGTAAATTCGTTAGTCTGGTTACCTCTTCGTGGCGGGGGGAGGAAGAAGTGAATGAGAGAGGAACAGAAGAGGGAGAGAGAGAGAGAGATGGAAAGGGATGAGGTGATGAGGAATATAGGGAGAGGAAGGGGGTGAGGAATGGTAAGGGTACGGGAGGGAGAAAAGGGGGATTGGAGGGGGGGAGGAGGCGGAAAGGAGTGGGCATAAGAGCAGAAAGGGATGCCGGATCACGATTAAGGTGCCTTGTAGGAGGGCAGAAGGGGTTGCCAACCTTTGAGATTTTGTCACGAGCTCCGAGATAGCCTCCTTCTTCGAACTGATGGCCTTTGCTGCCGCATAAATGTGCTCTTCGTGCGTGTCATTTTAAGGACAACGGATTTTTTTCAAAATTATTTACCGTGGGCATGAAATTTTGGTGTATGTTCAACGAAGAGTGGCCGTTTAATTTTCCTGATTAATTTTCTGTGGACAAAGTACAAGAGCGGTAATTATTTTTTATTATTGATCATTTCGTTGTCGAATCATAGATTCGTTGATATGTTGGCAAAAATACGCACTATCTGTATGTATTTAAATCAACATGCTTATAATCCTAAATAGTGCTAAAATTCTATTGTTGTATTGAAGAATGTATTTATGCTTGAAATGTTTAAGTATAGGCACATATGCCAAGATAAAGGAAACTTCAATAGTTTTCTGTTATTATTTATCTGTCTTAAGGCCGCACGCTTAGGCTATGCTTAAAGCTGTGATAAAACGTTGAAGAATATATCTGAGTATTCGTACATGATTTGATTAATATCTAACCGAAATTTGTGTAAACAGAATACGTTAGTACAGTGGAACAGAGCTTTTCAACATATTTTCGCAAACATATTTTTCAGAATATGGCGATATTATTTTCTGGATGAACGTGGTTCACCTTTGGGTATAAAAAAACTCGATATAAAAAATTTCACAGAAAAAACGAAGATGGAATCGGTTTCACTGGATGTGGAACAAGGCAAACTTTAACTTTTGCCGTGATACACGTGGCCATTTTTTCCAAGTGTATTGTTCCCTTTTTTTTTAGAAAAAAAAAACCCCAGCACGCTCCTAATTCTGTCCGTCCACAAAAACTTTTCCGTAGTTTATTTTTTTAATATTGTGATTATTTGTATCGGCTCAGCCGCGTGATTCGGAACAGTAGTTTAAAAAAAGTGCTAGAAGTTGCAGGGAAGATTTTGTGAGGATGGAGGGCTGTCCCTAAGGAATTAAACCTTTCTCTCTTTCTTATCCTCGCATTCGACTCATCTTTCTTCTTTTCGTTTTACCAAAAAAGCCTGAAGTAAGAGTAGGAGATGTAGCGGAGATCAGAGATCCGGAAATAAGAAATACTTAATTGAAAGACTTTTTTTACTACTTTTTTCGTCCCAGAGAGAAACGACCGGTTAATCACTTTTCTATAGCGGAGATCTTCAGATATGAATACACACACGTACCCTTTAAGGCATATAAAAAAAGCGAGGAATTTTTTTTACTGGCCGAGGGGAAAAATGAAATGAGGAGTGAGATAGATAGGTATATATTATATATATATATATATATATATATATATATATATATATATATATATATAGAAGGAGAAAAGAGGAAATAAGGCAGTGGATTGGTCCAATGTGCTGTTCTCCCCGTGTAATTCAATCGGGTGCGTTATTCGACGTCCAAACCCTGTCCTTCCCTTCTTCTCCCACGTTCTCTTTTTTTTCACCCCATTTTTTTATGTCGGTTCCATCTCGGAGGGATGTACGGCACCACCTGTGGATGTCTCGGCTTCTTATCTCCGGGGATGCTCGGTTTGTCCGAGGATGAGAGCCGTAGTTTCATTCTCACCCCTTCCTCCTGCGTATAGTATTACATATTTGTCTGTTTCTCCGCTCTTGACCGCTACGCGCGCCATGATGGCCAGATTTTTTTATTGCTACAAGGGAAGTTGTATTTAATGGCTTATTATAAAGGAGGGGGAGGTTATTTTCAGAGGAGATACTTGTACGCTGTGATTTTCCGTCTTGTACGGTCTTGAATTTGATGATACTGCAGGTTGCTCATTTATTCCTAATGGAATTTTTATATGAAATGCATATACTTAAAATAGTAAATATTCATGTCGATTTATCTGGATAAATCTCTATGTTAATTAATAAACTGAAATTCTCCAAATGTCATAAATGGTTATGACATTATTGAGAATGCCTATTTATCAATTTAATCTTATTGTTAACCATAAGACTAGCTTTTGATGATTCTTTGGACACAATTTAACTCTTTTAACATTTCCGATAATATTATTACACACATATTAACATAGGTGTAACTGATTTTTATGTTTGAGCATAGGTCATTCTAAACAGCGATTTACATGATTACCTACTTGAGTGTGTACATTTGTTGCTACTGAAGTAACTCGTTCTGCCAACTCGAAGTTTTTTTACTTATAAGAAACGATTTTTCTTCTTTGATTTCTCTGAATTGTTATACTTGTTAAATCAACCTTTTCAAATGCAGTTTCCGCTACATTATTTAAGATTTTATATGGCAACAAGATTGGCGCAGTTTTATCAATTTTATCGCTTCTGATATTTTGCAGCCCAAACGGGAGAGATAACGATAACTTTCTGAAATATAGTCAGCAATATTTACTCAGGATTGGATATATTATAAAACAACTAAAAAACTTTTAAAGTTAATTCTTCTTTTTAAGCAACTACTAATCATGCTTTGATGAATATACTTTTAAAATGGATACCAGTGCAATGTAGTTCTATAATCATAAGAAGCTGATTTTTTAACCTAAAAAATCTGTTTCTTGGTGTGACATCTAATGTTATTACGAATCTCAAAGTACAACAACAGTTTTTTCAGCGATTTCTCATTTTTATTATTCCATAAATTTTGTGTGTCTGACTTAGTTCACGCGAATGACCAAAACTTGGACTGCCGGCGACAAGATCGTATTTTAACTCCTGAAAAATTAACGTCACCAGCAAGTTGTCCGTTTCGCATGGTAATCGTAGGGGGGGAAGATGACGACCTCGATAGAACGGAGATTTTCGGCGAATTAATTCACGAAACAAACACCTACATAGAAGGGCCGCCTGCGTTATCTTGGCTGGTTTTAAACCCCTGACCTTACGCTCCGAAGGAAAACAAGTCACGCAACGCGTTCCGCTAACAAAGACCGCCATTAAAATCCGCCCCGACTTAATCAGGCGGCAAAGAGGTCGTAAAGAAATATGTGGCGGATCGTGTCGCACCCACACTCGCATGGGTTCGGGCAGTAAAAAGAATCATATCTCAATCGCTGGGACACCACAGAAAATCTTAATGGTGAGTCAGTCTTCAATGAGCGGCAAAGAATTACTAACTGGTAGCATTGATTAATAATAATTTCCCTTGGAAATCCTTCTCTCTTATTTGTTAAATTTTGTATTATTTTTTCCTAATTACATTTTATAGTTTTATATGGACATTTGAAACGCATTTTTGCTTGTGAATGATTTCTTAGATCCCAAAATGAATTATTTAGCTAAAAGACTTTAAGAGCTATCGAGTGAAAAATATTTTCGGAGATATTGCCACAGTCCATTAATTTTAAAAGAATGCGATGAAAAAAATTTAGGGAGAGAGTGAGATTTATGCAGGGTTTCGTTTTTCTTTCCTTTAATAAAGGTCGGGAGGGCTCACGGTGTTACACGCACGTGCATCCCTAAGACGTAAATATAACTTAAGGCTGCAAAAAAAAACCTGCCTGGTAGGTGCGACTGATGTATGTTTATCAAACTCGCAGGGCCTCGTCTGAATGCATGGAATAAAAGATTACAACATTGGTTAAAAACTTTCGACTGGAGAAATTACACAAAAAAATTAAAATTTCAAAAGAAAAGTTGATAAAGTACATATATCATTTATCTAGCCTAAAAAGTAATTAGGGAACACTTAGTTCACTTAAAATAGAATTTTATGCGAATAACCTGCTGTTTAGAAATATTTTTTTGGAACTCCAGTGCTCTATCTCAAAATCTTCTCTAATTTGCTATATTCATTATAATGAGAAGTAAAGTCAGCTTTATTATAGCAATACACACCGATTTTGTTGGTTTATAAATTATTAACTTAAGGTTGTATAGTAATTTACAAAGAGGGAGAACACTGATTTATGAGAAAATTCCTTCAAATCTTCTTCATTGAATTTTAATGCAAATTCGCAGATGAGCTTCTTAGCAAATTTAAATTGAATTTCATAGTCTGAAATTGATGAAAAAATGTTGTATTATTAATTAAAGTACAAGTAGCCTATAACGTGAATGGTTGTCAAAAACCAAAATATTCCTCAGCGGTACAAGAATATTCATCCTCCACACGCCCTATTCGAATCAATACTTTCCTTTTACGCCAGGAAAAACTCGAGGGGTCATGCTTTCTCTCAAGGAAACTTGTTTTTTTCAAACTCCCTATAAATGTAAAGGGTATATCTCCGAACTTTAACGTTATGGCGATTTTTTTTATAACTGCGCTGTAGGTAGAGGGAAATATCTTTCTTGCGAGAAATTAAGAGTGAAAGAAACGGGATTTTGAGGGAAGGGGGAGGGGGGAGTAGCGGAGCGGGTCAGTCAGGTATGATGAAGAAGACAGGCAAAAAGGAGGAGGTTTAAAACAAAAGGGAGAGAGGGACGACAGCGGGACGTGGGAGAAAAAGGAAAAAAAGGAAAGAGGCGGAGGAATTTTTTGGGGAAGTTCTTGTAGAGGAATGAGGAGGAAGAGGGATGGAAAGTGTGGGTGGAGAGGGGTGGAGGTTGATGGATGGAGGTGGCGAGATACGGAGTTGGAAGGAGGCAAGGCAGGCAAGGTCGAGCCTTAAGGGAGACGGAGTTTAAGAGAGAGAGAGAGAGGAAGGAGGGGAGGTGAGGTAAGATGATGACTCCTCCGGGTTTTCGGAATATGCTCTCCCTCTAAGTGAAAGTAATTTCGCGAGGATATGAGGCCCGGAGCCATAAAAAATATCTTCCGCTCTCTCCCCTCCCTCCTCCCCCCCCCCCCACTTCCCCCTCCCCCCTGATCCCCTTCTTCACCGTTCAGTTCTCAAAGGGGGGAAGGTGGGGAGGAGAATAAAATATTGGAGCAGAAATCTCGAAGGAGGCTAAGGTAAGGATGGGAAGGGGTGGGGGGGAACACATCTATTAGGTTTATCGAGTTTTATTTCATAAACTAATTTGGTCCCGCTGGTTGATGGGAAGAAAGCGTGGAGGTGGAAAGGGACGTAGAGCCGAGGGGATATTGGAGGAGAGAATGTAGTGGTTAAGGTGAAGAGGAAGAGGGGAGGAGGAGTAATGTCAGACAGGGCAAATGAGTAAGAAGGAAAGAGAGAGAGAGAGAGAGTGAGAGGGAAAGGGAATGAGAGCGGAATAAAAAGCGTGCCGGAGAGGAAGGAAAAGGTTTTATCAATCGGTGGGTAGTAAGAGGCAGAGCCGTTGTGAGAGGAGGAAGAGGAATCTGGGCGTAGGAGTGGAAATATTTATTTATGTAAAAAACTGAGTTACGTACTTTTATACACTTAATGCTCCCCAACGATCTCTCACACATGTTTTCTCTCTCTCCCTCTCTCTCTCTCTCTCTCTCTATATATATATATATAGTATAGTATAGATACACACACATTATAACTCGGTTATAACGGCATTCAAGGGACTGGAAATTTATTGCCGTTATAACTGAGTGTCGTTATAACCGAGGTGCATGGGAACAGAATTAGTTCCCAAATTCTAAATTTTACATTATGATCTAATAAGTACCTTAAACATTATATTATATTATATTATGACATAATATTATATATACATTATATTATGACATAAGTACATTAAACGTAATAAAACATTTTTTTTAATGATTAGTAAAATAATCTGGTATTCTTTTTTTTGTCGTATGTGCCAACATAAAATGTTTTTCGTGGTCCTCCTCAATGCAGTTAATAATACTAAATATCTTTTTATTAGCCTCCTTCCATTCGTAAAATATCAGTTTATTGCTTGCATAGCTTCAATAACCGCTGGAACTGGTTCGTCTTTATTTTCTACCATTTCTTTATCTTTTCTTCGCTACACTTTCATCTTCTTTGCTACACTTTCCAAGCTGCCCTTCCATGGCCTCCCTCACGTTGTCTTGGTCCGTTTGTGCTTCTGTTATTATAACATCATGGTCGATTTCTGCATATTAATTGATATCTTCATAACTTTTAAAACTTTGTACGTTCATCTCGGCTAACCATTCTGTTAGTGTTTTTTCATTAAAAATGACCTCTCCTGACTTGGTTTTAGAAAAGGCTCGTACGAATCACACTGAGTAAAGCGCTTCCGGTGTTGGATCCGTCCCCACCCGGGCCGTCAAGAGGCTGTCTTTGGTCCTTCAACGCATTGGCGATCAGCAAAAATTAATAATAAAACCTGAATCATCTAATGACATTTGTATGATATTAGTTTTCTTCTTCTCACCCACACACACAAAATGTGTTGCGCCGACCCTGTACATACGCATACAAATATTAGTTACTTACTAACTTCCATTGTCTCTATAACCGAGTGCGTTAATACGTTATAACCGAGGTGAATATATTGCAATATTGTAGAAACGGGGATGGGACCTGAAGAATATGTCGTTATATCCGAGTTGTCGTATTAACCGAGGCCCTTATAACCGCGTTATACTGTATATGCGAAGGTTATTTATGGAGAAAAAGAGGAAAAGAAGCGAATCCGATAAAAAAAATCGTGAATCGAAAAAGTGAGAGGCGGGAAGGAAAAACGGAAATAGGAGATTTAGACAGACAGCCAAACGACTTTATTTAGGGCGAAATTGAGACTGTGAAGTCCCTTCTTACATTTAACCCTTTAGAGAGAGAGAGAGGAGAAAAGATAGGAATTGAAATGGAAGAAGTAAAGGAATAAGAAAGTAGTGGGGACGAGGCGAGGTTGGAGTTTTTTTTTAAGGGAGGAGATAAGTTTGGAATTTTAGGAGTGTTTTGTTTTGGAAACGACGAGGAGAGAGATAGAGTGTGTGTGTGGAGTGAGACGGAAGATAATAAACGAAGAAAAAAAACGTGACGCTAGTCGTTGGACAAATATTTACGAACCTTAGGGCATAAAGCAATCTAAAACTAGGACGAAAATGAGAAATCGGAGCGGAAAGACATTTTTATTTTGCTGCGTGAATATTTATCAAGGAGAAGTCGAATTTTTTCAACTGAAGGTTAATGGGGAAGTGGTGATTGAAGCGAAGGAGGACCCCGTGATGGATGGTGAGAAATGTATCGCGAGATCGACGCGCGAAAAGGTTTTCGGTTTCGACGCATATAAATCTTAGATAAACATTTAAGCCGTGAGAAAAGTTCGATAAATGTCGCGACTGGGATGTTTAGCTGTACATAATTAATCTTTCAAATCTGTGAAATAATTGGAGTTTGTTATGTCTGTGAGAAAACGATCCTTAATATTTCTGACTTTTTGTGATTGTAAACGAATATTAAACACGCAGAAGCGGTGCTTATTAAAAATGTTTGTAAACAAGTCTGAAAAGTACTGCGAAACCAGATATTATTATTAGGCGATATTTTTACAAAAAAATTAATTTCTTCCGTTTCTCGTTACAATACTATAAAATTTCTTCAATTGGTCGTAGTTTAATATTAATGACATTTTAATGTTTCCCTCTGATTCCCATTGAAAACTTACCCATATAAAAGCATTGATCTCGTTTCCACGGCAGCCGATTTTTGGGATCCAGAAAAATTACCGCTTTTTTCCGAAAAAAAACTAAAAATGAACGCTAAATATACAGGAGGCTGAATTTCATCTTCAAAAATAAGAAACCACAACTTCTAAACGTTCCAATAGTTCAAGTCCCGACTTCGAATCGTGACAGGAAATAATTTAGAAAAGCTAATACATAAACCTCATCGCCGATGTACGTGCTTTTCTTGTGGGGTAATAATGGGACAAAATTAGCCCCTGAAAATTGAAATTTTAACAATTTCGAATTGTCACATGTAGCTCTCAAATTTAGTAACTTAACCTGAAAATTTGGTTTCTCTAGGTTGAACCGTTTCAGAGACATCGCCTGCAAAGTTGGACGGACGGACGGACAGACAGACAAAGTGACTGCATAAGCGATTCGTAAAAAACAAATTGTTAAAAATTTAAAATCTAAAGACAGGAGATCGAGAGGGCGGTACGAAAGGACGTTTAACACTTGTAAAAGTAGAAAAAATAGGTAAACAAAGGTAAATATGAGATTCGTACCAGCAACGCTGGCGTGTATGTGTGTGGTTATTTATGGAAAAAGGATGGACATTTGAAAACGTGATCATTAAAAGCTTTGCGGCAGAACAAAAAATAAACGAACGGATGAGACTGAAGGAAACTGTACTGAAAGGGTGGAAATAGGACGAACGCGTGGAAGCTGGAAGAAGCAAATAGATAGAGAGGGGAGAGATTTAAAGCAGAGATGAGGGACAAGGTAAAACCTTTTGCATTTGTGATTCATCGCTGCACGCGCCGCCATTAATCCAATTTCACGACTAGCTGGTTGCCTAGCTACGCTCTCGCGCACTCCGCTTCCCTCCTCATCTCTGATGCCTACCCGCCTCATACACACACTATACGTTTCCCATGACTCCCCATCCTTCCCTCTTTCCATCTCTGTCTCTCTCACTCTCAAAGACCAACGTTTTTCCTAAAAATTTTGCGCTCCCCTTTTCCGCATCCCTCACGTCCAGTTTTCTTTGCGCTCACTCCCCCTTGTGAAACTACCCCGCGCGTTTAAGCTTGTTTACCCTCTCTTCCTTATATACGTATACAGTTTAACTCTGTTATAACGGCATTCAAGGGACTGGAAATTTATTGGCATTATAACCGAGTGTCGTTAAAACCGAGGTGCGTGGGAAATGTTTATTAATGTAAAAAACTGAGTTATTTTTATACATATAATGCTCCCCAACGATCTCTAACACTTGTTCTCTCTCTCTCTGTATATATATTATATAAATATAGTATGGATACACACACACATATACATTATAACTCGGTTATAACGGCATTCAAGGGACTGGAAATTTATTGCCGTTATAACTGAGCGTCGTTATATCCGAGGTGCATGGGAACGTAGAGTTAGTTCCCAAATTCTAAATTTTACATTATGATCTAATAAGTACCTTAAACATTATATTATATTATGACATTATATATATATATATATATATATATATATATATATATATATATATATATATACATTATATTATGGCATAAGTAAATTAAAAAATAAAAATATTTTTAATGTTTAGTAAAATAATCGTATTCTTTTTTGTTTGTCGTATGTGCCAACTTAAATGTTTTTCGAGGTCCTCAATGCAGAGAATAATACTGTCTTTTTATAAGTCTCCTTCGATTCATAAAATATCACTTTTGTGGCTTGCATAGCTTCATTAATCGCTGGAACTGGTTCGTCTTCATCCTCTATCATTTCTTTGTCTTCTTCTTCGCTACACATTCCATGCTGCCCTTCCATGACCTCCCTCACGATGTCTAGGTTCGTTTGAGAATATGTCGTTATATCCGAGTTGTTATAAACGAGATCTACTATATATATATATATATATATATATATATATATATATATATATATATATATATATAGTTGTGTCTCTCTTGTGCTGACGAAGGGATCATCCCGAAAGCTCTAACCTCTACAAATGTGTCTCTCCAACACCCCAGCGGCTCTACTTCCGGTAAGTGTTCACTGGGTTTCCTTCAACACCTAGTTGCCCAAAATATCCTTACTTACCTTTCCTCTTCCTTAGTATTTATATATATATATATATATATATGAAAGGTAGGAAAAGGTTTCAGCTGATAGACGACTTGAAAGGGAAAGAGAGCTATCAAGACGTGAAGAAGACTGCGGAAAATACGAGTATATGAAGAACCAGGTTTAACCATGAATAATCACGGACATGTCTACGGACAGACTACCTATGATGATTTATACATCTATATGTAGAGAGCGAGAGAAAGACAGAGAGAGAGAAAGAAAGAAAGAGAGAGAGAAAGAAAGAAAGAGAGAGAGAGAAGGGGCAAGCCTCTTTCCTTAAACGCATAGGGTGGTGGTGGTAGAGTGAGAGATGGGAGTGGCTATCCGTACCGTGTTTCCCTCTGTCGGCGAGGTGCAGTAATTGCGGATGTTGTATATAAGGGGGCAATCGAATAAATGGGAAGGAAATCGGAAGGGGGTGGTGGGGGTTGGGACGAATGTTGGCGTGCGTGGTAGAGGGTTGTATGAACCCTAGAGACCGGAATCTCGGCGAGCGAGGGGAATTACAAATCGCGAAACGATATTATTATCCCTTCTCTATCTCTCTCTCTCTCTCTCTCTCTCTTTCGTTCGAGCAGACGCTGGACGTCTGATAGGGTGATCGATTGTCGCTTGGATCAACGCCGAAAGAAAATAAAGCGTTTTAGTATTGAATGGAGCGAAACGCCCGATTATATTTCGCGCGGTCGTCGAATTTATTACTCACGGTCTTAGTTCATCAGACGAATTTCAGCCCAGGTGACTCATTCACGCTTGGGAAATTTTCCGCTTGAAGCATTGTAGGGTGATGCCGAAAGAACTTCCGAAATATCCTTTTTTGCATTATACTCATCATTGTGTGACTTGGTAAACTGAATAATCACAAATTTAGGGTAATTTTGCGTAATTAAATAGCTCGCACTTGAATAACCCATTTTCTTTCTGAAAAATCGCGTAGCTTTTACTAACATAAAGATAACTCGGCCGTAAATGTATTCCCAATAAGTACTGAATTTTGAGCCATAATTTCAAGTAATTTAAGTTAACGATGAACATGTCCAGTTAAAACGGCCGAATGCAGGTGCAAACAACAAGTTTACAATCCACGTAAGCTTTATTTTCATAAAATATTCGTTCGATCGATCGGGCGTTGTAACCCAGGTCTCGTGTGATAAAATTGAGGATTTGAAATGTTATGGGTCGTAGAAGGTTAACTGTACGTAGTATTTATTGCCCTTTATTACGGCGTGCGAAAGTGAAGTAATGAGAGGATTAACACTCAATTTGTGTAAATGCTGCTCCAATCTTTTCTCTTTCTCTAATTTTCTCGGCATGTGGCACATATTCGATTAAAAATAAAATAACTTTTTACTATTTTAAAATTACTATCTAGTTTGTAAGCGTATTCACGTAATTCATAGCAGAATGTTACTGTTAAAAATCCTCTTGGCCATCATTATTACTAATTCATTACTTCTACTTTACTAAATTTTATTTTGAACGTAAAAAGAAGAGGTAAATGTTTTTATAGTATTTATTAACACCAAAAATAAAACGGATGCATATGCAGTATGCATCTGAATATGTATGTTTTTCGAAATCTTTGTCTCGAAAATTTCGAGGGAAATAAATTGGACCGTCCCTTTTCCTCATACTCGACCGAGGGGAAAATTACGTCCTACTTCTCCCTCAAGATGGTTCATTTCGCGAGAGAAAGATGTTTTTTAAGGGTTAGTAGAGAGACGCGAAGGACAATCGGAGGAGTAGGGACGGATTGCAAGGAGATTTTAGCTTCATCGCTCCGAAAGGAGCAGAAATAATAATAATAAAAAAATTAAACCAGAAGGAGAGCGGGAGAAAAAAAAAGAATACGCCAGTTTTCTTAAGCACGGAGACTGTTTGATGAGACCTTGGGGGATAGGAATTTAATGTGCTTCGCGGCGCTGTCTGCTTTTCTTTGAGCTGAGTTTGCAAATAATTCATTTAAATTGCTAATTTTTTGTGTGCCTCTCCGCCTGCGAAGCGCATTTCCATTGAACGACTCGAAAACTTTTTAAAAGGTTTTTTCCCCTCCCTCTCTCCTTCTTTCCCTCTCCTCTCCCACTCCCTTCTCCGTCTCTCTCTTATCCTTCCTTCGCTAACGACAAAGAAATGGCGCTTTGATTTAAGTTTAAAAACTCCCTTTTCTCGATACCCTTCATTTTTTCCTTAGCATTTATTATTTCTCGCCACTCAGCGGGCAAATAATGTATGCAATCGGAATTTTTTTAAAACTGGCTTGCTGCAACGGGTTCCTGTTTTTTTATTTTTTATTAGCAGTTCGTTCTTTTGTTCGGGAAATGAATATACTTCGACATCTCTTTAACGAGATGCGAGTGCTAATTTATATGCGTGTTAGAAAAGGTTTTTTTTTCGATTGTCAAATGCAATCTACTAGAGTTGAAAATATCTTTTTTGTTTTTTTTGATGAATGAATTTGTTCATCGCAAAGTTACTAATTACTGAGAAAGTATTTCACACAAATGAGTAATAAAACAATGTGCAGAATTGATTTTTTCGTTCTATTGTCTTCACAGATACCGAGAGGAAGACAGCGCTCTACGTTGTGATCTCAGGACGTGCCTTCTTTGGTGAGTTGATTTTAATGTGTTACAACTTTGGGAATGGTTTACCGGTTAATTTCATATGTAAACTATCCTTATGTTATTTATCGTGTTTACCGCCCCCCCCCACCCCTCCCCCGAAATTCAGCAATTACAGGAAATTTACGGATCACTCATATTTAATTTATTACCGGTGACGCAGAAGCAGTTTTTATTATAATGTTTTTCCAGGAATAAATTCACAAAAACTCCTCCGCATCTAATATTCGTTGACTTATCGAATCATCTGAAATATATAATTATCGATAACAGGGTCGAGTCGAATTTCCTCCATGATACTTATCAGCCGATCAGATACACATATATTAATTCTTTTCAAACATGCCACGGATCGTTATTGGCCTAAAAAAAATGGAATCCGAAAATTTCATCCCGTCCTGCATTTCTCTCGGGTTTATCGAGAATATTGGCCCTGGACTCCACTCTAAATCGAGCCGAATCGATACTTAAATGCTCGCAAGAATATTTGGATAGGTACTTTTGTGCACCTGGCAACGTTTAAAAAAAAACGTTCC